>CP125977.1:522867369-523517399 GCA_030063025.1 Avena longiglumis
AAGAACCACGACATGTTTGAGAGTTATGACAAGAAACTGTCCGTTCTCGTGTTTTATGGCCGTTTTCATGAGCTATTGCCCACAGTTTAGGGGTTCTAGGGGGATTTACAGTGACCTTCCGACCTGATACATGTTGGACAGATATGACCGAAACTTCGTGCTTTCTTGTTTTATGGCGTTTTCATGAGCTATTGCCCACAGTTTTATGGTTCTAGGGCAATTTAAAGCAACCTTAAGACCGGTACATGTTTGAGAGTTATGCCTAAAACTTCGTTTTCGTTTTATGGTCATTTTCACGAGTTATTGCCCACGATTTTTGGTTTCTGACGGTTGCATGTCTCGAAAGAACCGACATGTTTGAGATATATGACTAAAACTCATAGTTCGTGTTTTATGGCCATTTTCATGAGCTATTGCCACTTGTTTAGGGGTTCTAGGGCGATTCTGGTGACCTTCCGACCTGATACATGTTGGAAAGATATGACCAGAAACTCGTCGTTTTCTTGTTTTATGGCCGTTTTCATGAGCTATTGCCCATAGTTTTATGGTTCTAGGGCTATTTAAAGCAACCTTAAGACCCGATACATGTTTGAGAGTTATGCCTAAAAACTCGTCGTTTTCGTGTTTTATGGTCATTTTCATGAGTTATTGCCCATAGTTTTTGGGTTTCAGCCGGATTTGCATGTCTCGAAAGAACCCTGACATGTTTGAGAGATATGACCAGAAACTCGCCGTTCTCGCGTTTATGGCCATTTTCATGAGCTATTGCCCACCGTTTAGGGGTTCTAGGGCGATTTACAGTGACCTTCCGACCTGACATGTTTGAGAGATACGACCAGAAACTCGCCGTTCTCGCGTTTGAGAGATATGACCAGAAACTCGCCGTTTTCAGTGTTTTATGGTCATTTTGATGAGTTATTGCCCATAGTTTTATGGTTCTAGGGCTATTTAAAGCAACCTTAAGACCCGGTACATGTTTGAGAGTTATGCCTAAAAACTCGTCGTTTTCGTGTTTTATGGTCATTTTCATGAGTTATTGCCCACAGTTTTTGGGTTCATCCGGATTTGCATGTCTCGAAAGAACCCTGACATGTTTGAGAGTTATGACCAGAAACTCGCCGTTCTTGCGTTTTATGGCCGTTTTCATGAGCTATTGCCCACAGTGTGGGGGTTCTAGGGGGATTTACAGTGACCTTCCGACCTGATACATGTTGGACAGATATGACCAGAAACTCGTCGTTTTCTTGTTTTATGGCCGTTTTCATGAGCTATTGCCCACAGTTTTATGGTTCTAGGGCTATTTAAAGCAACCTTAAGACCCGATACATGTTTGAGAGTTATGCCTAAAAACTCGTCGTTTTCGTGTTTTATGGTCATTTTCATGAGTTATTGCCCACAGTTTTTGGGTTTCAGCCGGATTTGCATGTCTCGAAAGAACCCTGACATGTTTGAGAGATATGACCAGAAACTCGCCGTTCTCGCATTTTATGGTCGTTTTCATGAGCTATTGCCCACAGTTTAGGGGTTCTAGGGCGATTTACAGTGACCTTCCGACCTGATACATGTTGGAAAGATATGACCAGAAACTCGTCGTTTTCTTGTTTTATGGCCGTTTTCATGAGCTATTGCCCACAGTTTTATGGTTCTAGGGCTATTTAAAGCAACCTTAAGACCCGGCACATGTTTGAGAGTTAAGCCTAAAAACTCGTCGTTTTCGTGTTTTATGGTTATTTTCATGAGTCCCATAGTTTTTGGGTTCATCCGGATTTGCATGTCTCGAAAGAACCCTGACATGTTTGAGAGTTATGACCAGAAACTCGCCGTTCTCTCGTTTTATGGCCGTTTTCATGACCTATTTCCCACAGTTTGAGAGTTATACCTAAAAACTCGTCTTTTTCGTGTTTATAGCCATTTTTATGAGTTATTGCCCACGGTTTTTGGTTCCAATTGGATTTGCATGGCATGTAAGACCCGTTACATTTTTGAGATATATGACTAAAAACTCGTAGTTTTCGTGTTTTATGGCCATTTTCATGAGCTACTGCCCACTATTTAGGGGTTCTAGGGCGATTTACAGTGACCTTCCGACCTGATACATGTTGGAAAGATATGACCAGAAACTCGTCGTTTTCGCGTTTTATGGCCGTTTTCATGAGCTATTGCCCATAGTTTTATGGTTCTAGGGCTATTTAAAGCAACCTTAAGACCCGATACATGTTTGAGAGTTATGCCTAAAAACTCGTCGTTTTCGTGTTTTATGGTCATTTTCATGAGTTATTGCCCACAGTTTTTGGGTTTCAGCCGGATTTGCATGTCTCGAAAGAACCCTGACATGTTTGAGAGATATGACCAGAAACTCGCCGTTCTCACGTTTTATGGCCGTTTTCATGAGCTATTGCCCATAGTTTAGGGGTTCTAGGGCGATTTACAGTGACCTTCCGACCTGACATGTTTGAGAGATACGACCAGAAACTCGCCGTTCTCGCGTTTGAGAGATATGACCAGAAACTCGCCGTTTTCAGTGTTTTATGGTCATTTTGATGAGTTATTGCCCATAGTTTTATGGTTCTAGGGCTATTTAAAGCAACCTTAAGACCCGGTACATGTTTGAGAGTTATGCCTAAAAACTCGTCGTTTTCGTGTTTTATGGTCATTTTCATGAGTTATTGCCCACAGTTTTTGGGTTCATTCGGATTTGCATGTCTCGAAAGATCCCTGACATGTTTGAGAGTTATGACCAGAAACACTCCGTTCTCGCGTTTTATGGCCGTTTTCATGAGCTATTGCCCATAGTTTCGGGGTTCTAGGGGGATTTACGGTGACCTTCCGACCTGATACATGTTGGACAAATATGACCAGAAACTCGTCGTTTTCTTGTTTTATGCCACAGTTTTATGGTTCTAGGGCTATTTAAAGCAACCTTAAGACCCGGTACATGTTTGAGAGTTATGCCTAAAAACTCGTCGTTTTCGTGTTTTATGGTCATTTTCATGAGTTATTGCCCATAGTTTTTGGGTTTCAGCCGGATTTGCATGTCTCGAAAGAACCCTGACATGTTTGAGAGATATGACCAGAAACTCGCCATTCTCGCGTTTTATGGCCGTTTTCATGAGCTATTGCCCACAGTTTAGGGGTTCTAGGGCGATTTACAGTGACCTTCCGACCTGATACATGTTGGAAAGATATGACCAGAAACTCGTCGTTTTCTTGTTTTATGGCCGTTTTCATGAGCTATTGCCCACAGTTTTATGGTTCTAGGGCTATTTAAAGCAACCTTAAGCCTAAAAACTCGTCGTTTTCGTGTTTTATGGTTATTTTCATGAGTTATTGCCCATAGTTTTTGGGTTCATCCGGATTTGCATGTCTCGAAAGAACCCTGACATGTTTGAGAGTTATGACCAGAAACTAGACGTTCTCGAATTTTATGGCCGTTTTCATGAGCTATTGCCCACAATTTGAGAGTTATACCTAAAAACTCATCTTTTTCGTGTTTATAGCCATTTTTATGAGTTATTGCCCACGGTTTTTGGTTCCAATTGGATTTGCATGGCATGTAAGACCCGTTACATTTTTGAGATATATGACTAAAAACTCGTAGTTTTCGTGTTTTATGGCCATTTTCATGAGCTCGCCTTTGTTTAGGGGTTCTAGGGCGATTTATAGTGACCTTCCGACCTGATACATGTTGGAAAGATATGACCAGAAACTCGTCGTTTTCGCGTTTTATGGCCGTTTTCATGAGCTATTGCCCATAGTTTTATGGTTCTAGGGCTATTTAAAGCAACCTTAAGACCCGATACATGTTTGAGAGTTATGCCTAAAAACTCGTCGTTTTCGTGTTTTATGGTCATTTTCATGAGTTATTGCCCATAGTTTTTGGGTTTCAACCGGATTTGCATGTCTCGAAAGGACCCTGACATGTTTGAGAGATTTGACCAGAAACTCGCCGTTCTCGCGTTTTATGGCCGTTTTCATGAGCTATTGCCCACCGTTTAGGGGTTCTAGGGCGATTTACAGTGACCTTCCGACCTGACATGTTTGAGACATACGACCAGAAACTCGCCGTTCTCGCGTTTGAGAGATATGACCAGAAACTCGCCGTTTTCAGTGTTTTATGGTCATTTTGATGAGTTATTGCCCATAGTTTTATGGTTCTAGGGCTATTTAAAGCAACCTTAAGACCCGGTACATGTTTGAGAGTTATGCCTAAAAACTCGTCGTTTTCGTGTTTTATGGTCATTTTCATGAGTTATTGCTCACAGTTTTTGGGTTCATCCGGATTTGCATGTCTCGAAAGAACCCTGACATGTTTGAGAGTTATGACCAGAAACTCTCCGTTCTCGCGTTTTATGGCCGTTTTCATGAGCTATTGCCCACAGTTTAGGGGTTCTAGGGGGATTTACAGTGACCTTCCGACCTAATACATGTTGGAAAGATATGACCAGAAACTCGTCCTTTTCTTGTTTTATGGATGTTTTCATGAGCTATTGCCCACAGTTTTATGGTTCTAGGGCAATTTAAAGCAACCTTAAGACCCGGTACATGTTTGAGAGTTATGCCTAAAAACTCGTCGTTTTCGTGTTTTATGGTCATTTTCATGAGTTATTGCCCACAGTTTTTGGGTTTCAGCCGGATTTGCATGTCTCGAAAGAACCCTGACATGTTTGAGATATATGACTAAAAACTCGTAGTTTTCGTGTTTTATGGCCATTTTCATGAGCTACTGCCCACTGTTTAGGGGTTCTAGGGCGATTTACAGTGACCTTCCGACCTGATACATGTTGGAAAGATATGACCAGAAACTCATCGTTTTCGCGTTTTATGGCCGTTTTCATGAGCTATTGCCCATAGTTTTATGGTTCTAGGGCTATTTAAAGCAACCTTAAGACCCGATACATGTTTGAGAGTTATGCCTAAAAACTCGTCGTTTTCGTGTTTTATGGTCATTTTCATGAGTTATTGCCCATAGTTTTTGGGTTTCAGCCGGATTTGCATGTCTCGAAAGAACCCTGACATGTTTGAGAGATATGACCAGAAACTCGCCGTTCTCGCGTTTTATGGCCGTTTTCATGAGCTATTGCCCACAGTTTAGGGGTTCTAGGGCGATTTACATGACCTTCCGACCTGACATGTTTGAGAGATACGACCAGAAACTCGCCGTTCTCGCGTTTGAGAGATATGACCAGAAACTCGCCGTTTTCAGTGTTTTATGGTCATTTTCATAAGTTATTGCCCATAGTTTTATGGTTCTAGGGCTATTAAAGCAACCTTAAGAACCGGTACATGTTTGAGAGTTATGCCTAAAAACTCGTCGTTTTCGTGTTTTATGGTCATTTTCATGAGTTATTGCCCACAGTTTTTGGGTTTCAGCCGGATTTGCATGTCTCGAAAGAACCCTGACATGTTAGAGAGTTATGACCAGAAACTCGCCGTTCTCGCGTTTTATGGCCGTTTTCATGAGCTATTGCCCACATTTTAGGGGTTCTAGGGTGATTTACAGTGACCTTCCGACCTGATACATGTTGGACAGATATGACCAGAAACTCGTCGTTTCTTGTTTTATGGCCGTTTTCATGAGCTATTGCCCACAGTTTTATGGTTCTAGGGCTATTTAAAGCAACCTTAAGACCCGGTACTTGTTTGAGAGTTATGCCTACAAACTCGTCGTTTTCGTGTTGTATGGTCATTTTCATGAGTTATTGCCCACAGTTTTTGGTTTGAGCGGATTTGCATGTCTCGAAGAACCACGACATGTTTGAGAGGTATGACCATAAAATCGTCGTTCTCGCGTTTATGGCGTTTTCATGAGCTATTGCCCACAGTTTAGGGGTTCTAGGGCGATTCTGATGACCTTCCGACCTGATACATGTTGGAAAGATATGACCAGAAACTCGTCGTTTTCTTGTTTTATGGCCGTTTTCATGAGCTATTGCCCACAGTTTTATGGTTCTAGGGCTATTTAAAGCAACCTTAAGACCCGACACATGTTTGAGAGTTAAGCCTAAAAACTCGTCGTTTTCGTGTTTTATGGTTATTTTCATGAGTTATTGCCCATAGTTTTTGGGTTCATCCGGATTTGCATGTCTCGAAAGAACCCTGACATGTTTGAGAGTTATGACCAGAAACTCGCCGTTCTCGCGTTTTATGGCCGTTTTCATGAGCTATTGCCCACAGTTTGAGAGTTATACCTAAAAACTCGTCTTTTTCGTGTTTATAGCCATTTTTATGAGTTATTGCCCACGGTTTTTGGTTCCAATTGGATTTGCATGGCATGTAAGACCCGTTACATTTTTGAGATATATGACTAAAAACTCGTAGTTTTCGTGTTTTATGGCCATTTTCATGAGCTACTGCCCACTGTTTAGGGGTTCTAGGGCGATTTACAGTGACCTTCCGACCTGATACATGTTGGAAAGATATGACCAGAAACTCGTCGTTTTCGCGTTTTATGGCCGTTTTCATGAGCTATTGCCCATAGTTTTATGGTTCTAGGGCTATTTAAAGCAACCTTATGACCCGGCACATGTTTGAGAGTTATGCCTAAAAACTCGTCGTTTTCGTGTTTATGGTCATTTTCATGAGTTATTGCCCATAGTTTTTGGGTTCATCCGGATTTGCATGTCTTGAAAGAACCCTGACATGTTTGAGAGATATGACCAGAAACTCGCCGTTCTCGCGTTTTATGGCCGTTTTCATGAGCTATTGCCCACAGTTTAGGGGTTCTAGGGCGATTTACAGTGACCTTCCGACCTGACATGTTTGAGAGATACGACCAGAAACTCGTCGTTCTCGCGTTTGAGAGATATGACCAGAAACTCGCCGTTTTCAGTGTTTTATGGTCATTTTGATGAGTTATTGCCCATAGTTTTATGGTTCTAGGGCTATTTAAAGCAACCTTAAGACCCGGTACATGTTTGAGAGTTATGCCTAAAAACTCGTCGTTTTCGTGTTTTATGGTCATTTTCATGAGTTATTGCCCACAGTTTTTGGGTTCATCCGGATTTGCATGTCTCGAAAGAACCCTGACATGTTTGAGAGTTATGACCAGAAACTCGCCGTTCTCGCGTTTTATGGCCGTTTTCATGAGCTATTGCCCACAGTTTAGGGGTTCTAGGGGGATTTACAGTGACCTTCCGACCTGATACATGTTGGACAGATATGACCAGAAACTCGTCGTTTTCTTGTTTTATGGCCGTTTTCATGAGCTATTGCCCACAGTTTTATGGTTCTAGGGCTATTTAAAGCAACCTTAAGAGCCGGTACATGTTTGAGAGGGTAAGCCTAAAAACTCGTCGTTTTCGTGTTTTATGGTCATTTTCATGAGTTATTGCCCACAGTTTTTGGGTTTCAGCCGGATTTGCATGTCTCGAAAGAACCCTTACATGTTTGAGAGATATGACCAGAAACTCGCCGTTCTCGCGTTTTATGGCCGTTTTCATGAGCTACTGCCCACTGTTTAGGGGTTCTAGGGCGATTTACAGTGACCTTCCGACCTGATACATGTTGGAAAGATATGACCAGAAACTCGTCGTTTTCTTGTTTTATGGACGTTTTCATGAGCTATTGCCCACAGTTTTATGGTTCTAGGGCTATTTAAAGCAACCTTAAGACCCGGCACATGTTTGAGAGTTAAGCCTAAAAACTCGTCGTTTTTGGATTTTATGGTTATTTTCATGAGTTATTGCCCACAGTTTTTGGGTTCATCCGGATTTGCATGTCTCGAAAGAACCCTGACATGTTTGAGAGTTATGACCAGAAACTCGCCGTTCTCGCGTTTTATGGCCGTTTTCATGAGCTATTGCCCACAGTTTTGGGGTTCTAGGGCGATTTCAACCGACTTTAAGAACCGATAGATGTTTGAGAGTTATACCTAAAAACTTCGTCTTTTTTGTTTATAGCCCTTTATGAGTTATTGCCACGGTTTTGGTTCCAATTGGATTTGCATGGCATGTAAGACCCGTTACATTTTTAGATATATGACTAAAACTTCGTAGTTTTCGTGTTTTATGGCCATTTTCATGAGCTCGCCACTTTTGGGGTTCTAGGGCGATTCTGATGACCTTCCGACCTGATACATGTTGGAAAGATATGACCAGAAACTCGTCGTTTTCTTGTTTTATGGTCGTTTTCATGAGCTATTGCCCACACTTTTATGGTTCTAGGGCTATTTAAAGCAACCTTAACACCCGGTACATGTTTGAGAGTTATGCCTAAAAACTCGTCGTTTTCGTGTTTATGGTCATTTTCATGAGTTATTGCCCATAGTTTTTGGGTTTTAGCCGGATTTGCATGTCTCGAAAGAACCCTGACATGTTTGAGAGATATGACCAGAAACTCGCCGTTCTCGCATTTTATGGCCGTTTTCATGAGCTATTGCCCACAGTTTAGGGGTTCTAGGGCGATTTACAGTGACCTTCCGACCTGATACATGTTGGAAAGATATGACCAGAAACTCGTCGTTTTCTTGTTTTATGGCCGTTTTCATGAGCTATTGCCCACAGTTTTATGGTTCTAGGGCTATTTAAAGCAACCTTAAGACCCGGCACATGTTTGACACTTAAGCCTAAAAACTCGTCGTTTTCGTGTTTTATGGTTATTTTCATGAGTTATAGCCCACAGTTTTTGGGTTCATCCGGATTTGCATGTCTCGAAAGAACCCTGACATGTTTGAGAGTTATGACCAGAAACTCGCCGTTCTCGCGTTTTATGGCCGTTTTCATGAGCTATTGCCCACAGTTTTGGGGTTCTTGGGCGATTTACAACGACTTTAAGACCCGATAGATGTTTGAGAGTTATACCTAAAAACTCGTCTTTTTCGTGTTTATAGCCCTTTTTATGAGTTATTGCCCACGGTTTTTGGTTCCAATTGGATTTGCATGGCATGTAAGAGCCGTTACATTTTTGAGATAAATGACTAAAAACTCGTAGTTTTCGTGTTTTATGGCCATTTTCATGAGCTACTGCCCACTGTTTAGGGGTTCTAGGGCGATTTACAGTGACCTTCCGACCTGATACATGTTGGAAAGATATGACCAGAAACTCGTCGTTTTCGCGTTTTATGGCCGTTTTCATGAGCTATTGCCCAGAGTTTTATGGTTCTAGGGCTATTTAAAGCAACCTTAAGACCCGATACATGTTTGAGAGTTATGCCTAAAAACTCGTCGTTTTCGTGTTTTATGGTCATTTTCATGAGTTATTGCCCACAGTTTTTGGGTTTCAGCCGGATTTGCATGTCTCGAAAGAACCCTGACATGTTTGAGAGATATGACCAGAAACTCGCCGTCCTCGCGTTTTATGGCCGTTTTCATGAGCTATTGCCCACAGTTTAGGGGTTCTAGGGCGATTTACAGTGACCTTCCGACCTGACATGTTTGAGAGATACGACCAGAAACTCGCCGTTCTCGCGTTTGAGAGATATGACCAGAAACTCGTCGTTTTCAGTGTTTTATGGTCATTTTGATGAGTTATTGCCCATAGTTTTATGGTTCTAGGGCTATTTAAAGCAACCTTAAGACCCGGTACATCTTTGAGAGTTATGCCTAAAAACTCGTCGTTTTCGTGTTTTATAGTCATTTTCATGAGTTATTGCCCACAGTTTTTTGGGTTCATCCGGATTTGCATGTCTCGAAAGAACCCTGACATGTTTGAGATTTATGACCAGAAACTCGCCGTTCTCGCGTTTTATGGCCTTTTTCATGAGCTATTGCCCACAGTTTAGGGGTTCTAGGGGGATTTACAGTGACCTTCCGACCTGATACATGTTGGACAGATATGTTTTATGGCCGTTTTCATGAGCTATTGCCCACAGTTTTATGGTTCTAGGGCTATTTAAAGCAACCTTAAGACCCGGTACATGTTTGAGAGTTATGCCTAAAAACTCGTCGTTTTCGTGTTTTATGGTCATTTTCATGAGTTATTGCCCACAGTTTTTGGGTTTCAGCCGGATTTGCATGTCTCGAAAGAACCCTGACATGTTTGAGAGATATGACCAGAAACTCGCCGTTCTCGCGTTTTATGGCCGTTTTCATGAGCTATTGCCCACAATTTAGGGGTTCTAGGGCGATTTACAGTGACCTTCCGACCTGATACATGTTGGAAAGATATGACCAGAAACTCGTCGTTTTCTTGTTTTATGGCCGTTTTCATGAGCTATTGCCCACAGTTTTATGGTTCTAGGGCTATTTAAAGAAACCTTAAGACCCGGCACATGTTTGAGAGTTAAGCCTAAAAACTCGTCGTTTTCGTGTTTTATGGTTATTTTCATGAGTTATTGCCCACAGTTTTTGGGTTCATCCGGATTTGCATGTCTCGAAAGAACCCTGACATGTTTGAGAGTTATGACCAGAAACTCGCCGTTCTCGTGTTTTATGGCCGTTTTCATGAGCTATTGCCCACAGTTTTGGGGTTCTAGGGCGATTTACAATGACTTTAAGACCCGATAGATGTTTGAGAGTTATACCTAAAAACTCGTCTTTTTCGTTTTATAGCCCTTTTCACACAAGATTGCTAGCCTGCGAACATTAATTTGTCAAATGAAATCGATGCATGGGATTCATCACGTACATATTTTTTACTCCATTCGATCCAAATTAATTGACTTGAGTTTATCTAGATTCGGATGTATCTAGTACTAAAACATGTCTAGATACATCCGAATCTAAACAAACTCAAGTCAATTAATCTGGATCGGATGGAGTAATGAAGTCTACTCTCACGATATATGCGATACTCTTGCATATAGGAGTAAAGTTGAATCTATCATCAACAATGCTTTTTTTATATGTTCGTCCTAGTTACCAGACATATGGATTTTTTGCAAACTTTGTGGAAATTGTGGAAGTTGCTGGTGGCGATTTCTTTTTGATTTTCTTGGTAGCGATAGTATAATGGGTGTCCCGCTCCTCCTAAAGAAAATCATGTCGGTCTCCATAGGGTATTCCTACTAGTAGTCAGCTCCTGTGTCAACTTGCCTCCTCTTCCCTTTCCCTTGCTACAGTACCAAAATAGAGTTCGAGAGGCCCAGGCTAAAACAATGCCTCTCTCGCCAGTGTTGCTAGTGAGAGATGGTGGAGGGCGGCGCCGGTAGATTAGCTAGGTGTCGTGGCTCTATGCTGGTAGTGCGCTTCTTGCCCGGTAGTGTAGGCAGAGCTCGGGGTGGTGCTGGCCGGACTTGGAGCTTAGGGTTAGGGTTTCCCCTTTGTTTTCCTCTATGTCGATGGTCAAAGCAGGGTGAAGCGAGGAGAGGCACCGTCTCCTCCAATAAATTAGGGGCCTGCACCTCCTTGTTGATCAATGTTGGTATGCTACTGCTTCTTCTTCTCCTGGTCAGCCGTGGTGGTGAGGGGGAGAGAAACGACGATGTGTCCGGCAGATCTAGGAGGTGGCGAGGGTGTTGTTCCGTGGTGACGAATTGGTGAGTCACCGGGCGGCTTCCTTCTTTGAGCTTCACTAAGCTCTCGAGGTGGGAGGTGGTGATGCTCCTATCTAGCAAGGGCCCCTCTTCGATAAAGCGTCCATGTCATCCTTCTGGTGGCTTCTGTGCTACCCATCTCTCTCGGCCGACCGTGGTGGCGAGGAAGAGATCGGGAATAGGCTTTCTATTGTGGGTCCTTGGCGACGCCTCGTTTGGTGATGTTGGGGGTTACTGGAGCTTACCCCCTTTGCAGCAACTCCCGAGTTATGGCGAAGGTGCGCCACCACCGTGGCCATAGGAGTGACCATGCTGCCCTCGGTCTGCATGGCCTGAGCTCATGCTTCCTCCTTTGGTGGAGGATCTTCTTCGGCCTCGTCGTGGCGTGGCCCGCTGCTTCCTCTCCAAGTGGCTTCATCCCTGGTGGAGGCAACGGTGGCCGTGACTTGAGGTCACCGGCGTTAGGCGGAGGAGGAACCCTAGGCCTCAATTTTTTTTAGTTTTAGCTCTATGGTCCTTTTTGCAAAGGTGGAGGCTTTATCCTCAAATTCTTGGTTTCTTTGTACAAGACTTGTAAAGGGCCTCTTTGTAATTTTTCTCCCACCGGTTAATGAAGCTCTTCAGTCCTTAATGGATTTTTTTTTTGCGGGCAAAAAAAAGGTATTCCTAGGCAAGGGTATGTTTTTGGTCGGGCTTGACAAAGCCTTACCTCACAATGGCCGTTGTGCCCAATTGAGGAAAATTCTTTACAAAACCCCCCGCATCACTTGCAGGGAAAACTTTACACTTGACTTACACATTTTACAACTAAATTTAAGTGTGAAATCCCTCCCACTCTCCCGTACGTGGTGACATTCCAAAATTGTTAACCAAAGCTACTTTGTGCAACTGATGAGTATTCTCGGCATTCTTCTGACATTGGCGGTCACTGTCTTCGTAGCTAGAAAGACTGTTTACATATGAAATTGTGATAGCGTAGCTTGACCAGTTTTCCTGAACAGTTTTTTGATCTTTATTAGCCCAAACATGTATCTTTAATTCTTTATTATTAGTAGTATAAAAATGAAAGATGTCTCTTCATTAGTAATGTATTAGAATGGGACATTAAAGTTTCATCTAGCAAATATTTATTTGAATGCCCACCATGAACTATTTTCGGTTGGGATGTTTTTGCCTAAAAAGGATAAATGGTGAGATTTGAAATATTGCTTCTTAAGAACATAATTTTTTATTTTTCTTTCATCCGCAAGCTTGTTTTTCATCAAAGTTTACAAAAAATGCAATTTTTTGACCTTTTATCGAAGCATTTTTAAACTATTATTCGGGAAGCAACTTCTCCTATATGTGAGCTATTTCGCTGCTCTCATGTCACGGAACTCTCCCCTTGCTGGTCGAGTAAACAGAATGCATTGTCGGACAATGTTATTCTAGAGAAAAATTCAATTCCCGCCTAGTTACCAGCATGGACTAAACCTAAGATTTTCCAATCAAGTCCCATGAGGGTTCTAGTAATTGGTTATTTCAATGTGAACTATGTTGTGAGTTTTATTTTACCACAGAACATGATTTGAGTTATCAAGGGAATCGACGATCTTCCTTGCCTGGACGCCAAGTCATGTGTCGAAGGGCTTCCCATTGGACACGAATTTCACATTCAGCACATAAAACTAGCTAGCCTTAGATCGCCTTGCTAAAAAAAAGAAGCTAACCTCAGTTTGCCTCGAGGTCATCCCCCAATTGTAAACCAGCAATATTCTCATTGTGACATGCTACCATCAAATAAATTCAGGAATAAAAGCCACAGTGTTGGAGGTGTAATTTTGTCACGAAAATAGACGACAAAAAGCACATTTGTGTGCTAGATATACTGCGGGGCTCTATTTGTGGCTTCTTAAACCCTCCAATTCTGTACCCCAACCATCCAATTTGCGTAATAAAGTCACTTGCCCCTTAAAAACAGAGAGTAATTCGCTCGTATTTCCGGAGAACTTTGTGCGAATTTGGCAAAATAGCTGAATTTTAACCATATGATGTTTATTCACGGAATTTAGTGTCACCCCTTCTGGAAATGTTAATGTCGACATCCAGAACCCTAACTACCAGATGCACCATCGATGTCACCCAACCTCTACAGCACTTTTGGGAAATATTGTACAACCGTATTTTGGCCGCTTTCAATCAAAACAAAGTTTGGAACCTCTTGCCACTCCCAAAGTGCCATTCCAAAACTGCTAACCAAGCGAAATAGTCCTCTCAGCTAGCGGTCCCGATACTTGTGACACCTTGCCTTCCCTACGGTCACTATCTTCTTAATTAACTAGCCAGAAGACTGTTTATTAACTGAAAATGTGCTAGCGTACCTTGTTCAGTTTTTCTAAACAGTTATCTGAACGTACATTAGTACTCCCTTCATTTTAAAATATAAGATGTTTTAGGTTTATGAAAAAGATAAATCTAAACTTCTTTTAAACTTAAATGAATCTACAAAAAAACTTATATTTTGAAACGGAGAGAGTACTACGAAGGTTGCCAGGTCGCAACATTTTATCTATAGTGTCATTCCAAAACTATTAGGCAATCAAAACGTCCTATGAGCGGTCCCAACATTTGTGACACACTACCTTCCTAGTGATAATAGTCTTCTTAATTTGCCAGAAGACTGTTTTAGATACCAAAAATGTCATGGTGGAAGTTGTTCAGCTTTCCTGAACAGTTCTTTGATCTTTATTTGGGGAGTAAATTCCACTTTGTACCTTTTACTTGGACTTTTTTGACACTACTTACACCATTTAGCAAGTTTTTATTCTAATTATCTCATTTAGCAAAACTGGGGTGAAAATTAATTTTCAGCCCTTGTAAAAGTTTTGTGAGATTTTTGACTAATGGGTCCTAGCTGTCATACCTACATGTACTCCCTCCGTTTCATAATATAAGATGTTTAGGTTTATAAAAAGAGTGTATCTACTATCTAGACATTTTTTAGATTCGGCACACTAAAATAGGTCTATATATACTCCTTTCACAAAGATAAAATATTTTATATTTTATAAAACGGAGATAGTAGGCGGTTTCTTATGTCGGCAGCACTAGCTTCTGCTTCACTACATTGCCTCGATCCTTTGTTGGCAAATACATTGCACCAGTGTTAGCGGATGGAAAGATAAGCTGCGCCAGAAGCAGGACACACTTTCTTCTCCTTCAACTTGCTGAGCTAGCTCCATCGGTACGGTAGAGCCGCCCCATGGGCTTGGGCTTCGATGCCAACTTCGTCCTTACCATCCTCCTCGGAAGGGGTAGAGGCAACTAAGGAATTACAATGACACCCACTGATGACGCGGAATGTGGAGAAAAACCATGGCACATGTACCTGACAGCTGGGACCCACTGGTCTAAATGCTCACAAAATTTTAAACGGGGTAAAAATTGACACAACTTATGTTAAATGGAGTAATTAAAAAGAAAACTTGCTAAATAGGGTAATTTATGTCGAAAACGTGAAAGTATATAGGGGGTGAAGAATAGAATTTACTCTTATCTGGGACCACAGAGCTTGTCCTGTCCACGAAAGACTGTTTTACTATCTTGTTGTGTGAAAAAGGACCGTGAATTTGATATCCTTGTCCACAAAAGTTTGATATTGTCAATGCGGCCTTTAGCCTAATAAGAGCATCTCTAGCAACACCATAAAAAGGCGAACCAAAAAACGCGCTTTCAGGTTGCGTTTCGTGTTTTCTTTTTACAGATCGCGAACGGCGGGACGAAACAGAAACCAGAAAAAGAAATATTCCTTTTTCCCAGTTTCACGCATATAGGGTCTGTTCCGCCACAACAAGGGTCGAACCCGTAAATTAAACTATTTTCTGTCAGTTTCACCATATATCTCGCATTTTCAAACAGAAATATGATATTAATGTAAAGTAAAATCCTAAAACTATTAATTATACATTACAACAATTGTCCAAACAAATTGAATAAACAATAATCCAATTACAACAAATGACTAAATCAAATGAATAGTTCCGAATGCAAATAATGTTTCACACAAATGAATGATAAAATATGGCAACCTAGTTTCTCTCAAATAGCTGCCAGTGGTGCTCAATGAGGTCATGCTGCAGCTGGTCAAGGGTGGTCATGTTTTCAATGTCTCGGTAGGTTTGAAGGAAGGCTTGGATGGCATTTGGGTTTCTAGCTGGCTTCACATGGCTGCCACCATTGTTGTAGAATATGACCAAGTCTAGACCCCTATCATCCTCAAAAATCATGTTATGAAGAATGACACAACATGTCATTATGTCATTGAGAGTTTTCTTGTCCCAAAAACAAGTTGGACCTCACACAACTGCAAATCGAGCTTGCAAAACACCAAAGGCTCTCTCAATATCCTTTCGGGCACTCTCTTGAGCCTTTGCAAATTCAACCTCTTTCCTAGTTTGAGGATTCGAGATGGTCTTGACAAATATAGACAAATGTAGCCCAACGAGGATAAATACCGTCAGCAAGATAATACCCCTTGTCATAATTAATATCATTGACAGTTTAGTTGCAAGCGGGTGCTTCACCACTAGCTAGCTTTGCAAATAGAGATCTATGGAGCATATTCATATCATTGTGGGTGCCAGGCAAACCAAAGAAATAATGCCAAATCCACAAGTCCTCGATGCAATGGCTTCTAGCATAATTTTTGCATCTCGGATTTTGCCACAATATTGCCCGTGCCATGCCTTTGGGCAGTTTTTCCAAGTCCAATGCATACAATTTATGCTTCCTAGCATGCCCGGCCATCCTCTTCTCTCATTCATCGCCATCAACCTAATTGTATCCTGCTCGTTCGGTGCTCGCAGATACACCGGGCCAAAAATGGGAATAATCGCCTTGGCAAATCTACGAACACTCTCCATAGTCGTATCTT
Organism: Avena longiglumis; assembly: GCA_030063025.1. Classification (NCBI taxonomy): domain Eukaryota; kingdom Viridiplantae; phylum Streptophyta; class Magnoliopsida; order Poales; family Poaceae; genus Avena; species Avena longiglumis. The sequence continues at coordinate 522,883,692 of CP125977.1, forward strand.
CGCCGATGAGAAGATACTCGTCGGCATAATTGGTCGGGATCCCATATGCGAGCACTCTCATGGCCGCGGAGATTTTTTGGTACGAGCTAAATCCAAGCAGCCCCGCGGCATTTCTTCGACGCTTGAAGTACTGCGTCTTAGCCTCACAAGCTTTCACTACATTCACGAACAACGAGAGGCGCATTCGATAGCGTCTACGAAAGAGGTGGGGCGGGTATGTGGGTGCCTCGGCGAAATAATCTCGCATGAGCATGTCGTTGCCCAACTTGCAGTTGCGCGGGATGCAAAGGCACCCGACCGTGGAGCCTCGCCGCCTCTTCCTCCTGTCGTCCTCCTCCTCCTTGAGGGCGAGAACAGCCACCATCATGTGTTGACGGTGGTTCCCGAGCAGCATCTCCACATCCGAGTCGTCGGAGGAGGACGAGTCGTCCAACAAAAATTTCTCGCAAGGGTCCAAGTCCATCTACAAATCACGGACGATATTTAGAGCTTGCGGATAGGAGATCTATGAGCTCGAACTCGAGTGGCGGCGGATTTTACCTTTGACGGGCGGTGGGAGGACGGCGGCGGTGGGACGCTAGCGGATCTGCGTTGGGAGGGGTTTTCCAACCCACAGTGGCTGGGGAACAGGGTCAGCGGGCTCCGGCGGCCTTCTGCGAGAGAATCGGCGGGAGGTCCTAAATCTCTGGCGGTCGGCCGGCGGTGGCTGTGTGAGTGGAAGGGAGGGGAATGAGCTAAAAATCCCCTCCCGCCAACGGAAACAGAGGATATGGTTCACGTCCAGGTCAGGCTCGAAACCTAGGTTTTTCTGGTTCCGCGGGGGTGTTTTCTCGGGGGCCCTAGTTTTTTTCGGTTTGGTCTATTTTGGAACGTCTGTTATGTCCATTTTTATCACACGAAACCAAAAACTGACGATTATTTTTATGGTTTCGCCCGTTTATGGTGTCTGCTAGAGATGCTCTAAGTTAGTAATTCAGATAAAAAGTTTGGTCCTTTTTTATGTTCCTAGTAGCTGCCTACAGAAATGCTACTGCTTGTTAGATGTATATTTGTATATTGTATGTCCCCACTTGTTAGGGGGTTTTCCTGCCTATTTCCACTTGTACATGTACTATATATTGTGGCCTTTGCCCCCTAGAGGAATACATGTTGCATATTCCTGACATGGTATCAGAGCTAGGTTAGACAAATTTTTTTGCAACATCGTCACCGCTGCCATCGTCCCTGTCGTCGTCGTTTTCCGATGTCGCCGCCGCCGGTTGCCGCTGTCTCCGGTCGTCTGCCCGCCACCAACCATCTGCTCCCGCCCTGCCGCCATCACTGCTCAGCCGCCGCCATTTGGCGGCGCGACCCGCGCCTCGGACGGCGCTTGCCGCCCGTCGCCTCTACTCGGCGTGGCGACCCGTCTGCCGCCTCCTAGTCCTTTGCACATCCTGCCGGCTACCGGCCCTCTCCTGGCCGGGGGCCCGCCAGCTGTCAGCCCTCCCCTGCCTCTTTGATTGGATCTGAGAGGCTGCTGCTGGTCTCCAGTCGCCCCGATCGAGTCTGCAAGCTGTTCTTCGTCGAGCCCAGATCGGATCTGACGAGTTGACTTTGAAAAAGAGAGAGAGAGAGAGATGTCTTCTGCATCGGGCTATGTTGTGATTCCTCGCTGCCCGGTGATTTTCGATGGCGCGAATTATCCTGATTTCGCTGCCTTTATGCACGTTCACATGCGCGGTCTCCGTCTTGGAGGTGTGCTCTCCGGCGAGGTCTCCTGTCCGCCGTGCCCCTGCTCCTGTGGCTCCGCTTCCGCGGACGCCGATTGTTCTTGGTGTTGATGCTTCTCAGGAGGTCAAGGATGTTGCTCAGAGTGCCGATGATAGTGCTGTTGTTGCGTACGAGATGAAGTTCAAACAGTACGCTGCTGATCTCGAGACCTATCGCCACGATCTGACCGCCTACACTCAGTGGGTCGATGAGGATGCTCATGCTGCTGCTATTCTCACCTCCCGTGTTCTGCCCCAGTTTGCTGCTAAGTTCATGAGTCTTCCTACTGTTACCTCTCAGTGGGCACATCTTCATCAGCGCTATCAGTCGTCTGGGGATGCTCTTTACCTGTCCGTGGTTCGCCAGGAACACGCTCTTCAGCAGGGTGATTCCACTATTGATGAGTTCTATACTCAGAGTGCTGCTATCTGGCGTCAGCTTGATTCTCTCCGTACTGCCTTTTGTGGCACATGCCCGTGCTGCCAGATTATGCGCTCGGATTTGGAGTTCCACCGCATCTATGAGTTTTTGTCTCGACTCTGCCAGGAGTTTGAGCCCCGGCGTGCTCAGCTGAATGCTCATGGTCGTGTTCCGCTCTCTCAGGTGTTATCTGAGCTTCGGGCTGAGGAGACTCGTCTCCGTGGTGCTGGTCTTCTTACGGTTCCGTCTGTGATTGCTACTCAAGGCCCTCCTCTGCCGCCTGCTCCCTTGACTCAGCCGCGGTCCTCTGTGCTGCCGATGATACTACCCACTCCTCCAGGTCAGGGTCAGAGCCAGCACCAGCAGTCTCAGGGTCAGAGTCAGCACCAACATGCTCGTGGTCAGGGTCGTCGTGGTTCTCTTCGCCACTGCTCTTACTGTAACAAGGATGGCCACACTTGGGCCACCTGTTATACATGGGACCCCAGTTTACGTCAGCAGCACCAGACTTGTGGGCAGTCGGCTCCTTCCGGATCTTCAGCAGTTGCTCTCTCCGATCAGGACATTATCAGGAGTCTTCGCGATGCGCTTGCCTTTGAACTCTTCTTCGACGGAACGCTTCTGTTCGCGGCCCGATTCTTTAGGCCTTCGCATGACCACCATCTTCTACCTGATCAGTCGTCCCGTGTATCTGGATTCTGGAGCTTCTTTTCATATGACCTCTGAGTCTTATTTTATGTCCGCACTTCGTTCTCACCCTTCTCCTATCCGTGTTCTCACGGCCGATGGTACCTCTCTTCCTGTTTCTAGTCGGGGCACCCTCTCTACTTCTTCCTTTTTTGTTCCTGATATTTCTCATGTTCCTCGTCTTAAGATGAATCTGTTCTCTGCTAGCTTGACTTCGACTACGGTTGTCGCGTCATTCTTGATGCGATTCTTGTGTTGTCCGGGATCGTCGCACAGACCACAGTTAGAGCTGCCCTCGCAGCCGTGACTCTTCAGACTTTGGAGTTAGGCGGCTTGTGTTTCTTCCGCTCCACTTTATCGCGGTTCTTCTCTGGTCGTCGCCTCTGCTATCAGTTCCTTTCAGCAGTGGCATCATCGTCTTGGTCACCTTTGTGACTCTCGCCTGTCGTCATTAGTGCATCGTGGTCTTCTGTGGTCTATCTCAGGAGATGGGTCTTTAGATTGTCAGGGCTGTAGGTTGGGCAAAAATATTCAGCTTCCCTACCCTACTAGCGCGTATATATCTGAGCGACCTTTTGATTTAGTTCATTCCGATGTTTGGGGTTCGACTCCTTTCGCTTCGAAAGGGGGCCATCGCTACTATATTTTATTCATCGATGATTTTTCTCGGTACACTTGGTTGTATTTTATGCGCTCTCGAAGTGAAGTGCTCTCCATATATCAGCATTTTGCGGCCATGGTCCATACTCAATATTCTACACCCATTCGTGTGTTCCGTGCCGATTCTGCTGGTGAGTATATCTCCCAGATGTTGTGAGGTGTTCTTGCTGAGCATGGTACCCTTGCTCAGTTCTCCTGTCCTGGCGCACATTCCCAGAATGGCGTTGCTAAGCGGAAGCATCGTCATCTTCTTGAGACCACTCGTGCCATGATGATTGCTTCTTCCCTTCCTCCGCATTTCTAGGCTGAGGCTGTCGCTACATCGACTTACCTCATCAATATTCAGCCCTCTGCCGCTTTGTAGGGTGATATTCCTCTTGAGCGTCTATCTGGACAGTCTCCAGACTACTCCATGCTCCGCTTGTTTGGTTGTGTTTGCTATGTTCTCCTTGCTTCTCGACGAACGCACCAAACTGACCGCTTAGTCTGTTGAGTGTGTCTTCCTTGGATACAGTGATGAGCATAAGGGCTATCGCTATTAGAACCCCGTTGGTTGTCGGATGCGTATCTCTCATGATGTTATTTTTGATGCGACGCGTCCTTTCTATCCTCATCCCACCGCTGGTACTAGGGGTGGAATCGAGCCGAACCGAGCCGGCTCGCGGCTCGGCTCGACCAAGCTCGCGAAATTTCGAGCCGAGCCTGGCTTGGCTTGGTGCTGAAAATTTGCCTAAAACAGGGCTCGCGGCTCGGCTTGCTAAGCTCGAGGCTCGGCTCGGCCGGCTCGCAAGCCGGACGCCAAACAGCCCAACAGCGCAATTAACCCCTGCTCCTAATCAATTCCCCTCCCGTTCCTGACCACGTCTCTCTCCCTTGGGCTAGCATCGCCGCATCGCACCCCGAGTCCACACCGACGGCGGCCGCCAACACAAACGCCGGTCACCACCATCTCTTCCTGATCTGCTCCGCCATTTCCCCCTCCAACCATCTCTTCCCAGTCCTCTCGGATGTGCACGGCGCCATGCATCTGCAGCTAGCACCATACCGCCGGCTGACCGCCGCCGGCCGGCCGGGTGGAGCCTCTTCACCGGCTGACCGCCGCCGGCCGGCCGGGTGGAGCCTCTTCAGCTCTTTGCCCCGGTTACTTTTCTCCACCACATACTCGCGTTTAGATTTTCGTTACAGTCAGAATTGGATTTTTGGGCAATAATTTCTGGGCTTCAGGATGCGCTCTTCCAGCGTCTGTTCTTTGTCAGGTTGATTGATACAGCGCCGGTCATAACTGGCTTGTGGTCTATGAGCAATTCGGTGTGTTTGAAGCCTTAGTCTGTTTTATTTATTTTCTTGTTCTTTTAATCAGCGTCTGTACAGATAACAAGGTTGAGATTTTGTTTCAATTATTTCACATTCGAAACCATTAGAACGGTCTTTCCTTTCACCAGTTGATATGTGAGCTATTAGAATGCTCCACTGGATACACGACAAAACAAACATAACTTTTGTATGCTTTCACAGTGAGGCAAGTATAGTTATCTCTCTTTTCAACTAGCATATTATGTGTCAACCACAGCTACCAGATACTGATTTTGTAGAAAACGAGCAAGACGCGTGTAGACAATTCAACACTATTAAAAAACTCTCTCGCCAATTTCATAGTAAATCTGTGGGAATAGTAACTTGTTGAACTTATTTCTCTCACATAATGCTTATCGTGGTTGTGGGGTCTATGTTATGGATGTATTCATGTTCAATTTTTATTTATAATTGTGAATTATTATAATTTTTAGTAAAGGTTATGACGTTCTTTTAAATTTTATCGAGCTTTCGAGCCGGTTTGCGAGCTTCACCGAGCTGGCTTGTCGAGCCTCGAGCCTGAGTAGCAAGGTTTAGACTTGGCTTGTTCAACCTTCGAGCCAAGCCGATCCCGATCCAAGCCTTGTCGAGCCCGATCCGAGCCTCGAGCCTCGAGCTTTGTGTCCACCCCTAGCTGGTACCTACCTGGTGGAAGATATATCTTTTCTTATTTTTCCTGACACACCTCCTTCTACTCCTATTGTGTCTTTTTCAGGATCCCCTCCCCCTGATGTCTCTTCTTTGACACCGTCCTCCTCTGCTCCGTCAAGTTCTCCTAGTTCTCCTCGTTCTCCGGAGCCTTCCTCTGTTATTCCTTCTTCTTCATCGTCGTCTCCTGAGTCGTCTTCCTCTGATGAGCTTCCCTCTACTCGTCCTGTTTGTCAGCGTCGTGCCCCCAACTGTTACTCTCCTAGTCAGTATGGTCTTTCTGTTGCCTCCGAGCCGACTTCTTATCGGGATGTTGAGCATCATCCTGAATGGCAGCTGGCCATGGCTGAGGAGATTGCTGCACTTGAGCGCACTGGCACCTGGGATCTTGTTTCTCCCCCTCCCGATGTTCGTCCTATCACGTGCAAGTGGGTCTATAAGATTAAGACTCGCTCTGATGGATCTCTTGAGCACTATAAAGCGTGTCTTGTGGCTCGTGGTTTTCAGTAAGAGCATGGTGGTGACTATGATGAGACCTTTGCTCCTGTGGCTCATGACCACTGTGCGTACTCTTCTTGTTGTTGCTTCTGTTCATCACTGGTCTGTGTCCCAGCTTGATGTTCAGAACGCCTTCCTCAATGGTGAGTTGAGTGAGGAGGTTTATATGCAGCCTCCTCCTGGGTATTCTGTTCCCGCAGGGATGGTTTGTCGTCTTCGTCGTTCTTTTTATGGCCTCAAACAGGTCCCTCGTGCCTGGTTTGAGCGCTTTGCTTCTGTAGTGACTGCTGCTGGTTTCTCCCCTAGTGCTCATGATCCAGCGCTATTTGTTCACACTTCTTTCCGTGGACGCACTCTTCTTCTTCTCTATGCTGATGATATGATCATTACTGGTGATGATTCTGGGTATATCGCCTTTGTTAAGGATCGTCTTCGTGATCAGTTTCTTATCACTGATCTTGGTCCTCTTAGATACTTTTTTGGGATTGAGGTTTCCTCCACTTCTGATGGCTTTTATATCTCCCAGGAAAAGTATATTCAGGATCTTCTTGCTCGTGCTGCTCTTGAAGATGAACGCACTGTTGAGACCCCTATGGAGCTTAATGTTAAGCTTCACCCTACTGATGGTGATCGTCTATCTGATCCGACGTGTTATCGTCATCTTGTTGGGAGTCTTATTTATCTTGCTGTCACTCGCCCTGACATCTCTTATCCTGTTCATATTCTGAGTCAGTTTGTTTCTGCTTCTACCAGTGTTCACTATAGTCATCTTCTCTGTGTTCTTTGTTATCTTCGTGGTACGATCACTCGTCGTCTTTTCTTTCCTTGTTCCGGCTCCAGTGCTATTCGGACGCTACGTGGGCGAGTGATCCTTCGGATCGCCGTTCACTTTCTGCTTACTATGTGTTTCTTGGATCCGCTCATTGCTTGGAAGACGAAGAAACAGACAACGGTTTCCCGTTCGAGTGTTGAGGCCGAGTTGCATGCTATGGCCTTGTTGACTGCTGAGGTGACCTGGTTACGGTGGTTACTTGCGGATTTTGGGGTCTCTATTACCACATCCACTCTGGTTTTGTCTGACAGTACAGGTGCTATTAGTGTTGCACGTGATCCGGTCAAGCATGAACTTACCAAGTATATTAGTGTTGATGTCTTCTATACACGTGCTCAGGTGCAGGCTCAGGTTGTTGCGCTTGAGTATGTGCCTTCCGAGTTACAGTTGGCGGATTTCTTTCCGAAGGGTCAGAGTATTGCGCAACATACATTCTTTCTCTCCAAACTCAGTGTTGTGGAGCCATCATGAGTTTGAGGGGGATGTTAGATGTATATTTGTGTATTGTATGTCCCCACTTGTTAGGGGGTTTTCCTATATATTTCCACCTGTACATGTACTATAAATTGTGGCCTTTGGCCCCCAGAGGAATATATATTGCATATTCCTGACACTGCTAACCGCAAGGGCAAGCACGGCCATTAGGGAATGATGCATTTTCGGTTGGGACGGATGGGAGAACACACTACTACACTACACAGGGGTAGTGTACATAGATGGCCCTGTTTCAATTTCGTCAAGTGGACGGATGATCGGTGCTTGCATGGGATTCATCGTCGTGTACACATTCATATATACATTTATTTGGGCCCAATTGAAGTGAAAGCAACGGCGATCGAGCGGTTGCACGTAAAGGTCACAGCAGGCAGCTCGACAGATGGATCTCGATCGATAGGTAGACGACTACTAACCGACGCGCATCAATGCGTGATGCATGCCTGCCTCCTCTTTTTTCGATCGATCATCGATCGATAGCAGAATCCACACACACAAAAATGGCTCTTTTGGATCATGTGTAAAACATTGTTGCGCTCTGTCGAGCCTCAATCGATCCATCCCCAAAAGGTAGCATACAATTTTGCTGCATCACAGATTCACAGCTCGATGTATATATGTTTGTAAATTCTTGTCTGATCTTGTACGTGCTGGTTCTGGAATTGACAAGTAGTAGTACTAGTACTTTGTACTACGTGGTAGTAGTAATCACTATCAGACCTAATTAATTGCATGCAAACATTTAGTATCTAACTACATGTGTAGTTAGGTGTATATATAGCCATTCAGACCGAGAGTGTCGGTCCGCATCATGCACATCCTTGCTCCATTAATTCGCGTTTATGAGCTTGTACTACCACTACTAACTAGTGAATCATGCTCTTATACATGCATATCTCAGCTTACTACTAGCTAAATTTGGCCAATACAATTTGACAGGACCATCAATTCAAGTCCATCGCCGTCGTGCCCTATTATAGCGTCTAACCGAATTTAGCGTTTAATCGACATGGCCACTCCAACTGTACTTGGATTGGATCTCCCAGTAGCTGCTAGCTGGCTGGCTATAAGGGACATGTATATAAATAGAGAGGCCAAGCATACACTCAGTACACATCCTCCTCCATTGCAGCTACATTTGGTTGGGGCCAACCACACACTACAGCTAACTAAGCTACCTTAGCTAGCTACTAGCCAGCCAGCCAGCCACCTGCTACATACAGAGATCGATGCGGCTGCAGGAGCTCGTCCTCGTGCTGGCGGCAATGGCGGCCGTGGCCGTGGTCCGGCCGGCGACGTGCCGGGAGCAGACCAACTGGACGGCGGCGCTAATGGCGGAGGAGGAGTGGAAGAGGCCGAGGACGACGGCGGTGCTGGTGTTCGGCGACTCCATCGTGGACCCCGGCAACAACAACAACCTCCACACCCAGATCAAGGCCAACCATGCGCCCTACGGCAAGGACTTCCTCAACCACGTCGCCACCGGACGATTCTCCAACGGCCTCGTGCCATCCGACTTCGTTGGTACGTACGCCATTATTTTTTTCATCATCTATACAAGTTCTTAGAGTATTAATTTTGTCGGTGTCGGCAGATTTTTCAGTCCAAGTGCGAAACAAGTTAAATAGTGGGAACTTGAGGGTGCGTTTGCCAACCTAGTATTTTTGAAGTTTTCTTATGATGACACCGTGGTTTCTAAAAATACCACGGTTTGAAATACTTTGTGGTGTTGGTTTCCAACAAATATTGCATTTTTAAAACGAGAGTATCTCTAAAACCGTATCTTTTTTTTTGGAGTATTTGGAGAAAGAGGCCCAACCCACTTTTTTGATAAAACCAAGAAAGGTGGAAAACTATAGTATTTCCTTGCCTTGCATTGGAATACTTTGGTATGGAAATATTTTGGTTTTGAAAATAATGAGCTACCAAAAGCCTATGTACTATATGTCGTTGTTTTAGTTAAAATTTGAACTATAACCACAACAACAATTACGGAACGGGGGACTTGTTCTTTAGCAGAATTGACAAACATGCGTCTGAATTTGACGGAAGTTTAGTTACTATTTTTTAACGGTGTTCCATATACTCTTGAGAAGTTTACATACACTTTTGTAAAGTTTCAACAACTCTTTGGTATATATTGTTTTGTCTATTGTTTTATTGTTGCATTTGTGTTCTTATTTTCTATTTGTGTGTAATTGCAATTTTAGTTTTTTGTATAATTGCACTTCTTTATGCAATTATATACTTTAATGGAGGGGTATAAAAATGGCAGTTTTCAATCACTTGCGTCCTAGAGTATCTTGTGTAAGAATCTCCACGTGCACACAGCCTTTGTATGATTGTGCAAGTAAGTTTGTAGTCTAATTGCGCCTAGCCGACAAGAGCACTTGCATTCAAGTTTAACTTTTACTGACTAACACAACAATTGAATAAATAGAACTATAATATAAGAATTACTAGAAAAATACTTTTTGTGCAATTCAAACAATACTAACCACGTAATACATGAACTATTAAACAAACCTTAGTTCAAAACAACATTTTTCAGAATCATTTGATGCACTGCTTTATCTATATGGAACTGTAGTTTGTCTTTTAATAGCTTGATGAAAAGTATAAATAGCTTACGACCAATAGGGAGCTTGTTTCCTAGAAACTTAAGAATGTTATTTTGAAATATAAAAATTAGAAAAAAATTACATGTACACTAGACATGTAGTATTTATGCACAATTTTTCATTAAATGTATTTTTAGTTGATTTATACAAAAGAGACAAATATGTGGAGCAAATTTGAGGATATACATGTTTTTATGTATCCTAACTAATTGACGTATTAGTTAGCAATATGTGATCATATGTATCAAAGAAATTTTCATTTTTGAAAAAAATAAATACATATTTATTTATTAAATTCCAGTCTGGGTCCAGATGGCAAAATGTCACACTTATGTGGCCCAATAATCAATTTACTTTGTCTGTCTTGATTTCTCATGCATGGCCCTGGCCCAACAGCTAGCACACTGTCATATTCTTAATCAATTACTCCCTCCGTCCCAAAATAACTGACTTTAATTATCTAGATTTAAATACACCTAAACATATTTTAGTACGTAGATATATACGAAATTTGGTCAAATCCAGATTTGGACGGAGGAAGTAGTCAACTGCAGTCATGCCGGCCCATATTTCAGTTTACGGCTTGTTCATTTAACTTGGGTGTGTCAATAAATCTCTGACTGATGGACCATGTTTCAGCCCAGAAGCTTCACGTGAAGACGCTAGTGGCTTCGTGGCTGAACGTGGAGCACAGCCCGGAGGACCTCCTCACCGGCGTCAGCTTCGCCTCCGGCGCCACCGGATACGATCCTCTCACTCCTAAAATTGTGGTAAGTTATCGTTTAGTTTATTTTGCACTTAATTTACACCAATTGTTGTCGATGTAAATACAAGGTCAAAATAAAAAGTTGTGCTTGTTTTTACTAGTACTAAATAGAAAGTTGTTGATTAATTGCATGGTCACATTCTAGTGAATTAACCAACTTGGTACACGGATTTCTTAATGCAGAGCGTGATCACACTGGAGCAGCAACTGGAGTACTTCGACGAGTACCGCCGTAAGCTGGTGGCCATCGCCGGTGAGGAGGAAACACAAAGGATCATTGACGGCGCCTTCTTCTTCGTGTGCGCCGGCACGGATGACGTAGCCAACACCTACTTCACAACTCCATTCCGGAGAATAGAGTACGACATCCCGTCCTACGTGGACCTCCTCCTCGTAGGCGTCGACAAGTTCCTCCGCAGCCTCAACAAACGAGGCGCCAAGTTGATCGGCTTCGTAGGCTTGCCACCCATCGGATGTGTGCCATCACAGCGGACGGTGGGCGGCGGGCTCCACCGCCACTGTGAACCCAAGCGTAACTACGCAGCACAGCTCTACAACTCGAAGGTGCAGGAGCTCATCGCTGGGATGACCTCGGAGCCAGGGTTCCATACCCGTGTTGTCTACCTAGGCATCTATGACATCATACTCGAGCTCGCAGAAAACGGGGAGAAGTGGGGGTTTACGGAGATGACCCTTGGGTGCTGTGGGACCGGGCTCATCGAGGTGACACAGTTGTGCGACACAAGGTTCATGGGGGTATGTGACGACGTGTCCAAGCATGTCTTCTTTGATAGCTTCCACCCCACAGAAAGAGCGTACAAGATCATCGTCGACTACATGTGGGACACATATGGCCATCTCCTGCAACCTTGAATTGAGTTCCTTTACATTGATGATCGATATACATGGATCAATTGAGAAGGAAATGTTAGGCAACATGTATAATTGTTGAGACATTTCCTTTACTATATGAGATCCGCTCATGCATCATGCAAGTGATCACTAGGTGGGTCTGTCGGTCCCCAAAACATGGTGAAATGTATAGGAAAAATGGTGGTGTACTCCTTGAAGTGAATATGTACTATCAATGACTCAATCATATATCACTTATACATATACATACCTGTAGTACTTCTTTGTCACTCTAAACATTCTCAACATGTAAGTAATATGCCTTTTAGTGAGTTCGTTAAAGAACTTGATTTGAGATTTTGAGTCTGTATCTTTACATAATTTATGTACATCCTCCTGCTATGTACTTAAAAAGACTACAGTGTAAAAATTAACAGCTCACGTGATACCCTTTATATTGTAACCTCAGAATAAATAATAGGTATTTTCTTGGGGGTAAACCCAGCAGGAGCTCTGCCTATTAATATTAGATGGAAAGGAAAATATCTAGAGAAGATATGTCGAGGGACACATCCAAAACCTAGAACCCCCAAAAATACCAAAAACACACTCATCTGGACTACTTGTCATGGATTTCAAACACACGAGGTTCCTAATAAGATACTCGGGTTAGTTGAGTGATGCATCAACAATTAAGGTCTGTCAGGGCGAAACCTATTCGACGCCCGCGACTTCTGCAAGTGATGCTTAAGTGGGCCAGCCCATATAGCTTTCACTTTCATCTTATTTTTCTTTTTATGTCTGTTATGGTTTTTCGAATAACCTTCCGGTCGGTTTCCTGGGGTTTTTTTCTGCTTTTTTATTTTTCTAAAAATCTGAATATTTTTCATGCATGCCATTTTTAAAATATGAGTATTTTTCTAAATCTAAACATTTTAAAACCAGAACATTTGTCAGGTATAAACATTTCAAAATCTTAAAATTTATAAAAATCTGAATTTTTAAATTGTTTGTACATTTTAAATATCTTAAATTTATCAAAAACTAAACATTTTCAAAAATAACTAAAAGAAAAAGGAGAAAAACAAGAGAACGAAAAAAAATTAGCACACTATCCGGGCTGCCCCACCAGGCCACCACTGCCATAAGAACACCAAGTGCATTGTATATATAAGGGCATGTACAATGAATGGTTGATAAGACAATATTATCTTATACATGCTAAATAATTTTAATATGATGTATAATGGGTTATTTTTAGTCTCTAGTGACAGACGTTCCTAAATATATGGTGAGCTAGCTATATCGTTGCTAAGATACATCTCCAACTCAGAAATCATCATACATGGTAGTGTTAAGATAAGACGATTGTACGTGCGTGCTCTAATAGCTCCTGGCATGCCGACACCAAACAGGTTCTTGTTTTAGTTGGGCTAATTCCAATATTGAAATTAATAAATTTGAGGCCACCCTATTTGTTCCTCTCATCCTCTCCTTCCACCCATCCCATCATAAACTACATGATCATTATCGATCACTCCGAAGCAGAAGGGGAGCTCGGACACCACAGCCATATCAAAGTGTGCTCGATCGGACACCCGGCGGGATCAGCACTTGCAGTGGCAGTGGTGCAGCTTGCAGAAGCCGTTCTTGTTGGGGCCGCCTGCTTGCACCACTCGTTAACATCGCTCCTTCGCTCAATGATAACTGATGGCTATCCTCTCTCATATATGTTAACATCGCTCCTTCGCCGCCTCCATTGACAGGACACTTGTAGCATGTTCAAACCATAAGTCTTGACTTCTGATCATTGTCCCAAACTGATCACGTACAACCAATCCCACACTTCCTGACATAGAAACTAGCACCAGTATTGATTTTGATCATTCCTTCATCGGGTGGTTTCCACTCATCCTTCTTCTTCGGTGCCCTTCGTAACCTCTCTCGACCTGACCGAGCAAGGTCCAAGGTTGTCTGTAGGACCCATCGAACCGAATCAGTCACACTACGACCACTAGTAGAGAAACCCTTACCAACGGCAAGCCCAAAAGGGTCAACACGGCGCATTGGGGCTCGCCGGCGGTAAGTCCTCATCACCGGCTCCTTCACAATTCGCTGGTGGAAATATGCCTCTATCGTCGGCGAGCAGCTATATATGCCGGGGGTAGTGTAGTACCACTGGGGCTACCCCTATTTCGCCGGTGGTAGTACCACGTAGCACCGAATACAGATTAGCCAGGGATAGCACCATGATTTCTCCAACGGTAATATTAGCAGGAGTAAAACAACTGGTCGAAATAAACAAAATACACTGTAATATTGACAAAATAATGACAGAATACATAGGATAATGACAAAATACACACAACAGATACAGGGAATATACAAATGTTAAAACCATGCATCAATAACATTCAAACAGTTCACATAAGTGTAGAGAGTGACCATATGGTTCAAACTTGGTCTCCAACTAGCAAATATTACACAAACACATCATCACAAGTCTCCGGAGTTGCATGACCTAGCTAGACAACAATGGCATAATAGACTAGAGAGGCGGCGATGGCTGCGAGCATCATCACGACGAAGGGGGTCAACCGGCTCCTCCACATCTCCCTCCTATTTATATTAGTTTGAACAAAACATGAGCATCTCATGTATGTTAGTTTGAACAAAACAGGAGCATCTCATGTATGTTAGTTTGAACAAAACATGAGCATCTCATGTATGCTCATTTACATATTTCAGAGTAGATACATTACGGCTCGTGGCTTCATGTGAGCTTGCCCAACGAAAAGAATTCTGTGGGCCTAGTACATAAAATCATTTTTTTGTTCTAAGGCAGTGGTCATTGAAAAGTAAACCTGAGAAAGCACAAGTCACCACATATGTGTGAACTGCTTATCAAACCTACAGCATAATATGACAAATCCTAAGCATAATCTTAATATTAACTATTTCATGTATGCTCATTTCCATATTACTTGCATACAATTCTAGTGGATTCAGTTTTTAATTCAGCGAGTTTTTTTTAATGAGAACAAGCAAAATTCACAGTGAACAGGAGCAAATCATCACAGCTAGTGAAGCTCATGTAAATAGTTATATAATAATCTAATTTCTATTGGAGTCAAAAGTGTTCAATATGTTTTGTTTTTAAGTTTGAGTTCAAATGATATACTTTGGTATTGAAACATAGTGCTAAAACTATAGAGTTTTAAATATGCATAAGTAGCAATGTGAGGCCAAAGTGCATAAAACTAATTTAGTATATTAAATAATTGTGCTAGAAACATAGTTTTTTTTTTTTTGAACAAGGAGGTCCCCGAAGGGACAGGAAGCATTACATTAAAACCAAACGGTGGATGTACAACTGATTACAAAGGACCTCATAAAGTATGCTAAAAACCATAGGTCCCTATTAAATGCAGAAAAGACCTCACTGAAAGATGAAAGATTACAATTCAGTCCTTCTCTTTCTCCACCACCGAGCCGGAAGTCAGACGCGCCGCCATCAGGCTCGGAAGCGGGGACGAAACCACTTGCTTCCGTGCAAACGAGAAACGCGGCCGCCGACCTCGAGAGGGGCCTCACCGAGGAGGTTTGACAATTGTCAGGACCCTTCGCCGGCTTCTGGATAGACCATGTTCTGGTCTTGGATGTCGGACGGCTATCACCCGCCGCCGAGGTGGTGCTCAAGAAAATTGCTTCCCAACTCCACTGCTGCAAGACACTACTGCTAACCCAATCGACACCTCCAAAATTCGCAACCACTGCGCCTGCTGGAGGAAGAAGAAGATCTGAGGAGCGAAGATCCTGCAGCGGGGATCCCACTGCCGGAAAAGATAGCCCTGCCGTCCGATTTCCCTCGCCACGGGTGGGAGGAGAGCAGAAAGAATGGCCCCGAAGAAGCCCAAGAAGGATTATTGAACAAGCGGTCGACGATCGGCGATGAGGAACTCCCCACGGGCACCAAGAAGCAGAGGTCAACCACTCCGGTGCGTGCAAGACCACCGCTAGGATAACACCGCGAGACCACCGCGCCCTCCGAGCCTCTCCTCCTCGCCACCAAGGCCGGCCGAGAGGAACAGAGGCCAAAATGGAGAACTCGCAAGCAGAGGATGCGGCTTCAGAATCCACTCCCCGCCGCCTCGGCCGGCTGGGAATGGCTCCATAGCACCGCAGCACTTGAGGATGTGCCTCCTCCCCTCGCCACCATGGCCGGCCGGGGGAAGCACCATCACACGCCTCAGGAGAACACCGCGAGCAGCTTTATTGGGGGAGACGGTGGCTCTTCTCTCCGCCACGTCCTCCGGCCAGAGGAGCTCCATGGCGATGAAGAAGATCCCTAGATTGAATCGAGTCTGGCTGCACAAACCCTCCTCGCGTCTCCATCTACTGGGCAAGAAGCCCACATCCGGCAAACAGCCAAAGATCCTACATCTATCTACTCCGGCGTCCCGTCCAGTCCAACTCTGGCCGGCTATTCCGGCGGAGAGGACGGCGGACGGACCCGGACAGCGGCGGTGGACTCTCAAAGATAAGGGAAGGGGAGGGAGCGAGGGGATAAGGTTGGAGAGCCCACGAAGAAGTGGTTAGATACCGCCAGGCGCCAGCCTGCTAGAAACATAGTGGGCACAACATATTGATCCAACTTTTTCTAGATAGTGTTCCATAGGTCCAATGAAACTATATTGTTTTTGTACAAGTTTTTCCAAATTTTTTTGCATAGTTTTGGAGCAATCTGAGGCTGGACAAAACAACAAAGAAAAGGAAGGGCGAGACGTACCATACCTGAAGCCACTTTGCACGTACACACGCTTTGGCTTTTCCACGGGGGCCTCCTCCTTCGGGCGATCGACGAGAGGCACGACACTGTCCACGGGCTCTTGCGAGGTGGAGAGGGTTAGGTAGTGGAGGTCGAGGGGGGAGAGGGGGCCAGGGGGACTCACCTCACTGGAGGCGGACAGCGGCGGATCGACAGGGACGACGACGGGCGGCCGGCGGCGGATCGACGGGGATCAACGACGATGGGCGCGTGCTCCAGGAGGGTGTCTCTGTGTGGGGATCGATCGCGCATAGGGAGGAGGAGGACGACACCTTATCCCGTGGGTGAGACCCATAGTCAGCTTACCCCCGGCGTATGCATGAATTCTCCGGTGGTAATCTTAGGGTCCCCGGCGAGCATAACCCGTTTCGCCGGTGGTAACGGGCCATAGCCCCGGTGAACGCAGCCTGTTCTGCCAACGGTAAGTGGCAGCCCACCCGATCCCTGGCGTGCCCAAGCCCAGTTCGCCGGCGCTACTTGTGCTAGCCCCGACATACCCAGTCAGTTTCGCCGGTGGTAATTTTACGCAGTAACTAGAAGCCCTTACCGCCGGCGAGCCTGGGCCCACTTCGCCGATGGTAAGGAATCCACCTATAAGGTTTTCTCTACTAGTGAACCCCCTTCCCCATGCTTCTGGGCATTCCTTTCTTTCCAAGCTGACCACCGGCACCCTCACAGGATCATGGAAACATGCGACTCCAAGAGTAGCTTACTGTCTATCAAGTCCATTGCCCAAGATCATGGATGAAAACTTGGATTTTTGACATTTGCCATGGTTTTGATTTCATTCTAGAAGATTTTTCCCCAATTACATTCAAAAAGTGCATGATAAATAGTCTCCTCATGTGCCCCGCATGCTTCACACTGTGCAATGCGATCAATATGCCTTGATTGGAGAATCTTACTGGTTGTTATATAGCCTTTGATTACTCTCCACCAAAAAGATCGCACTTTCGGTAGCACCGGCAACTTCCAAAGTTTTTCCAACATGAATTGGTTTCCTCACCCGATCCATTCGGCTGGTTAGCTAATTATAAAGATGATAGTAATCTATACGCCGATCTGACCAAGAAGACCCCATTTGACTCTTGCGACAATGCCCATTCGTCCTTTGCAAATATGGTGAGTGGAATTTGCTGAACGGCTTGTCTATCAGCCTCTATAAGGTTCACCTCCAATTTCTTCCCAGACCATCACATTCTTTCCATGTCGATCAGTTCATCCACCATTCCCGGTTTAGCTTCCATCACGAACATGCTTTATAAAGACCTTACATAATGCTTCTCTCCCATGCAAAATCGTTCGCCAAACATGTGGCGAATTCTTTTCTTTCCAGCAGATAGAAAGTCTGAATCATGATCTTCTAACAGCTGAACTCCGCTCCACCAAGGGGCATCCCACTGAGTTGTTCATTGGAAACATATTGTCAACCCAGCTTCCCTAGAGCATGTTGCACGGCACCATCTTGTTGTTCACCAAATCAATATCGCTATGATGTACCTCCCTCAGTTTGCCTATTTTGTCGGAGTTAACGGATACTGATTTGTTGATTCCTTTCCACAGTTGCTCCTTCTATATCCCTAGATTTATTCTTCTCATGGCGGCGTCCAAACAAGTACTCCCTGTGTTCCACGTTATAAACCATTTTACCAAGTTAAAATAGATTTCTGAAAAGGCTTATATTATAAAACAGAGGGAGTATTAAGCTATTAGTATGTGTATTGTTTGTTTATGTAGTCCCTCATCCTAAAACGATGTCTCAACTTTGTCTAGATACACGTTTATCAAAATACATTTTACTGTATATATACATACGAATATAAAATTTGTTGAGACGTCTTTTTTTTGGACAGAGGGTAGCTAAATTGGTAGAATCCTAAGAGGGAGTCATCGACAATTTTTAAAAATATATTCCTTCGGTCACAAATTAGTTTTCTTAACTTTGCCTAAATTCGCATGTATTTAGACGTATTTCATTCGTGTAGATATATGCAAATTTAGACAAAGTTGAGATAACTATTTTAAGACAAAGGAGTATTACACTTTTACTAGTTCTCATTAACTTCTCCTAGTAATTTTCAGAAAACAAACCAGCAAAAATTTAGAATGTCTATTACACTTTTACACCAAATATCAACCATTGACTTCGATAGGACAAAATCTGCAATCTTTGCTCTCATATTGTTATCTAGCAGAACGCTATTGGTCTTATGTTGTCATCAAGGAGAATGTTACTGTATGTCGTAAATCAACATTTGTTCTAACTAATAGCCGGTTGTTTTTCATTTGGTGTATACTCACTTTCCTATCAAATCATTTTACCTCACGATCAGTTCATTGTTCAAAAACAAATTGAGGGAGGGGGCAAGTGCCCCCATAGTCTAATCAAAATCATTTTCTTTGCATGGAACAGTGGATTTTATCTATTATATACTAGAATCGGTATAAGTGGTTGTTCATAGACACCATTTTGATCCACACCATTCAAATTATTTAGACAGTTAGATATACAATTAATGGTTGTGATTTAACTGAAAATTCATATGTATCTTCATTGAACTGTATAAATGGCCTTATTTCTCCTTTGAACTGTATTTCCGTTAGAGTGTCTCTTTGTGATAACACATGCAGCTTCATTAATTGATTTGTAGAATCATTATGCATTGGTAAGTGTGATGTGACATTTTCCTCTTTTCTTATTGATTGATTATCACATAATGTTTTTTAGTTGACATACATGTTACCACCTATGTTACACCCACGCACTATGAGTAGTCTGATACAGAGGGGGCATCAACGTGCAAAATGAGGTTAAGCTTAAATGCTTAAGTTTCTAGTTCAAGCTAACTAGGTAGGTTCCATGCAAGCCATTTCAGACACTTGCACCCCTTGTCCTCTAACGAAGCAAATTTTTCAATACAGTTATTATAGTGCACTTACAAATTATAATTTACATTGCAAATTAATTATGTGCAAATCTCATAGTTCCGTGCATCTAGACTAATATTAAAAGACCCAGAGGGTCTAATCCAAACAATCTTAGCCGTTAAACTAGCATATCCAACAGCCCAGATTACTCCCGTCTTTAGCGGTACAACATAGTCCGCTCTATCCATCCGTACGTCCCAGATCGGACAATGCAGTTGTAAATTGCCCCTCAGGCGCACGGAAGCTGTTCTGGATGCCGCTCTGTACGGACGAAGCAGCCGCCACCATAGATTCCACTCCTCCTATGAAGCGGCCCTGCTACCTGCCGGCGCCCGCCCGGGAGCTCTCACCTACGTGCCTGCTCGACGGCGTCCGGGCCGTCCCTACCCCTCATTGTCCTCTGTACCGCATCGGCCCGCCCGCCTACAATCATAGACCACGGAGGACGTACACTCCCCTGCTTCTCAATCGTCGCCATACCATGCTACCCCGCTGATGCAGGCCCGCCTGCCCTCACGCACGCCAGCGAGCACGCACCTCAACATCGCCAGGAGGCATCCTGCTCGACGACACGGTCTCGACAACGTCGGTTCTCTGGTCGCCCATCCTCAACTCGCCATGTGAGTGTCCCACTTCGCTCTCTTATGAATCTTTCTTATTTAATCGGGAACAACTTTGCTGCTATTTTTCTTGATCTGGATTGTTCATCTATTTAATCACGGTCTATTTGAGTTATTTAATCAGGAAGAAAATTGGGTACTCTTGTCACTCTACTTTGCACAATTCGTTCATCTATTTAATCATGAAGAAACTTCGGTACTATTCTCACTCTTCTTTGCACAATGCTGTCCTTCTTAATTGGTTGTGTACACCGCCACATTGTGTATTTTGTATGGGAAAACTATGGCTTAGGTACCAGTGAAATTATACATTGTAGGCAGCCACTGCATTTTGTATTTCAGTGACTGTCAAAACTCCGGCACCCATTATGTATTTTCATTATTATCAAGGCACACATACTCCTGTAGAAAGTAGTGGCACACCATGGAGATATTATTCTTGAACATACAAGATAGAATCGCGATCTCATTTTCTAGGTAGATGATGCAGCCTTTCTGGTTTACCATCTATACCTAAATAAAATAATATTGATCAGAATATTCCTTTTTTGACATTACAGTAATAGCAGATTAGTGATTGAACAATTTATGTAGATGGATAAATGGTGGATAGTTTGACACGTAATCGAAAGGGTTTATTGATGCGAATATGAAGAATGTGATCAGATGCCTACTCTGCCTCCATCCGTATAGGATATACATCTTCCGTTTGTATATAATATTTTTTCTGTTCATGCATGGTGTGAATCCATCTGACTTAAATATGATGTGTTCAGCGAAGTCATTGGTGACTCATGTGCAATGAGACGTGGCAGCCATGGAGAAAATATGCAGGAAGCAGTGAGCAGGTTACCCATTTATTGATGTTGGCCTTTTCGGTTAGATTTAGTATAGCTGGATGACCTGCCTCTTAGGTGATCAAGAAATACTATCATTATCGATTTAGTCTTTCATCTTATACCCTTGGTATGAGAAAAACAAACCTTCTAATTTCCATTTGTATAATATCGTATTGGACGGATCTGTTGGCGCTGATGCCTAAATGTGCTATTTTTTTGACATTGTATAATATATTTTCATCTGATTTTGGCATGTTATGAAACGTGCATGTGCACGTGATTGTTTACTAGTACATGTAAAAGTGAGAATGGTCATCTACTTATTTGCTCCTACCAACGTTTCGAAGTAATTAATGTATTACAAACACAAAAGGTTAAAAGATAAAGAAGAATAAATCTCCATTTCCTACCCCCTATTTTTGTCAAGTGAAAGCTTTAACCATATTAAACAAAAATTACTACTTGATTTACCCAATCTAATAAGTTTGTTCACATTTATTTAAGTTTTCGTAGTGTGGTTTAGGAAGCTCAGCGGGCTGGGAAGGTCACATGGATATCGATTTGGTTGTGTTCCAGGGCTCTTCTTCTTGGTGTTGGAATCTCTGGCGCATTCTACGGTGTGTGAGCCCACGGGAAGAGCGCGAGGGGGAGAAGGGATCTCGAGGCAGCGGAGAAGTAGGCAGTCCGGGACAATAGGTTCGTGTATCGGCTTTCTTGGATCGCGAGTTGGATATTCTGTGGTCTGGTGCCATGGTTGGACCTACTACAAGGCTTCACGCCAACAGCCACTCAGCGGTCGTTTGTAGAGAGGTTAGTTTTTTAGCGTTTTGTAAATGTTTGTAATGATTTTTTACACAAATATCCATGGACTTCGCTAGACTGATTTATCTGCAATCCTTGATCTCATGTTTTTTTTGAGGTATCTTTGATCTCATGTTGTTATCTAGGAGGATGTTATTTGTCTTCATGTTGTTATCAAGCGGGATGTTACCGTATGTCGTAAATCAACATTTGTTCAAATTAACAACCAGTTGCTTTTCATTTGGTGCATTGCCACTTTTCTATCAATTGATTTTACCTCACGATCAATTTGATGTTCAAAGAAAAATTTATGAGGGGGGCAAATTCTTATAACGTATAATACAAATCAGTTAATATATTGATTTGTATTTGAATATGATAATAGTGTTTCCCCATTCGCTTGTCATTCTCCTTATATAGCAGTTGTTACCCGCCAATTTTGGAAGCCGTTACTATGCGGTAATTACGCCGAAGTTACCGTTGGATTACCCTAACGACTAGTTTGACCCCAGTTGACGGTCCAACTTCATCCATTCGACTCGTCGCTCCACGCGACTCGACTATTTCGCCGACCCGATCACTATAACAGTGACTGAGTACTCGTCGGCCCGTTCGCCGAGCTGCGACACGATTGGTCGCCGTTATTGCGACTGAAATAACTAGTTTTTCCTTTATTCAGGAGTATGCCGCCGATTCGACTGGGCGTCCGCATTGGACCCGCAAACTCCGGCAAATGACGCCTCGACCAATCAACGACGGCCTCGGGGACTACTGATGGGGATATGCGTATGGTATACCAGCGGGGCGTTTCCTCAAAGCGCCAGGTGAGTGGCTGAGGGACAGCGATTGGATCAATATCTGGCGTGGACTCAAACGACTGGAAGCTGGAGGCCCAGAATCATAGATAGGCCCAGTTGGACTAGGTCGTGGAATCGCCGATTCCTTAACTGATTCGGTTGAGATTTGTAAACCCTAGAGAGGTGAGTCTATATAAACCTCCCTAGAGGACGCACAGAGGATATGTTCCATCATACACCCTTCCTCGTCGTCTCCTGAGTCGTCTTCTTCTTCTTCTTACTGATCGATCTCGCTGCTTCCGAGTTTGCCTGGTGGATTATTGATTTTTTTGGTTTGAATTATTGCTTGAACCTCAAGCGTTGCATTTTTTTTTTCTTATACAATAATCGAGCTTGCCTATATTACCTGAACAATGATATACTTGACCCAAACAGGACGACGTACAGGGCATCATGTCATCATCGTACGTGTCCATCGCCTCGGAGTCGTAGGACGTACAGGACCTCTCGCGGTCGCGGACAGTGATCATCGAGAAGCAGCCCAGATTCACGTTGTTGCTGGAGCGGAGGAGGTCGTCGTCGTCGTTCGATGAAGAGTCGTGGAGCGGGATCCCCCATTATCGCCCCAACCACGACGACGGCTGCTGTGATACTAGTACGCTTGCCTTCCCACCACCTGGTGGCGGTCGATGAGTAGGCCTGGGAGGCGCTCAGGAGATCTCTCGTGTTCTTCCGTGGCCAGCCCGTCGGTACCATCGCTGCCGTAGATCATGCGTCCGAGGAAGTGCTCAACTATGATCAGGTAATAACACTCTTACTGATGTCTGAAAACCCACCATAGGACATCGATCCTTTATTTATTTACTAGGAAACAGACCCGTGCGTTGCAACGGAAGCAAAAATTTATAGCATAATGCACATTGCAGTTAATTATGGGAGCACTTCAAAACGGAAGAAAGATTGAAAGCATTGTGGCTAAAATTAAATAAAATTTGACTAACATATATCTCTAGTTCTGAAGTCCAAAGATTCATGCACTGCCGTAATAATATTGGAGACATGTTAACATTTAATTGTTTATACGGGCTTAGAAGGTACTCCCTCCGTTTTAAAATATAAGATGTTTTAGGTTTGTGAAGAAAATGAATCTAGACTTTTTTTAGTGTGTAGATTCATCCTAATGTTTAGTGAACCTATATACTAAAACAAGTCTAGATACATTTTCTTCACAAAGCTAAAACATCTTATATTTTAAAACGGAGGAAGTAGTATATTTTAAATCGTTCGAATTGGATGATCGATCCGTTGACACGGCAGGAGCTCGAGGAAGGTCGTCGACCCTTTTGACATTTATATCTTGATTAAATTAACATGATAAGTCTTAAATCTGGTAGTGCCATAGTTCTCGTCCTCCATCAGTTTGGAAAAAATATGAAAATCAAAAGAGGAGTATAAAATATGAAAATCAAAAGAGGAGTATACGCTCAGTAGCGATATCACAGAGCAAAATGCTATTGCTGTATGTATTTAATGTTGGAATTTGGTGTATGTTGGGCTATTGGCACATTAGACAAATTCTAAAATTCTCTTTGGCCCACTTGTATATGGCAGCATATGGCTATGTAGTGGTGCTAAAGTTTAGACCCACATTGCTAGTTGAAGGGGAGTTGGACCACCTTATATAGTAGAGTGTTGCACCACTCACTAAGGTGTGACAAGAAGAGTAGCCCTCGCGCACTCCTCCTCCGACGTCGTCCGCCACGCCTCGCCTCGTCACGACGCGCGCGCGCGGGTTGTGGGAATCTCGCTGAGCCGAGCTTTATTTTGCTGGTTGGAAAAACTGATTATGAGTCATTAACGGACGCGTTAATTACAGCCGTTTCCAGTTTTTATGGACGTGGCTGTTACCGACTCGGACGTGGGCTGAGCCCACGATCCTCCTAACCTGCACTATATAAAGCGTCCGGGCTAAACCTAATCGGTACGGTATCAATCCACACACGCGCCTACCTCTAGAACCTTGCGCCGCCGCTTTCGTCTTCTCCATCCCGGCTTGCGGCGTGCACCAGATCGACAAGAGGCCTCCGGAACCCGCTTCGTGAACTGTCTTCGGTGAGGGGCGATCAGGTTTTTGGGAAGCGCTCAAGCGCGACTACTGGCAACCACGTCGTCGTCCGACGACGAGTTCCCGGACGACGACTTCTTCCCGGACGTTAGCGATCTCTTCGACAACCACAACATGGGCTACGCTGATGCGACCGCTGCGGCTGCTATTCAGCCTACTCTGTACGTGATATTCAACTGTCTTTTTCTGATTATGCTAGAGTACTTTATTCTAGCGTTTGGTGTAGATGTGATAGGTTTATCTTGTATAGGTGTAATCTGTTCATCTACTTTGTTGATCTGCATGATTGGTTTTACTACTATCAGTATGATCATGATTTATAAGTTTATTATTCGGATTAAATTATATGGATTATTGCTTATATTTCCAACAATCCAAAAACCTGATGATAGGCAACTGAATTCCACTGGTGTAGCCGCGGCTACTAGGCCGCCTCCTTTTGATGGCATGCACTATAAGAGATGGCGCAAGAGAGCAGTTCTCTGGTTTGAAAACCTAAACTGCTATAGCGTCACTCTTGGCAAGCCTGAAGGAGATCTTTCTGCTGAGCAGGAAGCGAACTTTAAGAAAGCCGATACCATGTTTATGACGGCTTTGTTCAGTGTTCTTGGGGACAACATTGTTGACCCTTATATGTCATTTGATAATGGCAAGGACGCGTGGGAAGCGCTCGAGGCCAAGTTTAGGGTCTCGGACGCTGGCACTGAGCTGTACATCATGGAGAAATTCTATGACTACAGGATGCACTACAAGAGGACCCCCCCGTACACCAACGCACTTATGCGTATCTAAATCCACAAATAGGCATTGCTAGATAATTTACCAACGAATAAAAATGCGTTGCGTTTTTGGGCGTTGCAAGGATACAATGCAACACATATATGTCCGTTGGTAACCCATGATATATGGGTTGCAAAATGGCTACAGATTTCAAGCAACTATTGTATTCGTTGCTAGATAGATCATACATGGACTAACAATTCTAATGGTTTGACCGCTTTTGAGGATGTTGGATTTTTCGTAGCGAGCGAACGTAGTTAAGTCTGACATTGCACAACAGACAAATTCTAGAATATGAACACGGTGTGACAAAAAAATTAATATTTATTATAAGAAGCTCCCTCGTACATGAAAATGTGCTAAAGAGTATACGTGTTACAATCTTGCATCAAAATATAATATTCTATCGTCCTATTATATATAAAGAGAGAAAGTGCATAATTACAATCTTTCATCAAAACATGATAATCTACATGGTCCTATATATCAATTCCAATATAAGCTAACACGTTCAGAGTTGATATCGCCATATAGCAAGTCTTCCTGATGTATGGGACCTGCAGATAAAAAAAAAATTCAGTGTAAAAGTGGCAAAAGACAACGAAGGGTTACAATGAACACCAGTAAGTAAACATGTCAGAATTTTTTTCTACTATGTGCATTTGAAATAGCTCATTAGCCCCACAAGTCATAGTGTTTACCACATAGATTTAAGTACAAAAGGAAATAGGGAGAAAGATCACCACGATGGGATCTTACAAATCAAAGAGAATATCAAAATCCTTAAATAAACTAGATGATGCATCTAACGGCATATCAAACTTACAAATTAACTAATCAATACATAGACTGGTCAATCACAATAATATCACAATGTTAAACAATAAATCTTGCGGGCATAAGTAGAAGTTCATACGCAGTGGCGGATTCGGCAAACTAAAGTTTGTAGGGGGCGTACATTTCAAATCTAGTTCTTTAAGTATAAAATACAAGTGTACTGAACAAAATAACATGTAACAACAACATAAAAAGGTTTAGAAATTACTCATATGGGATGTTGTCGCTCATGACTCTTATTGGTTGCCACAATATGATTCCAATTTCAAGCGCGATGTATACCATGAAAAGAAAAAACTTATGAATCGAGATCTTATCACAAGTGTGACGATAGTCATAGATATTAAGTTGTAATTTTACAAGTAGCATGAGGGAGAAATTAATAAAATGCTGGTCAAGAGAATGAAGTAACTAAAAGCTCTAGTTAGAGTCATCTCAAGTGTTATATGGCAGATTATGTATATGGCACCTGAAGCAACCATCAGCCAATCGGAATATTTCAGCACTAGCATGGACTAGTTAAAACAACAGGAAAATATTCTGCTTAATAAAAGCATACCTTCAGTAACATATCATCAATTCCTATTGTGGTAAATACAACATTAGCACCGCCCTCGATAACTTTCTCAATTCTCTATTTTCTTATGTCACATTCTCTACTAGGATAAAGTAAAATTAGGTATACTATTGGAGACCATAAAAATTAAAGGACAAAGGCATGAATATCTAGCACAAGAAATGGGAAACCAAATGGATAGAGATATGTTCCTCGGATAAAGGAAAGGAATTATTCTAATTGTAAAGCAGAAAATTGCACGTACCTCAGACAGATATTCTATGGTTCCCTTGAATAATATACAAGAACCTGAACACCCATTTGCTTTTTTATTTTATTTTAGAAGGTTAAGATCAAGACAAGCAGTTCTAGCAGAGGTTTCTTCAGTAGGCATTCCGCACATCTGAATCCAACTCATACCATTTAACACCTAAGTTTTCCTAGCACTTCTGCCATGATCTATAAAATATTAGTACTGTACAGAAATAAAACCTACCATTGGAAACAAAAGTTTAATTTAAAACATACGCATGAGAAGGAGGTGTATTTAAATCAACAAAAGACGAGTAATTAATAATGCATCGTTCAGCTAATGATGTGCGTCCACTTGATTCTTCTTGCTGTGCGCCTGTGCCATCTATGCCACTGTCACATACGCTGTTACTTTTGTCGCTCTGCCTCTAGCACCATCCTGGATGCAAAAGAATCCTAGAAAATTTGTGAACACGGTTTCAAGCCATGGGAAAAAGGGGATGAATCTAATGGGAAAACGATAAATTGTAACTCGAGCACAAACCTCCATCGGGCGGTTGCGTCGTAGCTCTTCGACAAACAACTGCATCATGCGGCAGCCCAAATCCATCTCGGTTGCAAGAGCTCTTCCAGGATATAGGGTATCTCATGCTAGAGGTGTCAGCGTGCGTGCATCATCAACACCAATGGTCGCCGGCGCGGAAGGACCTACTCCAGCAGCGACCGAGTGACGAGGAAGCAGACAGAGGCGGCTAGGTTTGGGGACGGGAAGGAGTGGGATTGGTGGTGTGGGCACATGTTCGCGGTAGGTGGAGTTAACTTAAGGGAATTGTGCTTAGTGGGCTGGGCTCATATTTGTTTTGTACTTGCAACTTTATTACAATGTACAACGGACGTAGTATGCAACACATGCATTTGTATCTAAGATAAAATTTTGCAACGAATATTTACATCGTTGCTGAGTATGCATTGCTATATAGTGGTTCTTCTTGTAGTGATGGTTGATGAGCGCTCCGTCGTTGAGCAAGCTCATGAGATACAATCACTTGCCAAAAAACTTGAGCAGTTCAAGTGTTCCTTACCGGACAAATTTGTGGCTGGTGGCATTATTGCCAAGCTTCCTCCTTCGTGGAGGAACTTTTCTACTTCTCTGAAACATAAGAGACAAGAGTTTTCCGTTACGGATCTCATTGGGTCTCTTCATGTGGAAGAGAAGGCGAGAGCAAAGGACAAAACTGCTCGAGGACTTCCAATCCCACAAGTTCAAGAATAAGAACAAAACTGAAGGAAAGGGAAAGTTCGATGGCAAGAACAAGGCCACGCACTCAACCAACTTCAAGAATAAAAATGATAAGAGGAAAGGCTCTTGCCACGTCTGTGGTGATCCTGGTCATTGGGCTCCTAGCTGTCCTAATCGCTTTGACAAGCGTCAACATGGGAACAGCGGCAATGCCGCTAATGTTGTTATTAGCGATACTTAGATGAAGGATGCTGGGTACAGTATTTTACCTACTATCCTTTCAATATGTCATTCTCCTGATTGGTGGATAGACACGGGTGCTAATACACATGTATGTTCTGATATTTCCATGTTCTCCTCTTATCAGGTCTCAAGGACTTCTTCCGTGCTGATGGGAAATGGCTCACGTGCTTCTGTTCATGGTGTAGGTACGGTAGATCTAAAGTTTACTTCGGGGAAGACCGTACAGCTGAAGAACGTGCAACATGTTCCCTCCATCAATAAGAATATCGTCAGCGGATCGCTTTTATGTCGAGATGGCTTTAAGTTGGTTTTTGAGTCCAATAAAGTTGTAATTTCTAAGTATGTACAATTTGTTGGAAAAGGTTATGAGTGCGGAGGTCTGTTCCGCTTGTCTCTTTCAGACTCATGTACTAAAGTTATTAATCATGTTTGCAATGATAATGAGTCCAATGTTTGGCATTCATGACTCTGTCATATTAACTTTGGTTGCATGACGCGGCTAGCCAATATGAGTTTAATTCCGAAATTTACCACTGTCAAAGGTTCTAAGTGCCAAGTTTGTGTGCAAGCAAAGCAACCCCGCAAGTCTCATACGGCTGCGGAACCGAGAAACTTAGCACCGCTAGAACTTATATATTCAGATCTTTGTGAGATGAATGGTGTGTTGACAAAAGGTGGAAAAAGATACTTTATGACGTTGATTGATGACTCCACTAGATACTGCTATGTTTATCTCCTGAAATCTAAAGATGAAGCTTTGAACTACTTCAAAATCTATAAAGCGGAGGCAGAAAACCAACTTGATCTTAAAATCAAGCGGCTAAGGTCGGATCGTGGTGGAGAGTACTTTTCAAATGAATTTGATTTATTCTGTGCGGAACATGGTATTATACATGAGAGGACGCCTCCCTACTCACCTCAGTCAAATGGGGTGGCTGAAAGAAAGAACCGCACTCTAACTGATTTGGTTAACGCCATGTTAGATACATCGGGTCTTTCCAAGGAATGGTGGGGGGAGGTGCTAATGACTGCGTGTCATGTCCTAAACCGTTCCTGTAAAGGATAAAACCATGACTCCATTTGAGGAATGGGAAAATAAAAGGCTTAAACTCTCTTACTTACGAACTTGGGGTTGTTTGGCGAAAGTCAATATTCCAATACCCAAGAAGCGAAAGCTTGGACCAAAAACCGTTGATTGTGTTTTTCTGGGATATGCTTTTCATAGCATTGGCTATAGATTTTTGATAGTAAAATTTGAGGTATCCGACATGCATGTTGATACAATTATGGAGTCGAATGATGCAACTTTCTTTGAGGACATCTTTCCTATGAAAGGCATGTCTAGCTCATCAAATCAGGAGATGACTAGTTCATCTAGTCAGGAATTTTCTATAATTCCTGAACCCACTATGCCGATAGAACACTTTGATGATCCTGTGGAGGATGACAATGAAGCTCCCAAAAGGAGCAAGAGACAAAGGACTGCAAAGTCATTTGGTGATGATTTCATTGTGTACCTTGTGGATGATACTCCCACTTCTATTTCAGAAGCCTATGCATCTCAAGATGTTGACTCTTTGGAAGGAAGTCGTCAAGCGAGATGGACTCCATCTTAGCTAATGGTACTTGGGAAATCAACGATCGTCCTTATGGGTGTAAACAGAGGATGTAAATGGGTGTTCAAGAAAAAGCTTAGACCGATGGTACTATTGAAAAGTACAAGGCACGTCTTGTGGCTAAGGGTTATACCAAAGGAAGGTGAAGACTTCTTCGATACCTACTCACCAGCAGATTGGCCACTATTCGAGTACTTATATCCTTGGTCGCCTCACACGGTCTTCTCGTTCATCAAATGGACGTTAAAGGCACTTTTCTAAATGGAGAGCTAGATGAGGAAATTTATATGGAGCAGCCTGACGGATTTGTAGTAGATGGTCAAGAAGCAAAGGTGTGTAAGTTAGTGCAGTCTTTATTTGGTCTTAAGCAAGCTCCTAAACAAAGGGTACGAGAAGTTTGAAAGAACTTTAAGCTGTTGAAGGCTTTGTTGTAAACGGCGACAAATGTATGTACTATCGCCATGGTGGGGGCGAGGGAGTTATTATTTGTCTCTATGTTGATGACATATTGATATTCGGGACCAAACTCGCTGTTATTGAGGAGGTCAAAGAGTTCCTATCTCGCTGCTTTGAGATGAAGGATTTGGGAGTGGCTGATGTAATTTTAAACATCAAGCTACTAAAGGATGACAATGGTGGGATTACATTGCTTCAGTCTCACTATGTGGAAAAGATATTGAGTCGCTTCGGGTATAGTGACTGCAATTCTTCTCCAACGCCTTATGATCCGAGTGTGCTACTTCGAAAGAATCGAAGGAATGCTAAAGATCAATTGAGATATTCTCAAATTATTGGCTCGCTCATGTATTTAGCCAGCGCTACTAGACCTGACATCTCCTTTGCTGTAAGCAAACTGAGTCGATTTGTGTCAAATCCTGGAGATGATCATTGGCATGCTCTTGAAAGAGTTTTGCGCTATTTGAAAGGCACTGCGAGTTATGGTATTCACTATACTGGGTATCCTCGGGTACTTGAGGGTTATAGTGATTCAAATTGGATATCTGATGCCGATGAGATTAAGGCCACAAGTGTCTATTTGTTTACACTTGGTGGTGGCGATGTTTCCTGGAAGTCTTGCAAGCAGACCATCTTAACGAGGTCAACAATGGAAGCAGAACTCACAGCATTAGACACGGCCACTGTTGAAGCAGAGTGGCTTCGTGAGCTCTTGATGGACTTACCTGTGGTTGAAAAACCAATACCCGCCATCCCAATGAACTGTGATAATCAAACTGTGATCGTCAAAGTAAACAGTTCTAAGGATAATATGAAGTCATCAAGGCATGTGAAGAGGAGATTGAAATCTGTCAGGAAACTGAGAAACTCCGGAGTTATTGCGTTGGATTATATCCAAACATCTAAGAACCTGGCAGATCCTTTCACAAAGGGTTTATCACGCAATGTGATAGATAATGCATCGAGGGAGATGGGTTTGAGGCCCACGCTATGAGTTGATCCCAGTGGCAACCCACTCTATGTGATCGGAGATCCCGTGAATTAGAGCTGGGAGACAAGCTGTTGGTCAGCTGAGAGGAGAGTATTCCCATATTATATTTACATCTCCATAAAGATGCAATACTCTCTTAATCTGCATGGCAGGTTGATATTTATCTTAATGTGTTCCAAGTGGCTTTTTATAAGCGGAGATGTTGTCCTGCAGAACATCTCTTGAGGAACACACCTATATGAGTCTGACTGTCAAACGTCGGAAGTTCAACTTAACAGTCTCCACTACACACCGGTATATAAAACAATGTTCTGGAAGAAAAGTGATGATGCAGCCCGTCCTCCGACCGCTACTACATCTACTCCCACGAGCTACCCAAATGGACCCATGACTCGCGCCCGAGCCAAGCTCCTTCAAACTAAGGTGAACTCGCTCCTCTCCTTGTGTGACTTCAACACCCCCTTGGATGGCTTGCTACTTCACACGCAAACTCTGTGCATCATCAGGTACGAAGAAGCCACCGGTCATTGCCGACATAGCGGTACTACGGTTGGGACGGCCGTACTACGCTCAGCGGTCCTACCGCCCCCACGCTTCGCCAGGGCGCCCACTCCACGCCTCGAAGCAGCGGTACTACGGTCCTACAACGGTACTACGGTGGCAGTACTACACGCCCTCCCGCTCGCCAGACGCCTCGACGGAAGCCCAGGCCCTCAAGCGGTACTACCGCTCGAGCGGTACTACGGTGACCACCGGTACTTACGGGTCGGACCGGTACTACGGTCCTGCTGACCCTGATCGCCTAAGTTCGGCCTGTGCCTTGTAACCTTACCTATAATTTACCTTTTCATTCGAAACTACCTGTTTTGTGGCTGGACTATATATAGCCCCCACCCTCCATTGTAAGCGTTTAGACTTGGATAATAATAGATATTAAGGAAACCCTTTGAGGACTTATATCTATTGGTCTCATGCTCCTACCAAGGAGCACCGGATTATCCACCCCCCTCTTGGATCTTGCCTAGTGCGTTCAAGTTGTACAAGGCCTTGGGTTCTCGGTTTCGCCCCAAGTCGTCAAGGTCTCACCAAGCACCTCATCCCCGTTGTTGGCGTGAGAGCGAGCTTACCAACACCGATCCTAGGATTATGTTGGACGGTTGCCACCGGCGTGAGGAGTAGGCGTGTCGTGTTTTGGTGTGCGTGTGTTCGTGGTTTTCCATCGCCTTCCCCGATTTCAAACCCGACCACCTCTCTTCCCCTCGTTCCTCGTGGAATTCGTGAAAGATCGGGCCAACCCCAGGGTTACCCCATAACATATTGGTATCAAGAGCACGGTTGATCACGAATTTCCTCCAATTTTTTCTTTTCTCCGCCTTAAAAACGAAAATCCTACCAAAAAGAGCCCAATTTGCCTTCGGATCGATCCCTGGATTTGGTGAGTTTTTCGTGGTTTTGGTCCATAGATCTGTTGCTTTGGGAGTCGATCTATAGCCCTCTTGTTTCTAGCTCAGCCTTTCGGTCAGTTTTTCAACGAATTTGAGGTTTTTGGCAAGTTCACCTCGTTCCAGCCTGTGCTGCCAGATGCCGGGCATGATACTCATTGTTAACCAGTACTACCGGTGTTGACCGAGATACCGCTCACCGTACTACGCGTTACCAGTACTACCGCTCGCATCTGCCCGTGCCTCCCGCCCTGGCGCCTCGATTTGGTTCGTGACTGTTCCACCTCGCTTGTTCGTGTTTCGCGTGTTTGTCGCCATTTTCACAACAGCTTCCGCATCAACGTCATCCTGCGCTCAACGACACCGCGACACTCGAACATCTTTTCCCACCAACGGTTGC
Organism: Avena longiglumis; assembly: GCA_030063025.1. Classification (NCBI taxonomy): domain Eukaryota; kingdom Viridiplantae; phylum Streptophyta; class Magnoliopsida; order Poales; family Poaceae; genus Avena; species Avena longiglumis. Next base: position 522,917,024 of record CP125977.1, read on the forward strand.
AAGTCGTCAACAATACCAAAGGTATAACTTGCACCACCTTGTCAGCCCATATCTTCCTTTGTGTGTATCTATCCTATGAGAGCAACTCATTTTGTGTTTGTCTAAGCATTGTGCACTTGCCTTCGGAAAGTGAGAGTTTGACGCCAAATACAAAAGCTAACATAGTAGCATAGCAAGGGAGAAAAAGGAAAAAAAAAAAAAAAAAAAAAAAAAAAAAAAAAAAAGATACATAGTCCCCCAATACAAAGAGAATACCAAGCTTGTAAGCCAAGAAAGAGAGAAGAAAGAGCGCTCCGCGGCAAGTGCACAAATCTATTGCTTACCCTCTTTTGGCAAACGAGTTGTGGTCTCTCCTTGTGTTGGCACGACAGCGTAGTCTTCGTTAGGACCTTTTGTGCTCATTTTCATAGTCGTGCTAACCCCGTTTTCTCCACGTGTGTGTTTCCCGTGTTTTTGGTAGATCGTATCCTTTTTGCTTTTGATCTTTGGTTCTTTACCACGTAGGACAATAAACTTTTGCTTGGATCGTTTCGTTTGGTTTTCCACAACCCTTACCTTCCACCAAAAGCCTTTTCGAGTCTCTTGCCATTTCACTTTGCACGCTTTTCGCTCATTTGTGTGGCAATTGGTTTGATATAATCTCCAAGGTGAGGTAAAAGGCTAACTCTCCACACCCTTTCTCTCCATATACAACCATTGTTGGCTTTGCATCATGGACAGGCATGGAGAGCCATCCCAACCACCACCACCTCCGGAGGATGATAACCAATTCATGACAAGATGGGACCATTGGAAGATCCGAGGAGAATTCAACTATCGTTGTGAAGCTCTCGAGCGGCGCCAAGATGAACAATTTAGCGAGGCCCGTGTGGAATTCAAGAACATCGACAACCGCTTCGAAGAAGTCCGTGGCCAAATGCATGCCATGCAACACAACCTCGGGCATCAAAATGAAGCTCTTGGCCGTGCACTCGCCTCAACGGATGAGAAGCTCCAACACATCATCGATGGACTCGCAAGGACACGCTCGCGCGAATCAAGCTCATCTCGGCACTCATCAAGTGAAACAAGTGCACCTCGCCGTTATGCTTCAAGGCACCGGGATGGACCCGTTCTTCAATCCATAAGCTCTTCGCAAGTGGTACCATCTCCGCGTCACGCCGCGACATCAAGCTATGATGGTGACCTCCGCAAGACCTCCAAGGCGTGAAGCAAACCGACCACAACCAAGGGCACCGTGATTCAACAAGAGCAACCTCGCAGACCACCACGGCCATCGGCGTCGACGCCCTTCATCCACAAGTGAAACTTGAAGAGGACGAACAAGATCATCGTCGACGTGAAGCACTCGAAGATCCTCAAGGCGTCATCATCGTCATGGCGTCCTCGGCCAACATAATGGTCATGACGAGCCTCCCCTACACCAAGAAGAAGAATGCCCATGGCGCATACGGCTCGACGTCCTCCTCGCCACATAAGCGCAAGCTAATGCTCCTCGCCATCAACCACGACAAGAGCAAGAGCAAGCTACCCAAGCTCGTCGTGAGGACCATCAACCTCCTCCTCGTCGCATCGCGACAAGAAAACGAGCACGCTCCAAGCTCGTCGTCAACAACAAGTTCCTCCACCAAACGCGGCACCTCAACAACGCGAGCATCGCAACAATCACCAAGCAAGACATGAGCTCGGATGATGATGATGACCGTCAAAATAATGGCAACCGACGCAACGGAACCGCAATGGAGAAGAAACTTTCGGCAAGCTCAAATTCACCATGCCCAAGTTTACCGGTTCCAATGAGCCCGAGGAATATCTCTCTTGGGAACTCAAGGTCGACAAGATCTTCCGCATGCACAATTATAGCAATGAGAAGATGATGGCCATGGCATCCCTCGAGTTTGATGAGTATGCCAACCTTTGGTGGGAACAAGTCCAACTCGCATGAAGCAAAAAAGAGAGCCTCCAATCGCCACTTGGCAAGATATGAAGGCTCATATGAGATCCTTTGTTCCTTCACACTACACGCGTGACCTCTTCAACAAGCTTCAAGCGCTTAGTCAAGGGACAAAGACCGTGGAAGAGTACTTCAAGCAAATGGAGCTCAACATGATCCGCCAACATTGAAGCGAGATGAGCAAACAATGGCACGCTTCCTCAATGGTTTGAACCATCCCATCAAACGCATTCGAGTTCCAAAAGTACAACAACATGGTTGAGCTTGTGCACATCGCATCCAAGGCGGCGCCAAGTGCAAGAGGACATCAAGTACAACAAGCCAAAGGCGACTTCACCTACAAGCAAGCGCCAACCACTACTCCAACAACACCAAGTGGAAGCTCACCAAGTACAACCAAGCTTCCTTCAAGCCAACTATTCCCCAAGGAAAACAGCCCCAAGTGGCAAACAAACACGGATGATCAACCATTCAATGGTGAATGCTACAAGTGTGGAGGCAAAGGCACAAGTCCAATGCATGTGGAAACAAAAAAGTTTTGTTCATCCACGACAACGGCGATGAAGAATACTTGAGTGAAGAAGAGTTTGATGCAAGGGTCAAGGAAGCCATGGCAAGGCAACACTTGGAAGAGGACCAAGAACTTCTTGTGTGTGAGCATGACGCAAGTCCATCGCTTGTGGTCACAAGAGTCTTGACTACTCAAGCCAATGAAAATGAAGACCAACGCTCGAACATCTTCCAAACTCGTCTTGGCATCAATGGGAAGTCCATCAAAGTTGTCATCGATGGAGGAAGTTGCCACAACCTCGCAAGCACGGAATTGTGTGAGAAACTCAATCTCACCCTTCACCCACATAGACACCCCTACCATATCCAATGGCTAAGTGACCAAGGATCCGTCAAGATCAAGCACACCGTCTCGGTGACGTTCTCCATTGGACACTACAAGGACACGGTGGAATGTGACGTGGTTCCAATGACGGTTTGTCACATGTTGCTCGGAAGGCCGTGGCAATATGACAAGTGTGCTTTGCATAATGGTCACTCAAACACCTACACTTTCAAATGGCTTGATAAAACTTGTGTGTTGCAACCAATGACTCTAGCCAAATAATTGCGGACAATGCAAAGGCTTTAGCGAGGCGCAATACGCAAAACACCTTGTGACAAGAGTGGTGAGCGAGAACCACACCATAGTGAGTGAGAGCTACAAGCCAAACTCGAGCGGAAAAACTAAGAGTGTTCTTCTAGCCACCAAAAGTGAGATGAGAGAAGTGAGGAACAACCCATCCATCTTGCACTCGTCCTCGTATGCAAGGGACTAGCGCAAGGAACTAATGACTTGACAAATATTCCTCCTTCTTTGATGGCTGTTTGCAGAATTCCAAGATGTATTTCCAAGAGCTTCCTCATGGCCTTCCTCCTCTTCGTGGAATCGAGCACCGTGTCGACCTCATACCCCGCACCACTACCAAACCGGCTGCGTGTCGCGAAACCGGAAGAGACAAAGGAGATCGGCGTCAAATCAACCAACTCGTCTCCAAAGGTTTGATCCAAGTAAGCACTAGCCCAAGCGGTTCCGTGATCCTAGTCCCGAAAGCGGATGATACGTTGCGGTTATGCGTGGACGCCGTCAATCAATGCTATCACCGTGCGTTATCGACATCCTATACCGCGTCTTGATGACATGCTTGATGAGTTATGTGGAGCCACTATATTTTGAAAATTGATCTTCGTAGTGGCTACCATCAAATTCGCATGGTGAAGGTGATGAGTGGAAAACCGCCTTCAAGACCAAGCTTGGTCTCTATGAATGGTTGGTTATGCCTTTTGGCTTATCCAATGCCCATCTACCTTCATGCCTCATGAACCATATTTTGCGGTCACTCATTGGAAAGAGTGTAGTTGTTTACTTTGATGACATTCTTGTCTATAGCAAGTCACTAGAGGAGCATGTTACTCATGTTAAGGAGGTCTTACAAATCCTTCGTCATGAAAAGCTTTATGCTAACCTCCCAAGTGCACTTTTGCAAGAGACAAGTTGATTTTCCTTGGTTTTGTCGTGTCTTCTAATGGCATTGAAGTTGATGTATCAAAAGTCAAGGACATACGAGATTGGCCCACCCTACAAATGTTAGTGAACTTCGTAGTTTTCATGGGTTGGTGCTTTACCGTCTTTGTGAAAGATTTTTCCACTATTGCTTGCCCCTCAACGAATTGACCAAGAAGAATGTCACGTTCGTTTGGGGAAAAGCACAACAAAAGGCTTTGATGAGCTCAAAGGAGGCTCACCAAGCACCACTTCTTGCATTGCGGATTTCACAAAAACCTTTGAGATTGAATGTGGCTAGTGGTATTGGCATTGGTGGCGTCCTTATGCAAAATGGGCGCCCTATTGCTTACCATAGTGAGAAACTTGATGGCGCACGCCTCAATTATCCCATTTATGACAAAGAACTTTTTGCCTTGGTTCGTGTTCTTCAAGTGTGGCAACACTATCTTTGGCCCAAAGAATTTATAATCCATTCCGACCATGAGTCGTTGAAGTACCTTAAGGGTCAAGCCAACTTGAGTAAAAGGCACGCAAAGTGGGTTGAGTTTATGGAGTCTTTCCTTACATTGTAAAATACAAGAAGGGCAAAGAAAATGTGGTGGACGCTTTGTCTCGCAAAACCACAAGCCTCCTTACACGACTCGAAGTCAATGTTTTGGGTCTTGAGGACATCAAATCTTTGTACGCGTCCGATTCTTTCTTTGGACCAATATTTGCACAATGTTCAATAAACAAAGGGCTTGACGATTTCTATTTGCACAAGGGTTTTCTTTTCAAACAAAACAAGCTTTGCATTCCGAAATCCTCTCTCCAACTTTTGCTTCTTCAAGAGTCCCATGGTGGAGGCCTTATGGGTCACTTTGGCCGTGACAAGACATATGACATGCTCTCCACTCACTACTTTTGGCCAAAGATGAAGCGTGACGTGGAGCGCCACGTTCAACGATGCACTACATGTATCCAAGCTAAGTCTAAGTCCAACCCCTTTGGTCTTTATATGCCATTACCTATTCCTCATGCACCTTGGTCGGACATTAGCATGGACTTTGTACTAGGATTGCCTAGATCTAAACATGGTCACGATTCCATATTTGTAGTCGTGGATCGCTTTTCAAAATGGCACACTTCATTCCGTGCCATAAGACCGATGATGCTTCACATGTCGCAAATTTGTTTTCGTGGAAATAATTGGCTACGGCGTACGAACAATCGTCTCCGGCGTGACGTAAAATTCATGAGCTATACGGAAGACCCTCATGGCCAAGCTCGCATCAAGCTCCTCTTCTCGTCGCCTCGCATCCTCAAACCGATGGACAAACCGGTAGTCAATCGAAGTCTTGGCACACTTCTCGGTGTTGATAAAGAAGAACCTTAAAGACGGGAGGAATGCATTCCACACGCCGAGTTCGCCTACAACCGCAAGCACTCCACCACCATGAGGAGCCTCATGATCGTCTATGGATTCGAGCCTCTCACGCTCGATATCCTCCCACTTCCACTTCATGAACGTGCCAATATGGACGTTGTCAAGCGTGCCCAAGCAATGATGAAACTCCATGAAGACACGAGCTACTATCGCGCAACAAGTCCTTCGCCGCATCAAGGCTAAACAAGACCAAGAAAGAGATGATCTTTGATGAGGCGACCTTGTATGGATTCACTTGAGTAAAGACCGCTTCCCCAAGGAACGAGACTCCAAGCTAAAGCCACGAGGCGGACCATTCAAGGTGCTAAAAGGATAAACAACAACGCCTATGTGATCGATATACCAACATCGAAGTATCTTGTGAGCTCGACATTCAATGTCAAGGACCTCTCACCCTACCATGGCGAAGAGGAAGTTGTGACGGTCGAAGAGTCGAGGACGACTCTTTCCCAAGGGGGGGAGCTGATGCAGCCCGTCCTCCGCTACTACATCTACTCCCACGAGCTACCCAAATGGACCCATGACTCGCGCGAGCCAAGCTCCTTCAAACTAAGGTGAACTCGCTCCTCTCCTTGTGTGACTTCAACACCCCCTTGGATGGCTTGCTACTTCACACGCAAACTTTGTGCATCATCAGGTACGAGGAAGCCACGGTACGCCAGACATAAGCGGTACTACGGTTGGGACGGCCGTACTACCGCTCAAGCGGTCCTACCCACCTCGCCACAGACGCCCTCCACGCCTCGAAGCCGGTACTACGGTCCTAACCGGTACTACGGTGGCAGTACTGCCGCCCTCTCGCCGCCACTGACGCCTCGACGGAAGCCCCAGCCCTCAAGCGGTACTACCGCTCGAAGCGGTACTACAGGTGACCACCGTACTACGGTTGCCGGACGGTACTACCGGTCTGCCGCCTCGATCGCCTAAGTTCGGCCCTGTGCCTTGTAACCTTACCTATAATTTACCTTTTCATTCCGAAACTACCCCTGTTTTGTGGCTGGACTATATATAGCCCCCACCCACCATTGTAAGCGTTTAGACTTGGATAATAATAGATATTAAGGAAACCCTTTGAGGACTTATATCTATTGGTCTCATGCTCCTACCAAGGAGCACCGGATTATCCACCTCTTGGATCTTGCCTAGTGCGTTCAAGTTGTACAAGGCCTTGGGTTCTCGGTTTCGCCCCAAGTCGTCAAGGTCTCACCCAAAGACCTCATCCCCGTTGTTGGCGTGGAGAGCGAGCTCACCAACACCGATCCTAGGGATTATGTTGGACCGGTTGCCACCGGCGTGAGGAGTAGGCGTGTATCGTGTTTTGGTGTGCGTGTGTTCGTGGTTTTCCATCGCCTTCCCCGATTTCAAACCCGACCACCTCTCTTCCCCTCGTTCCTCGTGGAATTCGTGAAAGATCGGGCCAACCCCAGGGTTACCCCATAACAAGTGATGTGATGTGCCAATGAGACTTTGTGGGGGATTGTTGGAATTTGGTGTATGTTGGGCTATTGGGCCATTAGACAAATTCTGAAATTCTCTTTGGCCCACTTGTATATGGCAGCATATGGCTGTGTAGTGGTGCTAAAGTTTAGTCCCACATTGCTAGTTGAAGGGGAGTTGGACCACCTTATATAGTAGAGTGTTGCACCACTCACTAAGGTGTGACAAGAAAAATAGCCCTCGCGCTCCTCGACGCCACCGCCACGCCTCGTCACGGCCAAGGCGCCATGGTTATGGGAATCTCGCCGAATGAGCTTTATTTTGGTTGGAAAAATTGATTATGAGTCATTAACAGACGCGTTAATTACAGCTTCAGCTTTTATGGGCGTGTTATTAGGCTTCGACGGACGTAATGAGCCCACGATCCTCCTAACTGCACTATAAAGCGTCCGGCTAAACCTAATCGATGGTATCAATCCACACGCGCCTACCTTTAGAACCTTGCGCCGCGCTTTGTCTTCTCCATCCCGGCTTGGCGTGCACCAGATCGGGATGAGCCTCCAACCCGCCTCGTGAACCTCGTGCGGGTGAGGCGTCGAGTTTTGAGCGGTCAAGCGCAACTACTGGCAACCACGTCGTCGTCCGACGACAAGTTCCCGAACGACGACTTCTTCCCGGACGTTAGCGACCTCTTCGACAACCACAACATGGGCTACGCTGCCGCGGCTGCTATTCAGCCTACTCTGTATGTGATACTCAACTGTCTTTTTCTGATTATGCTAGAGTACTTTATTCTAGCGTTTGGTGTAGATGTGATAGATTTATCTTGTATAGATGTAATATGTTCATCTACTTTGTTGATCTGCATGATTGGTTTTACTACTATCATTTATAAGTTTATTATTCGGATTAAATTATATGGATTATTGCTTATATTTCCAACATTTAAGACACCATGAAAGGAAATTTAAGAATTGGAGAAAAGGATTGAGCGGGGAAGAGGAGCACGTTAGCCTCCTAGATTCCAATGTTGCTTACCATTGAGGACGGAGGTCCTGCAGCTCCCTCTCAAGGCTAGCTGGTGATTCATCCGTGGATCCTATGTAGCTTCTCTGCGGGTCCAAGTGAACATACATAGAGCGAGAGTGCCATGCAAAGCATTTTCACCGACGATGTACATGTACAGGGCGAGGGCGGCTTCCTCCGATCCAAGACTTCCTCAACCAGCTCACCCAGAGCGCTGGTGCGGCTGCCGAAGTGCATATACCCTGTCCACTTTGTCCCCAACTTCCTGCCATAATGCTGGTCGCCCTCACCTTGGTCCAGACTGGCAGGGATGCTAGAGTTTTGGTAGCATAGGCAGTTCATTACATACATGAAACTTTTTGAAGACAATTTAGGATGTACGTACTTACTAAATTTAGTTTGGGGGGCTTTCATCGCGCCTGAGTTTGGGGGGCTTTGAATACATAATTTAACATGGCAACATTCCGCATACAAACACGTGAGGAGGCGAGAAACATGACCCACAGGCACAGTCTCTTTCAGCTAAAGCTAGCGTGCATTCCCGCCTAACCACTCGGCGCAAACTAATGGTATCATCAGAGCAAACAAACAAAAAAAAAGGCCTCGCTCCACCTGGAGGAAACACCATCATATCAGGTTAGGTTGGTTTCCTCATGTTGCGGCCTGCCCTTATCACCTCGTCCACGAGCAACAGCTGTGAGGCGATGATGGGTCTGCAGTCACCAAAGCAAACTTTGTCAGGTTTAACACGATGAATTTTCCACTTCTTTTCGGACAACTCAAGCTCCCATCGCACTTACCCGGAATTGATGATTTGGCGTTTCACCGAGTAGTTGTCGTAGATGCCTTCCATCTCAGGATCAACTGGCTCCCCAGAGTTGTGGTTCAGTCCCACGACCAACCCACGGTCATGCTCGTTCTGTGTGAGACAGCAGAAGATACAGTTTGAAATTACTTCCTGATGCTGAAACTCAAAGAGTTCAAGGGAGGGACAATAGTAGAAAAAAGCATACCTCGAGGGCGACAATAACATCTTGGGTATCCAAACCTGAATTCTCTGCTAGCGTCTTGGGTACAACAAGTAGAGCATCCGCAAATGCCGTCACCCCAAGTTGGGCTCGCTGTTGTTGTTGTTAAGGTTGATCCAAGTTAGCAGCATATCGATGTTTCTACACTAGAAAAGGAGCATCCAGTGTACTTACTCCTTTAACGGTTTTCTTCACATTGTCAATAAGATGCTTCCTCGCAGCCATCTCAAACGCTCCAGCACCCTACAATTGACAAATGAAATAGAAAATATAAGATGACAATTGTCTACTCAAGAAGCAAGATCCTCAAGCAACATGAGATGACGGTCCACGATAATAAAAAATTATGTTATAAGCAACCAGTGAAATAGTAACTAGGCTTATAAGAAAGTATAAATTAAGTGTCACAGAAAATCTCGATCAGCATCAATACTACTATTACCACTAAGTGAACCATCCATCAACCATGTAATACCTGACCCGGACAAACAATGCAAAGAATGCCTCAACATAACTTGAATATACCAGGAGAACACCTAAAAGTGCATATCTATAATACTAATTAATATGCTCAAGTCAATAATGAAGTTCCTTGTGCCTTGCGAGAACTAAGAAATCCTAATCATAGTCAAAACCCTTAGAAAATCCAGACCCACATATGTTTAGCAGAAACTCTGCTAAATAGTAAGCAAATGTGCATATTTATTTGTTTTCTTGGGAAATTTTGCAAATCATACCAGCACAACAGCTTCATCCTCTACTGTATTCTTGACAGACCTTAGACCATCTCGAACGGCATCCTTAATTTGTGCAATGGTATGGTCATTTGGTCCTGAAAATGTTGAATGTGTAGTGAGTTCACAATTTCACAGGTAGTATAAAAAATGACACTATTGTTTCTCAAGAATAAGCTAACCTTTAATCAATATAGTACAAGAATGGGGATTTTTCACATTCTCCACAAAAGTGTACTTCTCTTCTCCAAGAACATGCTCATAGACAAGCCCAGCCCAGCCAAGACAGTCTTCAGTCAGGTCATCGACTGAATTGATGGCTTCACCGCCACATGCTAGCACAAGTCTCTCCATGTTCCTCCTCTTTGCTCTTCGGAGCGCAATAATCTGCAGCATGTGAATTCTTAAGCAAATAATGTAACAACTAACAAGGCTCCAACGCATAAACTTGTTACAGTTAAAAATTAACGGGCATACTGAATGGATTTAATATATTGTCATCACTTGAAATATTGGTCGCCATGCTTAGTTATTACTCATTGTAGTTGGATACTAAACATACATGACTTGGCAAAGAATGTTGCTGAACTTGCATTCCTACATATGATTATCTTATACTTAACTGATAGTTTTGTGGCTTATAGAGTAGCATTATGTATAATAACAGTCAAGTTCTACGTTCTAAGTTCAGTTGTAAACATAAATGAAACACACGCATTATTAACTAAACTGGAGCCCCAAACAGATAAGGGTTAAATGTAAGTGAACTAGCACCATCATGTAAAACAAGTCAGAAGTGGTTACCCCTGCTCTAGCTAGGAGATCAAGGGATGGAGGATCAATGCCCTTTTGGTTGATCACCACAAAATTCTTGTCACTTCCTGAGCAAACCTGCATGACATGGAAACCCGTGAACAATATGTTCCAAACGCGAGAGAGAGAAGGGGGGAGCAATAAGAAAATACCTTGCTTTTAAGTTCGATAATCTTCTTGACACGTTCATCAACTTGACGTCTCTCTGCTGAAACCATCTTTTCTCTTTGTTCTGCATTTGAGTAGAAGAATCCTGCATTTATTTCACTGCAAAACTTATGTGTCAGTTAAGCAGTTCCCTTCAGTGATGGCATGTATTACAGGAAATCTAAGTAGGTTTAAAGCCAACTTTTGCTGCTGCTGACTACTAGTTATTCCAAGAGATACAAGAAAATAACCTGTGTTGGCTAAGTCAGAGTAATTCTAGGCCAGTTTCTACATATTTTTGACCAATATTAAAGTATGAACCTTGGTATATTCGGTGAAGCCAGATAAAAATGCATCTATGGTGATTAATGAAACTAGCGTATGCAATAAAGCAATATATGCAGAAGTATGCACCTTTTCTCATATTCCAGTGACACATTAGCTGTCAGAATGTAACAATTCTCTGCCCTGCGCTTCATGTCAGGGTGCCGAGAACCATGGTCAAGGACCAGACCCTCAATCTACCAAAAAGTAACGGGGTAAGCATTCTGATATTACACTAAAACTGATTTGTGTGGCTTAGAAAACATATGCACAGAGGAGAAAAATACAATAAACAGGCACCCATGTTCACAAGGTAGTGACTGAAAATACATGTGAACAATCTATTCAAAGGTCGGAGTTCAGAAGGATCTTGTATTGTGCAAAGAAAAGAAAAGCAATACATACCAGACGTGTGTCCACATCAAATTTGTGGCGCATATGCATTATTTCCACCATAAACAGATCAATTGGTTCATCTTGTTGGCGGATGCATAGGACCTATAGCAGTGACCATACACAAAATACAAACATGTTAAGCGATTTTGCAGAACAAAAGCCTTGAAAGGAAGCACTATAAAAGAAAGCTAGCATTACCGCGTTTACAACAATATCAGTCAACTGATCAGCCAATCCTTCATACAGCTACAAAATAGTGAAATTTGTATAAGACTTGGTACTTGAGAGTATTGCATTGTGTAGTTTACAAAGAAAAAGAGAGTGCAACCACCTTTGTCCTCAGAGTTGTTCTTGCTACCATTTTCAAGATCTCCCTGTCAGGTTGATCACCCATGACAACTGGCGTCTTGAATGTCTCAAGAAATTCAAGAGTTGCTCTCTTGGCAACCTCAAAGCCATCAACCAAAAACCTTGGATGAGTACCTACATAGATTATAATCGGTTACTATGAGCTCATAGCACAGCTACCTTATAAACACATAGGGTTTTTCCTCTAAGAAACAACCTGCAATTATAGGCAAATTTTTGTTCAAGCTTAGAGCAGAAGGCCCATATTTTTTAAGATTAATTTTTTGCCTCTGTTGGGTAGTGCTTAAACCAACTAGTAATGCATGTCCAGAGCATATTAATGTCCACAAAGTGCATGTAGTGCTACAAGATTAAAATCTCTATCTAAAACGTAGTGCTTAAATTACTCAAAATTATACTTTTAGTCTATATCTACAGTTGACAATTGATCAAGCCGATACTTTGTTAGTCTATATCTCCAGTTTCCTATTGATCAAGCCAATTAGCTATGCTCAAGTTACATTCAAATATCACAGGGTCATAAACACTCAACCAAGGCACATGATGATTATTTATCTTGATTTGCTGCGTACACATTTGTGTTTCCATTCAATAACCAATAAGTATGTAAAAGAAGTCTTTCTCATTCTTAACCAAAGAAATAGATGCATTAAGTAAGACATGATGCCCAGCAGAAGAATCACTGTTCAGAAAGATTAACACCAAACAGCATATTCCAATTGCATATTTGGCCAAAAAGGCGGTACGCGCGCCTACAGCAAGTAATGGCATATACAGTGCTTACAAGTTTCTCCTAGCGAATATTTCTAATGCAAACGGCAAACGATTGAATTTGAAGCAAGCAAACCTTCTTCGATGCACCGCTCGGACTGCTTCATGAGCTCCCCGATGAAGAGCACGGTGGACGTGGTGCCGTCGCCGCTGGTGTCGTCTTGTGCCACGGCCGTCCTCGCTATCATGATCGCTGTCGGGTTCTGGATTTGCTGCGGATAGCAACACGCACACGGAACGTCGGTCAGGAGCCAGAGGAGAGAGTGTCATCGAAATGAGTATCCACTATGAGCATAGCAGATAATCAGTACCATTTCTTTCAAGAGGGTGTTCCCGTCCTTGGTGAGCTTGATGTCGCCAGCTCCACCCACAAGCCTGCGCACCACCACAAATCAAAGACAATCATCAGACATTACTGTCGCTACGAGTGGAATCTATTACTAATACAATTCTATACTCAACAGCTAAAAAGAATTACAGGGAACTGGCTAATGGACACCGCTGATAGCAGATTGCCCTGACATGCCTATTACCCTACATGTCTACTGGTAAACCACCGAAAGGAGATGGAGACAAACACATTTCAAGTCTGCAGCTAGATCAGCCAACTGCGATAGAAAGAGCGGCGCCTAGAATAGATCACGCGAACACTATAGCTCGTGGCCGCGATCAAAGGACGATCGATCTACATCCGGGTCTAGGGCTAGCGGGGGGAACTTACATCTTGATGGTGCCCTTGGGGCCGAGGTTGGTCCTGAGCACGTCCTGGAGGCCCTTGGCGGCGTTGATGTTCATGTGCAGCGCCGCCGACTTGTTGAGAACCTCCGCATTCTGGTTCAGCATGCGGATCGACATGGCGGCAGGAGGGACGGCCGCGGAGAGCACGGCGGCGCGGGGTGCCGGATCGGAGAGCTCGGCGGCGTCACTGGTTTCCGGAGAGAGAGAGAGGGGAAGAGCGCGGAGTAGGGTTCGCTCGCTAGTAGCACGGGGGCGGGGCTTGTTTCCAGCCCAGCCCTTCGTGAGCTTGACCGGCCCGGCCCGGCCCGTCTTGGGTAGCATCGGGCACATTTGTACAGAAAAAGAAAAATATATATTTTTTCATCTTTAAATGGAATTTCACTTTTTGTCTTAAAACTTTTGCTTAGTGTTTTTTTTTGCGAAAAGGATGATAAATTAATTCTTCGAATTTACAGAAAGGTCCAGAAACAAAGGAAACATTACAAGGAAGCCCTCTGGATCACGACGACGACGACGAGCCGGAGCTGGCAATGGCGTGCCGTTGCTGAAGCTCCCCAAACATTGGATCGCCGGAGCCCACCACACCACAGACGGGAAGTCACCGAGCACCGCCGTTCATGAGCAGCTATGATTCAAGACGGGGACACGAGGTTTATCGATTCGGCCAGCCCGGAGGAAAACCCTACTCCTGCTTGGACCGCCTCCTTTATTCAGCAGATGAGCAGGCCCCCAAGTCGATCGTCGTCTCCCAGTAACATTAACTGAGGAGGAGAGGGCAACAACCGTAGGATATCGGCGTGGCTAGGCCATAGCCTCACCCCCGACGACGGCGGCAAGCCTCCATCCCCTCATCGGCCACCGGAGAACCTCAGGCCCCGGCCAAGACGGTCGCGTCGCACCAAGCCCACAACCAGCGCCGCACCTCCCCCATGTGAATGCCACCATAGACCCCTCTCCTGCCCCCCTCCATCTTGTTGGAGATATGCCCTAGAGGCAATAATAAATATAGTTATTATTATATCTTTGTGTTTATGATAAATGTTTACATTCATGCTATAATAGTATTAACAAGGAAACATTGATACTTGTGTGTTTTGTAAACTTAATTTGAAGTCCCTAGTATAGCCTCTATACTTCACTAGCTTGTTGGTTGATTAATGATTGTGGTTTCCCTATCATGAACATTGAGATGTTATCAACAACAAGATCATATCGTTAGGAGAATGATATGGTGGACATACTCCTATAGATAAGCGTAGCATAAAGATCAAGTCATTTCATTAGTTCAATTGCTATATGCTTTCGATACATAGTAACCTAATTCCTTCGACCATGAGATCATGCATATCACCTTTTGGATGGATGCTTTGATGACATCAAACACCACCGTAATCGGGTGGTTATAAAGTGGCATTGAGTGTTCGGAAGGTATTGGTTGAGACACATGGATCAAGAGTGGGATTTGTCCATCCACATGACGGATAGATATACTGGGCCTCTCGGTGGAATGTCATCCAATTAGCTTGCAAGCATGTGACTTGGTCACAAGGGATCACATATCACGAACGAGAAAGAGTACTTATCGGAACAAGGTTGAACTAGGTATGCGAGATACCGACGATCATAACCTTGGGTAAGTAACATATCGTGAGACAAAGGGAAATTGGTATCGTATGTAAGTGGTTCATTCGATCGCAAAGTAATCGAGAAATATGTGGGAGCCATATGAATTTCCAGATTCCTCTATTGGTTATTGTTCGAGAAGTGTCTCGATCATGTCCGCATAATTCACGAACCGTAGGAGACACACTTAAGGATTCGACGTTGTTTGAGTAGTTATGGTATTATGAGAAAGAGACCGAATGTTGTTCGAGTCTCGGATGGGATCCGGATATCACGAGGTGATCCGGAATGGTCCGAGAATAAGATTCATATAAGGAAAGTCCCGCTTTGAGTTCGGAATGATTCCGTGTTTTCATCGGGAATGTTCTAGAAGGTTCCGATTGTCCGACTCCGGGGAGGGTACATGAATGTGTCATTGCTCATTGAATGATTGCATCATGTACTATGTGTTATTCTGTCCCAAATAAAGGATTAAATTGAATCCTAAAATGAAAAGTCAAATGTCCGGTTTGAAAGTCAAACGCCAAAACAAGAAACTGTGGGAAACAAGCAAGAGGAGTTGGAACCAACCTGGAGGAGGAGTTGGACTCCTCCAGCCGGCCAAGCCGAGTTGGGAGGGACTCCTCCCTCCTGGCGCCATGACCCCCTCCCATAAAGGAGGCGGGGCTCCTCCATAGACACAAGTTTCACCTCTAGATTTCTAGGTTTGAGTCGTTTTGGTTTAGAGCTTCTAATTGCTTTAGTCAACAGTTTAGAGCCTTCTAATTGGTTTAGAGCCCTCTAATTGGTGTGTCTAATTACAAGGCCACTAATCCTCTCTCTCATAAGCTCCACCATACTCGCACCGGCTTACGGCGAAGCCTGGGATCTCCCTCTACTTAGGTACCACCGTTGTCTTTGGGAATCGCGAGGAGAGTGCTACAACCTCCATTTTCTTTGGAACAAGGGAGAGGAAGGTCTTCGTCGAGTACGAACGTGTGACCGATCATGCGGGCCTTTAACGTGGCAATCGAAGGATCGCCTACACGATCTTGAGATCGGAAATCGACTACATCACCCACGAGAATCCGATCTCGTTAACCACTTTGGAATCTTCGAGGGTGAGTTCCTCTATCGACTCGTTTCTACAATCTAGTAGATAGATCTTGGCTTGTTTGTTTGTATGCGATAGAAAATTTTTGTTTTCCATGCTACGAACCCCTACAAGGTATCGAGCCGTGTCTATATGTAGATCTGTTGCAGTAGAACACAATGGTCATTGTGGGCGTTGATGCTTTTATTGTAGATTGCTTTTGTGTACTTTGCATCTTGCGGTATGTTGGGATGAAGCGGCCGGGCTAACCTTACATGACATCGTTCATGAGACTTGCTCACGCTTGACATGTAACTTGTATTGCATAAGTGGCTTTGCGGGTGCATGTTTCTCCTAGCATAGTTAAGATCCAATTTACAACGGGTGATCAACAATGCTAGTATCAATGTTGTGGTTCTTGTTCGTAAGTTAGAACGACACTTATTGAAAGCCCCAAACCACGTAAAATATGCAAAGAAAGTAGAAGCGTCTAACTTTGTTTTGCAGGTGTCTGATGATGTGATATGGCCATGATTGTGATTATATTTGATGTATGCAATGTTCCTTATTGTAAGTCGACAACCGGCGGGAGCCATATGGTTGTCTTTAATTTATGTTAAGACCTGCGTGTCTATTCAAAGTAGTTGTAATAGTTGAAGCCGGTGGACGACAACCATGGAGAAGCGTCATTGACCTTGATGCAATGCCGGTGATGATGGAGATCATGTTCGTGCTTGAAGATGGAGATCGAAGGCACGAAGAAGAAAGGCCATATCATATCACATATATATTGAATTGCATGTGATGTTAATCCTTTATGCATCTTGTATTGCTTAGTAGACGACGGTAGCATTATAAGATGATCCCTCATGCACATCAATTTCAAATCATAAAGTGTTCACCCTTAGTTAGCACCGTTGCTAAAGCTTGTTGTTTCGAAGCACCACGTGATGATCGGGTGTTCTAGATTCTGCAAGTGTATACAACGTGAGCAAGCCGATTTGCTCATGCGTAAACTAAGGTTTGATCTTGACAAGCCTAGCATGTACAGACATGGTCTCGGAACACGGATAACAGACAGGTAAAGCATGAATCGTATAGTAGATATGATGAACATGATGATTGTTCGCCATTGAAACTATATCAACTCTCGTGATGATCGGTGTTGATGTAGTGGATTTGGTTCATGTGATCACTAAAACAATGTGAGGATATTGTTTTGAGTGGGAGTTCACCTAGTTTAATTTCATTAATTAATTTGAACTCAATTTGTCATAAACTTAGTCTAAACTATTGCAAATATGTTGTAGATCAATGGCAGCCCCTACCATCAATTTTAATGCGTTCCTAGAGAAAGAAAAGTTGAAAAACAATGGAAGCAACTTGGATTGGTTCGCAATTTGAGGATTGTCCTCACAGGGTAATTTGACCTATGTCTTTGGATGCACTGGGTGACCCACTGCGGTGATGCTCCCGATGAAGTAAAGAACGTTTACCTCGCTCGGAAGAATCGTACTCCATAGTTCAATGTGCTATCTTGTATGGTTTAGAATCGAGCTTGAAAAGGTTTGAAGAGTCGGACCCATATGATATTGTCGAGGATCTCAAATTGATTTTGAGACTCATGCGGCAATTGAAAGCTATGAGGCTTCGAAAAGTTCTTTAACCGCAAGATGGAAGAGGCATTTCGTCGGTGAGCATGTGCTTAAGATGTCTGGGCATGCAAACAAACTTCAAAACTTGGGTATTGTGATTCCTAATGCTTTGGGGATTTACCGTGTCCTCCAATCACTACCACCAAGTTACAAGAACTTTGTGATGAACTACAACATGCAGAACATGAACAAGACGTTGCCAGAACTCTTTGCCATGTTGAAATCTGAAGTGGAGATCAAGAAAGAGCACCAAGTGTTGGTCAATAAGACCACCAAATTCAAGAAAGGCAAGTCTAAGCAAAGGACACTTCAAGAAGGGTGGTAAGAAAGCTACCACGCCGAAGAAGACCAAGGCTGGACCTAAGCAAACCGAGTGCTTTCTTGCAAGGAGAAGGTCATCGAAGCGGAATTGCCCAAAGTACTTGGCGGATCTGAAGAGGCAACATCAAGAAGAAAGGTATATCGATATACATGTTATTGATGTGTATCTCACTAGTACTCGTAGTAGTGCTGGGTATTTGATCTTGGTTCGGTTGCTCATATTTGTAACTCGAAGCGGTCTTTGCAGAATAAGCGGAAGCTAGCGAAGAGCGAGGTGACGATGCGGCGTGGGAAGCGGATCAAAGGTTGATGTGATCGCGGTCGACGCTACCCTTCATCTACCATCGGGATTAGTTTTATACTTAAATAATTGTTATTTAGTGCTGCGTTGAGCATGAACATTATCTCGTGATCTTGTTTATTGCGAGACGGTTACTTGTTTAAGTCAGAGAATAATGGTTGTTCGATTTATATGAGTAACATGTTTTACGCACATGCACTTTTGATAGATGGTCTATTCTTATTGAATCTCGATAGTGGAAATACACATATCAACAACATTGAGGCTAAACGTTTGAAATCAAGCGATAATTCGACCTATATGTGGCAATCGTCTTGGTCACATCGAGTGAAACGTATGAAGAAACTCCATTCGATGGACTTCTTGAATCACTTGATTTTGAATCACTTGAAAGATCTGAAGCATGTCGATGGGTAAAATGACTAAGACTCCATTTTTGGTATGATGGAGCGAGCTACGGACTTATTGGAAATCATACATACCGATGTGTGGTCCAATGAGTGTAGCATCATGTGATGGTTATCGTTATGTTCTTACCTTCACGGATGACTTGAGTAGATATGGGTATATCTATTTCATGAAACATAAGTCCGAAACTTTCGAGAAGTTTAAGGAGTTTCAAAGTGAGGTAGAGAATCAACGTAACAAGAAGATTAAATTTCGTTACGATCGTGGAGGTGAATATCTAAGTTACGAGTTTGGCGAGCATTTAAAGAAGTGCGAATACTTTCACAATTGACACCAGAACACCACAGTAATGGTGTGTCCGAACGTCAGTGTCGAACTCTCTTAGATATGGTTCGTTCTATGATGTCACTTACAGTTACCGCTATCATTTTGGGGTTATGCATTAGAAACAGTAGCATTCACTTTAAATAGGGCACCGTCTAAATCCGTTGAAACGACAGTATGAATTATGGTTTGGGAAGAAACCTAAATTGTCGTTCCTTAAAGTTTGGGGATCTGAAGCCTATGTAAAGAAGTTACAAAGGACAAGCTTGAACCCAAAGCGGAAAATGCGTCTTCATAGGATACGAAGGAAACTATTGGGTATACCTTCTATCATAGATCCGAAGGCAAAACATTCGTTGCTAAGAATGGATCCTTTCTAGAGAAGAATTTCTCTCGAAAGAAGTGACTGGAAGGAAAGTAGAACTTGACGAGGTTGTTGAACCTTCTCTCGAATTGCGAGTAGCGCAACCGGAAGAAGTTCTGTGGTGCTGCACCAATAAGGAGGAAGCTAATGATGATGATCATGAAACTTGTTGAAGTTGCTCTAAACCTCGAGGTCAACGAGAACTGTACCACTCCAGTTGGTATGATTCCGTTATGAATGTCATGGTGGTGGACAACACCGATGACCCGAGACATATGAGGCGATGATGAGCCCAGATTCCAATAAATGGCAAGAAGCCATGAAATCCGAGATTGGATCCATGTACGAAAACCAAGTATGGACTTTGGTGGACTTACGGATGGCGGAAGGTCACGAGAACAAATGGATTTTCAAGAAGAAAAGCAGATGTTGATGGTAATGTTACGTCTATAAAGCTCGACTTGTCGCAAAGGGTTTCGACAAATTCAAGGAGTTGACTACGATGAGACTTTCTCACCAAAGAAGCTAAAGTCTGGAGGATTATGTTAGCAATCGTGCATATTATGATTATGAGATATGGCGGATGGATGTCAAACAGCATTCCTCAATGGAGACATTGATGAAGAGTTGTATATGATGCAACCCAAAGGTTTTGTCGATCCTAAAGATGCTAACAAGGTATGCAAACTTCAACGGTCCATCTATGGATTGAAGCAAGCATCCGAAGTTGGAATCAACGTTTTGATAAGGTAATCAAAGTTTTGGTTTTATACAAACTTATGGAGAAGCTTGTATTTACAAGAAAGTGAGTGGGAGCTCTGTAGCATTCTTAATACTGTATGTGGATGACATATTGTTGATTGGGAATGATGTAGACCTTCTTAATAGTGTCAAGGAATATTTGAATAATAGTTTTCAATGAAGGATCTTGGCGAAGCTTACATATTAGGCATAAAGATTTATAGAGATAGATCGAACGCCAAATATCATTGTCACAGTACATATTTGGACAAAGTTCTAAAGAGATTTGGAATGGAGGAAAGCAAGAAAGGGTTCTTGCCCATGTTGCCAATCGACCTTGAGTAAAACTCAAAGTCCGACATCGGCGAAGATAGAGAAAGGATGAGTAAGACTCCTATGCCTCGACCATAGGATCTCTAATGTATGCCATGCTATGTACTAGACCCGACATTGCATATCTTTGTTAGTTTAACTAGCAGATATCAAAGTGATCCGAGTGGATCATTGGACATGATCAAAAACATCCTTAAGTACTTGAGAAGAACTAAGGATATGGTTCTTTCTTATGGAGGTGATGAACAGCGTTGTTAATGGTTACACCGATGCTAGTTGGAACACCGATCCAGATGATTCTAAATCACAATCCGGATCGTATTTATTTTGAATGGTGCAATGCGGCGGAGGAGTGCAAAGCAAAGCGTTGTGGCGAGATCTTCAATGAATCGAATACATGGTCGCTTGGAGGCTTCACAAGCGATATGGATGAAAGAGTTCATTACAGTGGGTGTGGTTCCAAGCGCTGGACCCAATGTCTATCTCTGTGATAACATGGGCGCCATAGCCAATGCGCAAGAACCAAGGTCACACAAGAAGTCAAGCATATCAAGCTACGTTTTCACGCTTATTCGAGAACATATCCGGGATGGGGATATAAAGATTTGCAAAGTACACACGAGATCGAATGTGGCGGATCCGTTGACTAAACCTCTCGAGGGCAAAACATGACCAACACCAAAGCGCCATGGGTGTTCGGTATATTACCATGTAATCTAGATTAGATGACTCTAGTGCAAGTGGGAGATCGTTGGAGATATGCCCTAGAGGCAATAATAAATATAGTTATTATTATATCTTTGTGTTTATGATAAATGTTTACATTCATGCTATAATAGTATTAACAAGGAAACATTGATACTTGTGTGTTTTGTAAACTTAATTTGAAGTCCCTAGTATAGCCTCTATACTTCACTAGCTTGTTGGTTGATTAATGATTGTGGTTTCCCTATCATGAACATTGAGATGTTATCAACAACAAGATCATATCGTTAGGAGAATGATATGGTGGACATACTCCTATAGATAAGCGTAGCATAAAGATCAAGTCATTTCATTAGTTCAATTGCTATATGCTTTCGATACATAGTAACCTAATTCCTTCACCATGAGATCATGCATATCACCTTTCGGATGGATGCTTTGATGACATCAAACACCACACCGTGGCGGGTGGTTATAAAAGTGGCATTGAGTGTTCGGAAGGTATTGGTTGAGACACATGGATCAAGAGTGGGATTTGTCCATCCACATGACGGATAGATATACTCTGGGCCCTCTGTGGAATGTCATCCAATTAGCTTGCAAGCATGTGACTTGGTCACAAGGGATCACATATCACGGAACGAGAAAAGAGTACTTATCAGTAACAAGGTTGAACTAGGTATGCGAGATCCGACGATCATAACCTTGGGTAAGTAACATATCGTGAGACAAAGGGAAATTGGTATCGTATGTAAGTGGTTCATTCGATCGCAAAGTAATCGTGAGAAATATGTGGGAGCCATATGAATTTCATTCCTCTATTGGTTATTGTTCGAGAAGTGTCTCGATCATGTCCGCATAATTCACGAACCGTAGGAGACACACTTAAGGATTCGACGTTGTTTGAGTAGTTATGGTATTATGAGAAAGAGACCGAATGTTGTTGAGTCTCGGATGGGATCCGGATATCACGAGGTGATCCGAATGGTCCGGAGAATAAGATTCATATAAGGAAAGTCCCGTTTGAGTTCGGAATGATTCGGTGTTTTCATCGGGAATGTTCTAGAAGGTTCGGATTGTCCCAAGACTCGGGGAGGGTACATGAATGTGTCATTGCTCATTGAATGATTGCATCATGTACTATGTGTTATTGCTGTCCCAAATAAAGGATTAAATTGAATCCTAAAACAGAAAGTCAAATGTCCGGTTTGAAAGTCAAGCGCCAAAACAAGAAACTGTGGGAAACAAGCAAGAGGTTGGAACCAACCGGAGGAGGTTGGACTCCTCCCGGCCGCCAAGCCGAGTTGGGAGGGACTCCTCCCTCCCCTGGCCATGACCCTCCCATAAAAGGAGGCGGGCTCCTCCATAGACACAAGTTTCACCTCTAGATTTCTAGGTTTTGAAATGCTGCTTTTGGTTTAGAGCTTCTAATTGCTTTAGTCAGCAGTTTAGAGCCTTCTAATTGGTTTAGAGCCCTCTAATTGGTGTGTCTAATTACAAGGCCACTAATCCTCTCTCATAAGCTCCACCATACTGCACGGCTTAAGGCGAAGCCTGGGATCTCCTCTACTTAGGTACCACGCCGTTGTCTTGGAATCGCGAGAGAGTGCTACAACCTCCATTTTCTTTGGAACAAGGAGAGGAAGGTCTTCGTCAGTACCGAACGTGTGACCATTGCGGGGCGCTTACGGAGCAACCTTCGAAGGATCGTCTACGATCTTGAGATCGGGAAGAATGACTACATCACCCACGAGAATCCGATCTCGTTAACCACTTTGGAATCTTCGAGGGTGAGTTCCTCTATCGACTCGTTGCTACAATCTAGTAGATAGATCTTGGCTTGTTTGTTTGTATGCGATAGAAAATTTTTGTTTTCCATGCTACGAACCCCTACACATCTTAGATGGACGGGGTGCTGCCACTGCCGCCGGAAGCCGGCAACAGCGACAACTGATGTGGAGAGGATTGGGGGAGTTCTTAGGGGAGGATGGAGAGGAGGCCCCCTGAGCCGCCGGAGTCACCGGGGGCGGCTCAGATGGGTTAGATCTCACTTATCTCTGGCAACTGTTATAGCTCTAATGATGATCATCTCGTGAGTGGATTTAATAAACCTTGGGAATTAACTTGTCACATGTATGGTTTTGACTTTCTCCAGCAGTGGTCCCCGTTGGTGCGCCAGCGTGACCGGTCGGCCTTCGACGACACCCTTGGAGCCCTGAGAGTGGCGGCGGCCCCTTTCTCGGCTCCAGCTCCGGCTTGACTTCCGCTCCGTCCGGTTTGTAGGGTGTGGCTGTGGTCGAGTTGCTTTCTCTTGTTTTTTTGGTCGTATTGTGCCGTGGCCCCAGCAGTCATACTTTTCTTTCTCTCTTTGTTGTTGGCAGTCGCCGTTGGAGTTGTGTTGGATGATATATGAACCTGGATTTGGCTTTATTTATAAAACACGACGAAAGCTTGTTTCGAGAGTTTTGACTTTTTTTTTGACTACATCCTTTGGTATAGCTGATTGCTTTATCTATAGGAGTAACTATTAGTAACCTAACGCTACCTGAGTGCATAAAGCTTTCGAGGTAAGATCCTTCAATGGTGAATAATACAATCCCGTTGAGGACATCAAACCAAGAAAAGATATGTTTCATATACCTCAGGAACTTATGCCTAAAGTTAAAAAGTTCATTGGAGGAAAAAAGAATAGCAGCGGAGCTTGTTAAAGAAAGTAAAGTGGATGTTCTCCAAACTTTTGTTATAGAGGATAAAATAAATCTTGTAATTCAAAAGTTTAGACACCAATAGAGCCAGTTTTGTGAAAAAAATTATAAACATTTAATGGTTCAAGATAAATCCTCCGAAGGATCGGGGGCTTCTGATCCTCTGGGTCTAACTATCGACATGTGTCCCGGGAACACTCACACAAGTAAATACCCCCCAAGGACGATTTGGTCAACAATTAACGAAGAAAAAACTGCCTTTCCTCCGCACATCACGTTCGCACTTGGGCGTCTACGCTCGCATCCCCTCCTCTGTAAGCCATGACCCTCACCCTAGAATCCTGTCACACCATCGCCGGAGAATCCCATCACGTCATCGCTAGAGACTCCATTGAGCACCTCCCCTCAACATTCACAACACCTCCGCCCTTCCCACGGCAGCATCACCTTCCCCTTGGAAGCACCTCGCCGCCCTCGCCACCGCCCTCTCCGGAGAAGACGCGACCTGCCATGGGGAGGCAGTGATTCATATGGTGCAAAAAAGGGGAAGATTTGTAGCAAGAAAATACTTTCTATGATGCAAATTCACAAAACGCTTGTACAAAAAAAATCTTCCAAGAAGTAAATCCACATAATCATTATAGCAAAAACATTGTTCATATAATGCAGATCCACAAAAGATATGTAGCAGAAAATTTCTTTGTAGATCCAAATCCATAAAATCACTGTAGCAAAAATTGTTAATATAATGCAAATCCAAAAAAGGTATGTAGCAGATTTTTTTTTTCCTAAATGCAAATCCACAAAATCATTGTACTTCTAAATAGATGTATTAGACATTTTTTAGTGCTAAATACATTTATTTCAACGACAAGTAATATGAACCGGAGGGAGTAGCAAAAGAACATTGTTCATAGATAAAACAGCAAATCCACATAATCAATGTAACAAAAAGATCGTTCGTACCTAGTGGTACCGACCCGGAAGATGGATCGATCCTCCGGGGGATTAATAGTAGGGACCTACTACTACTACGACGACGACGAGTAGCATTTTCCATTATTTTCCCCCTCTCTCATCCACTTTGTCCGCAAAAACGGAGAGAATATGGAGACGGCGGCGGTGCGCGAGCGGAAGCGGCAGCGCGAGGAAGTCGCGGTTCCAATTCCATCGATGACGGCGGTTGGAGGCGGGGAGGCGCAGTACGTTTACCTGCCTATCGCGGACGCTCTGAAGGCCGCCGGCGTCCGGGTCTGCATCTTCGCCGCCGTCTCCGAGATCGGCGCCGCGTTCCACAGCCGCGGCACTGGTGAGCCTCCCCAACCTTTCCCCTTTCTCCACTCACCTGCAATTACCCAACCCCCTTCCTTTCTCCACCCACCTGCAATTACCCGCCGTGCGGTGCGCGCGTCCCCTCTAGCCCTAGGGATCTGGCCGCTGCATCGATTGCACTGCTTGCTGTGCTTTGCTCCTATTGGTGCTAGATTAAGACACTCGGGATGGTGTTCTGCCGTTGCTTCGTATGATGAATTTTATTTTAGCCACATCCCTCAAGATTGTAGTGGAAGGTGGCGGTGGAATGCGGAGGGGTGAAGTTGGAAGTTCGTCACAAGTGTTTCTCTTTTTTTTACCGAACCGCCTGTTTATGCCTTTTGTGAGCAATAAAATGTTTATCGCTCAATAAAGATGGTGGCTTTAGCACAAGAAAATGTTCCAGCTTTAGCATTCACGCAATGATCATCCCTAACTCAGTTCTCTTTGGTGACTTCCCATTAATGATGACTATTTGCTGAAACCATGAGATTGTTAAGAGTGTTTTTGTGGACATGTTGCCATGTTTAACTTACTGGTTCCTGGCAATGAACGCGTGAAAAATGCCATGTCATAACTTTTTGATAAATTTGGTTCTGTGGAAGAAGGCGTTCTGTGCATGGCCAGTTTTGTTACTTCGGAAGAATCTCTTTTTATGGGAGTCAAAAAACACACTGTAATTATCCAAGGCAAACTTTAGTCTTCACATAAATTTAAATGGATGGCAAGAAAATTGGTTTTAAGAGCTACATACTATGGATACAAAATATTCTCCCTTTGCACCCAACTCCGATACTAGTCTATCTTGTTCATCAGCTAAGTGGACATCAGACTTGCTGAAGCTGGTGCTACATTCCTCATTCTGGGCAGCTCTCCATACAAAAGTATTCCAAACCTTATGCCCGTCCTTAATTAAACAGATGTGGCACTCACATTCTTACTGCATGTTAGGTAAAAAAAATCTAGGAAATTTGGAAGCTAAATATTGCTCTCCCTGAAACAACAAACAAGTGGAGCATCCTCCAGCTTATGACATAATGCAAAAATACCCTTCAAGGTATGGATATAAGTCGCTAGCAGGTTTAATGTACATCTTTTTGAAACAGGATGGTTGGTGTATGTGGTATTCTTGTTTTTTATGTCGCTTAGTAATTTCATTTGTTCTTTATTCCTTTTTTTCCTTATTGATGAAATCAATGATATGCCACCTGCCGTGGCTGTTGTTTTGCAGATTTCACTCGTACATTGAGGATTTTTGATCAATCACGTTCAACTGGGATCTCTGTGACTTTCTTTGCTCATGACACTGCACTACTGCCCTGCGTTAGGTCAAGCGGAGATGTCATCAGTCTACATAATGTTAAGGTATAGCCCATGACTTCAGATTTCCACTTGTCTCATTGTCATGACATATAGCTTTTTTGAGAACTACAGTTTTGCACTTACGTTGTTCCTTTTGTGTGCATGTTTGTTCCCTCTTTTTTTTTTACTATGTATTTGTGGCTACTAGTTCATGTCTACATTTATCTGCAGATAACAAACTATCATGGAGAATTCTTTGTAACTTGTGACAAAAAGTCATCTTCATTTGCACTATTTGAAGGCAAAGCATCTACAGAATCCAGTCCGTACCAGACTTCTATGAAATATCATGGAAGCAAACAGGACGATGAAATTTTAACCAATATGAGAATGTGGCTTGTGTATCCTCCTCCAGGTGACTCATAGTTTAAACGCCACTGCTGTTCATTTTTTTGGTCCACACGACAAACATGATTATGAGCTTATATTCCAGACAGAACGTCTACTTTTGTGCATCTGACTTCACGGTGCTCTTGCCTCTTAAAGGCTATCACTGTTTTCAAACTTCTGCTCCTTCCACTTAATGTCATATGCACGACTGACTAGGCCCAATCTTTATATGATGGTCCTTCTAATTAATTATACTCCTGTTTCCGCAAGGGCAACACTATTTGATAATTATTGGTACAATAGGATTTGAGTTCTCACCTTTACCATCTTAGGTAAGGGATGTCTTTTTATGAATTTCATTCAAGTATACTGCCAATCTGTGTTGGTTAGGCTTAGTTTTGGCTTTTTAGACTATATAAGCCAAAAGCCAATAGGTGTTTTTTTGGCTTATACTCCCTCCGTTTGGAAATATAAGATGTTTTAGGTTATTAAATGAGATGTATCTCGACACCTTTTAGTGTCTAGATTCATTTGAACCTATACACTAAAGATGTCTAGGTACCTCTCCTTCACAAACCTAAAACATCTTATATTTCTAAACGGAGGGAGTATAAGCCAAAAGCCAAGATTAAGCCTAACCAAACACCCCTTAAATTTTATTTGTACGAAAGGTTCCCTTTCTGTTGTCTTATCTATTTCCTGCCATGATATTGTTCTTTGTAAGTGCTTGTCATTCTTATATCAGTATGTCTGATGAATTTGCACTATTCAGAATGGATATATACCTTCCTCTCCTACCATTACCTATGCACAACATTACCTAGTGATTTATGTTATGTGTCTGTACACTGATTCATGAAATATCTCTTTTTTAACTCTGAATGTATTCATCGTATTTGTTTACGATATTGCTTGATGTTTCTGATTGCTGTTTTCTATCATACTTCCTCCGTTCAGAAATATAAGACATTTTTGCTTTGTGAATCGAATGTATCTAGACGCTTTAGAGTGAACCTATACACTAAAAGACGTCTGGATACATTTGATTCACAAAGCTAAAACGTCTTATATTTCTGAACAGAGGGAGTAGGTATGAAAGATCTTGAATTGCAGCTAAGGAGTGTACAGTCTGATTTGACTTTTGATCTTGTATGCAAGGTTGGTTCTTTATTCAATCAAATCAAATTTGATACTCCCTCCGATCGTTCAAAACTGCGACACTTATTTAGGACCGGATGTAGTACTTATTTCGACAGAGGAAATATCTAATGCTTTCTTTGTAGGTACTTCATGTCTATGAAGCTCCCGGCGGCGAATGGATATTTTATGTTTGGGATGGAACTGATATTCCTACAACTGAGCTTCAGACATTGTAGGGTTATAGAATCTGTCATCATTGTTTGTTTAACTTCTAATTCAGCAACACACGATAGAGCCATTATAAAATCTATGATGGTGATAGCGCTTTTGACATATGACCAGGGCCCTCACTAGACTGTTTCCAAGTTAATATAACTTGTTAAACCTGGTTAAAATAGGAAATAGATTTGATTTCTTATAAAGCATACGCTAATCTCACAATTCATTCTTTAAACTAAATGCCTCTTGTTATTTCTCTGGATGATTTTGTAGTTTGAACACTGAAGCAGTGCCTCTACATCTGGAAGAGGTGCCTCTACCCAGGGAGGTTTTATGCACACTGCCTTGTATTGGAACTATCCTCAGGATTTTCTCAAACAAGTTCTGCAAGGAAATAACACACTTGCAAAGGGATATTTACTGGGCCCGGTTCTGCAATATCACTTGCAAACAGGAGTTTGGCATTTGGAAAGGCACTTTGCCTCCTTGTAGCAGAGTTCGTCTTTTATCTAATGAAGATGGCAGTGTTGTTGAACGTTTGAAGTAAACCTTCTCTTTTCTCTTGAATATTATTAAGTGCGTCTTGAAATTCCAGTATGAAAGTATTTGCCAACTGCATTAATAACTCCAGGATGTATGAGAGTCGCCTTTCCACCAAAGTTGGTCGACGGCCAATGGCTAGCCTCCACAAGGACTTTGATTTTACTGGTATGGATCATAACCAGATGCATGCATACATACATACATGATGTGTTGTTTGCTAAGGCCTGACATTTGTCAATTCTATCAGACGTGGAGTTCAAGAGAGCAGGTTACGCGACATTAATGGAGTCGCTCACCTATGAACGGGTATACTCACATTTGTGGCCACTAGTTTACTTACCCCTTAAGTTTTCAAGAGTTAGACTCTATTGCCTTCAATCCACATGAAAGAAATGTTCACCTCAATTGGATCGCCGTGATGTCGTCTCTTCCTAACCAGTACTGACCTGAAGTGTCTTCTGAAAACTAACTAAAGCCAGCATGAATACTGAGCTGTATGTTTTGTGCTACTAGGTGACGCACAAATTGAAAACCCTGGTGCGTGTGGTGTCAGCATTTCCTTGCCAAGGCAGTGACCTCCATTCATTATTGAGCAGTAATAAGCATTGCCTTCGGTTGACTCTTGAGGATCCTACAGCAAGAATTCATGCATATGCCTGCAAAGATGGTTTGGTAAGATGTTAAGTACAGTACTACTCAGCCTAACTGTTTATGGATCCGCCTCCTCCAGTGTTCATTCCCACAAGTAATGAAAACGTGTACTACTCTGTGTTCATGTTATCCATATCAGGTGAGATTTTTCGGCGGTTCTCTCACGGCGGCCGCGCTGACGAGAAAGATGAAGAGGCTGCTGGGTGTCCCAGAGCAGGCAGCAGAGGAAGGCAGCCCTGTGGCCAGGAACCCTCCCTGGATATGGTGTTGCCTGAAGTCGTACCGCCTAGAGAAGGAGGACCCCTGGGGCAGCAGACGGTATCAGGTGTTCGGCACAGAGGTCAGGGGCTGAGACAGGAGGAAAGCAGCCACGCTAGCTGTACAGTAGTCAGTAGTACGTATTACGTAGTAGTAGTATTTTGATTCATCTGGGCCGCCGACCCACCGACCCGACTTTAGAAACACCATGCGAGTTGCATCTGTTGAAGTGTATAAGTGGATTGGACAAGTCCTTTCCATCAGTTCGGACTTCTGGTTGCGTTGGCTAGTACATGAAGCTTGACAGCATTGTCATGAATCTTGAAGTATATATATGGACGGAAGGGAAGAGCTAGTAACTTTCTTTTGCTGCTGTTGTTGTTGTTGTTGTTAGAGCCAGCCACTTTTGTTGTTGTTGGTGGTGATGTTGTAGTAGCACTGTTTAGTGGATTTGTTTGTGTATATTCATCTCTGGTGGCATTGCAGGCATTCTGTGTTGTTTGACTCTGTGCGCATCCTAAAGTGCCAAGAAGACATGATTGCACCAGTGTGTGGCATTTGAAGATTGAGGAAACGTACCCGTGCGTTGGAGAGGAAAAAAAACTTGTAAACTAAGAAATCCAGGACATCTGCGACTGAATAATAAAATGTACTCACTCTGTCCGGAAATAATTGATTATCTACTTTCTTCGTTTCAAAATATAACATGTTTTTAGTTTTGTGAAGCAAATATAATTAATTTAGTATGTAGGTTCATTCATATTTGAAAATGAATCTATACGGCACGAGTTGAGCTAGCTGACTTGTTTTGATTCAGCCGCTTTTCTCGCCCATGTTGCATGCGCACGCCACAGCAGCCGAACACCAACAGACTCGTGACACGTCACCGTACTGTAATTTGGGCAGTGCTACATATCCCTGGGTCCTGGCCGCCGTCCGATTTGGAAAGATCCAACGGTCGAATCTGATTTTCGTCCTTGAGTTCCTGTTCGGGCAGCGTCCGTCCTGGTGGATCCCTGGTGGCTTTTTTCGAGCTCGCGTCGCGCTGTCCGGCCGGACTTCCTAGTAAGTATTTAATTTCCTGTTGCGTAAATAAACTACTGTAGAATAATCAATAGTATATCCAGATAGATCGATCGCCGGCCGGGCTTGGACTTGGACTAGTAACTTATTCATGTTACTAGTTGATGTTACTACCTTCATAGTGGGTGATAACATGTGTATGATGTTATATAAGACCTAATTAATTAGATTATAGACTTATATGGTCTTGATATGTGTAATGTTATGATAACTAGCTAAGTTACTAGCTCTCTCTCTTTCTTCATTAATTACCATGTCATGTCATGTCATCATTTTGCCTAATTGGCACTGCATGTACATGCATGTTACTAGCTAAGACTTATCTCAATGGGGGCATCATAGGTAGTATCATGCACCATATACATGCAAAATGCTTATGTGGCACTGCAATTAATGAAGAAAGAGATTGTATTGTATCATAGGTAGATACGATATCATAGCACATAGAACTTGAAAAACTAATCCCAAAATAAATCTTGCGCACAAATTTACATCGAGATTCTACGAAATAATAAATACACTAAGACTATGATACTACTTCCTCCGTTTCGGTTTACAAGTCCTACGCGTATATCTAGGTTATCAATTTGACCTATATAATTTGAATTATATAATATAAAAATTATATCATTATAAAATACAAAGTCTAAAGTTTCCGGTGATATATTTTTTGTAATATATACATCATACTAAGTTGCTCAATTTGGCGACATAGAACTACGTGCAGGACTTGTAAACCGAAACAGAGGGAGTACTATATGATACTACGCATTATGAAGATGGTATCATATATTAGTATAATATGCATGATACTAATATATGATACTTTCCACTATGACTAGTCTAAGTTATTTCACTATAACTAGCCTTATCAATCTACATAACCAAAATAATCGGACAGATACGCTTTAATTAACACGCACCCACCTTAGCTAGCAGCCTGGTCCTCCGCTAGCTCATGCATGCTAGCCGCTACTGTACTATTTATAGGCTTTGACTAAGGAGGAGAGCACATACGTGCAGGATGACGCGTATATTTTCTTTCTTCCACTAGTAGAAAACAGGACACTAGTCTCAGTTTGTAAGAACTAAAGGTTAGGCCTTTAGTTCCGGTTATGTTACAAAACGGGACTAGATTGTCTCCACGTGGCCCCGCTACGCGCGCTGGGTTGGAGAATATTTAGTCCCGACTCGTAACACGAACCAGGACTAAAGTTTGTTTTGCCGTGACAGCGTTTTGCACCAAACTGCTGCCGCGACAGGAGGAGGGTTTTAGGTTTTTTTTTGGTGTTTGATTATTTTTCATTTTGTGTTTTTATATATATTATTATACGCTACTATATGCTGTATACATTGATGCATATATAATATAATTTCACTCATAATAACATAAATATATATAAATTTATACATAACCGAGACTAGAGCTCGTCTAATTGATTTACACCAAGATCATTACAACAGATACTATCATTTTGTGTCTATCCACGATTACACGAAGGTCTATCTATGTTGTACTCTCCTTTTATGTTTATGAAGTCCTGAGCAAAAATTCCGACAACTCCTCTTGAATTGCTAGTAGGCGTTCATGTGGTAGGAGCTTATCCTGCATCGCATCCAACTATATATAAAGAAGTAGATTATTATAAATGAAACTCAACAAAAACTATGGTATAGAATAAATTATGAATATATAGTTTACGTATTTGAAGAAAGTCTGTGCCCTGCTCCATACACCCATGAATGAACTCATATACGTAATATTCACATAAATTAGTCCGCTGTGGCTACGTCGCACACTTTTCGATCGAGAATATAATTCAATCAGATAATAATCAAGCATGATAATTGTAATATCCACATAAATTAGTCTCCTAACTCTCGTACTACTTACCGGAACCATACGAAAAGTGAGCTCCTCACCTAATTTTCAGCCAATACGTGTGAGATTTTTGTAGAGCGCCCTGCAAACCGTGAAGGAGGGAATATATATATTTTTAGTCTCACATCTTGTATCGTAGAAGCGTTTTAGTCCCACATCTTGCAAAGTGAACAAAACTAGTCCCATAACTTGTATCCTTAGAATATTTTAGTCCGATTTGATTAAATTTTAACAAGTTTAAATAAATTCGTCCATAATTTTTTCAAAATGCTTTCTATATATTTTTCTTTGACATTTGTATCCTTGCGCGAGCAGGTACAAATATAATAGTTAAAAACTCCAAATCATTGTGGGACTTGAACTCAAAACCTTTGCATTGCTAGACACAAACACAAGCCACTGCGGCAACACGTGCTATCTCTTAAATAGGAGTACATAATTCTTTTATATAACATGAAAGCACACCGTACACTTAAAAATGCTACAAATGCAATTGAAAGTCAATAGGGTGGCGCTATTTGACACCCAGGGTGTAGAATCTATTCTACACCCACCCTCTATCTTTAAAATCGTATATTATTTTTACGTCACGTAAATTTTGTATTACTTCCTAAGTTGAGAAGAACATAATAAAATTTAAAAATGACATAATTTTTTTTGTTTACATGCCGTAAAAAAATTCGACGTAAAAGATATATTTTTGGTGTTTTTTACACTATAATGACTCAAAAAAAAATATTTTTGTGTCAATTTTTTTTGTTGTGGTGATTATATGAACATAATTATTCGTATACACAACATAATTTTTTAGTCTAACAGCGTACAGATATGTTGGGTGCAAAATAACTTTTCTGCACCCTGGGTGTTGAATAGGTAATGATATAAGATTTTTTATTGTGTAGAATTTCAATCCAACTGATTTGTATTGGGAAACACACAAAAAAGACAATTGTAACATGATCTAAAGGCGCACAATACAGTTTGCAAACCTAGATCGCTAGTTTTGTTTGTTCTATCTAGCCTAGAATACAAATTATTTCGGATTAAAAATTTGCATCTTTTTTAAAAAAAATCACAAGTTTAGAACAATATTTTTGAATATCCAAAATAAAGGATTACATGTAGCCTGGGCGTATATAATCACTCAATCAAGATTCACATCACTCATGTGAGTATATATAACCTTTTTGTTTCATGTCTGTTGAGCTAGCTAGCGTGTTCCCTGACGATGGAGGGATTCCCCATCGTGTCTAGTGTCGCCCCACCCGAGGGTGGCGGAGACGCTAACCCTAGCTCCCGCAGCCTCGTCCCTCCTCCTTCCCTCCTACCCCGCCGCCGCCTGACAAAGTTCGAGCGGTCCGAAGGCGGCGGAACTTCCTCTACCCGGTGCTGGAGAGCCATCGCGGGGTGGTGCTGCTGGTGGCGGTGCGGCATGGAGTTAACGATGGACTCGTCTGGCGGCATCATGACATGCACGTGGTCCTAGGGCGGTGTGGCGGAGGGGCTGCTTTCTGGCGGGGATGCTCAGGCCTTGGCTGGAGAGTGCGGCAGCGCGATAGGCACGTGCTCCAAGTTCGGTGTGGCTGCTTGTGGCGGGGACGCTTAGCCCTTGGCCAGCGACCTACTAAGGAGAGTGCGGCTGCGGCGGCGCGACTGAGGTCCTCCGGCGGCATGGCGAATGAAATTCTCGAAAGTACTATTCTAAAGTTGTGAAAAAATCAAAAAAAGAGATACAAATTTTTAATCCGAAATAATTTGTATTCTCGGTTACATAGAAAATAAAAAATTAGAGATAGTTTTGCAAACTGTACACCTTCAAATCATGTTAGAGTTGTCTTATTTTGTGTGTAGCCCAATACAAATCAGTTGGATTATGAAAATCCGTACATCATCTTTGTCCACATGTATACATATTTTTTAAAGTTATTTTCGATACTTTCAGTTGCACTTTTTACCGTTTCGTGTTATATAAAAAATTACGTCCTCCAATTTAACCAATAGCATCTCTTGCCGTAGTGGATTGTGTCGGTGTCTAGCTACACAAAGGTTTTGAGTTGAAATCCCTCTAATGCCTAGATTTTTAACTATTTTATTAGTATATGTACTGACAGGTGGGTCTGTCCACGCGTCAAGAACAAAAATTTCAGCGAAAAATATATAGCGATTATTTTGAAAAAACTATGGACGAATTTAATCAAACTTATTAAAATTTAATCAAATTAGACTAATATATTCTAAAGATGCGAGTTGTGAGACTAGTTTTGCTCGCTTTACGCTTTACAATGATGAACCAAAGGCGTTGGTTTGTTTACCAAACCGAAACCGAGGCGACGGCGATTGGCTCAAGAAAGTCGGCTCCCTTTCCGGTATATGCGCTCCAAGTAACTGACTTGCGGCCCCCACACGCTTCATCATCATCTTCGTCTTCTTCCTGACGAATTGAACCAGGAAACACAAAACCGTTTCGAGTTCGTCTTGCCATTGATGCTTTGCTCTTGCCGCCCGCCGCCCGCCTCCTCGTTTTCCCTGCCCAGGAATACCGCAAGACACGGCTAGGGAGTACTAATAAAGATTCTGTCTTGGCTTCCCATTTCCGAGTAGGGAGTCGAGCACCTCCCGATCCCGGAGTCGCTGTCCCCATCGTCGATTCAACCCAATTCAAGTCGGTTTCGTCGCGGTCTGGGTGCTTCGTCGCCAAGTAAGACCAATCTAACGGAGCCCTCCAACTACCTAACTAACCCCCGCTTCTTCGTCGTCTTCGCCCAATCCTCGCGTTTAGGCGATTCGGTTTCGATTTCCGCGGGACCAAATTTCTTCGGCCAAGCCCCGGCCATGGTCATGCGGGACCAAGATCTGGACGCCAACATCGTCCGCTGGGGCCTCCACCACCTCCTCGACGGCGCTCCCTACGGCCACTGCGCCCACCGGCCCCAGGCCCCCACCACAGACTACGCCCCGCACCCGCCTCCGCCGCATGGCCACTGCACCCACCATCCCCAGCCCCCCACCACCGACTACGCTCCGCAGGCCCACCACGCCGCCGAGGTTAGAATCGATGCGGTCGAGAACGACGAGGTCATCGCGCACGCGCTCCAGGAGGAGCTCGCCCAGGTCGCCATGGCCGAGGCCTCGGGGGGCGCCGCCGCCGACGACGAGCAGCGCGCCAACGTCCTCGCGCAACACTGGTTCCGCCCCGAGATCGTCGACCACTTACCCTCAGGTGGGTGCTTCTTTCCTTTCCCCCCCTTCTTTCTTCTTCAGATAAAACCGCAGATCAAGGCTTTCGCTACCTACACTCCATTTCGTCCTCACCTGACCCTTCTTGCCGGCACAGCTCCACCTTATGTAGAAGAGGAAGAAGCAGAGGACCTCAGGGAGCGGTCCAGCTCATGCTCCAGCCCTGAAGATTACAACGGACAAGGTTGCACGATAGAGCTTGTGGAGGATTTCCCCGCTCTTGATGGCGAAGTCGGCAAGAGATTGAATGACATGCTTCCTGTTCCTGTAAGTCCTTACTGATCCTCTAAATTCCTGTAAGTCGGGAAAATTGTCTGAATGTGATAACTGTGAGATGCAGTTTTACTATAACAAGATAAAGTTCAGAGCAGCCACCAGACTTCCAGCGGCCATTTTTGTATTTACGCTGCTGCGGTGGGCTGGTCCTGGACTGGATATATTGCTAAAATTGATTCACTGCCTGAAGCAGTTAAATGTACTCCCCCCAACCCATATTAGTTGACTTGATTCGTCTAGATATGAATGCATCTAGTCAACTTTTAGTGCTAGATGCATCCGTATCTAGACAAATTTTGCATGGGTCCGAGGGAGTAGCAGTTTTGGGTTTGCATGGCTTCAGTGGGTTTCAGAGTTCCACCTTCAATATCTTATTTACCTGAAGTTTATATGGGGCTAGATTTGCTAGTTATCAGGAAAATGCTGCGGTTATTACTCAAGAATGCCGAAGATTATTTATGGGACATATCATATATTAAGCACCATGGTTGGATTACATGGCCGTTCCACATGTTGTACTTTTACTGTACTGCATAATTCTTAGTTGCAGTTTGCTGCAATTCTGTGGGCCCCTTTTAACTTGCATTTTCTCCCTTGAACTTAAGACCAATCTTCTGTCCTAATTTTTGTTACTCCTTTTGTTTCTACAGCATGTCCCTAAAACAAATGGAGAGATTCCTTCGGTTGATGAAGCCTTCTCAGATCACCGAAGACTTCTTGACAGGTAAGCAAAGTTCGTAGGCATACTGGATTACTTTTCAAACTATGACCAATGCAACCCGAAGCTCATGCACATCTTTTTGTGGCACTGTACTGAACTGCTTGTGCTAAGCGTGTGACTGGAAATTATATTTATCGCATAAACCTATACACAGAGTTGCGTGTACTATCTCTGATCATTGGTAGTATTTGCGATAGTCTGTTATTTGATTCCGATATGATCTCTTGTTTAGGTTGGTGTTGTATGGCTTGGTTGAGCTCAAGGTTAACGGAGATGGCAATTGTCAGGTCTGTTTACACTTTTTAGTTCTTGTTTTATTTCTGCAGAATATCATGTTTTATGTCAGCACAAGCCTACTCTATAAATACTTATATTTTTTCTGGATCTTTCTTTTAAACAGTTCAGGGCATTGTCGGATCAATTTTACCGTACTCCTGAACATCATAGATTTGTACGGCAGCAAGTGATGAAGCAGGTTAGTATTGTCAAAAACTACATGAACTGGCTATGTTATTTGTATTAAGAAGGTAATTTTCCCCTCGTCAGTTTTTTTTTGTTCTGAGATTTAATGTTCCCTCTGCGCTCCTAACTGTTTCACAGCTTGAATCCCATCCTGAGATATATGCTGGATATGTTCCTATGGATTACAGAGAATATCTTAAGAAGATGCCAAAGTCAGTACTTGCTCCTTTCTACTTTCTATCAGTAAATATTAGAATTACAGTGGAAAGATACGTATCCTCACTTTGGTATGCTAACTGAACCAACCAGGAATGGAGAGTGGGGTGACCATGTTACCCTGCAGGCTGCTGCGGACTCGGTAAACATGATTCTTTTCACCCCTTTTATAGATTTCTACATAATACTTTTTTCCAATTTATGGAGTAACAAACAGGAAAATTCATTTCTTTCACCAGTGCAATACATGATTGGTAAATTTAATTTTGACAACTATCATATATAAACAGCTACATTGCAATTTCTCACACAATTTTACAGTATGATTGAACTATTGCTGTTCAAAATCTTCTGTTTGTTACTTGGCTGATCTTTTTGTCGGATTTTCTGATCCTCGTGTACATTTCTGACCACTTTGTTGCTAAGGATAATAAACCAGACCTATGAATCAAGTCTCTGTTATGGTCCTTTGCAGTGATGCCTTGGACAGGTGCAATAGTTTAATTGTATATCTGGCACTCAATATGATAATATAATTAGGAATATCAATATGTTTGACTTTTTGGGCAGCATCTTTTAAGAAAAACTATATTTCCTTTGGAACATGTTGGCTTACGCCAATGAGCTGGTCTTGTCATATGTCTGCTCTGCTATGTTTCTGGCACTGAAGCATATGCATTGAATTTTGCAGTACGGTGTGAAGATCTTCATCCTAACATCGTTCAGAGATACATGCTATATCGAAATCCTCCCTGTCGTTCAAAAATCAAATAGAGGTACACACATCTACCAACTATGCTGTTACTGCACTGGTTTATAGTCTTACAAAATACTTGAGTCTATGCGTGTCTTAAGCTTATCTCTTTTTTTTTTGTTCTGGGCTGCAGTTATATGCTTGAGTTTCTGGGCCGAGGTGCACTACAACTCGATATACCCGGAAGGAGGTACAGTCTACAGTTTATTAATAATTTTTTTTCTCTAAAAATATTCATTTATATTGTATTTGCTTGTTTCGGCATCTGACATGTTGATGTCCATGATCTTGCTGCAGAGTTGCCCGTCGTGGAGAACAAGAAGAAGAGGTGGTGGCACTTGGAGTTCTAGACCACTTGTGGTAGCAAATCCAAAAGTTGATACAAAAAGAAAGATAGAAGATTTGACCATGTTCTTTTCTGTTCTTGTGGCAGCTCCTCATTGGATCGACGGTCATTCTGTTCAACCATGTGATCACGCGGTATCTTGGGAGCTGCATTAGGATTGAGATCGACTGACGGCTGTTCATCCTTTGTACATAGTAGTACTCTATATATAGCATCTGTACAGTGCAGGCCAGTAGCAGAAATAGGTTTCAGCCGATTCTGTCATGTGTAATGGAAACATTTCTTCTACCTAATATATCAATATTTTCATTTTGATTGTTTCGATGTTTGTGAGAGCAACAAATTAATAGACTGTATTTTTCGCTGTTCTTCTTAATGGTTGAAATGATATGGGAATACAGGGAACTGATCCATCATCTCTCCGATTGATAGTTGTCCGTGGTGGTTTATTAATTTATTTTGGATGGTGTGGAGTTAACTAGGGATTTATATGCCAGTTGCTTCCAAGTTTGGGCTTGTCACAGTCAGCCACAACCATCTGTGATATATTGCCATGACTTTGTCGGTTCTGATTGTGCTCTTTCAGTCTTGCAGGAAGCTGGCTGATCCCATGGCCATGATGGATTTTTGAAGTAAGCATTATGTCCTTTTATTATAGTATTTCTCTTGTCACACACAAACCAAAGCAATACATGTTTTTTGGATGAGATGATTTTACTTCATCACTTAATACCCTACATTTTAATCTGTCAAATGACTTGCCGTGTGAGGCTCGCGAGATCATCAAACTGGGGTAGAAGGGCATAGGCAGGACGGTGCAATATTTGGTTGAGGAACTTGAGAACAAGTTGAGGCCTGTCAAG
This sequence comes from Avena longiglumis, assembly GCA_030063025.1. Classification (NCBI taxonomy): domain Eukaryota; kingdom Viridiplantae; phylum Streptophyta; class Magnoliopsida; order Poales; family Poaceae; genus Avena; species Avena longiglumis. The sequence continues at coordinate 522,956,449 of CP125977.1, forward strand.
GGCAGTGGGGATGTTAAAGGTTAGATTGGATTGCTGCTTTTAGAATGATGGCTTTGATGCTTTTGTCTAAAGCAAATCTGATAGTTTGCTCTCTGTATAAGGATGGAATATGTTGCGAAACACTTTGGTTTTCTGTTTCTGCTAGCTATATCCATCTGCTGGAAACAACGATGACTTTGTTGCTACCATGGAGGCTATTAACAAATATACTGGTATGAAAATTGGCAGTTTTGATTGTCCTTAGTGTGGCGCCGGTTGATCAGGAGAAGCCATGGAGCTAAAGAACACAACCACGTCATTGGTCCGGAGCTTTGCCAGCACCGAAGCTCGGCTGGTGCGCGTGGAGGTCCTGGTCCTCTTCAGCACCTTGGCGTGGGTCCTCCTTGAGCTGTTGGGCCAATACCGCCGGCAGAACAGCCACGGCTTCTTCCGCATCCTCGTCTGGGCAGTGCACACACTGTCCACTGTACTGGCACCCTACACCATCGGTCTGCTGCAGGCTGGTCCATTCGGCGATCAGACATTCGTCCTCTGGGGCGTCATGCTCCTCCTGATCCAAGTAAGCTCCGACTCCCTCTCCGTATACAGTATCCAGGACATTGGGCAGAGGAAACGCTTGCTTGTGCAGCAAGTGTCGCAGATCTTTCTGGTACTGTGGCTGATTCTCAATGGCAGTGGTGGCAACAAGAGTTACAGCGCCACCTGCTGGATTTTCTTGATTTGCAGCATCATTCTGACACGCAGAAAGTTTAGAGCTTTAGGTAGGGTGAGCAAAAAGGGCGGTTTGGTGGAGTGTGCTAAAGTGATTGCTGATTACATGGTAGTTGAGCATCATCTACCTCAGGACGTCGATGATCCGATTCCAAAACCGAGCACAATGAAGGGGTACAGATACATATTTGACGGGGAAATGGAACTGGCTGGCTCACTTCCAACCTCACCTGAGTACCGAGTTGAGGTGACCAATGCGAAAATCATCACCATTGATACAGTTTGGGGATGGATCAATATTCAGGACTTCAAATACAAGCAGACTGCGGAAGTTTACAAGGAAACTACACTCTCCTACACACTATTCAAACTTCTGAAGCGCAGATTCTGTGACTATCCCCTCGGTGAAGCTGGCCTTCAGAAGACACTGGATTTCGTTCTTGATGGGCTCCTCTCTGAGAGAGGAAATTATGTTTGTGCTTTCCGGGTTATCGAGGGGGAGCTGTCATTCCTGTATGATTTCTTCTCTATACAAGGATGGAATCAAGCAATCAGTATTGGGTGTTGGTAACTCCTTTTATATCAACTGCTATTGTTTGGAACAGCATTTCAGGAGCATTTAGCAAGCACTACCACCGTAGTAATTTGGAACAGAGAGTAAAGGAAACTGATGTAATTCATTGGGTTACCATTGTGCTGCTTGCCTGTTTGGTTTTTGTCCACCTTGTGGCCATTTGTATTAGTCCCGATAGGTTTACAATTGTGGGAACCGTGCATCATAGATTCAGTGAGACAATAAGAGGTGCCGCTCGCGAGCCAGAAACACTAGGATCATGGAAAAAAAATACGAAGCATTCTCCTTTGGGAAGAGGTACATGGGAGCAGAAGCTTGGGCAGTACTGTTTGTTACTCAACTTCAACTATGACCCTTGGAATGTACTGTCTTTTCTGTCACTAGGCCTGGTCGTCGATGCTACAAGAAAAGAACAGAAGGCTGGGGAAAAGATAAAACTGGAAGAGGAAGTCATCGTACGTGTCCTCTCGGTTCAAAGAGAGAATGGTGGCAAGCTAGAAAATGGACAATCAGCACTTGCTAGAAATAAGCTGGGAAGCCAATTGTCATGGGCCTGCACCCTGCCAACACATATCCAGACCATGCATCCTTGTATGGCATATCGGCACAACCATCTCCCGGAACGAGGTGTCGCCAGAGGCACCCCTCAATATAATGTCGACCGTCTGTTGGCTGAGAGCCTGTCGGAATACTGTGCCTACCTGGTAGCTTTTGTTCCAGACATGCTGCCTGGTCATGGCTACGACACACAGCGCATCTTCGACGCTGTGGTCATGGAGGCGCGGCGGCATCTTTCCCAGTGTGAAACTATGAGCGATAGATGCGAGAAGCTGAAGATGGGCTTGCATCGCAGATATGACAGCACAGTTTTGGGTATGGGAGCCAAGCTAGGTGGACAACTGATAGAGATGGACGAGGCACAACGTTGGAAGGTGCTGGCTGACTTCTGGGAGGAGTTTGTACTCTTCCTGGCACCATCAAAGAACGCCGACATCCATGCGGAGATGCTTGCTGCCGGCGGGGAGTTCATGACCCATCTCTGGGCTCTTCTCACTCATGCCGGTATTCTGGAGCGGCCCAGTTCCTCCTCCGGGGTTGAGCCTCTTGGAGAGTCAGATGGTACTGCTGCACAAGATTCTGGTATTCTGGAGCATCCCTCATCGCCCTCTGGGGTTGAGCCTGCTGCAATAGATTCTGTGGTCTGAGTTAAGCCGTTAAGCTATTCTATCTTTTGAGTTATTGATGCATCGTGTATGTTTGTTTCGCCCTATTTGAAGTGTAAAACTTTGGATACAGAGTGTGGTGCTTGATGTTCAGGCTACTGCTCTATTGCTCACATGTGATTTGGGATTTGACCATTTGCTGGTTTGTAATGAGTTCCTTCAAATGATTGAAACTGCAGTTTCCCTTTTTCTGTCTAAGTTGCACTTCCTAAAAAATGCAAGCTGTACTTTTTACTAAGCTGCAGTTGTAAAAACAGTATGTAAGTGTTCCTACTCGGCCAGGTGTTTTATATTACTATTGGGGGAGTTTCTTGTACTCCCTCTGTCCCAAAATAGATGTCTTAGGTTTTTAAAAATTTAGATGAATCTATATACTAAATAGAGTGTCTAGATACATTCAAATTTTGACAAATTTGAGACATCTATTTTGGAACGGAGGGACTACAAAAGAATTGGTTGCATGCTTATCTGTGGGAAGCTAACCTACTTGGTTTATGTCGTATCAAAGTCGGTATGACTGCTCTGCTATGTCTCTGTCTATGACTGCTCTTCTTTGCTCTGCTACGAAATTGGTTTACATCCTACCAAAAACTAGAATACCTTTGGAATATCCTTTCACTATACCAGTGAGCTGGTCATGCCATATTATTAGCGATTTATTCTTGTTGTAATCAGTTTAGGCTCTTAGGTCAGTTTGGCTCTAAACCCTAGCTGGTTTTGGCCCTCATATATACCCCTGTAATCTCTACACAATATACAAGTTATTATTCTTCCCAAATATCATGGTATCAGACGCCTAGGTTTTTCCGCACCTGGCATGGCTCTGCCCACCCCACCTCCGCTGTCGCTGTCGGGCTCTGTCTTCTCCCTGGCGGAATTCCGCGCCGCCGGCGCTCCCTCCTCCTCCTCTTCTTCCTCTCAAACCCTAGTCCCCCTTCACATCGTCGGCGCACCTTCTCCTCCTGACGCCGGCGTCACCACCACCCAAACCCTAGCCACCATGTCGTTCACCGACACGATCACAGATATATCTCCCTTCATCACCATTACCCTTGATCTCTCAGCCCACAACTACTATCATTGGCGCCATCTGTTCGAAGTTCACCTGGGGCGCTGCAATCTTCTTCATCACGTCGCCACGGATTGCGTCCCTCGCCCCGACGACCCTCGCTGGGTCAAGGATGATCTAGCGATCATCCAATGGATCTACACGCGCGTCTCCACCGAGATCTTCCATCTCGTCTACCGCACCGCCTCGTCCGCCGCCGCTCTTTGGGCGGCCCTTCGTCAGCGCCCTCAACATCGAGCTTCGCAACATTGTCCAAGGCACCTCTCCTGTGGGCGTCTACTGTCAGCGTCTCTCCTCCATCGTTGACAAACTCCGCGAACTCGGTGATCCCATTGAAGATCGGCCACTCATCAGCATCCTCCTCATTGGCCTTAGCGAGGACTTCGACAAGCAGGCCTCGTTCATACCTCTGATGCGGCCCCGCCCCACTTTTGCCGAGGTTCAGTCGATCCTTCAAAGTGGAGATCGCACTCGTCAGAACCGGGAGTCGCGCCACCACGTCTTGGTCGCCACCCCACGGCCGCCCGCGTCCGCGCCTGCCGTGGCAGCTCCTCCCATGTACCTCCGCGGCAAATTCGAGCAAAACCCTGCCACGGCAGCTCCTACCAGCTGGCGCCCTAGCCCCAACTACCGCGGCAAGAATCCCATCTACCGACCCCCGCCGCCACCGCGCCCCCCTCCGACAGCGCCCCCTGCACCAGCACCGACGGCGCCCCCTGCTACACCAACTTGGCGCCACCAGCACGATCCCTGGACCGGTATGGTCTAGGCCTGGTCCATGCCGTGGACGGCTCCCGCCTCATACGGCGCTCCACCGACTTGGAACTCCGGCCTCCGGCTCCCCTGGACTTCTCGGTCCTCGACCCCCTGCACAGGTGTACATCGCTCAGGCTTCGTACCCCGGCTACGCGGCACCACCTTACATATATGGCCCTCCTTCGGCTCCGCCGTACATGTACGCATCTTCGTCAACCGCGCCCGGGCCATCGTCATCGCCTTCTACACCAAGCTGGGACCAGGCCGCCTTCATAGCTGCCATGAACAATTTTACCCTCAATAACACAGAAGGTACGGATTGGATTTTTGATTCTGGTGCTTCCTCGCACATGTCTTCGAATTTGGATTTTCTATCAGCTTGTTCTTCTTCTCCCTTTTCTTCCATTACCAGTGGTGACGGATCTTCTATTCCCATCTCCGGCACCGGTGATTCCTATATATCGCATCCACATGTTCAATTTCTTCTTCGTCAAATTTTTTTAGCACCTTCTTTAATTAAAAATCTCATATCTGTTCGCAAATTTATCATTTATAATCGTGTCTCTCTTGAGTTTGATCCCTTTGGTTTATTTGTGAAGGATCTTCAAACGGGGAAGATTCTTGTCTGGTACAATAGCTCCGGGGATCTATATCCTCTCCATGGCGCGCCCACCTCTACACCTCTTGCCATGATTGCTTCCGTTGAAATTTGGCATCGTCGACTAGGGCATCCAAATAAAGCCACCCTGTCTTCGTTACTTCAGGAATTTTGTATCCCTAGTATTAGTTCTCCTCATGATTCCTCTGTTTATAATGCCTGTCAGTGTGGCAAACATGTTCGATTACCATTTAGCACTTCATCCACTCACAACTCTTTTCCTTTCGAATTATTACACTGTGATTTATGGACATCTCCTGTGCCTAGTGTTTCTGGTTTTAAATATTATCTCGTTATTCTTGATGATTATTCTCATTACATATGGACTTTTCCTCTCCGTGCAAAATCTGACGTCCACACCGTCTTTCAAAATTTCCAAAATTATGTTCATACTCACTTTAGTCTTCCTATCCGTTTCATCCAATGTGACAATGAACGTGAATTTGATAACACCAAAAATCGCAACTTCTTTCTCTCTCACGGCATTCTTCTTTGTTTTTTCCTGTCCTTACACCTCCCAACAAAATGGCAAAGTTGAACGCTCTCTTCGATCCATCAATGATATTCTCCGCACGCTCCTCATTCAGGCCTCTCTTCCTCCACCCTTTTGGGTAGAAGCTCTCAATGTCGCCACCTTTCGCATCAACGTTCGTCCAACCAAAACATGCCCTCTATACACTCCTTACCAATCTCTTTTTCTCACCTCTCCGGACTACTCCATGTTACGTGTCTTTGACTGTCTATGCTTTCCCAACACCACCTCTACTTCTCCCCATAAACTCGCACCTAGGCTCTCTACCGTGCATTCACCTTGGTATCTCTAGTGATCACAAGGGATACCGATGTTTTGATCCCGCTTCTGGTCGGGTTCTCACCTCCCGTCATGTCATCTTCGACGAACACACCTTTCCCTACACCATCGCCAATGCTGCCACCCACCAAACCACCCCCCAAACTACCCCCGCCCATAATACCAACCCTCCCGTCATCATCGCCATGGCCCGCTCATGGCGAGACCCCTCTATTTTCTGCGCGGCAACTCCGTGCCTGCTCCTCACATCACGGCGACTGCGCCCTCTTCCTCTACCGCGGTAGCCACGCCACCTCTCTCCTCTACCGCGGCCTCCACCCTCCTGCCCACGGCGGCATCTCTCCTGTCTCCTCTGACGTAGTTCTCCCTCCACCGTTCGACAGCTCTCTCACCTCCTCCACACCATCTTGTCCCTCGCCTACACCACCTCCGATTCCTCCCAATGTTGTTCCCACAACCATTACCGAGAACGATCACGTTATGTGTACTCGAGGCAAACGAGGTTTTCACATTCCTCGTCGCCTTCTAAATCTTTCTGCGACCACCACTAGCACACCTATTTCCCCAATTCCAACAACCTACAAACGTGCTCTTCTCGACCCTCTCTGGCATTCTGCTATGCGTGAGGAATTTGATGCTCTCCTCCAAAACAACACATGGTATCTCGCTCCCAAACCCTCCGACGCCAATGTTGTTTCTGGTAAATGGGTCTTCAGTCATAAATTTCACTCGGATGGCACTCTCGCTCGTTATAAAGCTCGTTGGGTATGCCGTGGTTTCTCCCAGCAGCATGGGATTGACTTCGATGAAACCTTTTCTCCTGTCGTCAAACCCAGCACCATTCGTATAGTTCTTAGTCTCGCTGTTTCTTCTTCCTGGCCCATTCACCAGCTTGATGTCAAAATGCTTTTCTTAATGGCACTCTCAACGAAACTGTCTACTGCCAACAACCTCCGGTTTCGAGAACTCCTCCACTCCTGATTTTGTATGTCTCCTTCACAAGTCTCTTTATGGTCTCAAACAGGCTCCTCGCGCCTGGTTTCATCGCTTTGCCTCTTTCATTCAAACCATCGGCTTCACTCCTTCAAAATCTGACTCTTTTCTATTTCTCTTTCATTCCCACGAACACACGGCTTATCTTCTCCTTTACGTTGACGACATTGTTCTCACTGCCTCCTCCGACTCCTTACAACAAATCATCTTGTCTCTTCATACTGAATTTTCTATGACTGATCTCGGACCTCTACATCATTTTCTTGGTGTCACCGCCTCTCGTACTCCCACCTCTCTTTTTCTTTCTCAGCGTCAGTATATTCTTGATTTACTCTCTCGCGCCGGGATGACTGATTGCCAGCCTTCCCGTACACCTGCTGATGTTGGTTCTAAACTTTCTGCCGACGGTGAACCTGTCTCTGATCCTACTTTCTATCGCAGTCTCACTGGTGCTCTCCAGTATGCTACTTTAACACGTCCAGAAATATCGTACCCTGTTCAACAAGCATGTCTTTTCATGCATGATCCTCGTGTTCTTCATCTATCTCATGTCAAACGCATTCTTCGTTATCTCAAAGGAACTCTTGACCATGGTCTTCTCATCAATTCTTCCTCTCCAACAAGCTTGACAGTTTATTCTGATGTAGACTGGGCTGGTTGCCCCGACACTCGACGATCCAGATCCGGTTTTTGTGTTTATTTGGGGGATAATCTTGTTTCTTGGTCATCTAAAAGGCAGGTCACGGTCTCCAGGTCCTCTGCTGAAGCCGAATACAGAGCTGTTGCACACTCTGTCGCCGAAGCCGTCTGGATTCGTCAACTTCTTGCCGAGCTTCATCGATCACTTGAGCGCGCCACCATTGTCTACTGTGACAATATCTCTGCCGTCTACATGGCCAGCAACCCCGTTCAGCATCGTCGAACCAAGCACATTAAGATAGATATTCATTTTGTCCGCGAGAAGGTGGCTCTCGGCGAGGTTCGCGTCGTTCACGTACCGATCAGTGCTCAGTTTGCTGACATCTTCACAAAGGGGCTACCTACTGCACCCTTCTGCGATATTCGGTCCAGTCTCTTCACAAAGGGGCTACCTACTGCACCCTTCTGCGATATTCGGTCCCTTCTTTGATATAGTAATAACAAACTATAAATAGTTTTGGAGTGACAATTTGCAATCAGATTTGCTGAATTTCAGTCCTAGTTCCAGCTGACGTAGAGTATAGTATAGGGGAGCAGTTAGAGCTAGTGTGCTTTTGCTTTTGATTTCAGCAGTAAAATCAAAGGCATACATTCTCTTCGAGTTCTAGACCACTACTTGCAGCAGTAAAATCAAAAGCAGATATGACGACAGGGAAAATGTTGAGCTTGATTAATTAATAATGTTGTATAACACAATACGATTCATGTTCTCAAGCTCATGAGTCTAGTCTTTCTTCAAAAATGACGATAATAAACTTGTGAACATAAGATAAACAATACTCCCTCCGTCTCAAAATAGATGTCTCAAATTTGTCAAAATTTGAATGAATCTAGACACTGATTCATCCAAATTTTAAAAAATCTAAGACATCTATTTTAAGACAGAAGGAGTATATGTTACTTGTTGATCTCCATGCATGGATGATGAACTAGAACTAGAAGTGGGGAGGCCAGAGCCAAACGCAAGCATTGGCACCATCATCCTCATCCATGATGCGATAATGGTATCCACATGAGGTGATACCATGTTCAACCACCTGACGACGCTCCCAGCAACGCACGACGCAACTACCCATGTCCAACATATTCTTGTTGTGATTGTTGTGGAGACGATGATCGGTGTGTTGCTTCCAGTAGTAGATGCAGTTCCCCTCCACCCCGCCGCGTCCGCCATCGCCGTCCGTCGAAACGTGCACCGCCTTGCAGCACCCTGCTGGTCCGAGGAACAGGGCGTGGTCGCCCAAGCTCGTTACCTCCTCCCATGTGTACCTGTCGTCGTCGTCGTCGGTGACGACTCTCTCGAACACCTTGTAGAAATGACCTACTCTGCTGTAGCGTTCCATGTCCACCGCTATGGCCAGCTTTCCGTGCAGCTCGAAGATGTATTTGACGACGGATGTCGGCCCCATGGCCGCGCGCAAGCTGCTCCTCTCGACGTTGATGGCAAAGGTAGAGACGGACACCGGGCAGCCTCCCTCCATGTCCAAGCACACCGCGAACGTGATCAGCTGTTCACTGGTCGTGATTCCGAAGAGCGTGTCGTTGCGGAAGGCGATGTCTATCAGATTCTCATCCAGCCGTGTCGTCGTCCACCGGCTGATCATTAGGAGTGGGTAGCGCCGAATCCAGTGCACCGCAACCGTGCGCGGCCCGGTCATCGCCGCCGTGAGAGTGCTGTCGTCGGCGGACGAAGGGTCGTTGGAGAAGATCATCTTGCGGATGGAGAACCCGCAGGCCGGGAGCGCCGCCCGGGCGCCCGTGAAAAGGTTCACCACGAGCAGCTCCTCCGTGGCGGCGTCGGAATTATTATTACAGGACACGGTGGCGATCCAGCCGCCGTGGTGGGACCCGACGAGCCGGTTGCCCGACGGGAACCACGGGAGCGGCACCCGCAGCGCCCTGCCCTCCTCCGGGCTGTACGCGTGCACCTCGCGGTCGCGCTTGCCGTGGCCCGTGGACGGGAGCAGCAGCGGCAGAACAGGAAGCCGCGGGTGCCACTTCGCGGTGGCGCGCCATGGCGAGCAGACGGCGGCGAAGCGGGCACGGTCGTAGGCGGACGCGAATCGGAGGTAGACTTCAGCACGGAGGTCGCCGGGGAGGTCCGACCACGGCCGTTCTTCGCTGGCGGCGGCGGCGGCGGCGGCGGCGTGGAAGGCCATCAGTCCTTAGGTCATTAGCTAGGTCTGGATCTGCGTGCGTGGTTTCCGGACGGACGGGCACGATATGTCGATTGATCGATCGGATGATGGGCGGGCGTTATATATAAGGAGCAGTACTCCGATCCGTGGTAATCGATCGATCGGCGCATGCATGTCACGTTCAAGAGGCACGTCACCGTCGATTCAGAAATATCATCAGAAACTACACGTACCATAATTACTTTTTTTTATCTTATTACTAACTCGCAATTATTTTAATGTACTCCCTCCGTCCTAAAATAGATGTCTTAGATTTATAAAATTTGGATGAATCTATATACTAAAAAGTGTCTAGACATCTATTTTAGGACGGAGGGAGTAGAATATACTTAAGATTTGAAGGACACTTGTCAGAAAATGTGACTATACTACTACTCTTTTATATATAAACGTTTTGGGAATTCAAATTAAACTCCCAAAATATCTTATAATTATGATTGAAGGGAATATGTAAATACTTATACAATTAAAATAGGATCAGCTCCAATCCTCCATCATCAGATCGGTTTCTCTTGAGCCTCACTAGAGACGACCGTCCGCTCGGCCGCTGTCTCCACCCCAACTCCTCCGCTCGACCATCAAGTCCTCCACCAAGACCACCACCGCCACCCGCGAGCCTCACTAGAGACGACCGTCCGAAGCCAGGCCCTCCACCACCGCCAGAAGACCTTCGCCACCCGCAGAGCCTCACTGGAGACGACCGCCGCCGTTCCGCACTAGAGCCAACCTCCGCCTCTCAGTCGCAAGGAGGACAGCCGGACCACCGCGTCGCCTGTCTCCATCGTCCTCGACGCCCCGGCTCCGACAACATCTCTCCGTGCTCAAGAGGAGGTCTCCGGCAGGACCACGTGCACACCGTCGTGGTCGACGCCCGGCTCCGACAACTTCTCCGTGCTCAAGGAGGTCTCCGGCAGGATCACGTGCACACCGTCGTGGTCGGCCTTTGCAGCTGGTCGCCATTGCAGGTTGAGCCACCTTGCGAGGAGGGAGGTTACGAGCCAATGGTCTTGGCATGCCGGTGAGGTCGACGCGGTCTCGATCCACAGCGCCCGGAGGAAGGGTTATGAGGGCACGACCGCGGGCACGCCGGCGAGTAGACGCCTCTGGGCACTACTGCGCCGAAGGAGGGCTCCGCGCGACGACCGTGGGCATGCTGTCGTGGTCGAGGATGTCCGGTTGGGGCTCGTTCCGACGGCGCCTGTCGCCGGCGACTTTTTTTTTTGTCACCGTTCTAAACATTTGCCCAGTGCCTAGTCAAACACTCGGCAAAGGGGCTTTCTAGCTTTTCTTTTATTATGTTTTTTTAGCAATGAAAAACATTATGCTGGTACCTGTAAAACACCCGGCAAAGCCATCTGCGCCGTTAACAGTTCCGGATGTCGTCAAGCTTTTTTTTGCCGAGTTCCGTTGGGAGACACACGGCAAAGGGTTTTTTACTGAGTATATGTGTTTTGACACTCGGCAAAATCAGTTTACTGGCGCATTTGCTGTGTGTATTTTGCCGAGTGTTAATACACGGTAAAGTTTTGCTGTGTGTATTTTGAGCTTCGCCGTGTATTTTTGATACCCAGCGAAAATTCGTTTTCCGTAGTGAATATGTAAATACTTACAATTAAAATAGGATCAGCTTTTGACATTTGGACACACATATGCTTAGGCAAACATGTCTCTTAAGCCCATTGCTAGCTAGAGTGACAGAGATCTTTTAATCCTCGGCTTCAGAGAATTAATTTTTTTGGAAAATGGTGTGAAGTGTTGAGGTTTTATTGCGCATCCAGGCACAACCAAATGCAGATACCACGCAAATGGAGAGAGCCATGATAAATGTGCAAAGTCGCAATTCTTTTCCTGTATCACCTATAAAATCACCACCTACACTTTCTATCTTGTCCATTGATGATAATGAAATTATTGATATAGCAGATCGGATTGGTGTTTAGTTGGGAAACACACTACATCAATCTTTAGATTCTGTTAGAGGGATTATGAGTTTGGAAGAGGAAATAACTTTTCTCTTATTGTAAAAAAATATTAACGTCTGGAATATCCGCCCCTCTAATTTAGTCGTTTCAAAAGTGTGAAATTTGTGTGACAATTTGATTGATGACGAGGAGGAAGAAGTGTTGGATGATAAATTGGATCATCCAATACTGAATGATCACCGTAAAAAATCTCGTCAAAAAAGGTTTATGATGTGACAAATGTACTAAGAAAAGAACTAAAAAAATATTTTTGTAATACAAAATCTAAAAGGAATAACATGGAATAATTCGGGGTTTCGATATCCTACAAAACACTTGTTTGTGAAATAATTCATTAGAAAACATCGTCTAGATTTTATTGCCTTATTGGAGACAAGAGATCTAATTTTGCGGTTCCCTTTCTGAATCAACTTCCAGCTAGGTGGATTTTAATTGGTTTTCCTTACCACCTCACGGTAGTTTAGGAGGAATCTTAGTTGGCATTAACACTGCTACTCTCCATGTTCTCAAGGTGATCACTAGAGATTATTGTGTTTCGTTGCATAAGATGGTTTTCAGTGGTTTTTGTGCCTCTTTACGGGGCTGCATAGAGTAATCATAAGGAGGATTTTTTTGTCTAAGATGGTGCGGGTATATGAGTCCGAACCTCTTCCTATGTTGTTAGGTGGAGATTTCAACATTATATTTCGAGAGAGGAAAAGAATAACAAAAATATTAATGCACATTGGCTTTGTGTTCAATGCTATTATTGAGAGTCTTGACTTCCGTAAAATTATTCTCTCAGGGAGACAATACATATGGGCTAATCGTAGAGAGACACCCACATATGAACAACTTGATCATGTGCTGACTCACTAGTAGGAAAATGATGTCCACAAGGTCCTTATCAGTGTCGCACATGTAAAGGGTGCATACGGATAGTTATCCGTGACGCACGGGCGAAATCATGTGCCACTTACATTCACTTACTTGGGGCGCATGTTTGAAACGGTGCGCCACTGTTACATGGGCCCCAGCGCTAGCGGCCGACCCCGTCCATGGCAAGCATATCTGTGGTGCACGGAATAGGTGTGCGCCATGGATAAGTACCACATCAGTGGTGCACAAAGTTTCGGCCGAGTATCCGTGGCACACCACTATAAGGTGCGCCACTGACCTGGGTTACCTAAGACGCATACAGTAGAGATGCGCCACATATAAGTTCACAAAAAACTGCTCCCCCTCCCCCTCTCCCCCCGCGTGGAACGCCTTTTTAGTTATGCAGAAATCTAAAAAAATGAAAACACTTCAAAAAATATAAGCCTTTCATATATAGGTTGGTTATGTGGTCTAGTTTGTAAGAAAATTAACAAATGTGAATTTCAACTTTTTTTTGCAAAAAATCGTTATGGCACGGTAAAACGGTCATAACTTTTGCATACGATGTAAAAAAAAGTTCAATACACCAAAATAACGAGAACAAGATTTCGCATCCGCTCGCAACTACCTCCGGTCGTCTAGCGATTTTTTAGATTTTCAAAATTTGAAAAGAGTAAAAAGTTATGGTCAAAAGATCATTTTTTCCTCTCCTCCTCTCTTTCTCCTCCTATGCCTACTCTCCTCCTCCTCTCCTTCCTATTTCTCCTCTGCCGGCTCGGCCACGGCCTCCCGCATCTACCTGCGGTGGTAGGCTGTGGCCACAGCGCGACGTGACGTGACATGACGACGACGAGGCAACAAATGGAGGAGACGTGAGATCTACATTCAACTTTTTTTTTGAAATTTGAAAATTTTATCTGTGGCGCACCATGCCTACATGCGCCATGGATAATTTTCACATACCACTTTTTTAAAAATTTGAAATCGCTATCAGTGGCACGCCATACCCCCATGTGCCACGGATAAGTGGGATTATCCATGGCATGTGAACTTGCTCACGTCTAGGTGCGCCACGAATAAAAAATATCAGTGACGCATGGGGTTACATAGCCATGGCATGTGGACTTGCTCATGCGCATGTAGTCGTTGAGGAGGTCACCAGGCACTCCATATTCAAGCTGCCGAATGGCAGCAGAACATTTTTTATAAGAGGAGAAGTCGTTGAGGATGTTCCCAAGAGAATATTTGTCTCAAGATATGGACACCATGAGTACCTGGTAGTACCATTTGGTTTGACCAATGCACCAACAACATTCATGAATCTGATGAACAAAATCTTCATGCCATATTTGGATAAGTTTGTCATAGTGTTCATTGATGATATCCTGACATATTCCAAGTATAAGGAAGAGCATGATGATCATTTAAGAATAGCATTGCAGACTTTAAGGGAACATAAACTTTGTGCTAAGTTTAGTAAGTGTGAATTTTGGATAGATGAGGTAGAATTCTTCGGCCATGTGATCAGTAAAGATGGAATTGCTGTAAATCCATCTAAAGTTCAGTCATTACTAGAGTGGACCGCACCAACCAATGTGAAACAAATTCGAGGTTTCTTAGGAATGGCTGGTTATTATCGGAGATTCATTGAAGGTTTTTCCAAAATAGATGGACCAATGACCAAATTGTTAAGAAAGAATACACCATTCAATTTGGATGAGAAGTGTGAAGCAAGTTTTCAGGAGTTGAAGACTAGGTTAACCACAGCTCCAATCTTAGGAGTTCCTGAAACAGGGAAGGACTTCACAGTATATCGTGATGCATATAAAGAAGGTTTGGGTTGTGTGTTAATGCAAGATAAAAATGTGATTGCTTATGGATCAAGACAACTGAAACCACATGAAGTCAACTATCCAACTCATGATTTAGAGTTAGCAGCAGTAATCTTTGCGCTGAAGGGATGGAGGCATTTTCTTTATGGAGCCAGGTGTGAGTTATACACTGACCATAAAAGCCTTAAATATTTATTCACCCAAAAGGAATTTAATATGAGACAAAAGCGTTGGTTGGAACTAATCAAAGATTATGATTTAACAATCAACTATACTCCAGGGAAAGCAAATGTTGTAGCTGATGCTTTAAGCAGAAAGAGTGCAGACATTCAACCTAGCAATCGGGAGCTACCAAAAGAGTTACAAATGGACTTGGAAATATTAGAACTTCAATTCATTAGAACAGAGGTTCTTGGAGGATTAGCTACTATGCAGGTAGTTGCCGAGCAGGACAGTGATCTTAAGCACGAAATTTTTAGACATCAAGCAGAAGATCCTTTCATTGCTAAGGAAATTCGGAGGATATCTCAAGGGCAAAAATAAGTTTTTCACCTTGGAGATTATGAGTCTTTATGGTTTCAAGACTGTCTTTGTGTTCCTGATGTGACTGAGATTCGTGATGTCATACTCAGGGAAGCACATGAAACACCATATTATGTACATCCAGGAAGTACTAAGATGTATATGGACTTGAAAGAACTATTCTGGTGGAATAACATGAAAAGGGACATTGCTAAATATGTATCAGAATGCCATACTTGCCAAAGGGTAAAGGCTGGACATCAAAGTCCAGCAGGAACATTACAACCTTTGGAAATTCCCGAATGGAAGTGGGAGGAAATAGGTATGGACTTCATCACAGGATTGCCCATGACACCTAAACGGAAGGATATGATATGGGTAATTGTGGAGACTCACTAAAAGTGCACATTTTATTCTGGTAAATCTGAAAGATAATGTCGAGAAGTTAGAAGTTTACATCAAAGAGATAGTAAAGTAAGCATGGAGTGCCCAAAAAGATTGTAACTGATAGGGGATCAGTGTTTACTTCAGCATTTTGGAAGCAATTGCATGAAGCACTTGGTTCAAAGTTAGATTTCAGCACAGCCTATCATCTAGAGACAGGAGGTCAAACAGAAAGAACAAATCAGATACTAGAAGACATGTTAAGAGCTTGTGTATTAGATTTTGGAGGTACATGGGAAGATCATCTACCATTGGCAGAATTTTCCTACAATAATAGCTATCAGAGTAGTCTGAAGGCAGCTCCATATCAGGTTCTGTATGGAAGGAAGTGTAGATCACTAATATGTTGGTATGAGCCTGAAAGCAGCAAGGAATTTGCGCCATACTATATCAAAGAAAAACAAGATATCATTGATAAGATCAAGGATAGACTAAAAATAGCTCAAAGTAGGCAGAAAAGTTATGCTGGTCAAAGTCGAAGATCATGGCATCCAGAAGTGGGAGACATGGTATATTTGAAAGTAAGTCCAATGAAAGAGGTGAAAAGGTTCGGAGTTAAAGGAAAGTTGAGTCCAAGATACATCGGACCATTCAAGATACGAAGTCAGAACAGAATTATAGCTTATGCTTTAGAGTTACCATCAAGATTGGCTCAAGTGCATAATGTTTTCCATGTGTCACAACTTCGTAAATGTTTGAAAGTTCCGGAGGATGCAATCACACATCAGGAAATAGAACTACAAGTAGACTTGACCTATGTTGAAAAGCCCTATAAAATTTTGGAAGAAAACTAGAAAAGGTTGAGGAATAGGGAATCAAGTATTGCAAGGTACAGTGGGAACATCACCCTGAAAGGGAAGCCACTTGGGAGAAAGAAGAGGATTTAAGAAAATCCTACCAAGAACTATTCAGGTACAACTCAACAAACTTCGGGACGAAGTTTAATTTAAGGGGGGAAGTCTGTAACATCCCAGCATTTAGCAACCAACGAAGGGTAGATTTAGGAATCTGTGATATTGCATGCATTCATTTGTAAAAATGTGGGTAAATTTTTTGCCAAATAAAAAACCTAAAGTGATCAAAGTTTCTTTCATGCTCTGAGATTAGGTATAGTCTTGAAGGATGATTGTTATAGACTTTGATATGATCTTTGTGGATTAGTGTGTTTTGGCAAATGAAATTTGAATGTTGGATTTATAATGTAGAAGGATTTAGAATTAGGTTTGAGTAATTTGATTTAATAAAGAGTTAACAATTAATAACTCAAATTTTAAATGAAATAAATTAATCAATAAAATGAATATTAACTTATTCAATTAATGAGTTACCAAAATGTAACTTATTAGAATCTTTACAATAGTACATGAAACAAAAGAAGAATCTTTATTTATTAAATAATAGTACAATCTTTATTACAAAAGAATAAAAATAAAATTACAAAAGAATAAAAGAAATACTACAAGTGACTATTCTATAAAGAAAAGAAAACCTAAACTAAAGTCTTGATCTTCAAGTCCAGTACACCAAAATAAGCGAAACTAAAAAAGAAACAAAGTTAAGGATTAGAATTATTTTACTCTCAGATTTGACAGTGAAGTGCATTGTTCAAGGTTCATCATCGAGTAATCTTTTAAGGGGCAAGTTTCACCAATATGAAAGAATATATCTTTCATAATTTTAAGCCATAAGTCAAATAAATAGCAAGGAGGGGCAAGTTTCAGCAGCCAAGTAGATGTAACCAGATAAAAGTAACTTCACATCCAGAGCATGTCCACAAGGTGTGCAGCAGACACATAAGCGCACACACACCAAACTGCATGGTGTGTGCTGTCAGCACAGCAACAACAGCTCAATCACACAAAACTACACAGCCCAGCCGTGGGCAAGCCAACCCCACACCATTTTCTTGTTCATACACACCAAGAACAGCAGCCCAGCTAAACCAAATCAAAGCCAAGCAAGATCACACCAATCAAAACCCTGGATCACATCACCAAAATGGTGACATAAGGAGGGGTAGAACAGGTGAATAGCAAGGACAAGATCAAGCCACTAGGACCAGTAGGTGGAGGGCTAGATCAAGGACAAGCCAGAAACTGGAAGTACCAAGGGGAGCACCAGATCAAGCTAGCCACAAGATCAACAACAACCAAGTGTGGTGAGTAGTAACAGACCATCACATAATATATTTGTCTAAGCTAGACAAATATTTATGAGTTGTCTCATACTCCACTTCTCAGAAAAACACCCAAGTGGGGTGAATCCATCATTGAAGTTTTAAATATTAAAGCAATCAGAAAACTATATAGATCTACCTAGGATCTCAGGACAACATCATTGATCCTAGTTATCAGGCTACAATTTAAATTTCAAGAATGAATATGGCCAAAAATCTAAACTTCTAGGCACACCTCTTAAATAGGAGTAGCACCTTAGAAATTCATCTTATGAATTCATATAATTCATCAAGCCTACAAATCATTTTCCCAAACTTCAACTCAGGAATCAATAGCTGGTATTATAAATTCTTTATTATTAAAATATTTTTTATAATTTAAATAAATGGAGGAGAATACATATAAAGCTAAATGATGCATTACATTACTTTGCATAATCATTTTGCTTCTTTAAATATTGTCCTTACCGGGCAATAATGATGTTTTTGTAGACATAGAAGCTCAAGGTCCAGTGCAAGCATCCGACTTCACTACCTTGCAATCACAAGGCAAGTTCATCACTTGCTCATGTCCTTTGAAGAGTCTTTATCAAAGTATTTGCGAATTGTGTGTTATCATCTATATTATAGAAAAAGAAAACATTATTTTCTCAAGATAATAAATCTTAGATATCATCCTAAGTGATGATATGATGGAGCAATAGAACTTAGGGTTCTAATTGCAATAATGATGAAGAATTAGGGACTTAATAACCCATGACATCAGTGATTCTAGCGTCGTATATTACGCGTTAGCCATGAGATTTGGAATGGGACAGAGAAGTTGGCTGTATCTTCTTCCTCTCGCATGTAGCCAGATGTGCAGGTCGTGGCTGTTATCCTCGTAGCATGCATATTAATTGGTAATTTGTAGAGGATATGCAGCATATGGGTGGGAACCCTCTGAAGGGTTTCGCAGCATAGTAAATCAAAAAAAATCTACGTATGCGAACGGGAAAGCCAAGATCTAACCTAGGTGATGCAATCAACGAGAGGGATAGATGAGATCTTCATACCCTTGAAGAAATCGCACAGCGGAAACGTTCAATAGAACGTGGTTGGTGTAGTCGTACTCGCCGTCTCCTCCTCGTGATCCGATCCGATCCAACGCCGCAAGTGGCGACGCCTCCGAGAGATGCACACGTACGACACCGCGACGTCTCCTCCTTCCTCGGTCCAGCAAGTGGGGGTGGAGAGATAGATTGGATCTACAACACGACGGCGTGGTGCAATGGTGGAGAGTTTACTGCGGGCCGCTTCGCCACACGATCGAGAGAGAGAGAGAGAGAGAGAGAAAGGTAGGCGGTGGTGGCTAGGTTTTGGGGTGAGGGAGGTGCCCCTGCCCACCTTATATAGGGGCTTGTCATTTGCCCTCCTCCAAGCCCTAGGCGTCGGCCCAAGGGTGGAGTGGGGCAAGTCTTCCCCTTCTAGAAGGTCCCTAGGGTTTCCTAGGTTTCCCCTAGGGTTTTGGCGGCTGGGCCTATGGGGCCTTGTGCCTGGACCAATGCAGTGGCACTCCCTCGTGAGGCCACGCACCCCTCCGACAAGTGGGGCCACGTTGGTCCCACTCGGAAGCTTCTAGAAACTTCCGTACAATCTGAACATTCGAAACAATTAAAATCCAAAACTGCTTTCCTTTATATGAATCTTATTCTCGGACCATTCGAACCTCGTGATGTCCGGATCTCATCCAAGACTCGAAAAAAACTCATAAACCAATTATCCATTCTATCCTAGCGTCGAGACACGTTAAGTGTGTGACCTGCGGGTTCGAGAATATCGAGACATGATCTTCTATCAATAATCAGCGGGATGAAACCCATATTGACTCCACATATTCATCGATGATCATATCGGATGAACCACGATGCGATTCAATTAATACCATATATATTCCCTTCACACGTGATATTTTACTTTCCGAGATTCGATCGTTGGTATCGGCATACCTAGTTCAATCTCGTTCACGAAGTACTTTACTCGTTACGTAATCCGATATCACTTTGTGATTAACTCCTTAACCACGTGCTTGCAAGCGGTGTTGATATCGATTCAGTGGGCCAAGTATATCTCTCCAACTCGGGAGGGACAAATCCCATCTCGATACATACAACCCAACAAGTACTTTCCGATCACCTGAGAGACACCTTTATGATCACCCTCTCATAGGATGATGTTTGATGACCTCAAAGCTTTCTTAGATACCGAGTTTGCATTATCTCATGGTCTAAGGAATATAATATTTGACATAAGAAAAAGCTTCGCAAAGATGAACACGATGACACGATCTAATTGCTCTGCTTGATTTGGGTCTTTCCATCATATCATTCTCCTAATGACATGATCTCATTATTAATCGACAACTCATGTCTATGGTTAGGAAACCTTAACCATCATTAATCAATGAGCTAGTCCATAGAGGCATACTAGGCACACGGTGTTGTTCATAAACCACACAAGTATCAAAGTTTCCGCTTAATACAATTCTAGCATGGAATATAAACATTATCATGAACAAGAATTATAATAATAACATCTTTATTATTGCCTCTAGGGAATAATTCCAACAGTCTCCCACTTGCACTAGAGTCAATAATCTAGTTTACATCTGGCAACAATCTAACACCCATGGCACTAAGGTGCTGATCATGTTTTGCTCATGGAAGAGGTTTAGTCAACGGATCTGTGACATTCAGATCCGTATGTACTTTGCTAATCTTCATATCTCCATCTGTTATATAATCTCGAATTATATGAAACTTGCGGTTGATGTGCTTGGTCTTTGGATGATATCTTGGTTCCTTAGCCAGTGCTATGGCGCCAGTGTTGTCACACAATATCTCCAGTGGGTCCAAGGCACTTGGAACCACACCAAGCTCGATGATGAAGTTCTGATCCAAACTCCTTCACTTGGCCTGCGGCGACCATGTATTCTTCTCTTGTAGATCCCACGATCACGCTTTGCTTGCGACTTCTCCGACTCCAGCTCCTCCATTCAAAATATAAGCGTATCTGGTAGATTTAGAATCATCCTTGTCGGTGTCGAAACTAGCGTCGACGTAACCTTTTACGACGAGCTGCTCATCACCTCCATAGACCAAGAACATTTCTTTAGTCCTATTTAAATACTTTAGGATGTTCTTTACGGCTGTCAAGTGTTCCGCTCCTGGATCAGTTTGGTATCTGCTCGTCAAACTAAGAGCATTGGACAGATCCGGTCTAGTACACAGCATGGCATACATGATAGAACCTGTGGTCGAGGCATAAGGCACTTTGCTCATAGCTTCTCCATCGTTTACCGTAGCTGGACACTGAGCCTTGCTCAATATCTTACCTGACAACATGGGCACTGAACCTTTCTTTGCCTTATCCATTCTGAACCTTTTTAGAACTTTGTCTAGGTATGTACTTTGGCTTAAAGCTATTAGGCGTCTTTGTCTATCTCTATAGATTTTGATGCCTAATATATAAGCAGCTTCTCCTAGGTCTTTCATTGAAAAACATTTGTTCAAATAACTCTTCACATCATTAAGCATATCAATGTAATTTCCAATAATCAATATGTCATCCACATATAGTACTAAAAATGTCACTGAGCTCCCACTCACTTTCTTGTAGATACAAGCTTCGTAGCAATTTGGAACAAATCCAAAGCTCTTGATCACTTGATCAAAACGAAGGTTCCAACTCCGAGATGCTTGCTTCAGTCCATAAATGGAACACTGAAGTTTGCACACCTTATCAGCATCCTTAGGATCGATAAAACCTTCGGGCTGCATCATATACAACTCTTCATCAATGTTGCCATTGAGGAACGCAGTCTTGACATCCATCTGCCATATTTCATAATCATGAAATGCAGCAATTGCTAATAAAATCCGAATGGACTTAAACATTGCTACGGGAGAGAAAGTCTCATCGTAGTCAACACCTTGAACTTGTCGAAAACCTTTCGCGACAAGTCGAGCTTTATAGACATTAACATTACCACCCGCGTTCGTTTTCTTCTTGAAAATCCATTTGCACTCAACGGCCTTTCGGTCGCTAGGAGGGTCCACCAAAGTCCATACTTGGTTTTAGCTCATGGATCCCAATTCGGATTTCATGGCCTCTAGCCATTTCTCAGAGTCTGGGCTCATCATTGATTCCTCATAGTTCGCAGGTTCACTGTTGTCTACCAACAAGACAGTTAAGACAGGGTTGCCGTACCACTCAGGAGGGGCACGTGACCTTGTTGACCTGCGACGTTCAGCAGTAGCATCGTCCGAAGTTTCATGATCCTCATCATTAGCTTCCTCTCTTGTTGGTGCAGGCGACATTGGAACAATTTCAGGTGCTGCACTACTCTCCAACTCGAGAGAAGGTTCAATAACCTCGTGTAGCTCTACCTTCCTCCCACTCACTTCTTTCGAGAGAAACTCCTTCTCAAGTAAGGATCCGTTCTTTACAACAAACACTTTGCCTTCGGATCTATGGTAGAATGTATACCCAATCGTTTCCTTAGGGTATCCTATGAAGACACATTTCTCCGCTTTGGGTTCGAGCTTGTCCGGCATCAACTTCTTGACGTAAGCTTCGCATCCCCAAACTTTAAGAAACGACAACTTAGGTTTAGCACCAAACCATAGTTCATACAGTGTTGTTTCAACGGATTTAGATGGTGCCCTATTTAAAGTGAATGCAGCGGTTTCTAATGCATAACCCCAAAATGATAACGGCAAATCTGTAAGAGACATCATTGATCGCACCATATCTAATAGAGTCCGATTCGGATACACCATTCTTGTTGTGGTGTTCGGGTGGCGTGAGTTGAAAGCGGTTCCGCTTGCTTTAAGATGCGTGAGAAAATCATAACTCAAATATTCACCTCCACGATCGGATCGTAGAAATTTAATTTTCTGTTACGATTGTTTTCCACTTTCTCAAATTCTTTGAACTTTTCAAACGTTTCAGATTTATGTTTCATTAAATAGATATACCCATATCTACATAAGTCATCAGTAAAAGTGAGAAAATAGCGATATCCACCGCGCGTCGAAACACTCATTGGTCCGCACACATCGGTATGTATGATTTCCAACAAGTCCGTTGCTCGCTCCATTATTCCGGAGAACGGTGTTTTGATCATCTTGCCCATGAGGCACGGCTCGCACGTGTCAAATGATTCAAAATCAAGAGACTAAAAAAGTCCATCAGAATGGAGTTTCTTCATGTGTTTTACACCAATATGACCTAGACGGCAGTGCCACAAATAAGTTGAATTATCACTATCCACTTTGCATCTCTTAGCCTCAATGTTATGGATGTGTGTTTCATTGCTTTCGAGATTCAGAAGAAATAAACCATTCATAGCAGGTGCATGACCATAAAAGATGTTATTCATATAAATAGAACAACCATTATTCTCCGATTTAAATGAATAACCGTCTTGCAATAAACACGATCCAGATATAATGTTCATGCTCAACGCAGGCACATAATAATATTTATTAAGGTTTAAAACTAATCCCGAAGGTAAAACTAAGGAGGCGTCTTACGGCCATCACATCAACTCTTGATCCGTTGCCAGCGCATCGTCACCTCATCCCTTGCTAGCCGTCTATTAGTAGCTCTGTTTGAGTTACAAATATTATGGCGAACCATGATCAAATACCCGAGCACTACGCAGCGCTAAGGTAAACATCAATAACATGTATATCAAATATACCTTTAATGGTGCCGCCTTCTTGTCCGCTAAGTACTTGGACGATTCGCTTCGATGACCCTTGTCCTTGCAATAGAAGCACTCGATGTCCGGCTTAGGTCAGACTTGAGCTTCTTCTCCAGGAACAGCAGCGCTTGCGCCTTTCTTGAAGGATTTCTTTGCACCCTTACCTTTCTTAAAGCTAGGGGTCTTGTTGACCATCAACACATGATTATCTTTCTTGATGTCCACCTCCACGACTTTCGGCTTAGCGAAGAGCTCGGTGATCGTAGTGAAACCAATCGATTGTGAGTAACTACAAAACCTTTGTAGCTAGGAGGGAGTGATTGCGAACTCTGTCAATCTTGAGTTCTTCGGAATCTTGCAGTCCGATTGCTCAAGGCGTTGAGTGTATCCGACATCTTAATGACGTGCTCACTAACGGAACTCCTTCCTCCATCTTGCGATTAAAGAATTTCTCGGAGATCTCATATCTCTCGAGCGGGCTGAGTCTGAAACATGGTGTTCAGTTCCTCAAGAATCTCAAAGGGCCCGGCGAACTCCTCAAAACGATTTTGAAGGTACGATTCCATAGCAAACAACATGGTACTCTTAATCACTCCATAATCATATTTGCGTGACTGATAAATAGCTTTTTCATTAGCCGGCGCATCAATGGCAGGGGCGTCACCTAGCGCTTTCTCTAGTACATAGTCCTTTTGTCCGCCAGCGAGAATGATTCTCAGATTGAAGAACCAGTTGGTGAAGTTAGAAAAATTGTTCTTAAGCTTTTCTTTCTCAGCAAAAACGTTGAAGTTGGACTTAGCCATTTGATCTACAAAATTTGCAAGTACAATTTAGACTATGTTCATGATAACTAGTTCAACTTAATCAAATTACTAGATGAACTCCCACTAAATTCAACATCCCTCAAGTTGTTTAGTGAACATGATCCAAATTCACCACACCTAATCTGATCTTCACGAGAAGAGATGTGGTTTCAATGGTGGACAACGAAGTGTTGATCATATCATTCATATGAATCATGCTTAACCTTTCGGTTCGTGTGTTCCGAGGCCATGTCTGTACATGCTAGGCTCGTCAAGTCAAATCCAAGTATTTCCGCGTGTGCAAAACTGGCTTGCACCCGTTGTATGTGAAAGTAGAGTTTATAGCACCCGATCATCACGTGGTGCTTGAACACGACGAACTTTATCAACGGTGCATATATGGGGAGAACACAATTTTATCTTGATCTTTAAGTGAGGAATCATCTTATAATGCTACCGTCACGATCTAAGCATAATAAGATACATAAAAGGATAAACATCATATGCATATAATTTTATGTGACATGGTATAGCCAATCTCCGCGCAATGATCTCCATCTTGTGCGTGCCAGCATGATCTCCATCACTCCACCATGATTGCCTCCACCACGAATAGCAACTACAACTATTGCTAACTACTTAGCAATAAAGTAAATCTATCACATGGCGTATAAGAAGTTGACACACAGGTCATACACAATTATAAAGACAACCATATGGCTCCTGCCGGTTGTGTACTCATCGACATGCAAGTCATGAAATATTACAAAACATGATCATTGGATACAACATACATATCATATCTTGGGCAATACCATATCACGTAAACACTCCCTACAAAAACAAGTTAGACGCCTCTACTTTGTTGTTGCATATTTTACGTGGCTTATGGGAGTAACAAGCTAAGAACGATTCTTACCTACGGAAAGCCACAACGGTGATATTATGGTTGCCAACATCCGGTGTAAAACCCATGACAACTATAGTGAGAGAAACTGGCATCCACCAGCCGCATGTGTGGAACAAGCCACACGTCAAGTGCGGAGCCGGTCTCGCGAACGTGGTCGCGTAAAGTTGGCCTGGACCGCTTCAATCTCACTATCCCGCGTCATAAGAAGTACACAACAAGAGGCTTGCAACAGAAAACATCAACGCCCGCAACAAGCATGTTGTGTTCTACTCGTGAAACACATCTACGCATAGATCTAGCTATGATACCACTGAAGGGTTTCGCAGCATAGTAAATCAAAAAATTTCTACGGATGCGAACGGGAAAGCCAAGATCTAACCTAGGAGATGCAATCAACGAGAGGGATAGATGAGATCTTCATACCCTTGAAGAAATCACACAGCAGAAACGTTCAATAGAACATGGTTGGTGTAATCGTACTCGCCGTCTCCTCCTCGCGATCCGATTCGATCCAACGCCGCAAGTGGCGACGCCTCCAAGAGATGCACACGTACGACACCGCGATGTCTCCTAATTCCTCGGTCCAGCAAGTGGGGTGGAGAGATAGATTGGATCTACAGCACGACGGCATGGTGCAATGGTGGAGAGTTTACTGCGGGGCTTCGCTACCTTGATCGGGAGAGAGAGAGAGAGAGAGAGAGAGAGAGGAGGGCAGTAGCTGGCGGCTAGGGTTTGGGGTGAGGGGAGGGTGCGCTTCCTGCCCACCATATATAGGGGGATGGCCAGCCCCCTTGCCCCCTCCTCCAAGCCCTAGGGCGGCGGCCCCAAGGTGGAGTGGGGGCAAGTCTTCCCCCCTTCTAGAAGGTCCCCTAGGGTTTTGGTCGGATGGGCCTATGGGGCCTTGTGCCCCTGTCCCAATGCGGCGAGGGCACTCCCTCGTAGGCCCACGCACCCCTCCGACAAGTGGGGCCACGTTGGTCCCACTCCGGAAGCTTCTAGAACCTTCCGGTACAATACCGAACATTCCGAAAAAATTCCGAAATCCAAAAACTGCTATCCTTTATATGAATCTTATTCTCCGGAACCTCTCGTGATGTCCTATATCTCATACGAGACTCCGAACAAAAACTTATAAACCAATTATCCATTCTATCCTAGCGTCGAGACACGTTAAGTGTGTGACCCTGCGGGTTCGAGAATATGCAGACATGATCTTCTATCAATAATCAACAGCGGGATCTAGAAACCCATATTGACTCCCACATATTCATCGATGATCATATCGGATAAACCACGATGCCAGGATTCAATTAATCCCATATATATATTCCCTTCGTCACGCGATATTTTACTTGCCCGAGATTCGATCGTTGGTATCGGCAAACCGAGTTCAATCTCGTTCACAGCAAGTACTTTACTCGTTCTGTAATCCGATATCACTTTGTGATTAACTCCTTAACCACGTGCTTTCAAGTGGTGTTGATATCGATTACCAAGTGGGCCCGAAGTATATCTCTTCGACTCGGGAGGGACAAATCCCATCTTGATACATACAACCCAACAAGTACTTTCCGATCACCTGAGAGACACCTTTATGATCACCCTCTCATAGGATGACGTTTGATGACCTCAAAGCTTTCTTCCGATACTAGGGAATTGCATTATCTCATGGTCTAAGGAATACAATATTTGACATAAGAAAAAGCTTCGCAAAGATGAACACGATGACACGATCTAATTGCTCTGCTTGATTTGGGTCTGTCCATCATATCATTCTCCTAATGACATGATCTCATTATTAATCGACAACTCATGTCTATGGTTAGGAAACCTTAACCATCATTAATCAATGAGCTAGTCCATAGAGGCATACTAGGGACACGGTATTGTTCATAAACCACACAAGTATCAAAGTTTCCGCTTAATACAATTCTAGCATGGAATATAAACTTTATCATGAACAAGAATTATAATAATAACATATTTATTATTGCCTCTAGGGCATAATTCCAACACCCTCAACGTCCCACGATAGTTCTGGCATCTAACGGTATGTACAAACCAATGCCGTAATTCAATATGTGGGCATAGTGTACACCAAGGAGGCATGCGAGGTCGCGAAGGGGCAGTGATTGACTTGGACCAACTACTGGGCCCCATATCATGGAATTGTGGATGGGAAAGTACGTCCGGTTGTGCAACAAGGAGTTGATCTCTCATGGGTAAAGTAACGCACCTCTGCAGAGTGTAAGAATTATAACTTGTTACTCCCTGTTTCGGGAAGGAGCGGCGAACGCGGCAGGAAAGGAACTCCATGAAAGTTGTGGTCAACCTGTGAAGGCTGATGGTCATAGATTTTCATAATAAAATCAATCTTTGAAGAAAGATTTACAACAACTGCATAGTGCCAAGGACTTATAGTCCGAGGTGATAGTTAGAGCATCAAACTTCCCACCTTGCATATAATGAACTTGTTGGGTAACGCTGTTACTCATCCTTTCCTTTGATCCCTTGCTTAGACTCTGAGGATTCCGAAGACGTGCCAATGTATGCAGCCGAATACCAAGAAGATGTGTTCTACGAGGAGCCTAACCTGTCAGGAGGTGTTGAAGGAGTGGATTACGAAATCCGCTATGGTGTCGATGAAAACGAGTCCAACTAAGTATCCTAGTTAGTAGTAACCGACGAAGCCGAGCAGCATGAACTCGATAGAATAAGCTGCTGAGCTCAACTCCTAGTTGGAGTTGCTAATTTTAAATTTCGCTGAAACACTTTATATTTTGGTTTGTAAGTTAAATCCTTTTAAAGTCTTGAACTTCTGGTATTGTAATAATAATAATGTGTGAATGTTTGTAATATGGACCCGCAATGTTTCTGTTGTACCACTTTGAGGGATGTGATATTTGTCATATCAACGACTATAGTATACTACACATGCAGTGGTATGCTGGGTCACCACAATACTCTATTAACTTGAATTTAAATATAATTCCTTAGTTGATAATTCATATAAGGATATGTAAAAATTGCTAATATTTCTAAAATTGTTCCTCTGAGGTTTAAAAATAGTAGTAGTTCTAAATATTGATAATATGAAATGAAAATAGTACAACACAAATAAAATACAATTTTTATTGAATTAACATTCAACTATAAGTGTAAATTAATTTCTAAAAGGATTCTTATGAAATTATAAAATCTTCAAGAATGATATTTTTAACCAAATAAAAACTTTTACCATTGTTTCACTCACAAATTTATAAATGGATTCAAATCCAAAGATAATTCATAAGTAGTTAAATAATATTGTTTCCTTATTTACAAACCATAACCACTCATTTATAAGAAGATAAATAATTCTATTCAATTATAATGTTAAGAAAACATGACCTAAATAAAAGTACTACCAATCTCAATTAACCTTAAAGAAACAATATGAAGTGAACAAATTATAATACCATCTAATGACCAAGATAGATAAGTCTCAACTACTAATGATGGCATTATTCAAATGAAGTAGATCTTTCTTCCTTAAGAACTATAGCTTGTAATATCACCTAAGAATGTTAACTTAAAGTTTAAATGTTTTTTTTAGTTAAGTAAGCTTTTCTTCAGAAGTTATTCTTTTAAAATACATAATAAAGCAAGACATAAGCATTCTTATGGAAGACCTAAATGATAAACAATCCTTATATAAGTAGTCTGTAAATAGTATTCCACATTTGTGTGCCTTATTATTGTATGCTACTTATTATGTTTACATGTTGTTCCACACACACTCACAAGCCTTAATAAGAAGCACAAGTGTGAAACTTAATCTAAAAGGGCAACACAATCTAAATGAACCATTTCCAGTTTCCAAACCGTAGATCTTATTCTGGGGATTCGAGTTTAACAAATTGCATTACATTACTTATGCATAATAGCATCTTGCTTCTTTAAACATTAGTCCTTACCGGACCAATGATGATGATTTTAGATATTGGATCCTATATTGTCTCGAATACCATGAGTGTATAATCTTGCAATCACAAAAGGCAACTTCACACTTGCTCATGTCCTTTGATTATTTTCTGTAAAGTATTTTGCAAATCCAGTGTTGTCATCACCTACATTTCAAAAAGGTCATAAAACACTATTTTTTTATAATAATGTGAACTATTGGTTACTGATCCAGGGTGATCAGCTGATCTATTAATTCTGGCAGTTGGAATACCACTGGTTAGGAATATATCATCTAGGACTTAACAACCAATGTCGCCAATAATTCGTGCGCCATATATTACGCGTTAACCATGAGATTTGGAATGAGACAGAGAAGTCAGCTGGATTTTCTTCCTTTCACATAAACAGATGACCATCTCGTGACGCTGTTGTACCTTACGAGGCTCAGCATGGGTGGGACCCCTTAGTTCCCCGCGATATTGGTGTCTAGACTATCCCTGAGATACAGTCGTAGGTATGTCCTCATATGTTGATGGGGGCGATCAGGTTCTTGTCTGCTCACTGGAGTCCACAAGGAGTCAGCCATAGTTATCTGCTATTTGGATTAACAGAGGTCGTTCTTCTTGTGGGGTCGTGGTCTATGTGAGGTTGCAGAGAAGGGCAGTGATTGGCTTGGATCTTAGGTTGGGTCTCAAACCATGGAAGTTTAAACAGGGACATACTCCCGGTCGTGCAATGAAGCTTAAGATCTCTCATGGGAAAAGTAACGCACATCTACAGAGTGTAAGAACTATAACTTGTTACTCTCTATTCCGGAAAGGAGCTACGAACGCGGCAGGAAAGGAACTCCACAAAATTTCTGGTAAACCTATAAAGGCTGATGGACATAGCTTTTCAGAATAAAAGCATCATTTGAAGAAATGTTTATGAAAACCTGCATAGCCTACGACCTATGGTCTGTGGCTGTAGATATAGTGCATCAAACACTCCTTTCTAGTGAACTTGCTGAGTACCCTCGTACTCAACGTATCTTCTTAACTCTTGCTAGATTCTGAAGCCAATAAGACGATATCTATATCAACTTATGCTCAAGAGAATCATCATCAACAACTCAAGTTCTTCAATGAAGTCAACATATACCTCAATTAATGTGAAGACGAAATTGCTGATTAAATAGAAATATAACCTCTAGCCATAGAACCTACTTCTGTAGAGTATTGCAATAGTAGCAATGCAAGACAGATAAATAGATGCTAATCTTATTAGCATAATAGTTATGAGTTGATTATTTATGATTCTTCTTTGTAAGAAGTTTATTTATCTCTCTTTAACCTAGAGTGTTCTCTGGATCTTTTATAAAGAGTTGAGTTGTAACCTATAGTCATGTCTTGGACCTGTTGTGTTTCTGTTGCACCACTCTAAGGGATGTAATACTAGTGAATGGTGTTTCATTGGTGTTATATCAACGACTATATTATACTACATCATGTAGTGGTATGCTGGGTCACCGCATTACCCCATTGAGAATTTGCAAGAACAGGTCCCTCGACATCCGATAGCGGCGACGGAATGCCTTCTCTTTGAAGACTGGATTAGTTGGATGGAAGTAGTCCTTGTAAAGGCATATGTGGCCTTCTTCTCGGTCGCACTCCTGGTTGGCTTCGCGCTGCTTGGACGAGCCACCTTTGCGCTTTGGCAGGAGGTAGTGGGTCTCACCGTCGAACTACTCCTCAGACGATGACTCCACGAAATTCTTGTAGAATAACTTCATTGCCCTTCGGCTGCTGCCCATCTGCAAAGTATGCGACCGTCAATGGCGATGCCAACTCCCGCAGCGGGCTG
Organism: Avena longiglumis; assembly: GCA_030063025.1. Classification (NCBI taxonomy): domain Eukaryota; kingdom Viridiplantae; phylum Streptophyta; class Magnoliopsida; order Poales; family Poaceae; genus Avena; species Avena longiglumis. The sequence continues at coordinate 522,987,204 of CP125977.1, forward strand.
GATAACCTAGAAAGGACAGGTGAACGTATCTCAGGCAAATGATCGAGCAGGTTGTGCGCCACACATAGGATGTCACGGGTCCAGTCCACGGGCGAAGGCCGGGGCGGCGGGATTGCCTGCAGCGCGTCCAGACAACTCCGGCAACGAACATGGCCTGCGGTGACGCTCGATATCCCGGGGGGTGTCGGCGGTAGCGAGCGGTGGCGTCGGCAAAGATTGCGACTGCTCGAGTCGCGGGATATGGAGTGTGAGGGTTTGCGGGAGGAGAGTGGCTGTTGTGCCACTGACGAGAGGGCCCGGACGAATTATTGGGAGGACGCACTCGGACAAGCGCGTTGTCCAGGCTGACGCAACCAAGGACCAGATTAGGTGCACAGATGGGTTAAGCCAGACGCAACCGAGATCCAGATTAGGTGCACGGATAAATCGAGTCAAACGTGTTTATCCGGATGGATCAGACCGCTGGGACGTCGCACACGTCCCACGCGTCCACACAAACGAGTTCGGATATCCTCGAATAGGATAGGTCGAGCCCGGTAAAGATGCCCTTAGGTTAGAAAAGCAAAGCAATGGGGCAGGGGCTCCATATTAATTCCATAGGCAACCGGTCCCATGTCTGAAAATCCATTTCCGCTCGATTGAGACGCATAGCGAGTACGGACTGAGGTCCAGTGTGCCTCCTCCCGTCTAGTCTAGGCGTCTAGATCTGGACTGGCTTCCTCCACTCCAAGAGACGGCCAGCAGCTTCACCTCCTGGACCAGTGGCCGCCGGCGCCGGCATTGAGCTCCAGCCAGCCGGAGCGCCCCCACCCATCTGCTCGCTCTTCAGGTTAGGTCTCGCCCGACTCATCATTTGCTCTGCTAGCTCCTCCCCAAGATCCACTCTGCTTTTGGTCTTTAGAAGAAGAAGAAGAAGAAGAAGAAGAAGAAGAAGAAGAAGAAGAAGAAGAAGAAGAAGAAGAAGAAGAAATCTCCGGCTCTGCTTGTTCCTGCTGGCCCGACGACCGACCATGCCCAAGAGCGGTTCCTCGTTGCTCTTGTAGCATCTCAAAGGACAGTGTGTTTTTTGCTTGTTTACTTGCCACGGGAAATTAGTAGAAAACACATACTATATGGCGCCACTTTGGCTCAAATTAATACAAGTAGGCTTATTTTCTTCTTCTTTTTCATGTCTGGGCCCACGGATCATTTGTTTTAGGAAGATTTTACCCGCGGGCCGTTTCACCTAAACTTCCGACCAAACAAGTAAAAAACGCGCCGCTATCTCGCCGTGCTTCCTCGTCGCCGCGCCGCCACCTCGCCGTGCCTCCTTCCCCGCGCATAGCCTGTCTCGCGGCTCTCACGAGAAGACACCCTCCGTGTGTGGCCTACCTTCGCCAACCATGGTGAAGACGCTCTCGCAGGAGTAAAAAATCATTGTCTACTTTCTTGTAGCATATGCCACAAAACTGTACTAAATCAGCTACAATGAATATGGATCAGAGGGTATAAGTGGTAGTAGTACCATACTAGGGAGAAGGATTCTTGCTATTTTGCAGGTTATGTGTCATACTAAAAGCTCCTGATTGCTCTCGGTAAAAAGCAAAATATGATACTAAATTTTTTAACCCATTGTGTCCAACAGGTACACGTGTGTGTCATACTAAAAGCTCCTGATTGCTCTCAGAATGGGGAGTATCATCGTGAAACTATTTTACGAGTGGGAAATCCAGGTGCTTGTTCTCCTCAGCTTCATGCTACAAATGTTCCTCTTCTTGGCTGGCAGCCTTCGAAGGCGTAGCATCAACTCCTTTCTCAGGTTCTTCACTTGGATCGCTTATCTGGGCGCAGACTTGGTGGCAGTTTACACCCTGGGCTACCTCTCACGCCACGAGGATGCGACCACTGGACTATCTTTCTTCTGGGCACCATTTCTGCTCATCCATCTTGGTGGGCAGGACACCATTACGGCTTTCGCCATGGAGGACAACAAGCTGTGGCTGAGGCATTTACTGACTCTGTTTATGCAAGTTGTCCTAGCTCTATATGTTTTCTGGAAGTCCATTGACAAACACGACGCGGAGCTTCTAGTTTCAGAGGTCTTTGTGTTTGCTTCTGGAATTATCAAGTATGGAGAAAGGATATGGTCTCTCAAGTGTGGGAGCTTTGAAAGCCTCGAGGGTTCCAATGGAGAACAATACAAGCAAAAGGTGCCAGGGGAGGTTGCCGAGGATCCCTATTCTCACATTGTCTGCGCTGCCCTGCATCGTATGCCGCGTGTCTTTCGGATCTTTACGGCACGATCAGGTGATAGTGGTACCACTATCCAAGAAACCCCAAGCAATTGGGTGAAGCGGATGAGGCTCGAGCTTGGCATGGTGTACGATGATCTGTATACAAAGTCATGTGTGCTCAGAACAAAGAGTGGCATCATATTGCGATGTATCTCTCAAGTATCTATTATCATTGCCCTGGCGCTCTTCCTCGTGAGCGACATACGGAGGTACACTAAAGCCGACATTGCAATCACCTGGACACTCTTCCTAGGATGTTTTTTGCTGGAGGTATGTGCAATGTTTATATTGATAATGTCACCATGGTCCTGGGCGTGGTTGAAGGTGCGAAGAAGGTGCAGCCTGCTTGCAAGATTGTCCTGGTTTCTCTTGTGCAGTGGCATTGGATGGCCAGAGAGGAAGCCATATCTGAATTCAATAGGGCAGTACAACTTCCACGGGTGGTTAGATCACGCAAGGAGCGACCAGCCAAGGTCATATAGCCGACGAGCGATGACCGCCGTTGTCAAAAGCTTGGTGAATTTGGTTGGTCTGAAAGAGGATAAAATATTGTTCTGGATGAGCAGGTTGTTAGACACTGAGCACGTAGAGGCAGATAAGGAGACGATGGAGTGTGTTGTCAGGGGAATTACTGAATTCAATGCTGAAATCAGCAGAGGTCCTCGGCAGTGGCCAAAACTTGGCGGCATAGTGCAAGAGCTACAAGATATTCGTGAAGATTTTGGTGGAAAGGTTGCTTTAGTGCATATGATCACAGAGGCACACTTGATAAAATATCCTCCTTCGGACACAGGTACGAGCTGCAGTGTCATGGTGGAGGTATGCCGGAAACTATCCAACTACATGGCATACCTTTTGGTTACCCACCCTTCCATGTTGCCGCTCAATGACAGCGCCCTATATACGTTGGAGAAAATGGCATTCTTGTTTCCACATCTCACAGATGAGCAGCAGGATTCTGAAGGTTTCTTCAGCATCGAGCCAAGCATGGAAACACTGCAGGAGTTGGTGGACATATGGATGAAGCTGATCATCTATGCGGCGGCCAAGTCCCGGCCAGAATTGCACGCGGCGCACCTGGCCAGAGGAGGGGAGATTATCACCTTCGCCTGGCTCTTCTTGAGCCACAACTTTTTGGGAGATGCTGAGGTGATCAAGGTGCAGCTTACCAATGCCAATCAAAGAGGGACGATCGCATACGTCTTCAGAAATCCTGAACCAAGATAAGACCATCACATCCAACACACAAGCCCCGTCGAGTACGTGCAGAATCCTCCTTTCTTCATTGGATTACTCCTCTTCTGTTTGCGTTTGTGGCTTCAATAATCGTCTGATTGTTTCTAAGTGTGAAGTTTTTTATACAAACTTTAGTACTATGTGCTAAAAGTCATTATAAATGTGTGTGTGCACCCCAAAACAGACGGTAAATTCTTGTTTGCAGTAAAAGTTTAACATTTTGCCGTAATGCACTCCCTCGGTTAGGCCAACTCCCACCGGTCGACGAATTTTTATCCGTATGGGTATAAGCGGACAGAAAACATGGCAAAATGCGTCGAGGCAAACGGGCAACATAAATTTGGGCCTGGTTTGAGTCAGCATGGACGCACAGCGAAATCCCACGGCTTCCTCCCATGTCCTCCCCTAGCCCGCTTGTTTGTGCCAAACGCATGTTATTCTTCCTCCTCTTCCTCCATGCACAACACCCCGGTCTCCTCGTCCTCGCCAACGCCACCCTAGTTCTAACCGCTTCGCCATTACCCTAGGTCATGCCGCCACCGCACCGATTACACTTTCCGCATTCCCGAACCTTGTTTATACTAAACATTTGTACCTTTTAAAGCTCACTTCCACTTCATGTTAACTGCCCATATTGATAACATCATTACTATGAATCTTAATTGTGTTTATTTTATCTCTCAAAATTATCCACTTAAATGTGTTGAGAGTGTTAGCACTAAGTTTACCGTTATACTACTCAAATGTATATCAACTGAAATACACCAATCCTAATGTAGAACTCTATTAATTTGGTCATGGAAAACCGTCATGTTTTTTGAACCTTACAAACACTTACACCTAGGTCATTTTCACATTATGCTTAATCGATTCTATCCAGATACCAAAAAGACATAAAAGCATTGCAAACATATCATGTATCTAAATATTTTGTACACTTACATATGTTATACGATGTTTCTACATATTTTGTTTCTATTTTAGTATCATTAAATATCTAGGTAGCAATTTCTCTAGTGCATGAGTACAAGCAATACCCTAGTTGATACTACTGGATTTGGCTTCCTATTATTTCAGGAAAAAACAAAGTCCCTATAGGGCCTTTCCCTACATGCTACAACATTCCCTTAAAAAATCCTATCTAATATTAATCGAATAAGATTATGTAGATCAGCTTTTACTAATACAAATAGAAATTTCTAGATTGTACGGGGTATTAAAAAAATGTTTTGTCCTCGATTCCTCGCCTCCCGTCCGAGCTAGTTGGCATTGCACATTTTAGATCGTCTAGTAGGTGCGAACAAAGATAATGTATAATAGGGAAGGTGAGGTAAAATGCAAAAACAATGCGGATTTATTACCCATCATGCTAGTTGTGCATGTTGATTGGGACGTCCGATTATGGTACCTTGTGATCCCGTAAAATCTGGATCGTCACCGGTTGACATTGTTCTGTCAATGGCATCTTTTTGTCATTCGTTTATCTTGCGATGTTTTATTTAGCCTGGCTTTACATGTTGTCATTTGTTGTTTCATTTGTACCTTGGATAACACGATCATGTGTTTGTGGATTTCTAACCAGTGGTGTGCAGACTGTTGTTCCCTCTATATCTTGGATACCATGACCATGTGTTTATGGATTTTTAATTTGTGCCGCATAACCTTTTGTTCTTTCCTTGCATTTTTTGTTCATTCATGTGTGGTATCTATATGGTTGGTTCTATATGAGTACTCCCTCCGTTCAGAAACATAAGACATTTTAGTTTTGTGAAATGAGTGTATCTAGATGACTTTTAGTGTATAGATTCACTCCAAGCCTCTACGAACCTATACACTAAAAAACGTCTAGATACATTCGATTCACAAAGCTAAAACATCTTATATTTCTGAATAGAGGGGGTACCAAGTAAAAGTGAGTACCTAAGAACAGCTTTAAAAAGCTACATGGTGTCGGATGAACAAGAACGAATGGGCGATCCATGAACTTGCGCCCTAAAACAAAGCTGTTATAATCAACATGTCTCATGATGTACTATCTACTTTGTCTTCAACGCTGCCCATCCTACACACATTTTTTTTCCAAGATGGACCTATACAACAACCACATGGTATCGTTGGGTAAGATGTGTGGTCAATTGCTTATATCCGATTGGTGTTAGTTTTCTTCCTCCTCACATGCAACATTCTAGTTGCTCATCGTGTTTCGCTCGTTACAGCGAAAATATGCTGGCTCACTAGATAGGAGGAAAATTGTAGTCCCCACATATGTAAGATTAATCACGTAAATTTCAAAAATACAGAAAACCCCCAAACTGATATATGTGAGTGGACTCGCGGAGATGAAGCATCAAATTTTATATCTGCGCCTTAATGGACATGTGCTAGCTGAACAAGAGCGTGCTCTATTTCAGTTTTGAGAAGCCGTATTTTTTTTTATCGTGAGAAGCCGTGCATTCTTGGTTCGTGTCCTAGCATGCATGAAATGCAAACATGTTGTCATGGTAAAAGGCCACAACATAGGGAAAACTCACCGTGGAAATGACTTATGTGTGTGTGGATGACATGCATGGTGTATGTATGAAACCAACATTATATTTCCGATACAACGTCCATTAGTTTCCCTAATGGGTCTATATCACATTTGTCAATCAAATTATGATATCGTCTTTGAATCCAATTAATGGTAGTGTGGGCATGCATAGCTAGCCATGTGAGTATTCCACTATTTTGTAATGCAAAAATGTCTCTCCAACATGTTCTGGTGATGTATATTTTGGCTAGTTGATACATAATTTTGGGCCAGATGATGTAAATATATGTCATATTTCGGGTGATGTATATCCAAAACGGCTATGCGACAGAGGCCAACCACCATGTTGAACCCATCAACGCTTCTTCCCCACGTGTTCCCCCACAGCCGCAACACCGCACCGCCACACAATAGCGTTGAAGATTTCCCACCCCAAAACCACCGGATCCATCGCCTATCCCCACTATTTCCTTACCATTTTCGTGGGAATCGCCGCCGCCCTAGATCGTCGATCAAATTCCTCCGTGTGCGGATGTAGAAGTTCGATCGCTAGGTGGAAGAGATCACCTTCGATGACATGCACTGGTTGATGGGCACATCCGAGATGATGGAGCTCGCCGTGCCCACGTATAACTACATTGCGGTGACCCAGCATACCACTGAATGATGTAGTACACTATAGTCGTTGACATAACACCAATGAAACACCGTTCACTAGTATTACATCCCTCAGAGTGGTATAACAGAAACACAGTGGGTCCAATACATGGCTAAAGGTTACAACTCACCCTATACACAAGATCTAGAGAACACTCTAGGTTAAAGAGAGAGAAAGATCTTCTTACAAAGAAGAATCAAAGATAAACACGCAAAAGCTATTATACTATTAAGACTAGTATTTTAACTAAGGGGTTGGTATTGCTGCTATTGCAATACACTACAGAAATAGGTTCTTTGGCTAGAGAGTATATTCCTATCTAATCAGTAACTTCATCTTCACTTGAGTTGATGTATATGTTGACTTCCTTGTCTTTGTTGAAGAGCTTTAGCTTTGGATGATGATTCCTGGAGCACAACTTGATGTGGATGTTGTCTATACTGGCTTCAGAATCTAGCAAGGTTTAAGAAGATACGTTGAGTACGAGCATACTCAGCAAGTCCACTAGCAAAGAAGTGTTTGATGCACTATATCTATAGCCACAGACCGTAGGTCGTAGGCAATGCAAGTTTTGTAAACATTTCTTCAAAGGTTGCTTTTATTATGAAAAACTATGTCTGTCAGCCTTCACGGGTTTACCAGAACTTTCATGGAGTTCCTTTCCCGCCGCATTCGTAGCTCCTTCCCGAAAAAGGGAGTAACAAGTTACAGTTCTTACACTCTGCAAAGGTGCGTTACTTTACCCATGAGAGATCAACTCTTTGTTGCACAACCGGGCTGAAAGAACATTTCTTAATCCCTAGTGTTTTGTGTGTTAGATAACAATACCAAGGATCATTTAATGTGTGTTGAAGTGTTGCAGCTCAGAACTCTGCCTTTGGGGGCGGATAATCCGGACCCACCAGGGGCGGATAATCCACCCCTCCCTCTGCCTGCAGCGCAAGCCCCGAAGAGGCGCGAATTTTGGCGGATTTTCCGCCCGGATAATCCGCCCTCCGCCATCGCCAAGGCGCAAGCCCCAGAGAGGGGGCGGAGTTTTGGCCGGACTTTCCGGCCAGGCCGGATAATCCGCCCCTCAGGAGGGCCGGATTATCCGCCCCCCAAGATCTTCACCAAGGCGCAAGACCCAGAGAGGGGGCGGAGTTTCCCCCGGAGAATCCGCCCTTGGGGCGGAGTTTTCCCAGGGGGAGGATAATCCGCCCCCAAAGTTGTGCAACGTCCAGATCTGGGGAGGGGGTATTTAAGCCAGCCATCCCCCTCCTGCCAGAACTCTTGATTCATCTCGAAAAAGAACAGATCTGATCTGAAAGCTTCATCCAAGAGTGCTCCACCTAGATCCACCCAAAGGCCCCATCCCTTGGGGAATCGAAGGAGGAGAACTTGATCTTCATCATCAGCAATCAAGCGCTTCATGTCCTCTCCATTCATTTGGAGAACCTCTGATCTAGTATTTCTTGCAAATATCTAGATCCTCGTTTTTGTTTATATTGATAAACCTTGTTCTTGTGGCAGCTTGTTGTCATCTCGGGAGCCCCCAATTCGGTTGTGGGTGTGTGCCCCGATAGTGTTGTAAAAGGCACCGGTTCCCGCCTCAAAGGGATCCAATAGTGGAGAAGGTGGATCAGGCCTCTCGTGGCGAGATCCATCGGAGAATAGGGTGAGGCCTATTGTGGCGTGGTGGTCTTAGAACCGCCCACCCTCCAACGCAGATGTACTTTAACAAGGAAGGAACCTGTAAAACAAATCCATGTGTCTCCGCGTGCTCCACTACGGTTTCCTCGCTCCTCTTTTACGTGCTTAGTAGTTAGGGTTACATATAGGGAAATTCTCATAGTTGCATATCTAGAGAATTTACTTTGTGTCAAGCCTAAAATTGAAAAAGTATTAAAAATTGGTTAGCACCTATTCACCCCCCCTCTAGGTGACCATACGATCCATTTCAATTGGTATCAGAGCCTCGGCTCTTATTTGAACTTAACCGCCTAAGAGAAGTATGGGTTCCAAGGAGATGGGAGTGATGCTCTGAGGTAGTCACCATGAACGATCTCAAGACGTTGGAAACAACCTTGGTGAGTTCAATGGAGGCTAAGATGGAAGATATGCGTCAATTGATAATGCGTCTCTCCACATCCGCAAAGATCACCTCCATCTAACTCGAGGATACCACTCCAATCCAAGGAAACGGTAAAAGCTGTTTCCAAAGATAACGAAGTGGTAGGTGATGATACTAGTAAGAGCTCCTCCTCGAAAAGGATAGCGGTAAGGATGGATACAATGAGGTTTCTCATGTGTATTCCTCGATCCGCCTATTCCTCACCCACATATACATAATAGGGGTGATCCACCCAAACTTTCAAAGATCTACTTTCTCTCAATGGCAATTTTGATGAAATCTCATGTGCGGTTCCTCCATAGAGTTGTGGAAGATCATCGAAATGGTCTTCACGTTGAAATCCTAACAATCTCACAAGGAGAGAAGTGGTCGATAGCCAACTCAATGCTACAACTCTACACATGATATACAGCTTGGTGTGGGTGACAAAGACATGCCACACATTGAGATCTTAGCACTAAAGAATCTTGGGATGCTCTCACCGAGCTCTTCATCGGAAATGAAAGTATGAGAAGGAATAGATATGATGCCTTGAGCAATGAAGTCAAGGATTCTATATGCTGGATGGAGAAGACCACGAGGACATGTATAGGAGGCTCAAGGCAATAGCTACAACCTTCAGAAACCACGGTGCAACTCATGTTGATGATGCTTGGATCAAGCGCAAGTATGTCAGTGCTCTTATGCCATTTGAGCCCACAGATTTGAAAAGTCTCCAAGGTAGGCATAATTATCACCTCATGTCATCCAATGAGGTAATGCAAGAAATGGCCGCCTTCAAAGTGGCTGCCAAGAATGCCGAAGATGCTCATGCTCGAGCTATGGGGATGCAAAAGGGGGTCAACATGGCTTTGAAGACTAGTGTGATTGATCATGATGAATATGCATCGGGGAGTGAAGATGAGGACGAGGACGATAGCTCTCAAGAGGTGGCTGCTATAGCCACCACATCTACATCTACATCTCTCTTCGACTCTCCGAACAAAAACATCATCAACAAGAATGCTACTTGCCTCATGGCAAGAAGCTCTGAGGTTACTTCTTCTAACTCTTCCTTTCCCAAGGCTATGATAGACATGGATGATTCTGCTAGTCTTAAGATTAAAGAAGAGATTATTGCTTTGGATTATTTCTATACTAACTTGCAAGGTGAGCACAAAGTTCGTTTTGAGGCTCTTATGGATCAGCTGGCCCAAAACGAAGCACTCCTCGAAGAAAAGGGCAGAATTGAAAGGGAGGATGCAATGGAAATTGCATCCCTAAAAAATGCTCTTGAAGAAGAAGAAGAAGCTCGGGTCTCTCTTGAAGAGAGGCTTGAGTCTATGGAAGAGTCACATGAAGAAATTGTGACTAAACTCGTTAAGGAGCGTGACAATGTCATCACCAAGGCAAAGAAGTTAAAGAAGGAAAGGATTGACTTTGGGGCTGCTCATGATAGACTCTCCGAGGAATTGGAGAAACTTGACAATGCTCACAAGGCGTTGAAAAGCGAGTTCTCTATTCTCAATGAGTCACATGATCGCCTTCAAAGTCGATTGGCAATATGATACTCCTAGCTCGTCCAACTCCACATATAGTAACAAGAAAAATGCTAGTGTGGAAAAGAAGTGATCAAGGACATCACCACAAAGGACAAAGGTGTGCTTGATGAAGTCCTTGGAAAGCAAAGGTCAAATCATGGTACAGAGGGACTTGGATATGTCGCCAAGTCCAAGAAGAAGAAAACCAAGAAGAACAAGACCAAGAATGTGCAATTAAAGACAAGCACCTTGAGAAGGTTGTCACAAAAGACAAGACTAATAATGTTGGTTTTGCAGGGTCTCACAATCCGAATTATGAACTCTTTTGTGATGACTATGGCAATGTTTATGCTTATTATGTTGGTCCTTTTGATGAATATATTTCTTGGTCTATTTGGGTCCTAAAGACCCTTGTTACTAACATGAAAGGACCCATTGAAAAATGGGTACCTAAAACCAAGAAGTAATTTTCTTGCAGGGCTATGCTTCCTGGGTCGAAATGGGTCTTTGGATAGTGGTCGCACTAGTCATATGACCGAAGTAAGGAGATCATCACGAGATGCGTCCAAATCTTGATAATATCACTCTCCTATGGTGATAAGTCTAAATATCGTATTGGGTCTTGGCAAGGTTGTGGTTGCCACGATATCTCTCTCGTGGACGTCATGCTTGTTGAGACCCTTGGCTACAATCTTCTTTCGTGTGCCCTTGGCAAGATGGGTTTCTGTTTTTATCGATGATGATTTGGTGGTACTCTTATGGAGCAAGTCTCTAAAGGTCGCTTTTGTTGGATACGTCGAAAATGACCGTATGTGGTGGACTTCTCGGGAAAACCACTTGGTCCGATGTGTCTATTCGAAAGGCCGACGTAAGGCTATGGCATCGCCGTTTAGCCCATGTCAACATGAGAACTTTGCAAAGTCTCCAAAAGGGTGGCCACATACTTGGACTAAAAGACAATGTCTCTTTGCCAAAGATCGTGTTTGCGGGGCTTGTGTTGAAGGAAAATGCATGATTCTCCCCAGAAGAGGAAGACTATTGTGTCATCAAAGAGGATCTTGGAATTACTCCATGTGGATTTATTTGGTCCTCCTTCTCATGCAAGTCTTGGTGGGAAGAAATATTGCTTGGTCATCGTCGATGATTACTCAAGATATACATGGGTATACTTCTTCAAGCTGAAAAGTGAGACTCAACAAACTGTCATCGACTTTGCCAATGAAGTTCAACGTCAACACAATGTTCCCATCTTGGCAATTAGAAGTGACAACGACACAGAATTCAAGAACTACACTTTAAACGAGTTTCTTAGCGAAGAGGGGATTATACACCAATATTCTGCTGCGTACACCCCTCAACAAAATCGTGTAGCCGAGAGGAAGAACCGGACTTTGATGGATATGGCAAGATCTATGCTAGCTGAATTCAAGTCTCCTTATAATTTTTGGGCTGAAGCTATATCCACTGCTTGTCACTCATCAAACCGGCTCTACCTTCGGAAGATCTTGGACAAGACCCCATATGAAATACTTACCGGCAACAAACCCAACATCTCATACTTCAGGGTATTCGGGTGTAAGTGTTTCTTTCTTATTAAAGGTGTTCGTTTGTCAAAATTTGAATCCAAGGCTTTAGAAGGTATTTTGTTGGTTACGGTGCCGAATCCCACACTTATAGAGTCTACAACAAGCTCACTGGGATTGTTGTAGAATCTTGTAGTGTGGAGTTTGATGAAAATAACGGCTCCTTTGTAGGGCAAGTTGATGTTTGTGATGCAGATGTTGAAATACCCCAAGATGCCATAAGAAGAATGGGCGTGGGATTTTTCCGCCCCATTGAGGAACCCCTTGTGGCGGATCGGGAAGTACAATGCTCCACACATGTGGAGCCCTCATCTACACAAGATCAACAAGCTCCTACTGTTGGAGACAATCCTGCACCAACACCACAATCTGCTGAAGACCATCTGTCCACTGGACAAGCTGGTAGTCCCAGGCCGGACTATCCGCCCCCTCCAAGGGGCGTACAATCCGCCCCTGGCACTCCAACTCATTCCAGGGGATCCGAAGGAGAATTCAACATCTCTGAAGCTCCCAGGCCGGATTCTCCGCCAGGTATGTCGGCTCCCCGGTCTCCAACTCTTTCTGGGAAGATGGTTCTGGTACTTCACCCCCCAGGCCGGATAGTCCGGCCCCTCCAAGGGGAGGATTATCCGGGCCTGAAGAAAATGTTCAGCAACAATCTTCTGGCAGTAACGGTGACCAAGATCAAGGGCAAGGCAGTAATCAAGACAAGGATACTACAATTGAATCCACTCCTCCTAGAAACAATAAGGACATTGAGGCTCGTCATAGGCTCAGTCTTGATCGCAACCTTGAACTAAGAGGTCACACTCTTGACAAGGTTGTTGGTGATCTACGACGAAGGGTATCCACTCGAAGAGAGCTTGCTAGCTTCTGTGATCATCAAGCTCACATTTCCATGGTTGAACCAAATAAGGTTTTTGATGCTCTTGAAGACCCCGATTGGGTTGTTGCAATGCATGAAGAATTAAACAACTTCGAACGCAACAAAGTTTGGAAGCTCGTAGAAAATCCAAAGGATTGCCGCAATATTATCGGCACCAAGTGGATCTTCAAGAACAAACAGGATGAAAATGGCATTGTTGTGAGGAATAAAGCACGACTAGTGGCTCAAGGGTTCTCTCAAGTAGAAGGAATTGATTTTGGCGAGACCTACGCTCCTGTGGCTCGCCTTGAGTCCATCCGTATCCTTCTTGTATATGCAGCCCATCACAATTTTAAATTACAACAAATGGATGTTAAGAGCGCTTTCCTTAATGGTCCTCTACATGAGTTAGTATACGTCAAGCAGCCCCCGGGGTTTGAGGACCCCAAATTTCCGAACCATGTCTACAAACTCGATAAGGCCTATGGCCTTAAACAAGCCCCACGTGCGTGGTATGAGCACCTTAAAGAGCTTTTGCTAGACCGTGGATTCGAAGTTGGGCAAATCGATCCCACTCTTTTTACTAAGAAGGTTAATGGGGAGCTTTTTGTATGCCAACTTTATGTTGATGACATTATTTTTGGCTCTACTAACCAAGCGTTTAACGATGAATTTTCGAAGCTTATGACTGACAGGTTTGAGATGTCCATGATGGGTGAGCTCAGGTTCTTTCTTGGATTTGAGATCAAATAACTTAGAGAGCGAACCTTTATTAATCAAGCGAAGTACATCCAAGACATGCTCAAAAGGTTCAAGATGACGGATCTCAATGGCGTTGCTACCCCTATGCAAACAAAGTGTCATCTTGAGCTCAATCCCAAGGGCCAAGACGTGGATCAAAAGGTATACCGATCCATGATCGACTCTCTACTTTACCTTTGCGCATCTAGGCCCGATATCGTGTTAAGTGTAGGAGTGTGTGCAAGGTACCAAGCCGCTCCTAAAGAAAGCCACTTAGTAGCAGTCAAGCGAATCTTCCGATATTTGGTTCATTCCCCAAATTTTGGGTTATGGTATCCCAAGGGTTCAAGTTTCTCTCTATGTGGTTACACCGATTCAGATTGGGCTGGTGACAAAGATGATAGGAAATCAACCTCTGGTGCATGCCAATTCTTGGGCAGGTCTCTAGTGTGTTGGTCATCAAAGAAAGTAATTGTATTTCACTCTCAACCGCAAGTTGAATATGTTGTCTGCAAGTGCTTGTACTCAATTGTTATGGATGAGGCAAACTTTAAAGGAATATGGTGTCAATTGTGACAAAGTGCCTCTTTTATGCGACAATGAAAGTGCTATTAAAATTGCTTACAATCCCGTGCAGCATACAAGAACAAAACATATAGAGATTCGCAACCACTTTATTCGGGATCATGTTGCTCGTGGAGATATTTTCATGAAGCCCCTTGATGAAGCAAGATTTTGTTATTTGAGGAATGAGCTAAATATCATAGATTCAAGGAGCTTGGCTTCACTACCCTTGCACACTCACTTGCGCTTATTCATGTATTTGGTTTAGATGCGGGCATAGACATAGGGGGAGTGTGGTCCTAATTTATTGGGCCAACCCTCCCCCCATAATGCCGAAAGCAAGTAAAATCATTTCCCTTAATATCATTTTGTGATATGTGGGTCATCAATGAGCATTGGTTTTGAACTCAAGATACATCTTCGCGGTGTCATACCATGCGCTCCAACATGGTGGCTTCGGCCACCGCCCTCTTCCTCGAGAAGAGTTGGTTTTTAATGGGTCTCGTTGGAGTTTTCTTGCATATCTTTTGTTCTTATGGAAAACACACTCCAATTTGGCTTTTGATTGATTTGATTCTTGCAAATTTGGGTGTGTAGTACCATCTCAGTTTGATGCTCTCAACCCAAGCCTTTCTCTCCCTTCTTGAACCATCTATTCTTTCACACAAGTCCTCTACAACACCATCGAGAGGTTTGCTAGGTTGCTCTGGCCTGATTCTGCACTGCATTTACGGGGGATTATCCGCCTAAGTGGGGCGGATTATCCGCCCAGTAAATCTTCCTTATAGGGTGGTCGGGAGGCAGGCTCAAACAGAGCCCGATCCTCCCATCCCTACCTCCCCGGCCGGAGCATCCGCCTCTCCCAGAGTCGATTCGACCACCGGATTCTTCGGGCTCTCCCCGGATCTTCTTCACCTTGCCTCCGGGTATCTTCTCCTCCGTGATTTTCCTCTAATGAGTGAGGGTAACTCCCTCATCTCTCTCCTTTTGTATGGGATGTCTTTTATTTGGTGGAAATCTCGTTGTAGAAGGTTCTTGGTGTTGTTCCTTACATGCTAGAATCAGTAGAATTGCAACCCTAGTACCCGATCTGTTTTGCCATGGCAGATCTGAGCCAATCCAGAAATTTTCTGCGGGGGGCGGATTATCCGCCCCTGCCAGGGCCGGATAATCCGGCCTGGAGAGCAAATTTCTTTTCTGTTTTGGTTCTGCTTCTGCCAATGCACTTCCTTGGTTATGGGGTTGCACTGCTACTCTTTCTTCATGTTGTTTTCTTCTGGACTTGTGTGTATACTTATCTCCATGCTATCCCTCTAATGCTATTCACAGGTGGTTCCAAGCCGACCAAGACCTTCGTCCGTCGTCCCCGTTCCCGTTATCTCAAGCCCACTGCAGACGGAAAATTCATTGACGAGACCGAGGTCAGCAGAGCAGCAAGAGAGGCTGCACGGATGGCAGAGGCAAGTAAGAAAACTAAGAGGTCCACATCTCGCAAGGGCAAACAGTCTCGGCCCAATTACAAGGCTATGGACAGTCTTCAGTATGCCACTATTCGTCAGACTGATTATTATGATGAGGCTGACAGCGATGGTCCCCCCGAGGACGAAATGTTTTTTAATGCTCACTTTCGGTCTATTCATGATGATGTCTATGCTACTCTCAAGATTCGCCCCATGCGTCCCATCAATTTGACTGCGGCCCAATCCAAGACACGGCTCATTGAGGCACTCGATGTGACCAACAACATGGGGCTGCACCACCTCATGACCATTCAATGCAATTATGACTCTTCTGTGGTGCGCCAGTTTTTCTCTACCCTTGTGATCTGCGGTGATGAGCGCCGCACTATGAAGTGGATGACCGGGACTACAATGCTTCAGTCAGACTTTCGCACTTTTGGGCAGGTTCTTGGGTATGCTTTCCATGGTCGTGAAAATCCTGCTGGTCACCGCATCATTACTCCCTTGAAGACATCCAAGGACACTGCACTTGCTCCTTGCCTTTCCTCTGATGGAGTCGCTGGTACTTTTGCTGGTCTCTCTCCCCTGTATGCAGCCCTTGTTAGCATATTTAGGGACTGCATCGCTCCTAGTGGTGGCAACAATGATAGGATCTGTGGTCACCTGGTTCCCCTACTTGCGTTTGCTCACGAATGTGCCACCAATACTGGATCAGCCACAGGTTACAAACTGGATGTCATGGACTATATTTTTCAAGAGATGACGGATGCTATGATCAACAGGCTCTCTATTCCTTATGCTTCATTCATAATGATGCTCGTCAAGCATATGTTGCCCCATGAGGATTTTGGCATTGCTCTGGATGGTGTTCAAAAGCCAAAGAAAATATACAACAAGGCTCAGAAGACTCATCACCCTTCCACTGCCCCGGCGACCTTCATGCGTGATGCTCGGGCTAGTGGTCGTCTTTCCACGGTGTCCCCAATGGCACGTGAGGTCAAGCAGCTTAATTGGTTCCAGCGGAACATTCTTTGCATGGGTATTGACATTCACAAGGGCCAATATGAAGCGTACCGCAGGGATCATGAGAGGGATCACACGCAGCAGCTTATCCTCCACCATGTCTCGGTGCCACGGCAATCCACCTCCTCCACTCCTCGGATCCGTATGCTCGATTGGAACACCTCAGGGATCAACTATGGCGAGCTCGAGAGTTGTATCTTTCCTCCTCCACCGAGGGCACCCACTCCTCCAGCTGATGAAGATGATGATGAGTATGATGAAGAGGAAGGGGACGGGAATGACTACGAGGAGGATGAGGCGGAGTGATCTCCAGGGGCGTTAGCATCGCTCTTCTTCCTTTTTGGCGTCTCGATGCCAAAGGGGGAGAAGTAGTTCTATTAGGTCTCGTGGATTTGCAAGGATCGGGCACAAGCTCTTCGATTTTAGTCGTTTTTATTTGCTTGCTTGTGCCTTTTCTAGCGTGAACTTGTTTGCTATTTGTGGTTGTTTGTGTAAGACTATGTCGTACTCCACAGTTTGGTACTATGTTTGGTATTCATGGATTCCTGGATTTATCTATCATGGACCACATGGAATTCTGGAATTATGGAGCATATTTGATGGCATATGGATTCATGGGATTATCTATGTATGCCTTGGCTATATATTCCGGTGGTATGACATTTTCTCCCAAACCTTAAAGTAGTGTTCTACCTAGTGTGTGTATTTGTATTCAAATACAAATCTTAATTATGCACACATCTAGGGGGAGCGTCTTTCATTATTTAAGGTGGCAGTTGCCGGTTTTATTGCAAATCCTAGTATTGTCATCTAACACCAAAAAGGGGGAGATTGAAAGAATATTTCTTAATCCCTAGTGTTTTGTGTGTTAGATAACAATACCAAGGATCATTTAATGTGTGTTGAAGTGTTGCGGCTCAGAACTCTGCCTTTGGGGGCGGATAATCCGGCCCCACCAGGGGCGGTTAATCCGCCCCTCCCTCTGCCCAAGCAGGCGCAAGACCCAGAAGGGGGGCGGAATTTTGGCCGGATTTTCCGGCCCCGCCGGATAATCCGCCCCTCAGGGGGGGCGGATAATCCGCCCCTCCTGCTCATCGCCATGGCGCAAGCCCCAGAGAGGGGGCGGAGTTTTGGCCGGACTTTCCGTCCAGGCCGGATAATCCGCCCCTCAGGGGGGCCGGATTATCCGCCCCCCAAGATCTTCACCAAGGCGCAAGCCCCAGAGAGGGGGCGGAGTTTACCCCGAAGAATCCGCCCTTGGGGCGGAGTTTTCCTAGGGGGCGGATAATCCGCCCCAAGTGGGGGGCGGATAATCCGCCCCCAAAGTTGTGCTGTGACCAGATCCGGAGGGTATTTAAGCCAGCCATCCTCCCGAGAACTCTTGATTCATCTCGAAAAAGAACGATCGGATCTAAAAGCTTCATCCAAGAGTGCTCCACCTAGATCCACCCAAAGGCCCCATCCCTTGGGGAATCGAAGGAGGAGAACTCGATCTTCCTCAGCAGCCATCAAGCGCTTCACCTCCTCTACATTCATTTGAGCAACCTCCGATCTAGTATTTCTTGCAAATATCTAGATCCTCGTTTTTTTTATATTGATAAACCTTGTTCTTGTGGCAGCTTGTTGTCATCTCGGGAGCCCCAATTCGGTTGTGGGTGTGTGCCCTATAGTGTTGTAAAAGGCACGGTTCCCTCGAAGGATCCAATAGTGGAGAAGGTGGATCAGGCCTCTCGTGGCGAGATCCATCGGATAATAGGGTGAGGCCTATTGTGGCGTGGTGGTCTTAGAACCGCCCCACCCCAGCAGATGTACTTCCCTTAACAAGGAAGGAACTGCAGTAAAACAAATCCCTGTGTCTCCGCGTGCTCCACTACGGTTTCCTCGCTCCTCTTTTACGTGCTTAGTAGTTAGGGTTACATATAGGGAAATTCTCATAGTTGCATATCTAGAGAATTTACTTTGTGTCAAGCCTAAAATTGAAAAAGTATTAAAAATCGGTTAGCACCTATTCACCCCCCCCCTAAGGATGGCGATGGGCAGGGTATGGGCAGGGTAAAGCAATACCATACCCATACCCGTGTAGCCAATGGGTACAAAATCTTACCCATACGTGCATGGATATAAAATTTACCCATACCCTACGGTGGTACCGTTGTTGGTACCAGAAACAGATCCAATAGTATACAAGTTATTCAAAATTTTACTTTCATCAATAGAATATTTGAAAAAAGACAACAATCTCTACTTACTAATAGTAGATGAGTACATGAAAGTATTAAATTAAAGTTTAGAAGTGGTAATCTCATACTCGTGCCTAGGCTTCTCGGCCGCATAGAGTCAAACTCTATAGGTAAGTTTGACATGTCAGTTTAAACGGGCAGGGTATGGGTATACCCATGGGTACAAGTCTATACCCGTGCCCGTACCCGTGACTTAACGGGTAGGATATAAGTATTACCCATGGGTATAAAAGTGTGCCCATACCCTACCCATGCGGGTACGGTACCCGCGGGTACCCGTACCCGTGGGTAAAATTGCCATCCTTACCCCCCTCCCCCTTCTAGGTGCCCATACGATCCATTTCACGGGCAGCTTATTCCCGTCCACAATTCCATGATGTGGGGCCCAGAAGATGATCCAAGCCAATCATTGCCCCCTTCGCGACCTCACATGCCTCCTTGGTGTACACCATGCCCACATATTGAATTGCGGCAATGGTTTGTATAGACCGTTAGATGCCAGAACTATCGTGGGACGTTGAGGGTTCTCACCCATATATTGCATATCCTCTATGAATTACCAATTAATATGCACGCTATGAGTGATAACAGCCACGACCTGCACATCCGGCTACATGCGAGAGGAAGAAGATACAGCTGACTTCTCCGTCTTATTCCAAATCTCATGGTTAACGCGTAATATACGGCGCAAGAATCACTGGTGACATTGGTTGTTAAGTCCTAGATAATATGTTCCTTTACCACTTGAACTTTTATAGTAGGTTATTACCTCATGGTAAATAACCTATAATCACATTATTATTAAAATAGTGTTTTCGAATCTTTTTCAAATGCAGGTGATGTCAATACTGGATTTGTAAAATACTTTACAGAAAATAATCAAAGGATATGAGCAAGTGTGAACTTGCCTTTTATGATTGCAAGATTATGCACTCACGGTCTTCAAGACAATATAAGATCCAATATCTGAAATCAGCATCATTGGTCCGGTAAGGACTAATGTTTAAAGAAGCAAGATGCTCTTATGCATAAGTAATGTGATGCACTTTACAAACGTGAATCCCCGAAATAAACGTTGTTCTAGGGTTTGGATACTAGAAATGATTTCTGTTGGGCCACGCAGAGATAAACAAAATTTTCCTCTAACGTGGTGATCCCAAGACCTAGCTGAGGTAGAAGACCACGAGGTTTACCACTAGACGCGCGGTTGCGGATTACTGATGAAGCGCCGATTGATGCGATGAAGTCCTCACGATCGCCCCGGCGATAGCACCTCTGCAGTATCCACACGCATAAGGAGGAGCGCCGGCGCTAGGTTCGGTACGGCTGAATCTGGGAGCTAGGGTTTCAACACATGGAATGACCTAACCGAACAACGATTAACCCTTCCGGTTCTTGTGCTCCACTATATATAGGGGAGTGAAGCGTGGGCTCATGCGACCCATTCACTAAAGCCCATATAACATTAGTCACCGTGAGTCCAACTCACTAACTCGGTCCTAATCTGGTTTAGGTCCAACCCAACTGATTATATGTTCGATCAATCCGAACATGCTCCGCTCTTAAGTGTGTGACCCAGGCTCATGGTTACTTGGACACGATTAGAGTCCGACTCACAATCGATCATCGGCATCGGCTCCTAGCGTAACATGCCGACTCCCAGTACCAAAGAGTCATGACGACTTGCCTTTCCAATGCGACTTACGTCCGAGTCCTTTTGCCTCACGATATACCTTGTCGACTATGGGCGAATATATGTCATCCCTTAAATAGTCCGACTCTCTTCTCGATCCGAGATAAGTGATTCACCCGACTAACTCTTAGTCGATCGCCTCGGTTAACACTTAACCGAGTCGCACATGGCCATGCTTTCCGAATCATATCTCATGAGAGGGCCAGAGAATATCTCTCCGAGTGGAGGGCAAAATCCCATCTTGGTTATTCACATCACGCAGCTTGATTCTCGATCCGAACCCTGCCTTTATAAGCCCGATTCACGGATCGGCGTTGTAACCTAAGTCGGTGATCCTCAACTCGGACTATGCAACAACCTCGGTCTAAGGATTACATTGATTGAGATATACAAATGACGACTTAGTTCGTTGTACCTCAATATGGGTCAATCCGACTCGCTAAACTCTTTAGCCTAGTCTGTAAGTTGGAATAGCATCTCCATGCCCATGACAAGTGGAACCGAGTCATCAAGCCAACTTTCACATTGGTCTAAGTTGTGTGTCCAAAGACCTCAATGACCAAGGATATTTAGTACAAACAACATGAATGCATAGTTCCACAACTGAATCACATATTCAATGATACACATCAGATGTTTATACAAGGACTACTTAATAACTTTATGAATACAATGGGAAATCTCATCATACATGATTGCCTCTAGGGCATATTCCCAACAATTTCTTTAGAATGTGTTGTCCTTTTAGATAAGTTTCACACTTGTGCTTCTTATTAAGGCTTGTGAGTGTGTGTGAAACATCATGTAAACATATTGGTGTACAACAATAAGATATACCATTGAGGTACGCTATTCAAGGAATGCTTATATAAAAATTATCTTATCTTCAAGTTTAACCTTGCAAATAATGGAATTTATAAGGAACTTAAGTGTTAACAATCCTAAGTATACAAGCAAATGATAAAGTAATGTGATTACGATTATTTGTCATCTGCTGACTGAAGTGGCAAAACGAATAACTTTTGAAGAAAAGATTTCTTTATTAAGGTTTAAACAAGTTCTGATAGTTTTTTGTATATGATTGATGTTGTTTATGCTTGCTTGAATAGTCTAGATTTGAGATGCTTTACGACTTAATTATAACAGACCAAAGTTAACTATAAAACACATAACCAAGACTTTAGCCTTATATTTAAAGTCTAGTAGACTAAAGTTAACTTTAAAAACATGGATGGATTCAAGGTGTAATACTTATGATATTTGTACCTTGTGTACCTTATAAGGTTTCTTAGAGTTACTTAAGAATAGCATTACTTCTATTTGAGTAGTGGTTTCTTAATTTTATAATGGAATGGAAGTTTTTATCTCCTTATAAAGGTATGGTAATTTTTTATATCTAACGAATAATATTACTTAACTACTTATGAATTCATTATAGTGTTTTGGAATGTTGAAAAACTTGTGGTTGAATTTAAAGGAATAAGTTTTATTTCACTTCAAAT
The DNA here is from genome assembly GCA_030063025.1 of Avena longiglumis. NCBI lineage: Eukaryota > Viridiplantae > Streptophyta > Magnoliopsida > Poales > Poaceae > Avena > Avena longiglumis. Next base: position 523,009,205 of record CP125977.1, read on the forward strand.
TATTCTTGAAGATTTTATATTTGATAAGGATTCCTTTTAGAAAATATTCTACACTTATGGTTGAAAGATAATTCAATAAAATTGTATTTAAAATGTATTGAAGCATTTTGACTTCATATTATCAATATTTAAGATTAATACTATTTATTAAGACTCAATTGGCTAATTTTTAGAATTATTAGCAAATTTTATTTACCCTTATATGAATTATTAATTAAGGAAATAAGTTTAACTTCAAGTTATTAAAGTATTTAAATTTTTATTTCACTCAATAGTGGAATATTATATTTTTAACATGTAGGTATTATTTTTGTGTTCATTTTGGTATATTACATTTATTTTTATGATTTATAAATAATAAGATATGATTTTTATAAGATTTATTACTTTATAAATACTTAATAAATAATAAATATTTAATTAAGTGAAATAATAATGCATGATTATAGTTTTAAATTATAGTTCTTATTTTCTAAGATTTTTGGTATCTTATTTATATTTTTAACATTTACCATTATTAAAATATGAATTATCAAAGTATTAATACTTATAAAATTTTAATTAAAAAATAATTATTTAAATTGTTGTCATAACAATGTTGGATAGTGGTTTAGTGTTATAGATTTTATTTTTCTAAAAAAATTCATATATTAAACATATTTTTCTGAATTACAAAACCAAAGTTATTGATTTTATAAGGTTTAATCATTTTGGGAATTTTTAGGTAAATAACTAAATGTGTTTATTAGGTAATGCTGCTGTCAGCATGAAGTGAGGGGTTTTTCTCACCAGAGCTAATCCTACCCCAGTCAGTGACTGGTGGGCCAGTGGCCACATCACATATCCCATTTTAGTAAATTCATTTGTTGCCGAGCTTATTTCTACTCACACTCATTGACAGATGGGCCCTAGGCCATGTCACATGTCGCATGGGCAAGACTAGTCAAAGCAGTTGACTGGTTGACACGACGTGAGCCCGACGTCATGATAACGTCACCTCGCCGGTGACGCTCAGACGACGAACGACGGGATGATCTGGTGGCTTCTAGCGAATGTGACTGCTATGGTTCGAACCAGTACACTACGGTGAGGCTAATAGTGGTGGCGCCGCTAGTATATGGTCACCGGAGGATGACCGGCGACGAGGTACCGCGGCGGCGCAGGCAGATGGCCACTATGGTGGTGATTTCGGAAGCAACCCAGAAGAAAGGCGGCACTGGCGTGTTCAGCAACTCACTATAGGGGTTCGTAGCATGGAAAACAAAAAAATTCTACCGCATGCACACAAACAAGCCAAGATCTATCTACTAGATTGTAGCAACGAGTCGATAGAAGCACTCACCCTCGAAGATTCCAAAGCGGTTAATGAGAGCAGATTCTCGTGGGTGATATAGTCGTACACTTCCCGATCTCAAGGTCGCGTAGACGATCCTTCAGGCGCTACGTTCCGGCAGCGCTTCCGCAGTCGGTCATACGTACGGTACTCGATGAAGATCTTCCTCTCCCTTGTTCCAGCAGGCAGCGGAGGTTGTAGTTCCAGCAGGCAGCATACGTACGGTACTCGATGAAGATTCTGGCAACACGACGGCGTGGTGTCGGAAGAAGAGGGAAGATCCCGCAGGGCTTCGCCTAAGCCGGTGCGAGTTATGTTGGATCTAGGGTTTCTCGGTGATCTAGGGTTTAGAAGACCGGGAAGAGGAGGAGGTGTCGGCGGCGCCTAGGGCGGCGGCGACGAGGCGACGATGGCGCAAGGCGGCGGCGGCAGCGCACGGGTGCAGAAGGTCTACGGCTTGGCTTTTAGGGCAGACCTCCTCCTCTATTTATGAGAGGGGGCAGCCTTGGGAGGGGTGGGTTTGAATCCAAACCCAAACCCAAGTTGGATTGAAGGAAGGACTCTTTCCTTCTTCCACTAGGAAACCATTGTACCAGTTTGACTTTTCAAACCTCCCGTTTGACTTTCAATTTAGAGATTTAATTCTCTCTCGCAAATGCCCAAACCAAGTGACCTAGGATATGATCTAATCATTCCACTTACCCATGACAGATTCATGGACCATTCCCCTTCTAGTCCGGTGAACTTTCTAGAACCTTTCCGATGAAAACATCGGAATCTTTCCTGAACTCCGGAATCGGACTTTCCTTATATGAATCCTATTCTCCGGATCATTCCGGATCTCCTCATGATATCCCGGATCCCATCCGAGATTCCAAACAACATTCAGTATCCCTACTAACATTCCATATCTACTAAACAACATCGAATCCTTAAGTGTGTCTCCCTACGGTTCGTGAATTATGCAAACATGACTGAGAAACTTCTCCGATCAATAACCAATAGAGGAATCAGGAAATTCATATGGCTCCCACATATTTCTACGATTACTTTGCGATCGAATGAACCACTTACATACGATACCAATTTCCATTTGTCTCACGATAGTTTACTTATCCGAGGTTTTGATCGTCGGTACCTCAGCATACCTAGTTCAACCTCGTTACCGATAAGTACTATTTTCTTGTTCCCGTGATATGTGATCCCTTGTGAGCCATTCACATGCTTCCAAGCTAACTGTATGACATTCCACCGAGAGGGCCCAAAGTATATCTATCCGTCATATGGATGGACAAATCCCACTCTTGATCCATGTGCCTCAACACATACTTTCCGAACACTCAATGCCACCTTTATAGCCACCTAGTTATGGTGTGGTGTTTGATGTCATCAAAGCATCCTTCCAGTGATGGTGATTAACATGATCTCATGGTCGAAGGAATTAGGTTACAATGTATCAGAAAGCTTATAGCAAACGAACTATTGAAATGACTTGATCTTTATGCTACGCTTATCTATAGGAGTATGTCCATCATACCATTCTCCTTATGATATGATCTTGTTGTTAATAACATCTCAATGTTCATGATCGAGAAACCACGATCATCTATTAACCAACAAGCTAGTATTATAAAGAGGCTTTACCAGGGACTCTAATTTAGTTTACAAATCACACAAGTATTAATGTTTCCGGTTAATACTGTTATAGCATGAATGTAAACATTTATCATAAACACAAAGATATGATAATAAACACTTTTATTATTGCCTCTAGGGCATATCTCCAACAGTCTCCCACTTGCACTAGAGTCAACTAATCTAGATTACATGGTAATATATCGAACACCCATGGAAGTTTGGTGCTGGTCATGTTTTGCCTCGGGAGAGGTTTAGTCAACGGATCCGCCACATTCAGATCTGTGTGTACTTTGCAAATCTTTATGACACCATCTTGGACATGCTCTCGAATAGCGTGAAAACATAGCTTGATATGCTTCAGCTTCTTGTGTGACCTTGGTTCTTACGCATTAGCTATGGCGCCCATGTTATCACAATATATAGACATTGGGTCCAGCACACTTGGAACCACACCGAGCTCTGTAATGAACTCCTTCATCCATATCGCCTCTTGTGAAGCCTCCAAAGCAGCTATGTATTCTGATTCAGTTGAAGATCTCGCCACAATGCTTTGCTTTGCCCTCCTCCGACTAGCTTCTTTGCACCATTCAAAGTAAATACGTATCCAGATTGAGATTTAGAATCATCCGGATCGGTGTTCCAACTAGCATCGGTGTAACCATTAACAACGAGCTGTTCATCACCTCCATAAGAAAGAACCATATCCTTAGTTCTTCTCAAGTACTTAAGGATGTTTTTGGCCGCTGTCCAATGATCCACTCCTGGATCACTTTGATATTTGCTAGTCAAACTAACAGCATATGCAATGTCAGGTCTTGTACATAGCATGGCATACATAAGAGATCCTATGGCTGAGGCATATGGAGTCTTACTCATCCTTTCTCTATCTTCCGCCGTTGCTGGCCTTTGAGTTTTACTCAAGGTCGTATTGGGCAACATGGGCAAGAACCCTTTCTTGCTATCTTCCATTGCAAACCTCTTTAGGACTTTTTCCAAATATGTACTCTGTGACAATGATATTAGGCATCTCGATCTATCTTTATAAATCTTTATGCCTAATATGTAAGCTGATTCGCCAAGATCTTCCATTAAAAAACTATTATTCAAATAATCCTTGTCACTATTATGAAGGTCTACATCATTCCCAATCAACAATATGTCATCTACATATAGTATTAAGAATGCTACAGAGCTCCCACTCACTTTCTTGTAAATACAAGCTTCTCCATAAGTTTGTATCAAACCAAAGCTTTTGATTACCTTATCAAAACATTGATTCCAACTTCGGGATGCTTGCTTTAATTCATAAATGGACTGTTGAAGTTTGCGGTACCTTGTTAGCATCTTTAGGATCGACAAAACCTTTGGGTTGTACCATATACAACTCTTCATCAATGTCTCCATTGAGGAACGCCGTTTTGACATCCATCTGCCATATCTCATAATCATAATATGCAGCGATTGCTAACAAAATCCTCACAGACTTTAGCTTCGCTACCGGTGAGAAAGTCTCATCGTAGTCAACTCCTTGAATTTGTCGAAACCCTTTTGCGACAAGTATAGCTTTATAGACAGTAATATTACCATCAGCATATGTTTTCTTCTTGAAAATCCATTTGTTCTCGACAGCCTTCCGGCCATCCGGTAAGTCCACCAAAGTCCATACTTGGTTTTCGTACATGGATCCAATCTCGGATTTCATGGCTTCTTGCCATTTATTGGAATCTAGGCTCATCATCGCTTCCTCATATGTCGCAGGGTCATCGGTGTTGTCTACTAACATGACACTCATAACGGGATCATACCAATCAGGAGTGGTACGAGTTCTCGTTGACCTGCGAGGTTCCGTAGTAACTTCAACCGAAGTTTCATGATCAACATCATTAGCTTCCTCTCTTATTGGTGCAGGCGCCACAAAACTACTTCTGGTGTTGCGCTACTCGCAAGTTCGAGAGAAGGTTCAACAACCTCGTCGAGTTCTACTTTCCTTCCAGTCACTTCTTTCGAGAGAAACTCCTTCTTTAGAAAGGATCCATTCTTGGCAACGAAGATTTTTCCCTAGAATCTATGATAGAAGGTATACCCAATAGTTTCCTTAGGGTATCCTATGAAGACGCATTTTTCCGCTTTGGGTTCAAGATTATCGGGCTGTAAATTCTTTACATAAGCTTCACAACCCCAAACTTTAAGGAACGACAATTTAGGTTTCTTCCCAAACCATAATTCATACGATGTCGTTTCAACAGATTTAGATGGTGCCCTATTTAAAGTGAATGTGGTTGTTTCTAATGCATAACCCCAAAACTATAGCGGTAAATCTGTAAGTGACATCATAGAACGAACCATATCTAAGAGAGTTCGATTATGACGTTCGGACACACCATTACGTTGTGGTGTTCCCGACGGTGTCAATTGTGAAAGTATTCCGCATTTTTTCAAATGCTCGCCAAACTCGTAACTTAGATATTCACCTCCACGATCAGATCGTAAAATTTTAATCTTCTTGTTACGTTGATTCTCTACCTCACTTTGAAATTCCTTTAACTTCTCGAAAGTTTTGGACTTATGTTTCATGAAATAGATATACCCATATCTACTCAAATCATTCATGAAGGTCAGAACATAACGATAACCACCGCGCGATGCTACGCTCATTGGGCCACACACACATCGGTATGTATGATTTCCAATAAGTCCGTAGCTCGCTCCATCATACCAGAAAATGGAGTCTTAGTCATTTTACCCATCAGACATGCTTCGCATCTTTCAAGTGATTCAAAATCAAGTGATTCAAGAAGTCCATCGGAATGGAGTTTCTTCATACGCTTCACTCCAATATGACCAAGACGACAGTGCCACATAAAGGTCGAGTTATCACTCAATTTCAAACGTTTAGCTTCAATGTTATTAATGTGTGTATTTCTACAATAGAGATTTAATAAGAATAGACCATCTATCAAAGGTGCATGTGCATAAAACATATTACTCATATAAATCAAACAACCATTATTCTCGGACTTAAACAAGTAACCGTCTCGCAATAAACATGATCCGGATATAATGTTCATGCTCGACGCAGGCACAAAATAACAATTATTTAAGTAAAAAACTAATCCCGATGGTAGATGAAGAGGTAGCATGCCGACCGCGATCACATCAACCTTTGATCCATTTCCAACGCGCATCGTCACCTCGTTCTTCGCTAGTTTCCGTCTATTCTACAGCACCTGTTTCGAGTTACAAATATGACAAACCGAACCAGTATCAAATACCCAGACACTACTACGACTACTAGTGAGATACACATCAATAACATGTATATCGGATATACCTTTCTTCTTGATGTTGCCGTTCTTAAAATCCGCCAAGTACTTAGGGCAATTCCGCTTCCAGTGACCCTCTCCCTTGTAGTAAAAGCACTCAGTATCAGGCTTAGGCCCAGCCTTGGTCTTCTTCGTCGGCGCGGTAACTTTCTTACCGCCCTTTTTGAAGTTTTCCTTTTTCTTAGACTTGCCTTACTTCTTGAATTTCGTGGTCTTATTGACCAACAACACTTGATGCTCTTTCTTGATCTCCACTTCTGCAGACTTTAACATGGAGAAGAGTTCGGGCAACGACTTGTCCATGTTTTGCATATTGTAATTCATCACAAAGTTCTTGTAACTTGGTGGTAGTGATTGGAGGACATGGTGAATCCCCAAAGCATTAGGAATCACTTACCTAAGCTTTGAAGCTTGCTTGCGTGCCCAGACATCTTAAGCACGTGCTCACTAACGGAGCTGCCCTCTTCCATCTTGCAGTTAAAGAACTTTTCAGAAGCCTCATAACTCTCAACTGCCGCGTGAGTCTCAAATATCATTTTGAGTTCACAGACAATATCATGTGGGTCATGGTTCTCAAACCTTTTCTGAAGCTCTGATTCCAAACCATACAAGATAGCACACTGGACTGTGGAGTACTGATTCTTCCGAGCGAGGAAAACATTCTTTACCTTATCGGTAGCATCAGCTGCAGGCGGGTTACCCAGCGGTGCATCCAACACATAGGTCAAATTACCAGCATTGAGGACAATCCTCAAATTGCGGAACTAATCCGCGAAGTTGCTTCCATTGTTTTTCAACTTTTCTTTCTCTAGGAACACATTAAAATTGATGGTAGGGGCTGCCATTGATCTACAACATATTTGCAATAGTTTAGACTAAGTTTATGACAAATTGAAGTCTAATTAATAGTTAAATTAATCTAGGTGAACTCCCACTCAAAACAATATCCCTCACATTGTTTTAGTGATCACATGAACCAAATCCACCACATCAAAACCGATCATCACGAGAGTTGATATAGCTTCAATGGCGAACAATCAACATGTTCATCATATCTACGATATGACTCATGCTTTACCTTTCGGTGATCCGTGTTCCGAGACCATGTATGTACATGCTAGGCTCGTCAAGATCAAACCTTAGCTTCCGCACGAGCAAATCTGGCTTGCTCACATTGTATACACTCGCAGAATCTAACACACCCGATCATCACGTGGTGCTTCGAAACAACGAGCTTTAGCAACAGTGCTAACTAAGGATGAACAATTTATAACTTGAAATTTTGTGCTTGAGGGATCATCTTATAGTGCTACCGTCGCGAACTAAGCAATACAAGATGCATAAAAGGATTAACATCACATGCAATTCATAATATGTGATATGATATGGCCTTTCTTCTTGTGCTTCCGATCTCCATCTTCAAGCACGAACATGATCTCCATCATCACCGGTATGGCGTCAAGGTCAATGGCGCCGCTTCATGGTTGTCATCCACCAACATCAACTATAACAACTACTTTGAATAGACACGCAGGTCTTAACGGAATTAAAAGATAACCATATGTCTCATGCCGGTTGCTGACTTACAATAAGGAACATTGCATACATCATATATAATCACAATCATGGCCATATCACATCACAGCACACCCCTGCAAAACAAAGTTATATGCCTCTAATTTTCTTTGCATATTTTACGTGGTTTGGGGCTTTCAATAAGTGTCGTTCTAACTTACGAATAAGAATCACAACGTTGATGCTTGAACTATCAAGTGCCCGTTGTAAATTGAATCTATACTATGATGGGAGAGACAGACACCCGTAAAGCCACTTATGCAATACAAGTTGCATGTTAAGCGTGGAGCATGTCTCATGAACGATGTCATGTAAGGTTAGCCCGGGCCGCTTCATCCCATCATACCGCAAGATGCAAAGTACACAAAAAGCAATTGATAATAAAAGCACCACCGCCCACAATGACCATTGTGTTCTACTCGTGCAACAGATCTACATATAGACAAGGCTCTGATACCACTGTAGGGGTTCGTAGCATGGAAAATAAAAAATTTCTACCGCATGCACACAAACAAGCCAAGATCTATCTACAACGGGCACTCACCCTCGAAGATTCCAAAGCGGTTAACGAGAGCAGATTCTCATGGGTGATGTAGTCGTATGCTTGCCGATCTCAAGATCGCATAGACGATCCTTCGACGCTGCGTTCGGCGGCGCTTCATGATCGGTCACACGTTCGGTACTCGATGAATACCTTCCTCTCCCTTGTTCCAGCAGGCAGCGGAGGTTGTAGTTCTCACCTCGCGATTCTGGCAGCACGACGACGTGGTGTCGGAAGTAGAGGGAAGATCCCGTAGGGCTTCTCCTAAGACGGTGCGAGTTATGGTGGATCTAGGGTTTCCCGATGATCTAGGGTTTAGAAGACCGGGAGGAGGAGGAGGTGTCGGTGGCGGCTAGGGCGGCGGCGGCGCACGGGTGCAGGAGGGCTAGGGCTTGGCTTTTGGGGCAGCCCTCCCCCTCTATTTATGAGAGAGGACAGCCTTGGGAGGGGTGGGTTTGAATCCAAACCCAAACCCAAGTTGGATTGAAGGAAGGACTCTTTCCTTCTTCCACTAGGAAATCATTGTTCCAGTTTTACTTTTCAAACCTCCCATTTGACTTTCAATTTAGAGCTTTAATTCTCTCTCGCAAATGCCCAAACCAAGTGACCTAGGATATTATCTAATCATTCCACTTACCCATGAAACATTCATGGACCATTCTCCTTCCGGTCCGGTGAACCTTCTAGAACCTTTCCGATGAAAACATCGGAATCTTTCCCGAACTCCGGAATCGGACTTTACTTATATGAATCTTATTTTCCAGACAATTTCTGATCTCCTCTTGATATCCCGGATCCCATCCGAGACTCCGAACAACATTCGGTATCCCTACTAACATTCCATATCTACTAAACAACTTCGAATCCTTAAGTGTGTCTCCCTACGGTTCGTGAATTATGCGGACATGACCGAGACACTTCTCCGATCAATAACCAATAGAGGAATCTGGAAATTCATATGGCTCCCACATATTTCTATGATTACTTTGCGATCGAATGAACCACTTATATACGATACCAATTTCCCTTTGTCTCACGATAGTTTACTTATCCGAGGTTTTGATCGTCGGTATCTCTGCATACCTAGTTCAACCTCGTTACCGATAAGTAATTTTTTCTCGTTCCCGTGATATGTGATCCCTTGTGGCCAGTCACATGCTTGCAAGCTAATTGGTGACATTCCACCGAGAGGGCCCAGAGTATATCTATCCGTCATATGGATGGACAAATCCCACTCTTGATCCATGTGCCTCAAGACATACTTTCCGAACACTCAATGCCACCTTTATAGCCACCCAGTTATGGTGTGGTGTTTGATGTCATCAAATCATCCTTCCGGTGATGGTGATTAGCATGATATCATGGTCGAAGTAATTAGGTTACTATGTATCAGAAAGCTTATAGCAAACGAACTATTGAAATGACTTGATCTTTATGCTACGCTTATCTATAGGAGTATGTGCATCATACCATTCTCCTTATGATATGATCTTGTTGTTAATAACATCTCAATGTTCATGATCGAGAAACCACGATCATCTATTAACCAACAAGCTAGTATTATAAAGAGGCTTTACCAGGGACTCTAATTTAGTTTACAAATCACACAAGTATTAATGTTTCCGGTTAATACTGTTATAGCATGAATGTAAACATTTATCATAAACACAAAGATATAATAATAAACACTTTTATTATTGCCTCTAGGGCATATCTCCAACACTCACCAGGAACGCGATGATGTGGTCGGTGAAGCGAGGCGAGGTCGGAGACGACGGTGAAGTCGACAAACAGTGTCGGGAACCGAGGGTGCAATTGGGTTGAGTCACGCCTCCTCCGCTAGTGCGAGTTGGGGCAAAAGAACGAGAGGAGCACGGCGGTCTCCACCATGGTCTTATTTGGCCGAGGTGAGCACAGAATCGCTGGCACTAGCTCACCTCCGAGATAGGGTTCTCGGTTCAGAAGAAGAACGAGAGAGAGAGGGTTTTAGACGGGGAAATGGGGATGAGGATGTGCAGCGATATCGCCGTGGCCTCCTTATCCTCTCCTGGCGACGATGGCGTGCATCTTGACACACGGACGGCGACAGACGGCCTCGACATCGCCACTGAGTTGCTTCCAGCTGGAGGAAGACGACGATGCTCGTTTTTGTAGAAAACCCCCTGTTTGACACGAGAAAAATGTTCTGGAAAAGTCGAACATGGGCTACTCGAGGGGAGAAGAATGGTAGCGTGTTTTTCTCATGCGCCGGGGTAAAGAAAAAGAAATGCGGGCGTGCCAGTGTACCGTAGTACACAAGAAAAGGTAGGGAAGATGCATTTCATTAATCTCTCGTGGAGAAACAAAGTACAAATCCCTAATACAGTGCTCTCTGTGGCCTGCTTGCGCGGCCAGCCTGACTATGGAGATTGCGATCTCATGGTTCCCGGGGCCTCGGAAGGCACCCGGTTAATTACTCTCGCGGGTTACGCCGCGAGACACCTCCGATTAAGCAGCGTGGTCGTCTTCGTCGTCTTCGCTTCGCGTTCTCCATGCATGATGTGGTGGTGGTGGTGTGTGTGGGCGGCGGCAGAGCCCGTGTCCTCGTCGGTGCACGCGCCACGAGTAGCATGGCCTTTGCTCCGGCCATGCCCGCCCTCGCCATCGTGCCTCGTCGGTCTTGACAGCGTCGATGTAGTTGGAGTTGGAGTAGCATGGGTCCGCTCAGCTGGGACTTCTCGATGACCCGGCACCTCGTCGAGTGCGCCAGGGGTATGCCTCACGGGAGTAAGTGTTGGTGGAGATCGGCGTCGGTGCAAAACCGGCACGCGGCCTTAAGCCGGTGCGACGTGGTCGACACCTCGTCTCGGTCGGCCGAGTTCACGGCGTCGTCCTAACAGAGCGTCGTCTCACGGGCTCGTGAAGATGAAGGTGGGGTATGCCGCCGGATTGCGGTCGGCATGCTTTCTCCCATGCCCGGCTTCGGAAATGGAGCTAACACGGGCTGTCCGATGGACACCCTAACGCTATCGCCTATGGCCGCGGATATGGAGATGGCGCCGGCTTGCGTAGCAGCCCGTCATCACTCGTCTTGACCGCCCGCCCAGTGAAGAAGGCACCGGGCTCGATGGGAGAAGAGATGGCGCCAGTCGCTGCGCGCGGTGCCGCTCGGGCCTCGTCGTGGCGTTGGAGATAGTCTTGCTGTATGCGGTAGCCGCATGCCCTCGAGCCGTCGTCTTGTTGGCGTTCATAGGAGGTGAAGAAAGGTTGGTGCGCCCGGCAGCCCCGCCGCAGTCTTGGGCAGCATGGTTCGTCGAGATGGACGTGGCGCCGAATGCACGTCGGCCGCCTTATCGTCGTCGTCTTCGGCACGCTTCTCCGGTGCGATGAGGTACCGGGCTCCACGCCTGCATCGTCTTCAGCGCCGCCGTAGAGCATGGCTCGATGGGGGAAGAGATGGCGCTACTTTACGCCCAGCGATCTGGCTGCCATCTTTGCGCGCCACACAGCGGAGATGGCGATGGCGCCGGCTGCACACCGGCCTCACGTCCTCGGCCGTGCTTTTGGTGGCGGCGAAGATGGAGGTGGCGCCTGTACGCCGGCAGCGCGCCGGTCCGTCGTCTTGGTGGCGGCGGAGATGGAGATGGCCGGCCTGGCAGCCGCGCCGAGGCGTCCTCTTGGTGGTGTTGGAGATGGCGCGGGCATGCATCAGGCGCCGCCGTCGAGCCATCCTCTTGGTGGCGTTGGATATGGCGCGGGCTCCATCTTGTAGCCGCTCCGTCGAGGCCGTCCTCTTGGTGGTGTTGGAGATGGCGCCGGCTGCATCTTGCGGCCAGCCGTCGAGCCATCCTCTTGGTGGCGTTGGAGATGGCGCCGCCCACGCTGGTAGCCGCTCCGTCGAGGCCGTCCTCTTGGTGGTGTTGGAGATGGCGCTGGGCATCTTGCGGCAGCCGTCGAGGCCATCCTCTTGGTGGCGTTGGAGATGGCGCCGGGCTCCACGCTGGTAGCCGCTCCGTCGAGGCCGTCCTCTTGGTGGCGGCATGGGCAGCCGCGCGTCCTTGAGGCCATCGTCTTGATGGTGGCGGAGATGGCGCCGGGCTGCACGCCGGCAGCCGCGCGCCCTCGGGGCCGTCTTCGGCCGGCCTCCCGGACCATGGGAATGGAGGAGGCGCTGTCCCCCATTGCGTGGAGTCAAGATGGCATCGCCGGCCGCGCGGCCGTCGTGACGGCTGCTTGTACCCAGACTCCGGTCGTCGCTCGGCGAGGTACGCATGTCGCATGCTTGATGAAGGGAGAGAGAGAGAGTAGAAGGAGAGAGAAAAAAGAGAGGATCAACGTGGGCTCACCGTGGGACCGGCGCCAGCTTCTCCTCCATGGCAACACCTCCTTGCTCCTGAAACCTGATCGGGTGTACCGTGTACGTGTGGTGTTTGGAGTTGGGAGTGGATGATTGGGGCCTGGTGTGTGTGTGTGTGATTTTGCGTGTTGATGGATTGGTGGATCCTGCTTGCTCCGGTGTGCGCTCGTCGTCTCCAGGTACGAGCTGTGCGTGAGGCCGTGAGTGTACGTGCGTGTACAGATGGTGTGGTCGTGAATAATCGTGAGTCCTCTCTGTTGAGGACTCTCCTGTTTTTATAGGCAGCTCGCGTCGCGAGAAGGATAGCGACGAGGCGCTGATTCTTCGGACTCAGTTATGTGGAGAGGTTGATCTCTTCGCTGCACGCGGTGTTTGTTTCCTGAAATACGAGATTGTACTTATCTGTTCCTGTGGATAACATGGATTGGCTTAACCTGCACAGATAACCTGGACGACGGCTGGTGTTGGCGTCGCACCGTACTCAAATATGAGTACGCCGGCCGGTTCATTGTATCTCATCCGATACGTACACTCCTAATCTTTGATGTATGAACGTATGGGTACATAAAGGAGCTCGACATGTACACATGCAGAACTAATCGAGCAAAGCCTAGCAGTACAAGTCTGTGTACACGTGAACTCCCACTAGCTTAATTTCTTTTCTTTATTTTTCTCATCTACCATGCACCAGTACTTTCAACTTGGGCCGGTACAAAATATGGTCGAACACCCCCTGGTAAAAATTCAAACTCAACCCGTAGTCCTACATCTGGTCCCACTCGTCAATCACTGCGTGGATGAGCTGGGCTCGCTGTTGGGCTGAAGAGGGTTGCACATGAGTGGTAGATAGTGAAGAGGAGAAATGGGCTGGTCCGATACCAGTTTTTATTAAGCAAACTCTTTTTGTTTTCTGTTTTGTTCCCAGATTTGTATTTTCATACTTGGTTGAAATTTTCTTTATAGAATTTATTGGTTAAATAGTTGCAGCAATAATGAATGGTATTAAAGTCATTTTATGAGCTTTTATTAATTAATGTTGTATTTCTTTATTTTGTTTATATAGATCATTCCAATATTTGGTAAGGGACTTTGTTATTAATTTTCTTTCCATAATAAGCCATGGATTTATTTTACGATATTTTCTTATTTGTTTATAAAACTTAATTTTAGTTAGCTCATAGTTTGGAGGGAAAATTTTATATAATGATCCTATATTATTATCTAATGCATGATATCCTAAGGATTTAATATGGTTAACATCATTCCCATGAATCTAGTAAATACCAAGGTATATATATTTTATTATAACTAATATAGGAATTAGGTTTTGAATTGCAATTGTTTACCCTAGGTTTTAGGGTTCATAATGTACCTATTTTCTTTTGTTGATAAAAGTTTATGGCTAAGCATATTGTCTTTTTGCCTCTGATCTTTAATGATATCATCTTTCAAAATAGAAAGTTATTAACTGGAATGTCTTATGGAAAAGAATTGATAAAAATAAATCCTAAGAACAAATGGTTATGATATTTGGAAATGACAGAGATGTGCTTAAATCATTTTCTATAGGGAAATATTCCTATAACACATTGTGAAGATAAAATTATTTATCCAACAGATGAGCTGGATGTTAAGCTTGATTATAGATTTAGGGTTTAGTGTTTACTAAGAATTCCTATCTTCCATAATTCATAATTCTGGACTTCTGATTAAGGAATTCCTTTCCTAGATATACTACTTCTCCATGTCCATCATCATGTGTTAACATGGCGAGCTTTGCTACACAAGAATATTATTATCCACCTTTTATTCTTCTAAACCCATTGATAAATCCAATGACCTTGACACTAAAGCTTTTCATAATCTTCACCTATCCAGACTTGGTTATATCAACTACTCTACTACTGATAATCTCCCATCCAACAGATGGTTACTTCTAACTCTATTAATACCCTTCCTTAATCATCCATTACCAACATTTACTCTAATAGATTCATTTATAATTAGATATATATCAAATCCTACTTTCCTCAAAAGCTTACCATCCTTTAAGAGGAATAACACTACTTCAATAACTCCATGCTACTCTAGCTTTAACTTAGTCATACTATCTTATCTACTTCACTTCAGTATCTTATATTAGAGTTCAATCATGTCTTACCCACCAATATCACTTATACATGATATACGCATTCAATCTTGATGACTAAAGCATGATTATTATAATCCTTGGATCCTTTATGGTTTAGGTTTCCAGTTGGCTAATCAAGGCTTTCATTTATACAACATTTCAGTTGTATTACAATTATCTTCTGTTTATCTCTATTGGACTAAGAGATATTATTCATTGACTATACCTACTTTATTCACTAGGATTACTCCTGGTAATTTATCTTCATAATTCATCCTTGTAATCTTCTTTGTTACCATATTGATTTGATTTCCTCCATTCACTCCCATCCTATAGATGATATCTAAATCTAGCATTATCACCTACCTCTTCTTACTTCTTTCTTTATAGGCCTTAAATGAATGCTATGATAAGAACAAGAGTTAATAGATCAATAATTAATAGATTAAGAATTGGTGAATCAATAGTTGATTACTCAACTTTGATGAACAAAAAATATGAGAATAGAGTTTAATAGGGATGATAAGGATTGATATGGAAAGAAAGATATGTGATGAATAATCTTGACTTAATTTCCTTACTACTTAATCTCACTAAAGGGTTAAGGTTAGGTATTACCATGATACTCATAGTAGGAATAGATAAGAATAAGATAGGTCAGGATTAGTTGTTACATTCTTATTACTTGAGTTGTAGTCTTAACTTGGTATTCATGAGTTGTCGTGATGAATATTATGATATGATCCCTTAAGGATCAGATATTAATCATTAAGAAATGCATTATGATTTAATTAGATTATATTTGATCTACCCTTAGATCAAATCATGTTTTCCCAAATAAGGTTTTAGTAAAGGTCATATTGAAACTTATCGCAGTCAACTTGATGATCTACTTCAATTTCATCAAGTTGAGAGAAGCTTCAATCCCTTTGACAAGTTTTGTTCAAAATCACGAAAATTATTCGAATTTTCTATGCATGAATGCAATCCACACATCTGGGTTCAGCTTATTTCTAAGCTCTAATGCTGGGATGTTACATACGTCATGTGGACACTCGGCCGACTACAGGATAAGATGAACTCCCGTGAAGTTCCTAGCCTCGTGGAGGCCGAGTTCTTGGAGATTAGGTATCATGATAACCAACGAGGCGGCAATGGAGAAGATTCAACGTGAGCAACCGGAGCTCGTGCAATTTTAGAGAGAGAGAGAGAGAGTACTTCATGACGAGAGAAGCCATGAAGACGAAGAAGACTGAGGCTTCAGTATTGGAGGTTGGCTCCTCCGCCATTTCTATCACGTCAGGCTCCTCCTCCGAATTGGACTCGGATTTCTGGAATGACCTCGGCAACTCCGACGATAGGTTCTATGGAAGTTTAGTTCTATCGAAGTGTCAAAGTTTAGGGAGTTGAGTTTGAGTTTATCAAATAGATAAAATGAATTAGAAGTGTTCGTATTTAAGTTTTAGTTGTTGAATTTGAAGTTTTATATGTGGAAGATGAATGACTTGGCGGTGTTCGAAGACCTATTATACATCACCTAAGGGTGTGTTTGGTTGCTCGTGGCCTTTAGTCACACCTGGAGATCATGGCTCCACGAAAGCTACACGCGACAATGCAACTGTTGGGAATATGCCCTAGAGGCAATCATGTATGATGAGATTTCCCATTGTATTCATAAAGTTATTAAGTAGTCCTTGTATAAACATCTGATGTGTATCATTGAATATGTGATTCAGTTGTGGAACTATGCATTCATGTTGTTTGTACTAAATATCCTTGGTCATTGAGGTTGTGCTGGACACACAACTTAGACCAATGTGAAAGTTGGCTTGATGACTCGGTTCCACTTGTCATGGGCATGGAGATGCTATTCCAACTTACACAGACTAGGCTAAAGAGTTTAGCGAGTCGGATTGACCCATATTGAGGTGTGAACTAAGCTGTCATTTGTATATCTCAATCAATGTAATCCTTAGACCGAGGTTGTTGCATAGTCGAGTTGAGGATCACCGACTTAGGTTACATCAAGCGATCCGTGGCGGGCTTATAAAGGCGGTTGGTCGACTGAGAATCAAGCTGCGTGATGTGAATAACCAAGATGGGATTTTGCCCCTCCACTCGGAGAGATATTCTCTGGACCCTCTCGTGAAATATGATTCGGAAAGCACGGCCATGCACGACTCGGTTAAGTGTTAACCGAGGTGATCGACTAAGAGTTAGTCGGGTGAATCACTTATCTCGGATCGAGAAGAGAGTCGGACTATTTAAGGGATGACATATATTCGCCTATAGTCCGACAAGGTATATCGTGAGGCAAAAGGGACTCGGACGTAAGTCGCATTGGAAAGGCAAGTCGTCATGACTCTTTGGTACTTGGGAGTCGGCACGTTCTTCTAGGAGCCGCTACCGACTGATCGATTGTGAGTCGGACTCCAATCGTGTCCAAGTAACCATGAGCCCGCGGGTCACACACTTAAGAGCGGGAGCAAGTTCGGATTGGATCGAATCAGAATCTGGTTGGGTTGGACCTAAACCGGATTAGGGTGAGTTAGTGAGTTGGACTCACGGTGACTAGTGTTATATGGGCTTTAGTGAATGGGTCATGGCGAGCCCACGTTCACTCCTATATATAGTGGAGCAGAACCCGTAAAGGTTAATCGTTGTTCGGTTAGGTCATTCCATGTGTTGGAAACCCTAGCTCCAGCAGTCGGCCAGAACGAACCTAGCGATTAGCCGGGCGCTCCTCCTTGCGTGTGGATACCGGCAGAGGTGCTTTGCGATCAGCACCAGGACGATCGGATCGTGAGGACTGCTTGCATCAATCGACGACGCTTCATCGGTATGTCGCAACCGCGCGTCTAGTGGTAAACCTCGTGGCCTTCTACCTCAGCTAGGTCTTGGGATCACCATGTTAGAGGAAAAGTTTTTGTTTTATCTCTGCGTGGCCCAACAGCAACCTCTCGTGCCTAAATGTCTATTCGTCTGGTTCCATGTATTCTCACCCCTAGGGGTTTGATAGACAAGCCACCGTTGTTTGGTTTCATACATTCTTATTTTTCAGCAAATTGGTACTTGTTTGGCTATTTGCATTGTCCCTAATAGACTTACCTGTCATATGATTGAAATGGATCGTATGGGCACCTAGAGGGGGGGTGAATAGGTGCTAACCAATTTTTAATACTTTTTCAATTTTAGGATTGACACAAAATAAATTCTCTAGATATGCAACTACGAGAATTTCCCTATATGCAACCCTAACTACTAAGCACGTAAAGAGAGGAGTGAGGAAACCATAGTGGAGCACGCAGAGACACGGGGATTTGTTTTACCGCAGTTCCTTCCTTGTTAAGGGAAGTACATCTGCGTTGGAGGGGTGGGCGGTTCTAAGACCACGCATACAATAAACCTCACCCTATTCTCCGATGGATCTTGCCACGAGAGGCCTGATCCACCTTCTCCACTATTGGATCCCTTCGAGGCGGGAACCGGTGCCTTTTACAACACTATCGGGGCACACACCCATAACCGAATTGGGGGCTCCTGAGATGACAACAAGCTGCCACAAGAACAAGGTTTATCAATATAAACGAAAACAAGGATCTAGGTATTTGCAAGAAATACTAGATCGGTGGTTCTCCAAAATGAATGGAGAGGACATGAAGCGCTTGATTGCTGCTGATGATGATGGAGTTCTCCTCCTTCGATTCCCCAAGGGACGGGGCCTTTGGGTGGATCTAGGTGGAGCTCTCTTGGATGAAGATTACATATCTGATCTTGTCTTTTTCGAATGAATCAAGAGTTCTGGCAGGAGGGGGAAGGCTGGCTTAAATACCCCCTCCCCAGATCTGGCCGTTGCACAACTTTCGGGGTGGGGGATTATCCGCCCCTGGGAAAACTCCGCCCCAAGGGCGGATTCTCCGGGGAAACTCCGCTCCCTCTCTGGGGCTGGCGCCTGTGGAACTTGGTGAAGATCTTGGGGGGCAGATAATCCGGCCACACCGGAAAGTCCGGCAGAAGCTCCGCCCCCTCTCTGGGGCTTGCGCCTTGGCGATGAGCAAGGCGGGCGGATTATCCGCCCCCCTGAGGGGTGGATTATTCGGCGGGGCCAGAAACTCCGGCCAAAACTCCGCCCCCCTTCTGGGGCTTGCGCCTGCTTGGGAAAAGGAAGGGGCGGATTATCCGCCCCCAAAGGCAGAGTCCTTTTCCCTTTTTCTCAAAGAGAGCTGCACACTTCAACACACATTAAATAATCCTTGGTATTGTTATCTAACACACAAAACACTAGGGATCAAGAAATGTTCTTTCACTTACCCAACATCAGCAAGGTAGAAAACAAAGTTCAGACAATTGCAATTTAGAGAACTACTAGCTTATATTAAGACTGAATCGACATAATCTGTCATGGCGTGTGTGCTGCAGCACAAGTTCACGAACAACTGCACGTGATGCAACACACGTTTATCACATACGAAGGGGTTATAACTGAATACCACCTCCTAAAACATACAGATCAAAGTTCAGTGGTCACCACAACCAAAGTTCATCAGCCTAGCTACTCCAAAATACACATCACATCATCATCCACACCGCAACCAGCACCTCCTCGAACATCTCGGTCCGCTTCTCAGAGATAGTGCTTGTTCAGAAAGACCGTGAACCAACTCATCTTGCGCTTAGGAGTCATGGCAAGATACTTGGTCGCATGTCCATTGTGCTCCATCAGGTGGCTAAGAGCACGGTGTATCGCGGTCAAAGAGGTGGGCGCAATGGGAATGCGAGGACCATAGATCATCTTCATATGATCATAGTTCTCAATGGGCTTGCTGATCAACTTGGTGTCCTTCGGCTGAGCCTACATGAGAATCACAGTTAGTTCAAGACATGTAGTTCATATGTGAGCTTTACAACTACTGATGCAAGTGCAAATATATCGAACCTTAATATGCACATGGTAATCATCACCGTCCATCATGATAGCAGAGGTATTCTCAACCCGGTGCACATTCTCAAGCCTCTTGATCCTCAGCACCTGAATCCACCTAACTCTCCAGTGCCTCATGTGGTTGTACACCTGGTTCGAAGTGACTGTTCGGCCACATAACTTGAAGACATCCTTTACAATCAAACACATGTCTGCCTCTCTGAATCCCCGAACAACTAAACCCCCTTTCTGGATCAACTAGCAGATCGGATCCGGGACGAAGGTGGATAGAGATGCTGGCCATGTCATGGCCAACTTCCTTCTGGTCACCGCATCAGGCATCGACACATAACGCAGAGGCCTCAAAGAGGTTGCAGACAGATCAGGGGACGCAACCTTCTCCTACGGCACCTGAGATACGCAATGCGTTCAGTTCTAGGGGAAGAACTAAACTTGTAACACTAATCATACCTACAACACATGGCATCCTCACAGTACAACATGAATACTGACTGCCAAAATAAAGCACGAAAGGTCCAGATCTACTAGAAGCGAGTAGAGGCGAACATATAAACTATGATCTAGAACATGGTAACAGATCTAAGCTGCGAGAGCTAGGGTTAGGTGTCTCTTACCACGATCTCAATTTTGACCGACGAGAACGATATGTCGAAGATAGCCGAGGACGAAGGTTTGCCGGAGATGAGCTAGACCCACCGCAGTAGGAGGCGCCGCTTACCTGCTTGTCGGTGAGGAAGAGGATTTGGAGGAATAGCTCGAAATTGGGAAAAATGATGGCGGGGATTTTGGAGCCGGAGGATGGGCGGTGTAAATAGGCGGTGCAAATCGGTGGGCGGAAACACAATTTCTCCCGTTTTGTGAGCTCCCGTCATCCCTTCCTTGCATGAGCGCGTGCATCTTCTTCCTCCGTGTTGCCTGCCAAAACCCACCGTGAGCGGCTCGACAACACGGGAGGCGGAGGCTCAGGGGCTGGTGGGCCTGGTCCCTCGGGCGACGGCCATAAAAGCTCCGACACGTCCGGCTTGGTTCGATGCCACCGACCTATACCGGTCGAAGGTGAAGGATTGCTCGATTGATTTCTGCATGATAAACAGGTATACGTAAAATTCGAGCCGTGATCGGCTCCCATGTTTCCCTGTAAATCGGCTCTTAAAGCCGATTACCCCATGGTTCTGCGTTAGATTTATGATGACATGGGGTTTTGCTTGATCACTACAAGTTAAATCGATCTACGATAGTTTAACGTTTTCACCACGAATCGAACGCGTCCTCGCGTGGTGAGCCTAAATGCATAAAAGATGAAGAATATCAATCCTAGAAGGCCTAATAACCAACATAAAGCCAATTACGAACATCCTCTCTAGACGAATAAGCCACATCCTTATGTATTACCGGATCGTTCAACCCGTTTGTAAGGCCGATTACGTAGATATTAAACTAAACCTTGACGAACAAGGCACAACTATAACAGATCGAATCGACTAAATAAAGATCAAGCAAGGTGCTACCCTTACACTTTGGGACACGGTGCAAGGATAGCGAGATAGCTAGAGGTAACATAACCCGGCGATAATAATGAAAGCGGCGATGCTAGCCTCAAACAATCTAAGATAATGGTATTACTCGCCATCAACAACGCTTGATGAGTAAAACCGGTAACGAATAAGTAGATATCGCCTAGATCGCAAGATGCGATCTAGGCAAGACATACTTACCCGAAAGAAACCCTAAGAACAAGGGGTGGCGATGCGCCGAGATTGTGTTTGTCGTGAACGTGGTTGTTGTCTTCTTTCAATAACCCTAGGTACATATTTATAGTCCGGAGACTCTCTACTTTTGGAATAACTCTACAACTCTATCTTTACCTAAACATAAACGGAACCTAAACAAACACGAATCCTACAATGATACAAGATACACGGGCAATTCAGCCCAAATCTATGCACTAGGCCGATCCAACAACATGTTGAATATATGTATCTTCCAAGCCCATCTTGATCACGGCCCGTCTCCGTCTTTGGCCAAAATACGGTGATAACACATGCCCCCCTGGTTTTGGCAATGATAATTCCAAAACCAATCTGTGCGTTTTTTCCTCTTCTTCTCCTCCTTTTTTTTATCGGGCTGCGCGTCGACAGAATGCGTGGCAGAACAGCACCGTCACGCTACCCCTTCATCATGATGCCCTGTCTTCTCAACTCCTGCGCAGCGCGTGATTTGACGATTTTGGCAGTGCAATCTGGGAAACCGCCATGGCATTGAACCGTCATCACTATTCCCTTTATTTAAATCAGCACGAACAGTCATAGTCCCCATCTTCCTCCGGCAGAGAAAAACCCTTCTCCCATCACGAAAACCCTCTTTCTTGCCATGGCCTCCTCTGCTTCCTCCGTCGTCCTCACGCCTCCAACTCGATTAGCGGCGATAACCAACTCGAGCACCCGCCGCAGCGACATACATACTTCGCCCACGATGGTGGGACGAAGGATTGATTTCGCCGTCTGGTCGAAGACGATGCGTCGATCGACGGCGAAAACCTCATTCCTCGTCGACGAGGCGGAGAGCAGCGGCGACAAGCGGTCGTGGGGCGGCGTCGACTCGTCCGAGGAGGAATCGAGGAGGACACCTCCGACGGGTATCCGCCGAAGCGCTTCGCCGGGTCCAGAGATCTTGAGGATGACGACGAGGACGAAGAGGTTCCTGGCTTCTTCAAGGCGGCCGGGGCGGCCGGACGAAGCGGCGAATAAGAGAAGCGGCGGCAATGGCGGCAACGGACGGCGGCAACGACCTCGGCTTAGATTAGGAATCGAGTAATGGCGTAGTGAGCCCCCTTTTGTAATCGATCATCCTGTAAGCAATGATCTTTTGAATGAATGAAACCCTGTTTCCCAAATGTTGCTTCCTTTTGCTTCAATTTTGCCGATAACCGAAACAGGTCGATGTTCCATAAGCCGATGACATCAGACGGCTTTCATCATGCCGCATGCATATAGTCAAACAAGTTAATTGCACAAAGCCGATGACCACCCATCGGCTCCTCCTAAAAAACGTTTGATAGGGTCAACCTTCAGTCGAATCTTTAACACATCACAACGGCCATTTCTTGGTTTCAAATGACAACCTGCGACCTTTCTCAACACGGTGGATTCAAACACAAACGACCCAAATCTCCAATTGCCAACCGAAAATGTGCCCGCATGCATTTAAGATGACGGCTAAGACCGTCGAGGTGGCCCTTTTGTAACATGTGTGAACCTCTAGCATCGATGACCGTGCATCGGCTACATATATGCATATATATATATTTTTTTTACTCGCCGATTTCAAAGATCGCCCCTCATATTTATCCGTCCATCGCTTCGTGTTTCTACCTAGCCGCTTTCATGTAACGGCTCTTCCAGCTTTTATCGCCCAACATCCCACATGCTTGGGAAATATTTCTTGAGATGTTGTCCGTTGATCGCAAATGGAATTTTACTCCATCCAATAGCTCGAGCATGTATGCGTTTCCTTAAAACTTGGTCGACTGCATGCGGACCATGCCAATTTGGAGACCATTTACCATATGTTGCATCCTTAGTCCCCAAGGGCAACAGCTTCCCACACCGATCACCAACGTGGAACTCCTTTGGCTTCACTTTCTTGTTGTATGCACGAGCTACCTTGGCCTTGTTTTCTTTGATTTTCTCCGGACCATAACTCGAGCTCGGTTAAATCCTCCACACCGTCACTCATCGAGTTGTACTCTTCATCGTTAGATCGTCTGAAAAGTAACACGTCTCGATCCAGCCGTAATTTCACGGTAGGACGGCTTCTTGTCCATATACTAGATGGTAGGGTGATGTTTTATTGCTCCATGACATGACATGCGATAAGCCCATAACGCCTCGACAAAACCTCGTACAACGCCTTGGGTGCTCATCGACTTTCCTCTTGATCGTTTGATGAGGCTCGTTGACGCTCAGCTTGCCCATTTGCTTGAGCATAGTATGGGATGATCTAATCAGTTTAATCCCCATGTCCTCGCAGAACTTTCTAAACTCGAGAAATAAAAACCGAACCTCCATCGGTCGTGATAGTTTGGGGAATCCGAATCTATGGATGACATGTTCCTTCACAAAATTGATAACATCCTTCGAGTTTCTCGACTTCATAGGGACAGCCTCTACCCATTTAGTGAAGTAGTCATGATAGCCAATCCACATGTGGCCTTTGCTTGATGGAGGATTGATCTTGCCGATCATGTCCATGCCCCATCCTCGGAATGGCCAAGGCTTGATGATGGGGTTCATTGTCGACGTGGTACCATCTGGATTTTTCCAAATTTCGACATGCTTGACACCCTTTGTAGTAGTTGAAACAGTCCTCAAGCATAGTGGGCCAATAAAACCCCGATCGCGATCAACCATTTCATCTTGTGAGCCGATTGGTGAGTTCCACAGCTCCTTCGTACCTCGTGTAGGAGCCGATTGGCCTCGGCGTCCCCGCATTTGAGCAATAGTCCTTCCAAAGTCCTGAAACATGTCATCCCCAATAAGCACGTACTTCATGGCTTTGTACCTTATCCGTTTAGGTGCCCCCGAGTAATCTTTCAAGTAATTGAAGATATCCGCTCTCCGCCCTGCTTCTAGGAACTGCACGAACATCGGCTCCTTCTACCACATCCTTGTACCACAAGCTATCTGCCAAGATCGTTCGCCTCGGTATTCTGCGTTCGTGGGATCCAAGTGAAGTTGACGCATCAAATTGCGTCATTAGCTCGCAAAGGCAGCCATAATGGGAAGAGGGACTCGCTCTCGCACTTGTAGTCCTCCGTGAGCGGGAAATCACCAACTTGGAGTCTCCAAAATTTCCATTGCTTCCGCCTCCGAGGAGTAACTCCATCCCTTGCGTATCGCCTCGATCGCCACATTGTTAGTGCGAGAGGTAGATAATCGATGGAGAAGGAAAATGTTGCCCGGCGACGAGTAAAATGCCGATGCCAGCCATCGTCACAAACCGATCCGTCGAAAAACATAGCCCACGCCTATGGACAAAGTGCGGCTATGTTAGTGTTGATCCTTTCAGCGATAAGGTCGGCCAGCCTGTCCCTTAATCGCTTTCGGGTTGATACGATGTCAAACTCGATAATGCAAACATCCATTTGCCCAGCCGGCCTCTTAACATAGGAGCCGACGGCATGTGCTTTATGACGCCCGACGGCATATGATGATGATTTCTCGATAGCAAAATGTGTCGCAACTTGGTGTGTGAAAACAGCAGAGGCACAACTTATCGATATCGGGTACCTTGTCTCTGCGTCCGAGATCCTCCTGCTTATGTAAAAGACGACTCGCCCAGCCCATCATAAACTTGCACCACTACCGAGGCGATGGGCGTCACCATCGACAAGTAAATGTAGAATGGCCTGTCAGCCGAGGTGGAACTAACACCGGTGGCTTTGTCGTACTCCTTGATCTCGTCAAAGGCTCGTTGTTGCTCGCCCCAGAATTCCTCGTCGATTTGATTTTAACTAGTCCCATGAACGGCTCAATCCTTCCCGATAAATTGGAGATGAATCGTCTGAAGTTGATCTTGCCGATAAGGGACTCAGTTCTTTCTTGGTGGTGGGTGGCTTCATTGTTCGTGACCGCCTCGACTTTTCAGCCGATCTCAATCCCGTTCATGGACCAAAAACCCAAGAACCGACCGTCACCCCAAAAGCGCACTTCTTTGGATTCATCCAGTCAATTTTCTTGTTCGGTCCAGACGCTGCGAATCGTCAAGTGTCCGTGGAAGCAGACTTGACCACCACGTCATCGATGTAGATTTCCACCCGGTTGCCGATCGATCATGGAAGATATAATTCATGGCCCGTTAGTGCGTGGCGCAGGCATTTTCACCAAACGTCATGACCACATATTCAAATAACCCCACGGACCACGGGAATCAATGCGCCTTGTGTATGTCTTACGGAGCCATAAAGATCTGGTTGTACCGGCATTGCCGTCCATGAAGCTCAAAACTTTATGACCAATTGCATTGATTAATGTTTACACCGCATCGGATACTCATCCTTTGGGGTAGCTCTGTTTAGATCTCGAAAATCTATAGCAACCCGCCATTGGCCACCCTTCTTCTCGGCAGTGCGATACTAGAAATCCACTCAAAGATACCGCATGGTGCGATCAAATTGGCCAACATTTTTCGACCTCTTTTTGACTTCTTCCGAATTTCGCCTTCATTTGTCGTGCTCGCTCAAAACGGCCAAATCCTTTTTGAGCGGAGACGATGCTCGATGATGCTCTGTCCAATCCAGCATCTCTGTAGTCCCAGTAAGCAATCTGGATATTGTTTCAACAGGCTATCATCGGGCCCCGCAGACTTGGCTCTAACTTTACTGGCGATAAATGTTGGTCGTGGCTTATCCCCGGGACCAATGTCGATCTCTTCTAGCTCATCGGATGTAAACCCGTACCCTAGCTTTCCGTCACTGTCAAATCGACGCTAAACACAGGCAACGGTGGGTGAGGACAAAAATAATTTGGGCCGATCGAATCGCCCCTTTTGCATCCGTCAAGGACGGTTTACACCTTATTATTTACGTGGCGAGCATCTCTTTGCTACGACTACATGAACCGCTTGTCGTATGATCGCTGCTTTTATTTTTGTGGCCGATCGCAGGATCGGCGTACCTGGTGATCGTGGACTCTTCTACTCTGTAAGGCCAGTGGATAAGACCAGCCTCACCCCGTTTTTTGTAGCTTCCATACGTTCGCAGCCGTCTAGATTGATCCCAGAGATCGGCTCTTGGTCTTCTGCCTCCCAGACGTTCATGCCAGCTATGGAAATCTCGATGGAATCGTCTGCGTGGATGACCTCCACGTCGTCTCCATCCCACTGGATCGAGCATCGATGCATTGTGGACGGATGCAATTAGCATGAATCCAATCCCTTCCTAGCAAGGCAGTGTAAGTGCTCTTGTCGCACGAAGAATGACGTGGGTACTGTTTTCCTGCCCACCGCCAAGTCCACGTTCAAGACGCCTTGTGTTCCCAAGACCGACGTTGAAGTCGCTCAACGTGACGTTGGTTTTGATCGATCTTGGGAGCGTCCCAAACGTCGTAGCATGGAGTATGGCATGATATTGACGCGCCGGTGTCCACCAACATCTTGCCGACAGGTTGCCCATTGATGTAACCTCGCAGGCTGGCTTTCGATGTTTGTAACCCTTCTCACGTGGCTTCTCAAAGATAACCGCCGCCGTGGACGCGATCAAATGTGCCACGAGTAGCTCATCGGTTCTGGCGCGCAGACCGACGGAGCACGAACACCATGTTTGTGCTAGCCGATGTCTTTGCATCGGCTCTTACCGTTTGGGGCGCCACTCTTTCCTGGTCGGGGTCTTCCGCTTCCACATCCTGTCTCACTTTGACGGCCGGATCAGGCCGTGCTTTCTTCAAAGCGTTGAGATCTGCGCTTGACTTCCTCTAGATTACGCACTCGCCTGGGTATGTCCGAGTCCGTCGGGCACCACCTCGGACGGTGGCACCTATCTTTGACCTTGTCATCCTTCGGCTCCTCGAGGTCTCCTCGCGGCGGACTCCTTGTGTTGGCTCAGGGGCGAGAGGCCCTAGGCGGTTGAATATCGACACCAGCCTCGTGTCCTCTTTCGCTGGTTGCATTCCGGCGCTTGTTGTTGTAGGCAATCGGCTCATTCCGGCCCCAAAGAATACTTGAAGAAAGGACAATCCCAATGCCTAGTCGCCTTCTTTCTCTTTCGACGGTCCCTAGCAAGGTGCTCATATCTTCGTCGTCTGCCTCTTGGCGTCGTTGGTCATATTGGCGCTCATACTTGTTAAGGAGATGCGGAATGTGGCTTCGATATCGCACTCTCCTCACTTGTTCCTCTGTTATACCGCTTTGTCATTGTGGCTGGGCGGCCGCGGACTAGCCTCCTTTCTTTCCTTGCCCCGGAGCGAACACCGTTCTCCTTGTACGTGTCATGGTGGTATCCAGACCGCCATGTTAACACCGAAGAGAAATCCAGCCTACGCCATGAGCGATCGAGTTCTACCATGTTGACGGGAAATGGGTTTGTGTCCACTTTCATGGCGAATCGCCCAAGGATCGACGACCTTGTTCTATTGCCATTTGGATTTGGCGAAGCTCCTTGCACTCATTGGTGGGGTGAGTGAACGAATGATGCCACTTGCGATGGTCTCCGTTCATCTCTGGCCGTAGGGATTTTGTGGCCTTCGTAATCTCACCGCTTCTCCTTCAATGAGATCGAATATCCGCTGCCTTTGCTCACATCGGTCGAACCCTTTCGCAGGCCCTTGCTGTTTCACCCATTTGCGTGCCACAGGATCTCCCCGAGCCCATTCAGCTACGGCCACCTCCTCAGTCCCGTCGGATCTTCTTCTTCATCGACCGGGCTTATCGGACGCTTGAATTTGTCTTGGTACAACTCGGTGGCCGTTTCATACATCGCCGGTTTAGGCCATGTGCGCCAATGAGTTGTAATCTACCGAACGCCAAGTCCTTGATGGGTGAGAGACCCAACCTGCCACTCGACGGCTTCCTTCTCGCTTAAACGAGCCGAGTAACATCGGTTCTTGACGATCTGGCCGGATGTACTGCCACGCTCGCTTCGCCGACCAAGCGCCAGTCCGCAATGCCACCTCGAGCCTCGAATGGTACTGGATGTGGAACTGCTCTTCCGATTGCTTCGGTATGAATCGAATCGTGGCAATGAGGTGTACCACCCAAAGGCGGTCTGTCGAGATTGCGCCAAAGAATCTTACGCGATCCGATCCGATGTCAAATCATGCCTAGTTGTGCTAGGTATCGGCTTATGTGCTCGATCGAGCTGGACCCTTGACCGCTGAATCTTGAGAACTCGGAGCTTATATTTGGGTGGCAATGAATCAGATCAAACTCGTTGAATGCGGCTTTGAATAGCCGATTGTCCTTCTTCGCACGGCGAACCGTCCCTCAGATGGTACCGATTTGCTCCACTTATCGAGCTGTAGGGGCTAGATTCTCATGACTTGCTCCATGGCGTGCTTGGCTAGCCACTGTTTGTCGGCGTCCATCCAGCCATCGCCGCCCGGACACGCCCGCCGGAAGATCTGCCCAAGGGTTCTGCCAGAAACTCCTGCGGTTGCAATCTGTTTGCGTGTCGGTATTGCGGTCCCGCACGAGGCGCATATATATCCGTGTGGGATCTCCTTAGGTGGCTCGAACAGAATTGACAATCGTCTGGTCGCCTCCAGCCTTGTAGACGACGTGGCCGCTGCCCGGCGGTCGAGCGGCAAGTGCGAACGGATCTGCGGCTCGGTGCAGGCGGTCTTTCCGGTGAGTCCCTAAAGTAGGTCCCGATGGGGAGTACCGATGTTTCATGATATCACGGACTACGCGATCGCGACCCGCCGGCGTTCACCAGCTCTCGAATGGCGGCAAGGAATGAGCCACCATGTAGTTGACTTCTGTCGTAGAGCCCAGTGCGCTCCT
The DNA here is from genome assembly GCA_030063025.1 of Avena longiglumis. Classification (NCBI taxonomy): domain Eukaryota; kingdom Viridiplantae; phylum Streptophyta; class Magnoliopsida; order Poales; family Poaceae; genus Avena; species Avena longiglumis. Next base: position 523,038,519 of record CP125977.1, read on the forward strand.
CCAAGGAACGATGGTCCACCTCATTAAGAGCGCCGGGAGAACCCTTTCCACCGATGCCATGCGCGGGTCCTCTCAAAAGAGATGATGAGGTCTTCCTCAAGAGGGCCTTGATCTCGTCGTGGCCTTGTGCTCGCCAGCAGATCGTCATAAGTGACGGGTCGCATTCTCCATCGCCGGGTGTTGACGTAGACGTTGTTGAAGGTCCCACCGGGCGTGCGAATGTGTTGCTGCCAAAACCCACCGCGAGCAGCGATCGACAACACGGAGAGCCGGAGGCTCCTCAGATCACGGTGGGCCTGGTCCTCGGGCGACGGCCCGCAAAAGCTCCGACACGCCCCGGCTTGGTTCGAGATGCCACCGACCTATACCTGGTCAGAAGGTGAAGGATTGCTCGATTGATTTCGCATGATAAACGGTATACGTAAAATTGAGCCGTGATCGGCTCCCATGTTTCCTAGAATCGGCTAAAGCCGATTACCCCATGGTTCTGCGTTAGATTTATGATGACATGGGGTTTTGCTTGATCACTACAAGTTAAATCGATCTACGATAGTTTAACGCTTTCACCACGTAAATGGAACGTCCCACGCGAATTGAGCCTAGTACGCATAAAAGATGAAGAATATCAATCCTAGAGAAGGCCTAATAACCAACATAAAGCCAATTACGGAACATCCTCTCTAGGACGAATAAGCCACATCCTTATGTATTACCGGATCGCTCAACCCGCTTGTAAGGCCTAATTACGTAGATATTAAACTAAACCTTGACGAACAAGGCACAACTATAACAGATCGAATCGACTAAATAAAGATCAAGGTGCTACCCTTGCACTTTGGGACACGGTGCAAGGATAGCGAGATAGCTAGAGGTAACATAACTCGACGATAATAATGAAACAAAGGCCGATGCTAGCCTCAAACAATCTAAGATAATGGTATTACTCGCCATCAACAACGCTCAAGACGAGTAAAACCGTAACGAATAGATATCGCCTAGATCGCAAGATGCGATCTAGGCAGCATGGCACTTACCCGAAAGAAACCCTAAGAACAAGGGGTGGCGATGCGCCGAGATTGTGTTTGTCATGAACGTGGTTGTTGTCTTCTTTCAATAACCCTAGGTACATATTTATAGTCCGGAGACTCTCTACTTTTGGAATAACTCTACAACTCTATCTTTACCTAAACATAAACGGAACCTAAACAAACACGAATCCTACAATGATACAAGATACACGGGCAATTCAGCCCAAATCTATGCACTAGGCCCATCCAACAATATGTTGAATATATGTATCTTCCAAGCCCATCTTGATCACCAGTGGCGGACCTAGGATTTTACCAATGGGTATGCCGGACAAAAAAATGATGGCTATTTAGATGGTACATATTTACCAATGCAACAAATAATTGTAAATTTGCATTTTGATACAGTATAGAAGCAATACACAACATGTAATTGAAAGACTAAATTCAAATAAGTCAAAATAACATATGATATTCTGAAATATGCATAAAAGAAACTTACAGTTCTACTTGTTTGGCCTACGCTTCCTCATTGCCATGAAAGACTCGATTATATCATCTTCATCCACCTCAGAGAACATATCTTTCTCAATATACATGACTAAACAATCATCCAAGAGGCTATCACTCATCTTATTTCTTAACTTTGATTTCACTAAAGTCATCGCAGAAAACACCCTTTCAACAGTTGCCGTTGCCACCGGTAGAACCAATACCAATTTGAGAAGCAAATAAACCATATCATACACTTTATGCCTCTTTGTTTCAACAAGCTTAACTGAAAGGTCAACAAGACTCTCTAGGCCTCGGAAGCTATCATCTCGTCTCATGTCAGCAATGTAGTTATCAAGTTGCACCGAGCTTTAGCAAATAATTGCCCGGGATATCATTTGGATAGAATTGAGCTAGTCTGCATACCTTCTGTGCATCAAAAGAAGCAAATAAGTTTGAAGGATTGAAGGCTGACATACAAGAAAGTAACTCCATATTAACCTCATCAAACCGATTATCAAGCTCTTGACTAATTTGATCGATCACACCAATGTATACTTCTCTTCTGAAGTGGTCATCATTTGTTTGGTTTCGGGCACGGGCATACCTTGTTGATTTTCCATAAGGCACATAGTTACCATCCATAGAAGGAACTTCGACACCATGTTTGTCACAAAACAAAGTGACCCTCTCAAGAAATTGAACCCAACCATTAGACCTCAGTTGTTGTATCCTGTCCTTTGCCCCATTAACAAGTGATATTGCATTAAGAATATCTTGTTCCCTTCTTTGCAAACATTGGGATAATTCATTTGTATATCCAAGAATCACAACCATCAAGTGTGCAAAGAAAACAAACTCAAAGGACTCAAATGCTCCAAGAACATAATGTATTCTTGTCCAATCATCCTTATATGAGGTATCATCTCCAAGCTCGGTGAGTACGTCATGAATTGTGGAAAACATAACAACAATGTTGTATACAGTTTTGAAATGTGAGCCCCACCGAGTGTCACCAGGCCTAGGCAACCCCATCTCTTGATTTAATCCACTCCCAGTTTCAAGTTCACCACAGTCAAGTGCTTTCTTGATACTCTCAAGCCTAGCATTTCGAAGCATGTCATGACGCTTACAAGAAACTCCAACAATATTCAATAAGAGAGATACTTGATCAAAAAAACTCACACAATCAGCATTTTCCTTAGCAACGGCGATAAGAACTAGCTGGAGTTGATGTGCAAAACAATGTATATAATAAGCAGAAGGCGACTCTTGCATGATTAATGTTTTTAGTCCTTTAATATCTCCTTTCATGTTGCTAGCTCCATCATAACCTTGACCACGAATTTGAGACATAGTCAAACCATGACTAGCAAGTAAAGTTTCAATTGCATTCTTTAGTGATAAAGAGGTAGTAGAAGCTACATGAACAACTCCAATGAAGTGCTCACATGGTCTTCCTGATTGATTGACATAGCGCAAACAAAGAGCAAGTTGTTCTTTATGTGATATATCACTAGACTCATCAGCCAAAATAGCATAGGGCTCATCACCAAGTTCTTCAATAATTTTCTTTCTAGTTTCCATAGCACAACATTGAATAATATCCTTCTGTATCTTTGGGCTATTTAATATGCAATTACCTGGAGCATTCTTCAAAACATACTTATGCACTTCTTGACTATTTTCTGCAAGAAACTCCAACAGTTCAAGGAAGTTTCCTTTGTTGCTAGAATCTTCACTTTCATCATGTCCACGAAATGCCAATCCTTGATGCAAAAGAAACTTGATACATCTAAGTGAATACGTCAACCTTATCTTGTAAAGACGAAGATCCTCATCGGTCCACTTCTCAATATGATAATCAATTGCTACCTTGGGATTTGTGAACCCAATGTATCTCTCTTGAGCTGCATTATGTGCCTTAGAATCCAGATGTTTCAAAAGTGCTTTCTCTCCAATATTCCAATTTCTCCACCCATCAACAGTAAATGTATCTGAGCCAGTACCCTTCTTGAACAAGTAGCATACAAAGCAAAACACAGAATCCTTCTTGATACTATATTCAAGCCACTCATAATTATACAACCATACAACATTGAATCGACGATCTCTTTTTCCAATGTTCCTTTTGGAAAAACATGTGTATAAGGTTTGAATGGGCCTTTAAGAATATATGCTCTTCGAATCGCATCTTGATCATTAACATGATAATTTTGAATGAGATGCCTTTCACCGGATCATGCGAAGCTGATTGATGTCATAAACCGGGGCTAGCGGTGGCGGCGGCGATGGTGGCGGCGACGGGTGGAGGCGATGATGGCGAGGCGAGGGCATATGGTTCATAGTTTCTTCAATTACCCTTTCTTGCTCTTGATCGTTCTTCCTCAAAGTTTCAACAAGAAGGATTATTTGAACCAGTGATAGCTTTTTTGGCTGCGTGTCTCTTAAATAAAGATGCAATGTCTCCGCTTTCTCTTCATGACTGAAACTTTTCGAAAAAATAGATAAGCAATTGGCAGTACATATGACATCATTTAATTATCTCAGATAATGCTAGAACAAAAGATTATCGTGTTGTGCACATACTAAATCTTTTGTGTTGACAAAGACAACAATGGCTAATTGGCTACAGTACTTTAACTAAGTAGAACTAGACTAGTCACTAGTGCCCTGGAACATACTATAGCTAACACAAGACTTCAATACCAATGTAACTGACCAAATTCAAGAAAGAAGGAAATAAAAATTAGATTAAAAAGGAGGATCACGGTTGTCACAAACTTGTCAATGCTGATTCCCCACGCCGAGAGACCGGAGGAAGACGGTGATTCTCGAAGTCCCAAACTCCCAATCCAATCGACAAGATTGTCAATAGTGGCTCCTTGACGCGGACGGCAATGGGCAAGAATTAAATCTGCTGGCGCGTTGTCGGCGTGACCGTGGCTGAAATTATTTCTAGATCGATCGACGCGATCTCGCATAACCGCCTACCGAATACCTAGACTTTTTGCACGATCGACACGAACGCCGCCACGGGCCTTTTTCTCCCGATCGATACCAACTTGCGCCAGGCCGGCTGGACGTTTCATTCAATCGCTAGTATCACGATGGGCTGGGCCAGGGTATGGCCCACCCGCATACCTCAGTAGGTCGCCATTGATCACGGCCCATCTCCGTCTTTGGCCAAAATACGGTGATAACACTCCGCGAGCGCGAGAAGAACTTGGACGTTTCTCTAGGACCAGGTTGAGTGACAATTTAAAACTCGCTCCACGCGTGCGAAACCAACACACTTATTTCTTTCCGTCCCACGCGAGAGACGAGAAACGAGCAACCAAACACGCCCTAAGGTGGTACAGTTGTTGTCATAAAATACATCATTAATTATAAAAATAGAAACTGCACATATGATGTAAAACACCTTTTTAATGATGCAAACAATTTATTTGGATGCTCTGTAATATATAGGAGAGTGAGCTGTGTTGCTTGTCTTTTATTAGTACTCCCTCCGTTTCAAAATATAAGATGTTTTAGGTTTGTGAATAAGATGAATCTAGACTTCTTTTAGTATGTAGATTCATCCCAAAGTTGAACGAACCTACATACTAAAACAAGTCTAGATTCATTTTCTTCCCAAACCTAAAACATCTTATATTTTGAACGGAGGGAGTATGTGCTTGTGCTTTGATGATCGGCCGTCCGAGCCGGAGGAGAGCATGCTCTTTTGGCCTGCACGGTCACGGTAGGTGGCGAGCCAGCCAACGTTCCAGAATCTTCCTTCTCCGCAAACCCTCCCTCCCACAACAAGTTCCCCCTCTGCTCTCCCTCCTCCTCGCTTCCTCCGCCGCCTCTCGTCCCAACCCCCCAAACCCTAGGCACCCACCCGCGCCTGCCATGGCCACCATCCCCACCACCGGCACCTCCCTCCTCCCAGGCTCCTCCGCCGCCGCCCTCCAGGTAACGCACGAAAACCCCTGACTAAACCCCGCCCGATCCAATCCGATCCGACGACCTCCCCATCCGTCTCCGGCGGACGTCCTCTGCTTAAAGCTGACTTCTTTTTCTTTGGTGGCAGCAGAGGGGCGGGAGGTCCAGGAAGCCGTCGGCGGCGAGGCTGCTTCCCAGCCGTCGCCGGGCGCACTCCGCGGTGCGGGCCTCCGCCAAGGACATCGCCTTCGACCAGTCCTCGCGCTCCGCCCTCCAGGCCGGCGTCGAGAAGCTCGCCAACGCCGTCGGAGTCACCCTCGGACCCAGAGGTTGACCGATCTCCCGTGATCCCCCCCACTTCCCCCCACACTTCCCTTTTCTTACAAGTCGCTGTCGATTCTTATTGTCCCTAGTGCATGCCGAATCTATTTTTGGCTGCAGTGCTAACTAGGGGATTGATTGGTACCAGTACATGGCTGGCTACTATATGTGCAGCAGCTCCATGCCCCCCCTTAGTCTGATTTAGTAGTATGGTATTGGAATTTCTATGCCAGTTGCTCCCACTGATTAATGTTTATACTAGGTACAAACTTGAAGATTTAAGATTTGTAAGGTTAATAACTATAGGTTGGGCTTATCACAACCATCTGTGATAAACTGTGGTGTATTTGTAGGCCCCTGATGAGCCTTTTTAGTCCTTCTTCCTATTGGAAATCCTGACCGATTGTTATCTTCCGTCCCTGATTTCCCCTCTTTCTCTACGAGGCTGCTGCTTCTTCCTGATCTCCTTTCCCATTGCTTTGTTTTGCAGGAAGGAATGTTGTCCTGGACGAGTTTGGCAGCCCCAAAGTGGTCAACGATGGAGTTACCATTGCCCGGGCTATCGAGCTCGCCGATCCCATGGAGAATGCTGGTGCTGCTTTGATTCGTGAGGTAAGCATTTTCCAGAGACATACTATGTTTTCTGTATGACAAAATTTTAGTTCATCACTTAATTCATTGCCATACCTTTCTCGCTCAAGTCTTCACTGTACACCTTTTTATCTTCCAAAAATGACAGGTTGCTAGCAAGACAAATGACTCGGCGGGCGATGGGACCACGACCGCATCCGTCCTGGCTCGCGAGATCATCAAACTGGGCCTGCTGAGTGTTACCTCAGGGGCAAACCCAGTATCCATCAAGAAGGGCATTGATAAGACGGTGCAGTATTTGGTTGAGGAACTCGAGAAGAAGTCGAGGCCTGTCAAGGGCAGTGGGGACATCAAAGGTGAGATGCAGCTTTATTTTGATTCTTTTATCTTAAAGCAAGCCTGATAGCTTGCCCTCTGCGCAAGGAAGGAATATGTTGTGAAACACTTTGCTCTTCTCTTTCAGCTATTGCCGCCATATCTGCTGGAAACGATGACGTTGTGGGGACCATGATTGCGGAGGCTATTAACAAAGTTGGCCCCGATGGTGTCCTCTCAATCGAGTCATCGTCGTCGTTTGAGACTACTGTTGAAGTTGAGGAAGGAATGGAGGTAAGCGCCCTAACCAGGCCTGCTGTCTTCCTTATTCCATTTTGTGGTCGAATAACTACATCTGTTCTTAGTGATGCTAAAGTAGTAACTCATTTCACCAATCTGTACAGATTGACAGAGGATACATCTCTCCTCAGTTTGTCACGAACCCTGAGAAGTCCATTGTGGAGTTTGAAAACGCTCGGGTTCTTGTCACTGATCAGAAGATCTCCTCGATTAAAGAAATCCTCCCTTTGTTGGAGCAAACTACACAGTTGAGAGCACCACTTCTCATAATTGCAGAGGACGTATCTGGAGAGGCTTTGGCAACTTTAGTTGTCAACAAGCTTAGAGGAATCCTGAATGTAGCTGCTATTAAAGCTCCTGGTTTTGGTGAAAGGCGCAAGGCTCTTCTTCAAGACATTGCCATTGTTACTGGTGAGACTACTTTCTGCTAGACCAATTGGATTTTTATTTTTATTTTCATGATTCTCATCTTTGTAGACCAAAAGCTCTTTTTCTCAATTGAATACTTTATCTTGTCCCTTTTGTCTCTTTTATTAGCTTATGTTGGACTGATATATTGTTATAGCAATCCCCCTTCTCTTTTATTAGCATAAGTCAGATTCTGACTTAGTGTTGCAATTATTATCACATTACCTATTCTACTGGATTATGCAAAATTAATGTGCTCCTGTGCTGCCTAACAAGCTACAGTACCACTTTTTTTTTGTATTAATATCAGTGGCTGCAAGTGTCAGTTCTGACTTCTGAAGTTAAAACTTAAACAACTGTTATTTTGCTCTGCAACTGGTTCCAGCTCTGTAATGTTGCTTGCTGCTATATTCATCTGTCCATGTCTGTTTTGTCAGGTGCTGAATTCCAAGCCAAAGATCTCGGCCAACTGATTGAGCAGACATCAGTGGAGCAGCTCGGCATAGCCCGGAAAGTGACAATCTCTCAGTCATCCACGACCATCATAGCAGACGTCGCCACCAAAGACGAGATCCAGGGAAGAATCGCACAACTGAAGAGAGAGCTCTCTCAGACAGACTCGGTATACGATTCTGAGAAGCTGGCAGAGAGAATCGCAAAGCTTTCCGGCGGAGTTGCGGTGATAAAGGTTGGAGCTGCAACAGAGACGGAGCTCGAGGACCGCAAGCTCCGCATAGAGGATGCCAAGAATGCTACCTTTGCGGCCATAGAGGAAGGTATCGTACCTGGAGGTGGTGCGGCCTATGTCCACCTGTCGACCTTTGTGCCCGCCATCAAGGAGAAGCTGGACGACCCTGAGGAGCGCCTTGGTGCTGATATCATTCAGAAGGTATTGTTATTCCAACGAAAACAAGTATACTGCAGTCGTAAGTAGTGAGATAGTTCTACTGCTGTACTGTGTAGGCTTGATAGATGCCATGCAATTAGTTGATCTGTTGTTTATTCACGTAGAACATGAGTTCAGCTTTGGCACTTTGCTTTCATACCACAACATTCATCTAGCTATTAACTTGAGCACTTGACTGTTCTTTTTGTCTGTAGTTTAGGTATGATAGATTAGTTTGTATTTCCTCCAGTGAATACACCTGTACTGCAATTATAAGTAATAATGAGATAGTTCTGCGGTTGTACTTTGTAGAATTGATAGACGATGTGCCTTAGTTTGCAATGCGAAAAAAATTGATTTGTTGATCATTCATGTAGAACAGTTAGTAGTTAGTCTTCAGCATTTTGGTTCCATCTGAAAAAAAAAACATTCTTACAGTTAGTAACCAGAACATCTTACTGTTCTGTCCGTCTTACTTGGATCCATCCCTGTTGTCGGATCTGCAGGCTCTGCTGGCACCCGCATCGCTGATTGCCCACAACGCCGGGGTGGAAGGTGAGGTGATCGTGGAGAAGATCAAGGACAGCGAGTGGGAGTTTGGGTACAACGCGATGACGGACACACACGAGAACCTGGTGGAGGCCGGCGTGATCGACCCCGCCAAGGTGACTCGTTGCGCCCTGCAGAACGCGGCGTCCGTGGCTGGAATGGTCCTGACCACCCAGGCCATCGTTGTGGAGAAGCCGAGCAAGAAGGCCCCTGCTGCCGCCGGGATGCCAGGGGGCATGTAGGAGCAAGCAACACATATTTAAGGAATTGTGGTGGTGTGTAATGCTGCGGCTAGTACTCTTTATTTATTTTTGTAGTGGGTTGAAGTGGATGCCGTCTTGAACTACTATATATTTTTCTTCTAGCTGAGATGAATTTGAGCAGAGGAATAAATTTGGTAAAGTGGAAGGATGTCCTGTTTTGACTTGCGCTCTGATGTCTCTTTGTCCTGTGTTGCTCTTGTAATTATGAGTGATGAATTCAGACGCTTGCACTGATAAGTGAGTTTTTTGATGAAAATTCAGTTAGAACAACATGACAGAAAAAACTCGCAGCTTTTATATATAATACTCCATTGAGGATCTTAATTTGAAAAAAATAAATTCATAGTATCATGGATTATATATAGTGAAAGAAAAAGCTGATGGATACTGTATTCTCCAGAATCTAACGACTGAATGAGGTTGATCCACCAAGACGATCATGGTCCTAGCATCATTTCCGGGCAGAGGTCCATCGTGATCGTGGGCACTGCAGGAACGCCAGAGTCTCTCCTTTGCCCCTCCGTCAGAGGTTCCCAGCCCAGCTTGACGCTGCCCAAATATTTAGTTTTTCAGTTACAGCAATGGCCTAGAGAATAGAGGGGATGGCGTCTGTCGTCCTACATGTGCCTCTTCCGGCGGTGGCTCGCGTACACCACGCTGGGATGCACGTCGCGCAAGGCAAGGTGGGGTGGGGGTTCAGTTCAGCGAACGAGAGGCAAGCCAGCCAGGCGTTCGGCGGAATGCCCGCGAAGGAGAAGGGTGAGGTGCGTGCGTACGAAGCGGGAGGCGAGCATGCCGTTGCCGTGCACGACGCGGCCGCGCGTGAACCCGGCGCCACGGGCCAAGGCGTCGTCCAGGCGCACCGGGTTGCGGTCGCCGCTCACCGCCTCGTCCTCCTCCGTGAACTGCCGCCGGGCCGGGCCGACCGACGTCGCGGAGGTCGAGGCGGGCGAGACGCATCCATGTGAGGTCGAGCTAGCCGGCGAAGTAAACCGCAGGTAGTAAAGACTAGTCCCGATTTAGAAAGAATCAGGTGGGTATACACGTGGCGGCCTGCGGGGACCCACCTGGCAGCACAAATCCATGGCGCTGCTCGCGCGCCTTATCCTCACTCAGCTAGAGCAGGACTGCAGGAGCAGGCAGTAAAAAAATCATGGCTGATGGAGCGACCATGATCTTCCCGACCAATCAAAACACTTGTGATGAAAGCGGATAGGAGAGGACACTGAACCAGACAACACACTCTGCTCCGCTAGCACCTTGGAGCCCGTGCGTGCGAGCTGAGCTGAGCTGAGCTGCCTCTTCTTCTTCCTCCAGCCTCGCCCCATGAATTCCAGCCGGAGCCTCCTCTCGTCGCCCCTCTTCCCCACCTCTTCTCCAAACTTGAGGAGCAGTGCTTCTTCCCCATCCCCCTCGCGCACCTCAGGTACATCTTATTCGCACAACCATCCTTCTTCATCAGCTGATCCGATTTGGGCATTTGGCAGTCCCGATGATTCATGACAACACCGGCCGAGCATCCACCGCGTGCCACTACTCGCCATCGCTCGTGGCGGCCGAGGAGCAGGACATCCATGGCTCGGTGTCACTCAAGGGAGAGAAGGCCTTGCTGGAGTTCCTGCTGGACATGGTGTGTTGCCCCATCCATCCAACACTCCCTTCATGTGTTCATGTAGTACATGGTTCTATTTATTCTGTACCATTTCTAGTGCTGATTCTCTGTTATCTGTTTCGCTGCTCAAGGCTTTGGAACAGCACACGGAAGGGAAGAGCCTCAAAGGCCAAGAGGGGGCGGAGGGCGAGTTCGAGAGCTACCTGCGAGACCTGCAGAGGCAAGTCATCTACCAGCAGGCGTTTGGGTAAAATGACACGCACATCCTCTGTTTCTGTTCCCCTTGTGCACACTCTCTGGTTATTCTCATCTCACCTCACCTGACTCGTGTTTGGCAGTTCTGTTTCCATCGGCACTTCCATGCCGTCGTTGAAACCAGTTGCGAGCTTGGGCCTTGGTGCAGCAACCTCGGTCACCTTGACCAAGGAGGTGGCGTTTCTGGGAGACGAATCAGCCGCTTCTTCTTCTTCTTCTTCTTCTTCTTCTTCTTCTTCCACCCAGCTGGATGTGCTACCCAGCTTGATGCTTTCCACCAGTAATGTGGAGTCGAACCACCACCCGTACGACAAGCTGCTGGGCAATGGTCAGGTGTTCATTCGATCTACACGGTTGCGCGAGAGGAGATCCAAGAGACGTAACGCTCCTCAGGCATCAAGTACCACTGATGTCCAGTGCAGCGTTGCCAACTCGAAGAAAAAGGACAAGTCCAAGAAGTATGGCAGAGTTCTTGGTCCAGACGAACCCTTCAGGTTGTTTCTACGAGACACCGAGACGACCGAGTTCTTGACGGCAAAGGAAGAGAAACACTTGTTCAGTCAGATACAGGCATGTCGTATATCCCGGTCTCACCTTCTAACTTTTTTTATTCCTGCCCTTCGTGCCGCTGTGAACATGTTTCATCTTGCTAATTCAGTGATTTGGTAAATACCGCAGGATCTTATGAAACTAGAGGAGGCTCAGCGTAGACTAGAAGAGGAATGTGGCCGTGAGCCGACGCTGGCTGAGTGGGCTCAGGCTGTAGGGATGAGCTGCAAGGAGCTGCAGTCGTCTATACATGTCGGAAGACGCTGTAGAGAGAAGATGGCTCGCTCAAATTTCCGCCTCGTGATACATGTAGCTAGGAAGTACCAGGGATATGGTCTTGATATCGAGGACCTGGTTCAGGTTTCACTCTTTTCTTACATTGGTACTGCAGAACCTATGCCGTCATGTTCCATGTTGCAAATGTTTCCTGTTCTTACTTCCAGGACGGATGCCGTGGGTTGATGAAGACCTTTGAGAAATTCAATCCAAGCAAGGGATGTAGGTTCCCCACGTACGCGTATTGGTGGATACGTCAAGCAATTAAAAAGTCTATTTTCAAGCATTCAAGATTAATTCGGTTGCCGGTATGACCTGAATTCACCATGCCCCTCAATCCAAGTTTCAGAGGAGACAGAGTTCATTTAGTCTGGCATTTATATCTTCTGAAAGCTACCAATTTCTAATTTGCAGGAGAGTGTGTATGCACGTCTGAAAAAGGTTGGGAAAGCAAGGCTGGAATGCATCTTGGAAGGGGAGCAGCCTACCAATCAAAACGTAGCTAGGCGTGCCGGCATCACGATTGAGAAGCTGGCAAAACTGAAAGCGAAAACCAGAAAACCACGGTCGATGCAGGATCAGGTTTGGTCCAACGATAGTGTCACGTTCCAGGTACTCTACCATTTCCATACCATGTCCTGCAATTTCTCAAATCAGTGAAGAGAACAGATAGTAGTTGCACATGAGGACATATTTTCATGGTAGTTCTATGTACTATAGCTCTGCCTTCAGAAGATAAATACACTTCTTAGTCTTAGACTAGCTTTTTGCTGATATCAAAGGAGGTTAGCTATTTCTGGTCAAAACAAAAGCAATTGAGCTGTGATATTTAACACCGCAGGAGATCACAGAAGACCCGAACATCGATCCCCCTGACCTGGTGGTAGACCGGATGATGTTGAGGCAGCAGGTGCACGACTTCCTGGGGACGATCCTGAGCACCAGGGAGAAGGAGATCATCGAGCACCGCTTCGGGATCCACGACGGCGAGCCCAAGACCCTCCATGTGATCGGTGACATGTACGGGCTTTCCAAGGAGAGGATCCGGCAGCTCCAGAACCGTGCCCTGGAGAAGCTGAAGCGGAGCGCGCCGACGCAGGGATTTGACGTCTACCTGGATCTGCTAACATCAAACGGCTAAAGCAAGTAAAACCTGGGCTGCGCGCAGTTAGGAGGATCGACGCCTCGATCTTGGGGGCGCTCGAGTACCAACGCATGTTAGTTTGTTTCAGTTCAATTGTTCATACAGAAAAAAAGGGGAGGAGAAAATGCACATGTATGTATGTATGTATGTATGTAGGTACTACACCTGTATGCGGGTGCCTAGAATTACTACACAGGAACCCCACTGACACGAGTCTAGAATTGAAGCTAAAACATGCAGCGTTTCAGTGGCATCATTTTGCCCGATGTAAGTAAGTTTTTTTTTCGCAAGGTACATACTGATACTGCAATTACTTGTAACCAGCTGGTACATATTTTACATGTTTTTGTTTTGGGTTATCAGGCACTGCTGCTACAGTCAGTGGGTAATACCTTCAAGTGTCTGTACATGGTTGCATGCACATCTTAATGGGGCTGGAGTGAACTTTGAGTATGTCCTGTGACTACTTACCGAGTGACTATGACCCAGTTCTTTTTGGGGCTTCTCCGAGAAGCCGCCCTTCCCCCAGCTTCCTGGGGAAGCCGGTCTAAAAAATTTACGAGCCTTCCAAAATAGTTAAGGCTAAACTGGAAGCCTCGTAAATTTTTTGAACCGGCTTCCCCAGAAAGCTCGGAGTAGGGCAGCTTCTGGGAGAAGCCACCAAAAGAACTCGGCCTATGACGGTATGACCACATCTGTGAACCTGCTAAGATCCAGTTTTTTGTTTTCAGATGGAGCTTGCCCAGCTAATGCAAAAAATCTGTCCCACAAAATTGATCCATGGAAAAAGCTGGGCAGGATCGAGTACCTTCAGGTTACTTGAGACATAACTCACAAAATTGATCCAGTGGCTGAAGGTTCAGAGACATGGGTAAGGATGGAATGCCTTGAGGTTCAGGAGACATTTATTCTTTAAGGTGGCCAAATCGAGGAGAACAGATCACGCGAATGGTTACCATGATGCGAGGAAGACACTAGGACCGCTACCTTTGTTAGACAGATCGACGGCCCCACGCTGCCGAACCCAACTGATGGCACTAAGGCCTTGTTCGGTTGCAAGGAGTTTATTCCCTGCAGCAGGGAAACAACCCACGCAAGGATTGGTGTCACCCGATTCACACCAATCCCTTTCCTACCAATCCCACAATTCCCTGCATCTTAACCTCTGTTCGTTTAATCCCTCCCATCAACCAACAACACAGGAAAATAACAAAAGACAACTGGTCGCAGTCCAACATAGATGAAAGAGACAAAACACGAACAGGCAAACCAGAGTTGCTAATTAGTATAAACATGTGTTTCTAATTACTGTATGATGCTCAAGAATCATCATCACCAGAATACAAATTAAATTGATCAAGAAAAAAATGGCAAAAACTATACTCCGTCCATCCGGAAAAGGATGTCACCACTTATGTACAAGATGATTTTTTTACAAAAAATTCCTCCTAAATTCAAACCATTTCAATATTTGTCCTGATTCAGACATGTTATTATGCTCATGGTCGTCCCTGTCCGAGCTTGCGACGCCGCCTCCCCATCCAAGCTTGCGGTCGTGCAGGAGAACGCCCTCGCCTACTTCCGCACCCGCATAGGAGGGAGCACGACCTCGACAGACTATTCCGCCACGCAAGGCCGCCGCCGCCCCGTCCGCTCCTGGACTGTGTGGCACATTCGAAGCTGCAACCCGCCACCGCATCGCCCCACCTCACCCTGCTCCGGCTATAGGGGAGCTCTCTCCTAGGGCCACGCGGCCGCTCAGCTCGCCAGAGGGCTCCAGTGGGGCCACCCAACTCTCCACCTCTCCGCCGTCCTCGAATTGGACGCCTATGCAGACTGAATATTAAGGTTAGTGCAGACTGAATATTTAGCAAATGACAGGCATACTGATGCAGTAATTTCAAGATACACAATTAACCAGTACCAATTTCACTTTCATCAAGAAAACTTGCATATTTAGTACTCCAACTTACAAAAACACGATGAAATTAAATTGAGTTCCAGCACATTTTACTGAAATGTAGGCTTTAATTGCCTCAGACTTCGCTTCATTGATTCAGTGTGCCTGGATGTGCCTTCTTGCTGTAATCACTAATACAAAAGCATCGATCAAGTAAATTTAGATGAAAGACACAATGATAACATGAAAAAAGGAGCTCGTCCTTGCAGAGTAAATTGCTTCAATCGTCCATACATACATCATGCAAAAGAATACTACAGTAGAACAAATCCAAGATTTCACCAATTCTTTCTTGCGCTAACGGATTTCATCGAGACTGAATAAGGCTTCCTGCTAGTGCGTACATAACATGGTACCCGTTTTTTTTTGAAGAAAAAGAATATGAGGTCAGTTTATTATCTCTATGCAACCTTTACATTTCTACACTTTTAGCATTGAATTTGGTACTACTAGTTCAAACTGCAAGAAATACAGAATTAAACAGAAAGTAAAATTGCAGAAAACTAATGAGTATTTCATGCCAAACGATAACTTCACTTAATTCTTGCAACCTGCTGACTTCTAAACTAATGAGTATTTCATGACAAACTAAAGATTTAGGGTTTAGTGTCTACCAAGAATTCCTATCTTCCATAATTCAGAATTCTTGACTTCTACTTAAAGAATTCCTTTCCTAGATATACTACTTCTTCATATCCATCATCATGTGCTAACATGATGAGCTTTGCTATATAATAATATTCTTATCCACCTTTAATTTTTCTAAATCCATTTATAAATTCAGTAAGCTTGACACTAAAAACCTTTCCTAATTCTCTTATATCTATACTTGGTTATATCAACTACTCTATTGCTGATAACCTCCAATCCAACAAATATTTACTTCTAACTCCATACATACCCTTCCTTAATCCTCCACCACCAACAGTACTCTAATAGATTCATTTATAATTAGATATATATCAAATCCTACTTCACCTCAAGTATTTACTATTTTCCAAGAGGAAAATACTCTATAATTCAATGCTCCTCTAACATCATCCTAATCATACTATTTTATCTCTAATTAACTCCAATAGCTTATGCTAGAGTTCAACCATGTTTTACCCACCAATGTCACTTATACTGGATATAAGCATTCAATCTTGGTGATTAAAGCATGATCATTATAATCCTTTGATCCTTTATGGTTTAGGTTACCAATTAGCTAATCAAGGCTTTATCAATACAACATTACAATGGTATTGAAGTTATCTTCTTAATATCTCTAGTGGATTAGGGAATGTTATTCATGGACTATACCTACTTAGTACCATAGGATTACTCTTTGGTCTCTATCTTCAATGTTTACCCTTATAATCCTATTTGTTACCATATAATTAGTTCTTCCATATAACCCTTCTATTTATTTAGTAATGAGTTAACTCCTTCAATTACTATATTGATTTGATTCCCTTCAATCACTTCCATCCTATAGATGATATCAAAACTAGCATTACTACCTACCTCTTCTTACGATTTTCTTTATAGGCCTTAAGTGAATGCTTTGATATGGACAAGAGTTGATAGATTAATAATTAATGGGTTAAGAATTGGTGAATCAATAGTTGATTACTCAACTTTGATGAACAAGAAATATGAGAATAGGGGTAAGGATTGAATAGGTCAATAGTTAGTTATTACATTCTTGTTACTTGGTATTCATGAGTTATTGTAATGAATACTAGGATGTGATCACCTAGGGATCTAATTACAATCATTAATCAATGTGTAATGGTTTAGTTTCATTGTATTTGATCACCCAAATTGAGGTTTTAGTAAAGGTCATATTGAAACTTATCGCAGTCAACTTGATGATCTACTTCAATTCCATCAAGTTGAGAGAAGCTTCAATCATTTTGACAAGTTTTATTCAAAAGCGCGAAAATTATTCGGATTTTCTATGCATGAATGCAATACACACATCTTCGTTCAGCTTATTTCTAAGATCTAATGCTGGGATGTTACAAAAGCGTCCCACGACAAGTGCTGGGCGCCATCAGCAACCATGGAGGAGGGCAGAGCGGTGGTGGGTGCGCTGTTGATAGAATATAGATCTCCAGAACTATTGAAGTGTGCGATCTCCGCCTTGGTCATGGAATCCTTCACAGACATGCCAAAACAGTCAAACTCGACGGAGACAAGATTATCACATGTAAATTGGCGGACTGAAATTAAGTTTTTAATTAGGGCAAGGGCAACAAGGACATCTCAAAGGAGGAGTGGTTTTGTGGTAGATGGGTTTGGCCAACACAATGGATAGGAATTAAAGAACCATCTCCAAGAGTAATAGAGGAAAAAGGTGAAGAAGTGAACGATGACAGCGTATTACGTGAATTAGACATGTGACTAGATGCACCAGAATCGAAAATACAATCCATACCTGAGTTTCCTTGAGCAACGAAGTTGTTCATGGCCTGGAGAAAAGCGGCTTGGTCCCAGTTGTTGCAGGGAACGAGATTGGTGTAGATGGCGGCGCCGGGGCGAGCGGTGGCAGCAGAAGCTGGTACATCGGTTAGTGGCCGCCTGTTGAGGTGTTGTAGTTCATTGGCGACGGTGCGCTGTAGGCGTAGTAGGATGGTTCGTCGACGTAAGCCTGCGACGGAGGGCGCATACCGAGTAGTCCAGGGGAGCCGGTGTGCGGGCGCATGCCCGGCATCCAAGAGCCGATGTAGGCGGGTGGAGCACCGATCGGAGAGGGAGCTACCCAGGGCATGGACCAGTCTTGCACGAGGCCGGTCCAAGGGTCATGTGGGGGGCGGTAGATCGGCGATGCTGGAGGTGCAGGATCCGATGGTGGAGCCGTAGCTGGTGGTGCGCCGCCTGAGGGAGCCGGAGCCGATGGTGCTGATGGTCGTGGAGGTCGATATATCGGTCTTGTGCCTCGGTAGTTGGGGCTGTGGCGCCATCCTGGGGGTGGTTGCACCAATGGTGGAGGAGTCAGCGGCGGTGGAGCTGGAGCAGGCGGACGTTGGACGACCGCGAAGACTTGGGGGCGATCCTCCTTGTTGGTGATGGCGCGATCTGCCCATTGAAGCATGGAGCGTACCTCGGCGAAGGAGGGTCGCGGACGCATCATGGGGATGAAGGAGGCTTGCTTCTCAAAACATTCACTGAGCCCGACGAGAAGAACATTGATGAGTTGGTGGTTGTCGATGGTGTCGCCGAGTTCGCGGAGCTCGTCGGTGAGAGCCTTGAGCCACTGACAATAAACCCCCACTTGGGAGTCGCCTTGGACGGTGTTGCGGAGCTCGGTGTGGAGGGTGTTGACACGAGCATCGATGTTGTCTTGAAACAGTTGATGGAGGGCCGCCCAGAGCGTGGCGGCGTTGGAGGCGTCGCGGAAGACGATGTTGAAGATCTCGGTGGACACCCGTTTATAGATCCATTGGATGATGGCGAGGTCGTCCTTTATCCAGCGAGGATCCGAGGGCTGGGGGGACGGAGTTGGCGTCGACGTGGCCGAGGAGATTGCAGCGGCCTAGATGAACTTCGAAGTAGTGGCGCCAATGGCAGTAGTTGTGCTTGGAAAGATCTAAAGTAATAGGAATAAAGGGACTAACATCTTGAATTGTATCGGCATATTGGATGGTGGATGGGGTATAGAGGATACTAGGGTTTTGATAGAGGTAGAGGTGGAGGATTGAACCATGGCAGCGGTGAGCTTGGAGGGGCGAGTTGGACGTGCCACTCAAAATAGCCGGGCTGTGGTGGGGTGGACAGCGACAATGCCCTAGATCGGTTTTAGTCTGGTACCATGTAAAATAATATTTTTCTCATAATTAATTAATTGTTTAGAGATTATAAGAGGTATATATTACGAACAAAACTCTAAAACAAAAGCGTATCCAACTCTAAAACAAGGATCTCCGGCACGCCGGCATCTCCCCAACGCCCCCACGATCCGCTTTGACGCCCAATGGCAGACCCCACCTGCGGCCGGCGCGACGGTGGCACACCGCACTCCCGATAGCCACGGGTAGATGATAAGCCCTGTCCTCACTTAACACCCACCGCCCCCAGTTCTGGAACAGAACAAAAAGGTTATTCAAATTTCACACTACGGTTGGAGTTGTAACCTAGTACCTTTTAGTTGTTCATGGATTAATGGAACAAACGTCAGTACATCATCTGATTCTGAGACCGTAGTATCCACCTAATACAGAAGATCTACCTGCTGTAACCCACCTTTAGTTGTTCCAAGGAGGGCTTACCATGTTCAAAAATACATATAGTTGTTCCAAGGAGACCTTATGGTTACATCAGAATTACAAAGATAGAGCGGAATTTACAGTCCGACTTAAAAGGAGAAATCTGAGACCTAAGGTGTTAGAAACTTTTGTTTCCACTCTGTCAGAGTAGGTGCCAGGTTCGTCGATCTCGTGGCCCAAAGCTCCAAGGTGTTGGCGATGTTGTTGAAAAGGATGCGTTTTGTGAGTCACCTATTGTTGAATATCTTGTTGTTTCTAGCATGCCATGTATAGCTCGAGAAAGAAGGCTGCCATAAGGACCGGCCATGTCTTCTGAGTACAGCAGGGTTGCCGTACGTCTAGTTCCGAGTCAACACGGAGCTCGATGATGGTACCTGGCACTACGACATATATACTTGGAGAAGAATGGAGTGAAACTGAGGATGGGTGGAGAATCAGGGTTTTTCCCCAATAGAATCCCCGTGAGGATTAAATCATTACCATAGCTGTCCGTATACGTAACAGATGAATTAACCACCGAGAAACAGGGAATTAATGGATAATCATTATCAGATTAAGGCATGATAGGAAGGCCCTCGGTACATGGGCATCCATATCAAGATGATTCCAGTTCATGAACCCACCCTAGATATCCGAGAAGACCACCGCATATTCCTCATGGACATTCCTTCGAACGCCATGCGACAAGTAGATCTTGGTTCGCGAAACTGGATGTGGCCCTGACTGTGTCCTAGACACTAGGAGGAGATCCATCCTCCATTGCCAATTGTGATCGCAGTCCGGATGCACCCCATTTCTGAAAATAAGCACTATCTTCTGAAAATAATAACGACACCCATTTTGACGCGACGCATATGTCTCGGTTGAGTTTTATTTCATTATCAATGATAGTATTTGTACATTGCCGTGCATGTATATAATCACATATACTAGTCACATGATCTTGACACCCCGCAAGAAATACCAAGAAATATGCAGGCATATTTGTGTAAGCGCTAAATTTTGCTAGCCACTCGTAGTAGATTTTAATTGAGCCAGCAAGTTTGTACTTGTTGTTGCAGTTGGCCAAACGCATCATTCCAACATTTTAAAAGAAATTCACTTGGTCTCGGGTCAGTGGCTCCGGCTGTGAAATCGCTAGCGATCAGCTTGACAAATCCCCTATCATCGCGCGCTACCGTGAAAACAAATCTCTAGGATCGGAGGAAGTCTATGGCCTATGGCGGTGCCATTACTACTTTCCGTTATCATGCATACATTTTTACTATCCTTGTCTTGCCCTTTTTTTTCCTTTTAACTTTTCCATGTCCTTTTTTTGGGTGGATACATGCATGCACATTTTTGTAGGCATATGAACCCATTATTTGAATTACATAAGAAATATTTTATTACATACACCAACATTATTTGCACATATACATATATAGGATTTTTTTTGTATAGCTTAACATTTTTAAAATAAAAAATATATATTTGTATTGGTGTACATGCCGTAATTGTTTTCATATACTAGAAAATTTATGCAAAATATATAGCAAACTACCTACGAGCATAGCTGCGCGCACATATATAGATCTAACCACGTACGTTGATTCACCTCATTCTGTCCAGATCGAAGATCCCTGGTCTATCTATCTAATGCCAGCCGTGAACCGTAACCTTCAAGATACGTACACTCCAACACGTTATTAAGGATGATGAACCGAGCTAGGTGAGAATGATGACTGGAATATGGGGTCCACCTGGAGTGGGCGGGGTAACACAACTGCTGGCGAACACAAACACATTATGAATAATGTCCCTTTGATATTGCTATATCATTATTATGGCCTCGAGTGAATATGCTTAGGGAAAAAGGTTCAAGCTCACATCATATATATATAACCCAGTTCAGTATAAACGACAATGTCAATATGACAACTCAACATATGAGTGGCTCAAACAAACAAGTTTTCTAGGGATGGTGGATGACCTTTGTGAGAAGTTTGACCTTTCAGCACATACGAGGTGGAGGATTGAGCTGTAGATATCGAGGATGCATCATCGAGCTCAAAACAGAAAAATCTTCTCCGATAAATACATGGAGTGTTATCAGAGCTGATCTCACCTGTCTCCGGTGCACGCACCCTCCGAGCGTCTCGAAGATAACACAGATGGTCTCAACGGCAATTCTCAATTGATCGTTATTCTAGCAGCTAGACTGAACTAAACCTAAGTTGTACACGGTGGCCAAACGCCACGGAGGACAAACCTAGACCTAACCCTAACCCTACGGCGAGAAGAACTAAACCTAAGTTGTACACGGTGGCCCGACGACCTCCCCCATCCCCACTCCGACCGGCGAGCCCGGTAGAGGAAGAGGGGCGAGGCGCCGAGAGCTATCTAGAGACTCTCAAGGGATAGAGGGGAGAGAAAACGGGAGGGTAGACTGCACACTTAGCTGTGACAAGAGAAGAAGATGTTATGGTCTTTGCAAGCTGAACTAATAAAGTTATATAGAGAATTTGAGTATCCACACAACAACCAGAAATAATTTGAATATCCACACAAAGAACTAAAGCTTTAGCTAACTCATATATATATATATAGTTGCTTGTAATAATTTGAGTAGAGCATCCATCGAGGAAGAAACCATGCAAACTCCAACGCGAAAATTAACCCAAAAAGAAGTGTCTTTCTCTAAACCTATACCATGCATGGATGGAGTGAGATTCGTCAGACCTGCCATGCAGCAGCGCGGCAGACCGGGCAGCTGGGATTCTCGCGCAGCCACTCGTCGATGCAGCGGACGTGGAAGACGTGCCCGCACTCCGGCAGCCGACGCACTTTCTCCCCCACGCCTATCTGCCCCAGGCAGATGCTGCAATCCGGAAGCGCCGCCCTGCCGTCCCTCTTGTACTTGAAAACCGCCGGGAGCTCGATCTGCCCGTTGCCAGCCGGGGCGGTGCCGGCCGCTGGCGCCGGGATTTCCATCCGGCCGTTGTTGCCGGCCGAGGGGATGCCGGCCGGACGACGCCGCTTCCCGACGACGACAGGAACAATGATGACGCTGAGGAGTACGGCGACGATGGCACAGGCGGCGCCAGGACCCCCGAAGAGGCGGTAGGCGCCGGCCAGCAGGGAGCCGGCGACGAGGAGGTGGGTGGCCGCGCCGCAGACATAGGAGGAAGCGCTGTCCATGGAGGTACGTCAAGCAGATGGGTCGGCGGCGGCGGCGGCGATGGTGCACGGAGAGATCGAATACGCGAGCGAGCGCTGATATATATAAGGCAGGCGTGTGATGGAGCACTTACCATAAATGCATAGACAAAGGATTGAGGACGAGTCGTGTCCAAGTCTCTATTCCCCCATACACAAACATTCCTTCCTAGCACACCTTTGCTTTATTGATTTATTTTATATTGTATATATATTGAGATATATATTGTATAGATATAGGTTCCGTGTATTTCAGGGTTGTACATGTAACTGTGTCTATATATATGAGAGCAGCTGGCCCTACTGGGCCTGCGTCCCGTATTATTCTACATTTAGCAAGCTTAAAATACCGTGGATTCATAAAGTTAAGGATGCTCATGTTACTTTGCCTTCTCCCATGACATCTAGTACTGCATGACATCATGTTAAGGATGCTCATGTTACATCATTTCAATTTGCACGTGTAACGATCTTTTCTATGTATTTACATTTCTATAACATATCTGCAGATACTTGGAGCAATACTTGCAAGAGCAAAAGTGTCCGACCTACAACCATGTGCAAAAGCGTACTAAAGAAGTTGTTTCATAATTTTATTTTAATATTTTTATCAACATCATAATAATATACACAAAAGAAATCAAAGTTACACTTTTAAAATTGATGTACATGTTAGGTAAACAGAAAGAATATGTATCTGCAAGTGATAAAATAAATCTCTTCTCTACTATATAATTTCCCTTGAGGTGGTTTTCGCACCTTCGTCCGTCGTTTCTGTGCGTCGTAGCAGAATCTGTTTCCCGTCAACAATACATTGTCCCGTTGCACGACGGCAGAGTCCGAACCAATTTAAAACAGTCTAACTAGCTGGCCAACCTGAATCCGAGATCCTGACGCTCGCCCGCCGCCGAGCCGTTTCCACAATGCTCGACGCCCCCTTTTACACGCTCATATGCTCCTACCTATGACAACGATGACAGTGGGAGGCCCCTGATTCCGCCGGAGCTCGTCCGAAGGGCCAGCCATGGCGGTGACGGCTCCCACGTGGAGCGGAGAAAAACACGCAACACACCCAGGCTGAGTGTCCAGCAAGCACGAAAGGTTCAGATCGGTGTGGTTCTTTGATGATTGCCAAAGATTGAAGGGCATCGAGCCGATCTTGATGGCTCACCAGATTGCCGTGATCTCTGACGCTCACATCCCGGTCTCCTCTGACCTAGACCACCCGCCGCCGCATGAGGTCCCGCTCTGCCATGTTGACTCGCCTCCCTCCTCCAGCCCGTGTCAGTCGCGGTGAGCGCCGGCGCGACCCCGTCCCGTCACCGGCCCTATTTGCACGATTTCTCATACCCTGGATCGATCGACAAACATAACTTGATCAGTCAGAGGCGCCTCCTCTCCGCTGTCTCTTTCTGGAGCTGATGAGCGCTTCCCCATCGTAAACTTTTCCTGAGGTAAGTGACTTCTCTGCTCCCTGATAGGTGGCCGCTCAATTAATCGCTCCATCCGAGCATGGCGTGTGCAGGGGCTTCTTCGAATGCGTTCTCAAGCTGCTCAACTTCATCGTCATGGTCGTCGGCCTGGCGATGACAGGTTAATGTCATGGTTCAGTCTAATCTGCACTGAACTGAATGCAATTAAGAGATATAAATTGTAATTGATGGTGCCAAAAGAGGCACGGGGGAGACCCGCGTTCCTCCAACCTGCAGTTCATGGAACTGCTCCACGCCATGTGTTTCCCACCGGCAGTGTGATTGGAGCTTGGAAAAAAATCAATAGTACTAGCTGTTGGTTGATGTTGGTAGTTAATTGCTAATACAAGTATACCAAGTTTTGTTTTTATTGTTGTTTGTCATATCCAACTATAAATTCGTTCCCTGTTACAATCTATTTGAAAGTTCATACATTTAGACTAACCACAAATTTAGTGTACCATGCTCTATTCGTCATAGGTTCCACTCACTGTGACTACAAATATTCGAAGGCCTTATCTAGACACCGTACCAGTGACAACTATAACTACAAATATTTTAACTAACAAGTTTTCTTCATGCATGTTGGTTATGTCGCTAATCCTGACGTAGCTCCGATGCAATGATGTGAGATGAAGATTATTAACCAAGTTCTAAAAAGAAAAGGTAGTGCATATGGAGTTTCCTTGTTTGATCTATATGCATGTTGAGTATGATCCAAAATCTATCTTTAGCACTGTATATATCTTAGTTAATGCTCCCTATGTTTCACAATATAATCTTTTTTAGCAATATTAAGAAATAGAATTTTCGGTCCTTACTATCTCTGCATATGTTATCAAATTCAAATGTTAAATGTTTTCCAGAATACTACTTTTAGAAAGGGTGCTTTTGAATATTTTAATTATATTTTTATACATCTATTTTTTACAAAAAAATTAAATTAAATGTGTCGTGACAACGCACGGGCATTCAGCTAGAATGCGCCTCACAATAGAATGTTAGACTTCAATCAATAGCTTAATGAAGATGAGTGTCGGTTGTTCGCTGCAGGTGAATAATCACCTGCGCCTCTAACCAGTGGCGGACCCAAGGTCCCTGTTGCCCGGGCAGCTGTCCGGGCTTGTCGGGCGGACGACAGCTTAATTAGCTTGCCATTTTATGCTAATTTAGACGGAAAATCATCTTCTTAAGCTGGTGTGCCCGAGCTTTAAAATTTGTTTGGGTCCGCCACTGCCTCTAACGGCCAAGTAGGTTAACTATGACTACAAAGCATGATAACGAAAAAAAAAACTTGATACCCGTGGCATGGCACGGGCATTCAACTAGTATTAATAAGAACACTTGCAATAGAAGTCGTCGCATCACATAACTGCAAGCTTGCACTAGAGAGAACACATGACAATTGATCAATCCTGGTTGTGCGTTAGTTCTGCTGCTGCTTTCATCACAACAGTGCGCCTCGGTATATAACCCGGTTATTGAGAAAAAGCAATCAATCAAAATCGTGAGATCTTTCCAAAAGCTTCCAAAATCCTATTCTGATATTTCCTACTAGTGGTATAAGCTTATACAGTACTTCCTCTGTTCGGAATTATAGGTCCTACGCGCATATCTAGGTTGTTAATTTAATCAACAAAATATAACTTATATATCACAAAAATTATACCATTAGAAAATATAATCTCTAAAGTTTCTAATGGTATAATTTTTATGCTATACTATTTATATTTTGTTGTTTAAATTGGCAACCTAGTTATCCGCACGGGACTTATAATCCTAAACGGAGGGAGTACAAAATAAAGGTCGGTCACACATTTAAGATTGTAATAATGTCTAAAATATAGAGTATATTTTGCAACAAAGGAGCAGATGGGCGCGGAAAAAGTCTGACATTACAAAACAGATGCTTAATACTCCATCCCATCCTAAAATAAGTAATGTGGATTTATCTAGATCCGTATGGAGCAAGTATTTATTATGAGACCTAGAGATAATGCAAGGGCCACTATACTACTCCCTCCGTTTCAAAATATAAGATGGTTTAGGTTTGTGAAGAAAATACACATAGACTTCTTTTAATATGTAGATTTACTTTAAACCTAAGTTGAATCTACGTACTAAAACTAGTCTAGATACATTTATTTCACAAAGCTAAAACATCTTATATTTTGAAACGGAGGGAGTAGTTTCTAGAGAAAGCAACATCTAACACAAAATATTTATCTACATACATTTGAGCCTAGCTAGACCATATAAGCAACGCGCCCTCTGGCTCTTTCCCTAATGAGCTACGGCTCCCAAATAATTCTGTGCCGAATATTGTGAAATCGATTTGTAACTTGCAACAGCAGAATACAAGATCCAAAAATCATGATCCACTTCTTCGGTTCCCAAGCCATGATACATACAGCATCTAGGTTACATGTATCTGTCCCTCCACTTCTTTCTCTGTCTCTTTTTTGCATTGCGTACGTCAGATATGCCTACCTACCAAGGAATCACAAGTGTATACATACACAGACACAAAACACCCAAAAAAGGGGAACTTCCGACAACTCACTTTGGAGCTGCACCAGTATGGACGCTAGGCCAACTAACTTTGCCAAGCCTCACATGTCTCCTTACATCTAGACGGAGCAAAACGTACAGGACGACGCGGTACCCGACCGCCATCAGCAGCAAGACCAGGAGATTCACCCACTTGGCGCCAGTCGAAGATGAGATGTCGTACGAGCCTCGGACGGCCTGCACGCCGGGGATCGTCCTCGTTGCGCCGACCGCAAATGACGTGCCAACATACTCGTTCTCGACCAAGCCCTGCCCCATTGCTAGTTCCGTTAGCATGTCTGATCATGTTGACAGTCGACCCAAGATGAACATAAGCTACTGACCTGGACAGCGTATGTGTGGAGCGATATGTAGGACAGTGGGTAACTCCACAAGGGAGAAGGCATCGCTTCTCGGATCCGGAAATATCCAGCCACAAGCATCATGATAACCTGAATTAGCTAGCCATGGTTATTTAGAGGCGGTCATTCTTGTTTGTGCCTACTTGAAAGAAGAGTGGGATGGGAACTTACGTATAAGCAAAGGAGGGTTAAGGTGCACTTGTAGGTTTCAAGCCAGATGTACGCAACAATCATCATAAGCGCTTCATTCGCCAACAAGCACATGAAGATGGTGATTATGAAGTACATTAGGAAGTTGAACTCGTTCCTGAGGCCAATCATAAAGTAGAACACCAACGACGATGAGATTGACACCAAAAATAGGAAAGGGATGCTTGATAGGAAGTGGCCTAGGAGGAAGGCCAATGCTCCGGAATGCCGGTTTGCGTCCTCGTGGTTATATATCTGCACAGGAGGAAACAATTTGTTAGTATATTACGCATCGTACCTGACACCGATATGACTATTTTTCAGTGATAAGTGCATATTCTACAATTGCCTTGGTGGAAAAATAAGGACTATTAGGAAGTGGCCATAATGTTGCAATTCCATTTTAAAGATAAAAAGGCCGACCTTCATCTCGTCAATATGAGCAGGTACTCCAGAAACACTGAGGAGGATGACAAATGAAACAAACACAAATATCGCAGAAACCCGAACCTGTCAAAACAAAGTGACCTCTAAGCATTTGGTCATAGATCCAGTAAATTAAGTAAAAAAAAAAGAAAACATCTACTCCCTCCATCTCAAAATAGATGTCAGAAGATTGTCTAAATTTGGATGAATCTAAATAGTAAATAGTGTCTAGATTCATCTGAATTTTGACAATACTGCAATATTTATTTTGAGATGGGAGGGAGTAGT
The DNA here is from genome assembly GCA_030063025.1 of Avena longiglumis. Lineage (NCBI taxonomy): Eukaryota > Viridiplantae > Streptophyta > Magnoliopsida > Poales > Poaceae > Avena > Avena longiglumis. The sequence goes on from CP125977.1 coordinate 523,066,133, forward strand.
AAGTTGAAACGTAATAAGGCAACAATACTAACCACGACAGATGACAATGAATGGCCAATGTCGACAAATATGGTGCCGATTGAGAGGGCAAGAAGCATATACAAGACAAGTCTGCTCCAGAAGTACTTCCAGTCTCTTGACATGATTACCAATGATCTCCAAGTGAGAACTCCAACTCTTGCTACATCACTGGCTCTGCCTTTACTTTTCAAAGAAGGACCTTCCTGCATCACAATATGTAGAAATAAAAAATGAGGGGCTTGACAGATGTAAAACCATGTTTTTGCAGTGAAATGTATATGGAACAATTTTTTTGAGGGTAGTATATGCAACAAATTGGGTATGCATACAACAATTTAACATGGATGGCTCAAATACTATTCAAGGGTGTGGAAAACAGTACTACCTTCTCAGTCAATTTTGCAATCATTGATTCAACCGAGGCAGCCTCAGCCGATGATTTGTATGTTGCTTCTAGAGTCCGGATTGCCACAGCAGTGTCCATGCTCACGGATGAGAAATCCCCTTGATCATCCTGTTAATAGCTACGTAGGTTTATCTCTTACAACAAAGATACATTTCTCCATCAAGTTGACTAAAAGATCTGAAGAAAGAACGTCAAAACTTATTTCAGAATAAAGTATATACCTGCAAATTCTTGCACATTGCTATGATTCTGTCGAAGTCGGTATTGATTGCCCGCAAGAAGTGGTCAGATGGACTTTGCATGATTGGACAAGGAAACCCAGCATTTGAGAAGTGCTAAAATGGTAGAGAAAGGCCAAGTAAGAAGAGTACAAAAAGGCATAGGATGAGGCATGGAAAATAGAGTCATCTTAAAACAGGAAGAAAAAAAGTTACTGTATGACAATTGGACAGGAAAGCTGCAGAATAAGGATCATACAAGATTTTTGTCAAATTATGAATACTACTTTGCACAGGCTTAATTTTTCCTACCAATGCAACTAGAATGTGAGAGATTCAGTGGAATTAAGCAAATAGCATCTCCATCAATTAACATGCCATGCTATTTGAGTATCTTCGATGACTCTTGAAATCTAGACTAAAAAATATCAGGAAGGTGATTCTGTCCACCTAACTAGCTACCATCGTTTCATTCAAGTGGTACACTTTGTAATGCATGTGAAGTGTAACTGAGCAGAGTTTAGCAGTAAAACTGCAGAGAACTTATTCACCTGCAGGCAAGCCAGTGTTTCGCCAAAAAAGAGGGTATTCCCATTTGAAAGCAAGCAAATCCGGTCAAAAAGTCCAAAAACTTCGGTGCTGCTTTGGTACATTGTGAAGATGACTGTGCACCCTGTGCTTGCAAGTTTCTTCAGTGTTACCATCAAGAGTAGTGCAGAAACACTACATCAAAAGAAACCAAATACATAAATGCATGCACACATAAGCAGCAGGTAGTATTTTTTTATAAGAATTCGTAGAGGTAAATATAAGCTATAGAGATGAGAAACAAACCTGTCGAGGTGATAAAGAGGCTCATCAATAAACAAAACATGCGGCCTCATCACAAGCTCCCTCGCAATGCTGACCCGCCTCCTCTCACCGGTCGGAAGCCTCTTACTGAAACAGTGCCCTCCGATGAGTTTGTCGGCGTAGTCGCCTAAAGACATGGCCGCAATTGCGTCATCCACGACGGGTTTCTTCGAAGAGAAGACGCCGGGAAGCTGCAGGAGCGCCGAGTAGTAGAGCATCTCGCGCACCGTCAGAGACTCAATTAGCACATCGTCCCGGTTGACATACCCCTACAAAGTGGTCCGACAATAGGACGTAAGCAATCAGTCGGTCATCAGTAGCGTATTAGGCTTTAGCAAACGGAGTGGTTGGCAAATGGAACGAGATCAATAGCAGAAATTTATCACAGACAGATAGTTCAGGTATTTCTGCAAGATCGAATCTATCACTGACAAAATATGATATATATGTGCTACCGCTAATGGACACCAAGCTATGAAATTTGGCCTACAGTTTCTGAAGATTAGTTCACAGTAGCCTGAAGATATTGTATAGAACACACAGTTTTGGACAGAATTGCGCATTTTTGAGAACACACACTTGACATCAATGTGGACGGTAGAGCTTATATATGATGGAGAAATTCAGTCATAGATATGTCAGGTATTTGAGGTCACATGATCGAATCCAACACTGAAGAAATGATGGATAGAGCAGAACAGGCACACTTTTGGACAGAATTGGGCAATTTTTCAGAAGAGACAGTTGACATCAAAGGACTAGTAATTTGGTTGATGAAGAGCAGAGCTTACATATGACCCATATGGCAAGGGTGACTTGACGCCATTGACGAAGACCTCGCCATACACCCGCTCGCCACCCCGCAACCTCCCTGAATCAGCGAGCGACAGTCATTAATCAATATATCTGAAGCTCACCAGCAAAGTGGAGGAGCAGGCAAGAACCTGCAACAAACCTGCGATGGCTCTGAGGAGTGTGGATTTGCCGGAGCGGGCGGGGCCCATGACGACGGTGAGCGTGCCGGGCAACGCGTAGCCGCTGGAGCCCTTGACGGCCCGGCGCCTGTCCCGGACGGAGACTGTGAGCTCCTTCCATACCAGGGCGGCGCCGGCCACCTTCCGCTCCCTGAATGTGGGGGCGGCGGCGGAGGGCTCGGGGATGGAGGGGGACGGGGACGGGTAGGCGCTGCTGGCGAGCGAGGCGAGGTGGATGGAGGAGGAGGAGGGCGCGGCCGTGATGTCGTCCCCCCAGTCAGGGGAGTCCTCGAAGGAGACGGGGCGGCCTGGCCTCGGGAAGTAGTAGCGGCGGTTGGTGGCGGCGGCAGCGGCGGGGGCGGAGGGGCTCCCCGCGGAGGAGGAGGAGCTGCGGTACTGGTCCGACGACGACGCCGCCTCCATCGCCGCGCGCGACCAAGTGAGAGACAGAGGGGGCAAGTGAACGTGAGGGAATCTCTCTGCTTTGCTCTGCTCTGGTCTCTAGGACGCCGTCGGCGGCGCCATTGCCGCTTTAGCTTTCCGCTTTTCTTTGTCTAGTAAAGAAAAAGAAACGATTTTTCTTCGGTGCTGGGAGCTGCTTTAATGGAGTGCCACCGGCTACTGGTGGTGCAGCGCTGGGCTCTCCTCGGAGGGAGAAAGGCGTAGTTGAGAGCTGCTGAGCAGAGTGAGAAGTGTGAGCATGTGAATGTGTGCTAGACGGGGATGGAGGGGAGGGACCTACCTGGCATGGAGATCGGTAGCTTGCCTCGGGACTGGAGCAGAGGACGAGTACTGTAGCGTCGTCACGAGGATCGAGGGGAAGACGACGACGGTTGACAGCCGAGCCGAGGTCTACTGCTACTGACCAAAAAAAAATTAGATCAACACAACCACCACAACAGAACAATGGAGAAGATTATGGTCTTCTGATTTATAGCGCCTACTACAGATCAGTGCTAGCGAAGCTGGTTTTGGTTGCATCATACTAAGAATTTGCAAAGAATATACTAAGAATTTACCTCCGAAAGCTCACATCCCCTGTTGTAAAAAAAGATGAATAGATTCGCACAAAAAGGACAAGCTGCCAAACAAAAGAACCTTCTCTTCTTCCCACTTTCCTTCATCCTCAAGCTAGATGGATTCCTCCCTCATGCAACACAACTTTGCAGTTCCATATGCTCCTGAGCTCTTTTTCTCTATTGAAATGGGAGTAATTAAGAAAGAGAGTTTAAGTAAAAGCAAAAAAATCACAACTAACTTTAATCCTCCCACAAATAAAACTAAGTTTAATCCCACGACCAGATTTCACTCAAGCGACTTGGCACGCACGACTAGCCAAAGATGTGCCTCTCTCTTTCTTTGAACCGTAAAGTGGCCCCTGAAGCTGCATTAAGGAATCGTATGCGGAGTACAAGTTACAGAAAGGGCTTCAAACGAAATTAAATTTACAACCATGCCCTTAGAATTTGCACCTAAGCCCCTAAACAAATATTTGGAAAAGTCATCGAGTCCGGGGCATCTTGTTGCTCCATCTCCACATCATCGATAAAGCGACCAAGAATGGCCAACTGCGCCACCATTGGGGACTACGCTACTTGAGGGGGAGCATCGGGAGCTCGCCATCTTGGAGCCGAAGAACCTCCATGTCGGCATCCAGGACATGAGGAGAATCACCTTTCACCGGCTAAGTGGCGACCAAGGCAGGAGAGGCTTCCCTACAATCAAAGATTTCGACAGCTCAACGATGTCATGCCGTCAACAAATCGCTGATGAAGAAGATCTCCCAAAGCACGCAAGCGTGAAGTTGCTCATGGTAGAGGCAACTTCAGCGCCTTTTGTCCAACAACCTCTAGATATACGGAAAAGGAAGCTTCCCCTACTCCTCCCCTCGCCTCCACGACCGGACGGAGAATGAGGGAAAGCTTCCAATTGAAAGATCCAGAGGCCACCCCTGCCATGCCAAGAACTGGAAGCAGAGTTGGGCGCAGCATCCCATCTCCTTCCCTCACCACCTCGGTCGGTCGAAGGATGCCCGACGGCGCCATCACTCAGCTCTAGTTCATGGCTCCACACGTCGATCTTATTAAAGGGAGTGTCACCTCTCTTCATCCCTGTTATCGCCATATTTTGGCCAAAGGAGGAGATGGGCCGTAATCAAGATGGGCTTGGAAGATACATATATGCAACGTGTTGCTGAATCGGCCTTGTACGTGGTTTTGGGCTAAATTGCCCGTGTATCTGTATATTGTAGTAGGTTACGTTTCGGTTTAGGTAAGAGATAGAGTTGTAGAGTTATTCCAAAGATAGAAAGTCTCCGGACTATAAATATGTACCTAAGGTTATCGAGAAAAAGAGGACAATCACGTTCACAACAAACACAATCTCGGCGCATCACCACCCCTTGTTTCTAGGATTTCTTTCGGGTAAGTGTCATGCTGCCTAGGCAGTATCTACTTATGCGTTATTTGGTGTTACTCGTACTGAAGCCTTGTTGATGGCGAGTAACACTACTATCATAGATTTGTTTAGGATAGCATCGGTGCTTTTCACTATGATTTGTTAAGTTGTGCTACCTCTAGTTACCTCGCTACCTTTGCACCTTTTCCCAAGTGCAAGGGTAGCATCTTGCTTGATCTTTATTTAGTTGATTCGATCTGTTATGGTTATGCCTTGTTCTCCAAGGTTTAGTTTGATATCCACGTAGTCAGGCCTTACAAACGGGTTGAACGATCCAGTAGTACGTAAGGATATGGTTTGCTAGTTCGAGAGGAGTTGTTGTAGGGGTTCGTAGCATGGAAAACAAAAATTTTCTATCGCATACAAACAAACAAGCCAAGATCTATCTACTAGATTGTAGCAACGAGTCGATGGAGGAACTCACCCTCGAAGATTCCAAAGTGGTTAACGAGAGCGGATTCTCGTGGGTGATGTAGTCGTACTCTTCCCGATCTCAAGATCGTGGACGATCCTTCCAGTACGCCCGTTCCAAGCGCCCCATGGTCACACACGTTGATTTCGACGAAGACCTTCCTCTCCCTTGTTCCAAAGAGCGGAGGTTGTAGCACTCTCTCGCGATTCAAAGACAACGGCGTGGTACCTAAGTAGAGGAGATCCTTGAGCTTCTTAAGCCGGTGCGAGTATGGTGGAGCTTATGAGAGAGAGGATTAGTGGCCTAGTAATTAGACACACCAATTAGAGGGCTCTAAACCAATTAGAAGGCTCTAAAGCTGTTGGCTAAAGCAATTAGAAGCTCTAAACCAAAACAGCTCTAAACCGGAGATCTAGAGTAGAAAGTAAAGCGTCTGGGAGGAGCCCCCGCCTCCTTTTATGGGAGGGAGGTCCTGGCCAGGGAGGGAGGAGTCCCTCCCCAAGTCGGCCTTGGTGGGCGCCCGAGGAGTCCTACTCCTCCTCCGTTGGTTCCAACTCCTCTTGCTTGTTTCCACGTTTCTTGTTTTGGCGCTTGACTTTCAAACCGACATTTGACTTTTCTGTTTTAGGATTCAATTTAATCCTTTATTTGGGACAGCAATAACACTTAGTACATGATGCAATCATTCAATGATCAATGACACATTCATGTACCCTTCCCGGAGTTTGGACAATCCGAACCTTCCAACATTCCCGATGAAAACACCGGAATCATTCCCGAACTCAAAATGGGACTTTCCTTATATGAATCTTATTCTCCGGACCATTCCGGATCACCTCGTGATATCCCGGATCCCATCCGAGACCAACAACATTCGGTCTCTTTCTCATAATACCATAACTACTCAAACAACGTCAATCCTTAAGTGTGTCTCCTACGGTTCGTGAATTATGCACATGATCGAGACACTTCTCGAACAATAACCAATAGAGGAATCTGGAAATTCATATGGCTCCCACATATTTCTACGATTACTTTGCGATCGAATGAACCACTTACATACGATACCAATTTCCCTTTGTCTCACGATATGTTACTTACCCAAGGTTATGATCGCTTAGATCTCTCGCATACCTAGTTCAACCTTGTTAATGATAAGTACTCTTTTCTCGTTCCTGATATGTGATCCCTTGTGACCAAGTCACATGCTTGCAAGCTAATTGGATGACATTCCACCGAGAGGGCCCAGTATATCTATCCGTCATGTGGATGGACAAATCCCACTCTTGATCCATGTGTCTCAACCAATACTTTCCAACACTCAATGCCACTTTTATAACCACCACATTACGGTGTGGTGTTTGATGTCATCAAGGCATCCATCCTAAAGGTGATATGCATGATCTCATGGTCGAAGGAATTAGGTTACTATGTATCGAAAGCATATAGCAATTGAACTAATGAAATGACTTGATCTTTATGCTACGCTTATCTATAGGAGTATGTCCACCATATCATTCTCCTAACGATATGATCTTGTTGTTGATAACATCTCAATGTTCATGATAGGGAAACCACAATCATTAATCAACCAACAAGCTAGTGAAGTATAGAGGCTATACTAGGGACTTCAAATTAAGTTTACAAATCACACAAGTATCAATGTTTCCTTGTTAATACTATTATAGCATGAATGCAAACATTTATCATAAACACAAAGATATAATAATAACTACATTTATTATTGCCTCTAGGGCATATCTCCAACAGGCTCCCACTTGCACTAGAGTCATCTAATCTAGATTACATGGTAATATACCAACACCCATGGCGCTTTGGTGTTGGTCATGTTTTGCCCTGGAGAGGTTTAGTCAACGGATCCGCCACATTCAGATCTGTGTGTACTTTGCAAATCTTTATATCCCCATCCCGGATATGTTCTCGAATAGCGTGAAAACGCAGCTTGATATGCTTCAGCTTTGTGTGACCTTGGTTCTTGCGCATTGGCTATGGCGCCCATGTTATCACAAGAGATAGACATTGGGTCCAGCCAGACTTGGAACCACACCAGCTCAGTAATGAACTCCTTCATCCATATCGCTTCTTGTGAAGCCTCCGGCGCCATGTATTCCGATTCATTGAAGATCTCGCCACAACGCTTTGCTTTGCACTCCTCCGCCTAATCCGCACCATTCAAAATAAATACGTATCCGGATTGTGATTTAGAATCATCTGGATCGGTGTTCCAACTAGCATCGGTGTAACCATTAACAACGAGTGTTCATCACCTCCATAAGAAAGAACCATATCCTTAGTTCTTCTCAAGTACTTAAGGATGTTTTTGATCATCCAATGATCCACTCGGATCACTTTGATATCTGCTAGTTAAACTAACAAGATATGCAATGTCGGGTCTAGTACATAGCATGGCATACATTAGAGATCCTATGGTCGAGGCATAGGAGTCTTACTCATCCTTTCTCTATCTTCTGCCGATGTCGGACTTTGAGTTTTACTCAAGGTCGATATAAACATGGGCAAGAACCCTTTCTTGCTTTCCTCCATTCCAAATCTCTTTAGAACTTTGTCCAAATATGTACTGTGACAATGATATTTGGCGTTTGATCTATCTCTATAAATCTTTATGCCTAATATGTAAGCCGCTTCACAAGATCCTTCATTGAAAAACTATTATTCAAATATTCCTTGACACTATTAAGAAGGTCTACATCATTCCCAATCAACAATATGTCATCCACATACAGATTAAGAATGCTGAGCTCCCACTCACTTTCTTGTAAATACAAGCTTCTCCATAAGTTTGTATAAAACCAAAACTTTTGATTACCTTATCAAAACGTTGATTCCAACTTCGGATGCTTGCTTCAATCCATAGATGGACCGTTGAAGTTTGCATACCTTGTTAGCATCTTTAGGATCGACAAAACCTTTGGGTTGCATCATATACAACTCTTCATCAATGTCTCCATTGAGGAATGTTTGACATCCATCCGCCATATCTCATAATCATAATATGCAGCGATTGCTAACATAATCCTCACAGATTTTAGCTTCGCTTGGTGAGAATGTCTCATCGTAGTCAACTCCTTGAATTTGTCGAAACCCTTTTATGCAAGTCGAGCTTTATAGATAACATTACCATCAAAGATCTGCTTTCTTCTTGAAAATCCATTTGTTCTCGACCTTCCGCCATCCAGAAGTCCACCAAAGTCCATACTTGGTTTTCGTACATGGATCCAATCTCGGATTTCATGGCTTCTTGCCATTTATTGAATCTGGGCTCATCATCGCTTCCTCATATGTCTCGGGTCATCGGTGTTGTCCACCACCATGACATTCATAACGGAATCATACCAACTGGAGTGGTACGAGTTCTCGTTGATCTCCGAGGCTCAGAGCAACTTCAACCAAGTTTCATGATCATCATCATTAGCTTCCTCCCTTATTGGTGCAGGCACCACAGAACTTCTTCCGTCGGTGCGCTACTGCAATTTCGAGAGAAGGTTCAACAACCTCGTCGAAGTTCTACTTTCCTTCCAAATACTTCTTTCGAGAGAAATTCTTCTCTAGAAAGGATCCATTCTTAGCAACGAATGTTTTGCCTTCGATCTATGATAGAAGGTATACCCAATAGTTTCCTTTGGGTATCCTATGAAGACGCATTTTTCCGCTTTGGGTTCAAGCTTGTCCCATTGTAACTTCTTTACATAGGCTTCAGATCCCCAAACTTTAAGGAACGACAATTTGGGTTTCTTCCCAAACCATAATTCATACGGTGTCGTTTCAACGGATTTAGACGGTGCCCTATTTAAAGTGAATGCGGCTGTTTCTAATGCATAACCCCAAAATGATAGTAAACTGTAAGTGACATCATAGAACGAACCATATCTAAGAGAGTTCGACACGACGCTCGGATACACCATTACTGTGGTGTTCCCGGTGTCAATTGTGAAAGTATTCCGACTTCTTTAAATGCTCGCCAAACTCAGAACTTAGATATTCACCTCCACGATCGAACGTAGAAATTTAATCTTCTTGTTACGTTGATTCTCTACCTCACTTTGAAACTCCTTAAACTTCTCGAAAGTTTCGGACTTATGTTTCATGAAATAGATATACCCATATCTACTCAAGTCATCCGTGAAGGTAAAAACATAACGATAACCGCACGATGCTACACTCATTGGACCACACACATCGGTATGTATGATTTCCAATAAGTCCGTAGCTCGCTCCATCATACCGTAAAATGGAGTCTTAGTCATTTTTCCCATCGACATGCTTCGCATCTTTCAAGTGATTCAAAATCAAGTGATTCAAGAAGTCCATCGAATGGAGTTTCTTCATACGTTTCACTCGATGTGACCAAGACGATTGCCACATATAGGTCGAATTATCGCTGATTTCAAACGCTTAGCCTCAATGTTGTTGATATGTGTATTTCCACTATCGAGATTTAATAAGAATAGACCATCTATCAAAGGTGCATGTGCGTAAAACATATTACTCATATAAATCGAACAACCATTATTCTCGACTTAAATAGTAACCGCCTCTAATAAACAAGATCCCGAGATAATGTTCATGCTCAACGCAGCACTAAATAACAATTATTTAAGTATAAAAATAATCCCGATGGTAGATGAAGAGGTAGTGTGCCGTAGCGATCACATCAACCTTTGATCCGCTTCCACGCCGCATCGCCACCTCGCTAGCTTCCGCTTATTCTGCAGACCGCTTCGAGTTACAAATATGAGCAACCGAACCAAGATCAAATACCCAGCACTACTACGAGTACTAGTGAGATACACATCAATAACATGTATATCGATATACCTTTCTTCTTGATGTTGCCGTTCTTCGATCCGCCAAGTACTTTGGGCAATTCCGCTTCGAGGACCTTCTCCCTTGCGAAAGCACTCGCCGTGCTTGGGTCCAGCCTTGGTCTTCTTTCGGCGTGGCGCCTTTCTTACCACCCTTCTTGAAGTGTCCCTTTGCTTAGACTTGCCTTTCTTGAATTTGGTGGTCTTATTGACCAACAACACTTGGTGCTCTTTCTTGATCTCCACTTCGCAGATTTTAACATGGCAAAGAGTTCGCAACGTCTTGTTCATGTTCGCATGTTGTAGTTCATCACAAAGTTCTTGTAACTTGGTGGTAGTGATTGTAGGACACGTAAATCCCCAAAGCATTAGGAATCACTATACCCAAGCTTTGAAGTTTATTTATGCCTGACATCTTAAGCACATGCTCACCGAGAGCCTTCTTCCATCTTGCTTAAAGAACTTTTCGTAAGCCTCATAGCTTTCAATTGCCGCATGAGTCTCAAAATTAATTTGAGATCCTCGACAATATCATGGGTCCGACTCTTCAAACCTTTTCAAGCTCCGATTCTAAACCATACAAGATAGCACATTGAACTATGGAGTACCGATTCTTCCGAGCGAGGTAAACATTCTTTACTTCATCGGAAGCAGGTGGGTCACCAATGTGCATCCAAAGACATAGGTCAAATTACCACCGTGAGGACAATCCTCAAATTGGAACCAATCCGCCAAGTTGCTTCCATTGTTTTTCAACTTTTCTTTCTAGGAACGCATTAAAATTGATGGTAGGGCTGCCATTGATCTACAACATATTTGCAATAGTTTAGACTAAGTTTATGACAAATTGAGTTCAAATTAATTAATGAAATTAAACTAGGTGAACTCCCACTCAAAACAATATCCCTCACATTGTTTTAGTGATCACACGAACCAAATCCACCATATCAACACCGATCATCACGAGAGTTGATATAGTTTCAATGGCGAACAATCATCATGTTCATCATATCTACTATACGATTCATGCTTTACCTTTCGGTAATCCGTGTTCCGAGACCATGTCTGTACATGCTAGGCTCGTCAAGATCAAACCTTAGTTTCGCATGAGCAAATGGCTTGCTCACGTTGTATACACTTGCGTAATCTAGAACACCCGATCATCACGTGGTGCTCAAACAACAAGCTTTAGCAACGGTGCTAACTAAGGGTGAACACTTTATGATTTGAAATTGATGTGCATGAGGGATCATCTTATAATGCTACCGTCTCTACTAAGCAATACAAGATGCATAAAGGATTAACATCACATGCAATTCAATATATATGTGATATGATATGGCCTTTCTTCTTCGTGCTTCGATCTCCATCTTCAAGCACGAACATGATCTCCATCATCACCGCATTGCATCAAGGTCAATGACGCTTCTCCATGGTTGTCGCCCACGGCTTCAACTATTACAACTACTTTGAATAGACACGCAGGTCTTAACATAAATTAAAGACAACCATATGGCTCTCGCCGTTGTCGACTTACAATAAGGAACATTGCATACATCGAATATAATCACAATCATGGCCATATCACATCATCAGACACCCCTCGCAAAACAAAGTTAGACGCTTCTACTTTCTTTGCATATTTTACGTGGTTTGGGGCTTTCAATAAGTGTCGTTCTAACTTACGAACAAGAACCACAACATTGATACTAGCATTGTTGATCACCCGTTGTAAATTGGATCTTAACTATGCTAGGAGAAACATGCACCCAAAGCCACTTATGCAATACAAGTTACATGTCAAGCGTGGAGCAAGTCTCATGAACGATGTCATGTAAGGTTAGCCCGCCGCTTCATCCCAACATACCGCAAGATGCAAAGTACACAAAAGCAATCTACAATAAAAGCATCAACGCCCACAATGACCATTGTGTTCTACTCTGCAACAGATCTACATATAGACACGGCTCGATACCATCGTAGGGTTCGTAGCATGGAAAACAAAAATTTTCTATCGCACAAACAAACAAGCCAAGATCTATCTACTAGATTGTAGCAACGAGTCGATGGAGGAACTCACCCTCAAGATTCCAAAGTGGTTAACGAGAGCGGATTCTCGTGGGTGATGTAGTCGATTCTTCCCGATCTCAAGATCGTGTGGACGATCCTTCCAGCCACGTTCAAGAAGCGCCCTTGATCGGTCACACACGTTCGGTACTCGACGAAGACCTTCCTCTCCTTGTTCCAAAGAAGCGGAGGTTGTAGCACTCCTCGCGATTTCGAAGACAACTGCGTGGTACCGAAGTAGAGGGGAGATCCTGAGGCTTCGCTTAAGCCGGTGAGTATGGTGGAGCTTATGAGAGAGAGGATTAGTGGCCTAGTAATTAGACACACCAATTAGAGGGCTCTAAACCAATTAGAAGGCTCTAAACTGTTGGCTAAAGCAATTAGAAGCTCTAAACCAAAACAGCTCTAAACCGGAGATCTAGAGTAGAAAGTAAAGCGTCTGGAGGAGCCCTGCCTCCTTTTATGGGAGGGAGGTCCTGGCGCGGGAGGGAGGAGTCCTCCCAAGTCGGCCTTGGCTGGGCGCGCCCGAGGAGTCCTACTCCTCCTCCAAAGTTGGTTCCAACTCCTCTTGCTTGTTTCCACGCTTGTTTTGGCTTGACTTTCAACCGGACATTTGACTTTTCTGTTTTAGGATTCAATTTAATCCTTTATTTGGGACAGCAATAACACTTAGTACATGATGCAATCATTCAATGATCAATGACACATTCATGTACCCTTCCCCGGAGTGGGACAATCCGAACCTTCGAACATTCCCGATGAAAACACCTAATCATTCCCAACTCCGAAATGGGACTTTCCTTATATGAATCTTATTCTCCGGACCATTCCGGATCACCTCGTGATATCCCGGATCCCATCCGAGACTCAACAACATTCGTCTCTTTCTCATAATACCATAACTACTCAAACAACGTCAATCCTTAAGTGTGTCTCCTCACGGTTCGTGAATTATGCGACATGATCGAGACACTTCTCCAACAATAACCAATAGAGGAATCTGGAAATTCATATGGCTCTACATATTTCTACGATTACTTTGCGATCGAATGAACCACTTACATACGATACCAATTTCCCTTTGTCTCACGATATGTTACTTACCCAAGGTTATGATCGCAGATTCTCGCATACCTAGTTCAACCTTGTTACCGATAAGTACTCTTTTCTCGCTCCTGATATGTGATCCCTTGTGACCAAGTCACATGCTTGCAAGCTAATTGGATGACATTCCACCGAGAGGGCCCAGAGTATATCTATCCGTCATGTGGATGGACAAATCCCACTCTTGATCCATGTGTCTCAACCAATACTTTCCAACACTCAATGCCACTTTTATAACCACCTGTTACGGTGTGGTGTTTGATGTCATCAAGGCATCCATCCGTAAAGGTGATATGCATGATCTCATGGTCGAAGGAATTAGGTTACTATGTATCAGAAAGCATATAGCAATTGAACTAATGAAATGACTTGATCTTTATGCTACGCTTATCTATAGGAGTATGTCCACCATATCATTCTCCTAACGATATGATCTTGTTGTTGATAACATCTCAATGTTCATGATAGGGAAACCACAATCATTAATCAACCAACAAGCTAGTGAAGTATAGAGGCTATACTAGGGACTTCAAATTAAGTTTACAAATCACACAAGTATCAATGTTTCCTTGTTAATACTATTATAGCATGAATGCAAACATTTATCATAAACACAAAGATATAATAATAACTACATTTATTATTGCCTCTAGGGCATATCTCCAACAGTTGTTCCGGTAATTGACTTTACGTCGGTTGTTAGGCCTCCTCTAGGATTAGTTTTCTATCATCTTTTGTATCTACCAGGCTCAATTACGTGTAGGACGTTCCAATTACGTGGTGAAAACGTCAAATTGTCGTAGATCGATTTAACTTGTAATGATGAAGCAAAACCCCATGTTATCGTAGATCTAATGCAGAACCATGGGATAATCGGCTCTAGGAGCCGATTCACTGGAAACCCAGGAGCCGTCGGCTCGAATTTACGATACTTGTTTACCATGCAGAAACCGATCGAAGCAATCCATCACCTTCGACCAGGTATAGGTCGTGGCACGCCTGAACCAAGCCAGACGTGTGCGGAGTTTTGCGGGCCGTTCGAGGGACCAGGCCCACCAGCCTGGAGCCTCCGGCTCGTGTTGCTTTCGCCGCTGCCACGGTGGGTTTTGACAGCAACACATTTCGCACGCCAGTGGGACCTTCAACAAGATCTCGCAAGATCCGACGCCGAGATGGGGATGATACCACGCACGACGAGCTGCCCGAGGATTACAAGGCGAGTATGATGACATCAAAGCTCTCTTGACGATCTCATCGGCTCTTGAGAGGACCCGTAAGCATGGCATCGGTGGAAGGGTTCTCACCAAGGTGCTCTTGATGAGGTGGATCTGTCCCTTCAGAGGAGCGCACTAGAGCTCTGCGACAGAAGTCAACTATATGGTGGCTCATTCTTCACCGCCATTCAGAGCCCGTGAACGCTTTCGAGCGGATCGCGATTCGCGTAGTTCAGAGATCATGAAACATCGCATTCTCCTGGGGCCCACTCACGGGACTCACCAGGAGAAAGACCGCCAGACCGTGCCACCGCTGCCATTTACACTTGCAGCCCGGAGCCACTGGGGGCGGCGCACGTCGTCTACAAGGTTGGAGGTGACCCAGCGATTGCCGCCCTGTTTGAGCCACCTAAAGAAATCCCACATGGATATGTGTGCACCTACGCGTCGGACTGCAATAACGACACGCACCAGATTGCAACCGCAGGATTTCTCGCGGGAGTTCTGGGCGGGGCTTCGGAGCGGCGTTCTGGAGCAACGATATGCGGGATGGACGCCGACAAACAGGCATGGCTAGCCAAGTATGCCACTGGAACGAGTCATGAGAATCAGGCCCCTGCAGCTCAAACAGTGGAGCAAATCCGTACCATCTTGAGAGACCAGTTCGGCTTCGTGCCGAAGAGGAGGAAAATCGGCTATTCCAAGCCGCACCCCAACGAGTTTGATCTAATTCCGCTGCCGCCCAAGTATCGGCTCCCTGAGTTCTCAAGGTTTAGCGGTTCAGAAGGGTCGAGCTCGATCGAGCACGTGAGCCGATACCTGGCACAGCTAGGCATGATTTCAAGATCGGATCGCTGCGCGTAAGGTTCTTTGCGCAATCTCCGACAGACCAGCTTTGGGTACACCTCGCCACCGATTCAATCCGGACTGAAGCAACGAAGAGCGGTTCCACATTCAAGATCATTCAGAGGCTACCGAGGTCGGCATTGCGGACACAAAGGCAAAAGCGGAGAAATCAGAGCCGAGTACATCCAGCCAGATCTTAAGAACCGATGTTACTCACTGTTTAATCGAAAAGGAAGCAGCCGAGTCGACAAGGTCTCTCGGCCCATCAAGGATCTGGCTTTCAAGTAGAGTACAACTCATTGGCACATGGCCCGAACCGGCGATGTATGAACAACGCCACCGAGTTGTACCAAGACAAGTTCAAACGTCCGATAAGCCCGGTCGTCTGTAAGAAGATGATCCTACACAAGACCAGAGGTGGCCGTGGTGAATGGGCTTGGGGCGCACTCGTGTCCTGCAAATGGGTGAAGCAAAAGGGCTGCAAAAGGGTTTGACTGATGAGCAAAGCTGAGCAGATATTTGATTTATCCGAAAGAAAAGCGGTGAAGTTACCCAAGGCCACAAAATCCCTACGGCTCAGAGATGAACGGAGACCATACGCAAGTGGCATCACTGCTCACCCACACCACCAATGATGCAAGAGCTACGCCAGATCCAAACAACAATAGAGCAAGGTCGTTCGATCCTGGGGCGTTCGCCAGAAAGTAGACACAAACCCATTTCAGCCAACATGGTAGAACACTACCCACGAGGCGTCACCGGATTTCGTTCGATGTTAATATGGCGGGATCTGGGTACCACCATGGCACATACAAGGAGGAAGGCGGTCGCTCGGGCAAAGAAAGAGAGGAGGCTGGTCCACGCGATCGTCCAAATACGGCGACAAAGCGATACTTAATCGAGCAACAGTCGAGCGGCGATATCGGGTTACACCCACGCACCTCCTTAATAAGTATGAGCGTCAAGATGATCGACGCCGGCCGATAGAGACGATGAAGGATATGAGCACCTCTCTAGGGGAACGTCAAAAGAAAAGGAAGGCGTAGACAAACATTGGGATTGTCCTTTCTTCAAGTATTGGTGGGATGCAGGGATGAGCCGATTGCCTACAATCGATAACTGCCCGGAATGTGGACAGCGAGGGCACGGGCCAGTTTTGTGTTCGTTGCCTAGGGCCTCTCCCACCTCGGAGCCGATAGGAGTCCGCCGAGCAAAAGGTCTCGAGGAGCCAAGGGATGACAAAAAGAAGACATATATCACCGTCAAGGTGGTGTCCCGACGGACTCAGACACACCCAAAAGCGTAGAGTGCAATGGCGTAATTGGAGGAAGCCAAGCACAGATTCCACGCTTTAAAGAAAGCACGTCCGATCCGGCGTTAAAATTGCAGACCTTTGGAAACGGAAGACCGCAAAAGGAAAGAGTGGCGCCTAAATCGGTAAAAGCCGATGCAAAGACATCGGCCGGCACAAACATGGTGTTCATACTTCCGCCGAGTTCTGCGCCCAAGAACCAACGAGATACCGGGTAAGGCTTGATCGCGCCCACGGCCGTTATCTTTGAGAAGCCACGTGAGAAGGGCTACAAACATCTGAAAGCCCTGTACCTACGAGGTTACATCAATGGGCAGCCTGTCAGCAAGATGTTGGTGGACACCGGAGCGGCAGTCAATATAATGCCATACTCCATGCTACGGCGTTTGGGACGTTCCACTGCAGATCTGATAAAAAACAACGTCACGTTAAGCGACTTTAACGGTCAAACTTCAGAAACGCAAGGCGTACTGAACGTGGATCTCACCGTGGGCAGAAAAACCATCCCTACGTCAATTTTCGTCGTGGACAGCAAAAGCACCTACGCTGTCTTGCTAGGGAGAGATTGGATTCATGCTAACTGTTGCATTCTGTCCACAATGCACCGGTGCCTAATACAGTGGGATGGAGATGAGGTGGAGGTCATTCAGGCAGATGATTCTATCGAGATCTCCATAGCGGGCATGAACATCTGGGAAGTAAGACCAGAGCCGATCTCGGAATCGTCTGAGACGGCTGTGAGCGCATTGAAGCTACAAAAACGGGTGAGGCTGGTCTTATCCATCGCCCGACAGAGTAGCAAAGGCCACGATCGATCGTGGTAAGGCCGATCCTCGCGATCGCCACAAAAAATAAAAGCAGCAATCTTCGACAAGCGATCATAGTCGAGCAGGAGATTCCGCCATTGTAAAACAATAAGATGTAAACCGTCCTTGACTAATGCATCAAAAGGGGCGATTCAGCAATCGCCCAAATTATTTTGTTATCCTCACCTACCGCTTTGCCTGTGTTTAGCATCGATTTAACAGTGACGGAAAGCTAGGATATGGGTTTACATCCGCCGATGAACTAGAGGAGATCGACATCGGTCCCGGGATAAGCCACGACCAACATTTATCGCCAAGAAGTTAGATCCAAGTCTCGGGTCCGATGATAGCTCTGAAGGAATATCGATCGCTTACTGGGGCTATACAGAGATGCCTGGGTTAGACAGGAGCATCATTGAGCATCGGCTCCCGCTTAAAAAAGGATTTCGGCCATTCCAGCAGCGAGCACGACAGATGAAGGCCGAAATTTTGGAAGAAGTCAAGAAAGAAGTCGAGAAAATGTTGATGACCAAGTTAATCAGCCATGCGGTGTATGCCGAGTGGATTTCTAGTATCGCACAGAGAGAAAAGGATGGCGGGCGTGTTGCCATAGATTTTCGGATCTCAACAGAGCTACTCAAAGGATGAGTATCCGATGCCGATATAGACGTTAATCAACGCAGCGGCTGGTCATAAGATCTTGAGCTTCATGGATGGCAATGCCTTACAACCAAATTTTTATGGCTCCGTAAGACATACACAAGACCGCGTTCGAGTCCCGTGTTCGGTGGGATTGTTTGAATATGTAGTCATGACATTTGGATCAAGAATGCCGCCACGCACCAAAGAGCCATGAATTACATTTTCCATGATCCGATCGGCAAGCTAGTGGAAATTTACATCGATGACGTGGTGGTCAAGTCGCTTCGGTAAGGACACTTGGACGATTCGCAACGCGCTGGACCGAACAAGAAAATTCGACTACGGATGAATCCAAAGAAGTGTGCCTTCGGGTGACGGCCGGTTCTTGGGTTTCTTGGTCCATGAACACGGAATTGAGATCGGCCTGAAAAGTCAGGAGGCAGTGCGAACAATGAAGCCACCTACCACGAAGAAAGAACTGCAGTCTCTCATCGGCAAGATCAACTTCGTCAGAAGATTCATCTCCAATCTTCGTGAAGAATAGAGCCGTTCATGGACCGTGAAAATTAAATCTAACGAGGAATTCCGCTGGGGGGCAGAGCAACAACGAGCCTTCGACGAGATCAAAGAATATCTGACGAAGCCGCCAGTGTTGGTTCCACCCTAGCCGGAAAGGCCATTCTACATTTACTTGTCAAGAGTCGACACGCCCATCGCCTCGGTGGTGGTGCAAGTTTATGATGGCTGGAGCGAGTCGTTTTAAATCAGCGTAGGATCCGGATGCGAGACAAGGTATCCCGAGATCGATAAGTTGTGCCTTTGCCTGCTTTTCACCGCACTAAGCGCGCCACATCTTGCTATCGCGAGATTGTCATCATATGCAAATCGATGTCATAAAGCACATGCCGCCGGATCCTATGTTAAAAGGCCGACCGGCAAATGGATGTTTGCGTTATCGAATTTGACATCCGTATCAACCCGAAAGCGGTTAAGGGTCGCATTGGCCGACCTTATCGCTGAAAGGATCAACACTAATATAGCAAAGACCGCTATAAGAGCGGGCTATGTTCTTCGATGGATCGGTGTGTGATGGTTGCGGCATCGGCATTTTACTCGTGTCGCCTGGGGCAACATTTTCCTTCTCCATCGGTTATCTACCCTCGTACCAACAACGCCGAGTATGAGGCGATACGCAAGGAATGGAGTTGCTCATCGGAGCAGCGGTGGAAATTTTGGAGACTCCAAGTTGGTGATTTCCCAACTCACGGAGGAATACAAGTGTGAGAGAGTCCTCTTCCCATTATGGCTGACCGCCGCGGAGCCGATGGCAGCCCGGTACATAAACTTCACTTGATCCCGCGATCGCAGAATATCGAGGCGAATGATCTTGCACAAATGGCTTCGTGCTACATGGACGTAGTAGGGAGCCGATGTTCGTGCAGCCTGGAAGCAGACGATCGAGAGCCGATATCTTCAATTACTTGAAGGATTCGCTCGGGGCACCTAAACGGATAAGGTACAAGGCCATGAAGTATGTGCTTATTGGGGACGACATGTTTTACAGACTCGAAGGGTTGTTGCTCAAATGTCCGGGACACCGAGGCCAATCGGCTCCTACACGAGGTACGAAGGCGCCTGGAACTCACCAATCGGCTCACAAGATGAAATGGTTGATCAGCGATCGTGGTTTTATTGGCCCACCATGCTTGAGGACTGCTTCAAGTACTACAAAGGGTGTCAAGCATGTCGAAATTTGGGAAAATTCAGATGGTACCACAAGAATGAACCCCATCATCAAGCCTTGGCCATTCCGAGGTTGGGGCATGGATATGATCGGCAAGATCAATCCTCCATCAAGCAAAGGCCATGTGGATTTTGGCCATTACAGATTATTTCACTAAATGGGTGGAAGCTGTCCGATGAAGTCATGAACTCAAAGGATGTTATCAATTTTGTGAAAGAACACGTCATCCATAGATTCGGATTCCCAAACTATCACGACCGATGGAGGTTCGGTCTTCATTTCACGAGTTTAGAAAGTTCTGTGAGGACACGGGATTAAGTCGATTAGATCATCTCCATACTATGCTCAAGCAAATGGGCAAGTCAAGGCCCAACCGAGCCTCATCAAGTCGATCAAGAGAAAAGTCGATGAGCACCCTAGGCGTTGGCACGAGGTTTTGTCAGAGGCGTTATGGGCTTATCGCATGTCATGCCATGGAGCGATAAAAACATCGCCATACCATCTAGTCTATGGACAAGAAGCCGTATTGTCCTGGGAAATTACGGCTGGATCGAGACGTGTCACTTTTCAGGACAATCTAACAACTGAAGAATATGCAACCCTGATGAGTGACAGTGTTGAGGATTTAACTGAGCTCAGGCTGTGGTCGCTTGAGAAAATCAAAGAGAACAAGACGAAGGTAGCTCGTGCATATAACAAGAAAGTGAGGCCAAAGGAGTTCCACGTTGGTGATCTCGTATGGTGTCGTGTTGCCATTAGGGACTAAGGATGCAACATATGGTAAATGGTCTCCAAATTGGCACGGGCCGTCAGGTCGATCAAGTTTTAAGAGGAACGATACATGCTTGAGGACCAGGGCACCAAATAGCTCGAAGCCTCCCGGCTTACGTGTTGCTCGTCACGTCACCGTGGGTTTTGACAGGCAACAATCCCCTCCAGCTCCGACCATAAAAGCATGGAGGTGGGAGAGAGAAGACCAAGACCACGCTAGATCGGACCATGTCAATCGAGCTTCTTGCTCCAAATCTAATCCTAATAAACCTAGAAGAACTAGTCCTAACTACTCCAGCGCCACTCCCTATCCCTTTTCTCATTTTTATATGATTGATACATGTATCGACTAAATCTGGTCTATGATTGTAAGACTATATGTTACATTTAAACGATGTAATAAAAAACTATGTGCATCTACCGACGAGATGTCGGGACTTTGCTTCCCATTTTTTTTTAAAAGGTGATTCAAGTTCCTGATCTCAAGTGTATGCCAATGATGGCATCATTCATCTCCCTTTCAAGGACAAGTAACATTCACGCCCGGTTTCACTCATTACACCATCGAATTGATATCTTTGCTCTGTAATCTGTGTTCTCCCCAGACCCCAGATATATCATCAAGTACCCCAGGTCACGCACGTGTGCAGGAGCAACCAGACAACTGTTGAGTACCACTAGTAGCTGCAGTATAGTACTATATACTTGTACTACTACTAGTATCATTTGGAGTAGTATTCAATTCTTACCCGGCCGATCCTACTGGCCCCAACCAGGTTCTGACAAACATTGCAATGAACTTTTGGATCGGCCTGCTTGAGCATCTGCTAAATTCCAAATCTAGTTGAATAAATAACACGCCACATGTACGTGGGAAATGTACGTGCGCAGTGCAGATCTCCATGACAGCCACGTGTGTAGTACATTCCATCTGTCTTAGGCTAATCATACTGGGAGTAACTTGAGTAGTAACATAGTCCTATATGTATTGTCAACTAAGCATTTAGACGACATGACATGCAATTAAATAATGAGAGACTTGTGGTAACTAGCTATGTTATCATAACATCACATATTTCAAGACAAAATGAGTCTACATTGCAATAAATAAGTTTTTGCATGACACCACACCTATGTTAGTAACTTAGACTAGTAGCATACGCATGTTACTACTCTAAGTTACTCCCCACTATGACCAGCCTTATAATCCACGATCGAGAGCTAACTTAAATCTCGGTTGACCGAGAATTAGTAGCGTCCTTAAAATATGGATATAATAAATCAGAGAATTATAGGTATACCACTAATAAGTTGTAGTCACATAATAAAGAGCTAAATACACCACTACTCTCAATAGTTGTCCACTATGTTCATTTTAGTCCCACTAGTTGCAAATTGAGGTGGAGTACTCCCAATAGTTATAGTTCGGTGCAAAACTCATCCCAACTGACTCTCGTGTTGACATGTGGATGTGATGGTTTTGCAAAAAGGCCCAGTTTTTGTATAACACATAATCTAATGCTTGCCGATCAACCCCACATGTCGGAGAGAAGGCAGAAATATTAAAATTATATGCACCTAACTGACTCGATCCAGCGACCTATAGATTTTTGACCGGACACAATAACCACAACCATCCACATATGTTTAATTCTCACTATAGATCGTTAGTCTTTTTGATAAATGAGTAGGAGAAGTTAAAAAGCCGTGCCGGAGAGTGCGTGCGACACCGAGACTTGACCAACCTCCTCTACCTCGTGCTAGTGCAGGCTGCGGCTCGTGCACGTTACCTTCTGCGCAAAGAAGAGGAGGTGAATGGACATGTCCCTCGCGTTCTGGAGCTCTAGACCACGACCAAGCTGCAGTAAAGCGGGTCATGCCGTACACAACCCCGACGCGAAGGAGCTCGTCGAGTCTTTGACTCCACAGTCTCCACGAGTGCCAAGTAGGTATTGGAGGAAGCTTCACCGTCACATGAGTGTTCCCAAGCATTAGGCATGGAAGTACCTCCTTCTAACCGAGGCCCGGGGGCAGCCTAGATCATGACTTTATGATGTTGTCGGCATTAGGTGCCCTATTAAATGGAATGTACTACACGCCACATGTAGGTGCACGTGCGCGGTGCAGTACATTCCATCTATACTTATAATCCATGGATCGAGAGCTAACTTAAATATGAGAACTAGCTAGTCGCGTCCTTAAAATATGGATATAATAAATCAGAGAAATATAGGCGGTACACCTTATCTGTCTATACAAAGACGACACATATACGTTGTAGTCACCTAATACAGTGAGTACGCAAACACGGAGCCCAGAAATATGTACGCAAATACGGAGCCCAGAAATATGTACAAACACGTAGGGAGGCCCGTGTGAATTGCAGCCCACTTATAAGGGCCCTCCACGGTCTGTTTTGCGGGTGTAGTGCACCCAGGCCATCCTCGTAATAAAAAGAAAAAAGAAAAACCATTACTTCCTCCATCACGGTTTGGAGGACGTTTTACAAAAATCATACGTTTTCAAAACTCCTCTTCTTTTAGGCGCGTTGGACTTAATTACAGAATTAATGTTCTATTTTTTTCTTCTCACTTCCTACTCCATGCAACCAAGAAATTAATTCTTGCATGCAACTCCACCAATGCATGCGCCTAAACTCCTCGTTTTCATGAGTAATTACGTTTAATAGGGCACCGAATAATTAATGGGCACAATTTTAGCACAAATCTGGTTTCAATCAGCGTCCACCTAAGTTCTAACAATCTCTCTAAAACGTCCTCCAAACCGTGACGGAGGGAGTAGCAAATACTAGAAATTAATTATACATATGTTCAAAATACATCGAATAAAAAAACACTCTATATACTACTGGTTGTATCACCAGGGCTAGTTGGGGACTGCGGCTGCAACGGCTGACCTCCACGCCGTGGTGGCCTAGTCGCCATCATCCTCGACCTTGATGAAGACCAGAGGCGGTGGCCACACCGGTGTGGGAGCAGGCAGTGCAGTCGCGTGCAATGGAGGTGCCGACAAGACCAGAGGCGACAGGGAAGCACCAGGGCCCTGCTGTGCCACACGCTAGAACTTGTGGATGGTCCGCGTGCTTCCGTCCTACTTGCGCTCCTCCTCTAGCTGGGACGCGAGGATGGCAGCCTAGAGCTCCTCCTCCTCCTCCGTGGTCCCGCCACAGCGTCTCATCAGCCTCCTCCTTGACGGCCACCAGCGGGAACTGTTGGCCAGCAGTTCCCGTGTCGGGCTAGCCGAACGGCCACACCTTTGAGGGCACGGTGTCGGTGCACCTGTACCACGACCAGTCCGACACCCCAGGTTGTGCACGGTAGGCATGCCTGAAGTACCTGTAGTCCCCGTCAACTACCTCCTCCTCCTCCATGTCCTCATCACCGGAGTCATCGAGGTACTCCTAGTCGGAGTGGTCGAGCTCCTCGAGGCGGGCCTTAATGGCTGCACGCCAGGTCTTGTGCTCGGCCTCAACCACCAGTACCACATGCGGGAATCGATGGCGTAGGTTGGATCACGACACAGATATAGCGGTAGGTAGGCGCGGCGGCGGCATATCTTCCTCCGGCAAGCAGGCCCGGAGGCAGGGATAGCCGTAACCGGCACACAGGCCCGGTTTAGGTGCCTACCTTCCAAAAGATGCACATCTGGCAACGAGCAAGGCATTCCCGCCTCCACCAACACGCGGGCCAACTTGACAGTGATGCTGACCCGGCGCTCTGATTAGGGCCTTGGCGGCGCGCTGGGAGGTGCTCGTGCCGGTGGCGAGAGGGATAAGTAGTGGGAGAAGGGCGACAACGACGACCCTGCATTTCGGCGGTGGCCGGAGGAGGACTTGGCCTCGTGGTTGTTGCGGCCGGGGTTGAACCAGTGCCT
The DNA here is from genome assembly GCA_030063025.1 of Avena longiglumis. NCBI lineage: Eukaryota > Viridiplantae > Streptophyta > Magnoliopsida > Poales > Poaceae > Avena > Avena longiglumis. Next base: position 523,090,717 of record CP125977.1, read on the forward strand.
CCACGGCTTCATCATCGGCCATCCGGAGGGGAGCTAGGGTTTGTGTCGGCGGGGGTGGGGTTTTCCGTTTTGATCGAAAGGGGAACTATCGAGGATAGGGATGTCGTGGTCCCCATTAAAAAGGACCGAGCCTTCTTGTTTCCCTCCCGTCGCCCGTTGACACGCGGACCAGTCCTCCCCCGCAAACCAGGGCCAAGTTTGGACCGTGGATGCGCCTAATGGATCACTTCGCGGGTTTGGGTCCGTTTGCGGGGGCTCGTTGGAGTTGCCCTTAGGCCTCCTTGGCTTATGCCTTGTTGGGTGCAGGGATTAAGTGAAACTAACGCGAAGATTCGCTCCCTCTGTGTCGTGGAAATTTTTCCATGGGCCTGGTGGGGCTAAATTTTTTCCTGACCTACTCAGTACAAGATGTTGCTAAAAACGAGAGAAAAATAGTGTAGTTAGTTTAAAAAATTTGCACAGTAAGAACATCTAATCTTCATGTTAAGTACTTCCTCTGTTAGCTTTTTTTTATAATGATAGGAATTATAAGGCCTTTCTCATTTATTTCCATCTCTCCTTCAATGCATGTCCTCCTTTTTTCTTTCTTTTTCTCATGTATGTACAACTATTGGTGCATATAGTAATTAAGAAGGTTAGTTATTAGTTTTCTTAATCCTATTAAAGTGGCCCTTGGGCCTTAGGCTAATCATAGTGGGGTAATTTCACTAGTAACTAAGAATCCAAGTCAACATTTTTGCTTATGTGGCAATGAGTTAATAAAGAGAGATAGATAGAGTAACTACCTATGTTACTGTAACATCACACATATCAAGACAAAATGAGTCTATAACCTAATTAATGTGACATTGCATGTTATCACACATAAGTTATTTTCCACCATAAAAATAGTAACATAGACTAATAACATATGCATGTTACTATTCTATGTTACTTTGCACTATGACCAGTCTTACAATCCCTAACGGATGGAGTATGTGCTATGTGGGCAACAAAATACACCATTCAAGATTCTTTTTGCGGGAAAATAAACCATTCAAGTGTTCATAGATGAAAAAAACAGAAAACTTGTGCGACTATATAGATAATGTGTTGTTTATATCTCACACATATATACCATGAATTATTTTAATGAGAATATAAAGCTACATAAAACTGTGAACATGTGCAATAAGCTGTATCCACACACATTGATTTATGGTTATTGGCATCAACCAACGCTAACCGAGCCATTGGAAAATCAGCTAGGAAATAATTCTACAGAATTGGAAAAAGGTTTGAAACCAATGAATACACAGGTAGGTCTGCATGCGGAGGCGTGGACAGCGCTGCAGGATAGTCATGGACTACACACGCCCCTGCGCTGCGGTAGGAGAAAACTGGATAGACCTCTGCGCGGCAACAGTCGTTCTTTCGAAGAAGCAACAACAGCCGGTTGGTGTGACAGTCCAGCGAAACAAACCTATCCCTTGTAAATGTTGTCAAGTTCCTTTCAATCACAGTATAGACCATGACGGTATGTACAACATAAGGGTTGTATACACATGCTAGTAATTAAGGCTACTGGAATAGCATTCGCACATGGAACAGTTGTTGTTGTTGTTGTATAGATCATGAGTTTTCAAAGTAATTTTTGTCTTGAAGTCCACACCTTTGTTGGTAATTAAGCTCGATTTGGACAGATGAGTTATCTGTCTTTCCAATTTCAAAGGCGACATGACGAACTGGCTCTAACCGTCCAAAGAGCTCCACCGGTCGAGCTCGACTGCTAAATCATGTCTTATCGGCTATTTCGTACGAGCGGCAAAAGTCGGACAGGCACAGTACTATACGAACACACGTACGGCATTTAGCTGAGCCGTCCTACCATCCACTGTACCTGGAGTCGTACAGTACTAGGCACATGATCGAGATCGGATGATGAGAACATCACCACACATGCATCTACTAGCTTGCAATCGTGTCCAACCTCAATTATACTTCCAAATATGTGTACTTCTAGCCTTGTCTTAAGTCAAACATAGTAAAATTTGATTAACTTTTTAGGACAACGTACCAACATTTATGACACCTAATTGTTAACATTAGATTTATTTTTAAATCTAGTTTTATAATATGTCAATTTGATGTAATATATGTTTCTATATTTCTCTATAAAGTTGGTCAAATTTGGTTATGTTTGACTTAGACAAAAGCTAGATGTATATTTATTTGCGAATGGAAGGAGTTACTGAATTAACTAGTTGTAGCCTGCGTCTCGGCCCCCTTATATATATAGAGAGAGAGATAGCCTGCCATTTCGTTGGAAAAGGAAGAATTAATTAATCAGATTCCAAATGGAGCTTGTCCCATGGACGTCCTTCCTGGCTATCGTGGTTGCCACAACCACAGTAGTGCTCTTCGTCAAAATGGCCTTCCTACGCCGACGGGGCGTGTACAACCTCCCGCCGGGCCCCAAGCCATGGCCCATCATTGGCAACCTCCATCTCATCGGAAAGCTCCCCCACCACTCCACCCACGAGCTCTCCAAGCGGTACGGCCCTCTGATGTACCTTCGTTTCGGCTCCTTCCCCGCCGTGGTAGGGTCTTCCGTGGATATGGCCAAGTTCTTCCTCAAGACACACGACCTCATGTTCATCGACCGCCCCAAGATGGCCGCCGGGAGGTACACCGGCTACAACTACCACAGCATAACCTGGACCCCCTACGGCGCCCGCTGGCGGCTGGCACGCAAGATTGTCCTCAATGAGCTCTTCAACGCCAAGCGGCTAGAGTCGTACGAGTATATCCGCCGTGAGGAGATGGGAGCCTTCTTGTGTGGCCTGTATGAGGCCTCTGGATGCGTTGTGAAACTCAAGGACAAGATGGCCACCATGACCCTGAACATCATCATGCGCAAGGCGCTGGGCAAGAAGTACATGGACGACAAAGTAGTGGCGACGGACGAGAGACGACACGCGATGATCATGGCGCCGCCGGAGGAGTTCAAGTGGATGATCGTGGAGTTCTTCTACCTTAACGGCGTGCCCGACATCGGCGACTCCATCCCATGGCTCGCCTGGCTGGACATGAAGGGGTACATCAAGAGGATGAAGAAGCTGGGAAAGATGTTCGACCGGTTCCTCGAACACGTGGTCGAAGAGCACAGCAGTAGGCGGCGCGAGACTAAGAACTGGGTGGCGATGGACATGGTCGACGTTCTGCTACAATTATTAGAAAGCGACAACCCTAGTCTAGAGGTGAAGCTCACGCGGGAAGACATAAAGGGCATCATTCTGGTTAGTGGTCCTTGCATTGTTGTCTCTACTATATATCCTTTTTCATGTACGTACGTATATAAAAAACAAGGGCAAATCTCTCTCTATCCGTTTTAAAAATGGCGACGCGTGCGTGTAGGATATGATCGTCGGCTCCACTGATACCTCGGCGCTCACGGTGGAGTGGGCCATGTCAGAGATCCTCAAGCAGAGGAGGCCCGACGTGTTTGCGAAAGCCACCGAGGAGCTGGACCGTGTAATCGGCCGAGGCCGATGGGTGAGTGAGAAGGACATCCCAAGCCTCCCTTACATAGAGGCCATCGTGAAGGAGACGATGCGGATGCACCCAGGGACACCCATGCTGGCGCCCCGCCTGTCCCGGGAGGACGCTTCTGTGGGAGGCTACGACATCCCCGCCGGCACGCGCGTCTTCGTCAACGTCTGGAGCATTGGCCGCGACCCCAAGCTGTGGGACGCGCCCGAGGAGTTCATGCCGGAGCGGTTCCTCGGCAGCAAGATGGACATAAAGGGACAGGACTACGAGCTGCTGCCGTTCGGGTCCGGCAGGCGGATGTGCCCTGGGTACAGCCTCGGTCTCAGGGTGGTCCAGGTCGCCCTCGCCAACCTGCTGCACGGCTTCACCTGGACGCTTCCCGCCGGAGGCATGACCAAGGATGAGCTGAGCATGGAGGAGATCTTTGGGCTCACCACGCCGCGCAGGTTCCCGTTAGAGGTCGTCTTCCACCCCAAGCTCCCAGCTCACCTCTACGCACAGGCTGAGAATTAATTAATGCGTTACTACGTAGTACTCGATTGTTATGAATAAGCACGACGGACCGAAGCGGCACCGCGTGCGGTACGGGCGTACGTATCCGAGTAGGCAAGGGTAACCGAATAGAGTAGGAATTAGATGTCCTAATCCTACTAGATTAGCTATACTAAATCTGCTATATATACGTGTGTAAGGCTCCTGTAAAAACACCGTGAGCTATCAGAGAAATAAAGAAAGAAGACGCACGATACATCCGTTTAGCTATCTAATTGATTCTGTGTGCGTTCAAGCGATTGTTGTGTGCGTGAGCTGTCAGCTAGGAAAGTAATCTAGCTAGGCTAGCTACGTACGTGTGCACTTGTCCTTCTCGCCGGAAATCGTCTCGTCGGAGATTTGCTTGCGTCGTATCTTTGTCGGAAAGCTCAAGTATTGAAGCGTACAAGTCGGGCAATTCTAACAATTGGTATCAGAGCCAAGGTTGTCGTCCGTGATCTGCTGAAAGTACTAGGAGGTCATGGCGATGGTGAAGTTTGGCGACAACTCGGCATCGGCACCGATGACAGAGACGGTGGGGGCAGCTTTGTATCCGTGCCTCGATCGCAAGGACTACGGGCTATGGGCACTCAACATGGAGGTGGCCATGGAGGCTCAGAAGGTTTGGGAGGCCGTCGATCCAGGAGGCGACGAGTACGTCAAGGGAGGTGCGAAGTACCGGAAGGATCGTCAAGCGTTAATGGCGCTCTATTCCGTCGTGCCGAAGGACGTGATGCAGCACCTCGTCGGAAAGAAATCGGCGAAGGATGCATGGGAGACGATCAAGATCTTGCACCAAGGTCATGCCCGCGTGAAGGAAGCGCATCTTCAAACTTTGACAAAAAGCTATGAAGATCTGAAGATGGAGGAGAGCGAGACGGTTGATCAGTTTGCCGCCCGTTTCGTTACCCTTGTCAACGCAATCAGGGGATACGGCGAGAAATTGGATGAGATCAAGAACGTCAGAAGGTTCCTGCGTGCGGCACCGGCGCGCTACATGCAGATCACAACGATCGAACAATGTCTCGACCTGAATACATTAACGGTTGAGGATCTCGTCGGAAGATTCAAGGCACACGATGAGAGAATCCGGATCAGCTTCGGTGATCCAGAACAGGTTGAGCACCTGATGCTCACAAAGCAGCAGTGGATGACTCTTTCAAAAGAAAAGCAAGGAGGCTCCACGAGCGGCAAGGAGAAACAACGCCCAGCGAAAAAGTATATCGCGGGGCAGGAGGATGAAGATGACGCCCCGCCGCGGAGGAAGTTTGACATAAAGAAAGTAAGGTGTCATAACTGCGGCGAGCTCGGTCACTTCAAGGCTGATTGCCGGAAAGCACCAAAGGAAAAGGAGAGGGCTCTCATCGCCCAGTAAGGAGATGATGGACCGATGATGCTGATGCTCGAAGTAACTGAGTTGAAGGATGAGGAGGATCCTCCATCACCGGCTATGGAGATTGTGGCGCAAGTGGATCACGATCTACCATGTGTGCATCATGAGGAACAAAGTGCCCCGTTCCCATGTGAAGCCACGTTTGAGGCAAGTGAAGCCTCAAAACTTGTTCATGGCGATCTATGCGTTGGAATCTCACCCGCAACTCCGTCTGGCAATAAGTTCTTCATGCTTGTGGTGGATGATCATAGTAAATACATGTGGATTGTGTTGCTGAAAAGTAAGGATCAAGCTCAACAAGCATTCGAGAAGATCAAGGAAGCCGAAGAGTTCAAGGTGGAGGCAAAGATAAGAGCCCTACGCATTGATGAGGGGGGTGAGCTGCATCAAACTGTGTTGACCATGGCACGGAGCATGATGAAGAGTAAAGGCTTGCCAGGAAAATTCTGGGGTGAGGCAGTCAATACGGTTGTGTATTTGCTGAACATGGAATCTACTGAGAGTGGAGTTGGTATAACACCGTCTGAAGCATGAAATGCGGATGGAAGCCCTCAGTTGATCATCTTCGTACTTTTGGATGTGTGGCGCATGTAAAGGCGGAATTGGCGGAGCAACGTATTCCAATGATCATGGCTATGAAGGCTCAAAGACATACCGCTTGTGCAATCCTTATACCAATAAGGTGGTTTTCAAGGGAGACGTAATCTTTGAGGAAGACAAGTCATGGAATTGGGGCTACAACGAACCGGAATATTCAACTTTTCACGTCACGTGGGATCTTGAGTATGAAGAAAATATGGATCAATCGAGCTTATCCTTGTCAGCAAGTTCGGGCCCAGAAGACATTGAAGGCCTAGGGGCAGCTCCAAGCGTGGACACCAGGCCAGAAGCACTAGGATTCTCCCGAAGAAAAAGAGTTTGAAGAAAAGGCTAGTCTGTGGCGGAAGATACGGCTGGAAGGGTGTACAGATGCATGCGCGATACACACTTGTTTGCCCAAAAATTAGAGGAGGAGGGAGCTGAAGTGAGCCCAGCAGCACAAAGGCCGAAAGGCGATGGTCCAAGAGTGTGGACCGGTGGTCAGATAGATAAAGGAGAACCAACAATAGGGGGTGCAGATCCATCGAGAGGCCTTTCACGTGGTATAGAGAATCTAGAAGAAAACCAATTTGATCTACCTCCTACATATTTGTTCTATTGCATCCAAGAGCACCGGCAAGCGGTAGATCAAATATACTTCATCAAACCAAGTATAATGTCTCAAGGCGTGGACAAAAAGGATAGTCGGCGTGAAGGCATGGAGAAGGGCGCGGACAAAAAGGACTGTCGGCGTGAAGCCATGGAGAAGCCGACAAGAGCAAAGACGGCGATATGGGTAACACAAGAGACGACGAAAGCAATGTCGAAGAGGACGTCTGGAGCGGCGAAAGCAATGCCGAGGATAACGCCCGTGGGGAGTAGCTGTCGTATTTGGGATCCAGGTCGAGATGAAGTGCACGTCGTGATTAGGGGGTGATTGTTAGGAATAAGCACGACGGACACTGAAGCGGCACCGTGTGCGGTACGGGCGTACGTATCCGAGTAGACAAGGGTAGCCGAATAGAGTAGGAATTAGATGTTCTAATCCTACTAGGTTAGCTATACTAAATCTGCTATATATACGTGTGTAAGGCCCCTGTAAAAACACCTGAGCTATCAGAGAAATAAAGAAAGAAGACGCATGATACATGCGTTTAGCTATCTAATTGATTCTGTGTGCGTTCAAGCGATTCGTGTTGTGTGCGTGAGCTGTCAGCTAGGAAAGTAATCTAGCTAGGCTAGCTACGTACGTGTGCACTTGTCCGTCTCGCCGGAAATCGTCTCGTCGGAGATTTGCTTGTACGTGCGTATACTGTCGGAAAGCACTCGAAGTATTGAAGCGTACAAGTCGGGCAATTCTAACATCGATCTATTTGTTTTCCACTTATATATTCTTTTGAATCATGGCAGTCACTTTTACTCCAACATAATTTGCAGCACGCGCGTGTAGTGTAGTCTAGTGTGCCAAGTATAATATGGAGCATGCTCATCAATAGAGTTAATAGCATAAAACCACCACTTTACGGGCTAAATTTACTGATTGATACCACTTTACGGAAAGGATACAAAAAACCACCACAAAATTCGTTGATTGTCTCAAAAAACACCAATTCTTCACTAAACTCGAATTGACGCTGGTTCCGACGGGTCGGGCCCACCCGCAGAGGCCACGTGGCTCCCCTTTGACGGCTCCCGACACGTCCATTACCGCCGTTAACGGCGCGCGGGCCCCACCGCCGTCCACCGTGGATAAGGGTCGTCAACTCCGTCGTCTTGCTCAGTCCCCTTGCTCAGTCCCGTTGCGCGCGGTCGGTGCTCACTCGCCGCCGTCCATTCGCGCCGCCGCTACCGTCATCATGCTTTGCACCGTCCGTTAAGCCGCCGCCATACCCAGCTGGCACGACGGCTCTTCGTCGAGCACCTCCGGATTGTTGGTAAGTATGGATTTTGGGTTAGGGTTCATCGAAGAAGATTTGGAAATTTGCTCGATTTAGCTTGCTTTGACTCAATTAATTCATCGTGAAGGACATGTTCCCACTGGACTTTGCTCCGGGAACCATGGATGATCCCGATTTCTGCGGCATAGATGTGGGTTCCGACGTGCTCTGCCGCTCACACAAACTTGCACCGCGCAAGTGTGTGGCTTTTGAAGGAACAAACACGGGAAGGAAATTATATCTGTGTCAAATTGAGAATGTAAGACTGTCATGTACTTTCAGTTACTTTGGAAAATGCAAATGTTTAGATTAGAATGTTGTCAGATATGCAATGGTTGATTATAGAAACTAGAGTTAGCAACTATGATTCAAACAATGTACTTGTGCATGCAGAGTGTGCAGATTAGTAGTATGATTCAGATATATCAACTATGTGCAATATGATTTAGATGTAGCAACTATGATTCAGAGAATCTACTTGTGATTGAGATGATTCAGATAATGTACATGTGTTTAGTGTAGCCTGTGTAATTAGTAATAGTGATGAACTATGGCTGTGTAATTAGTTATAGCAACTATGGCAGTGTAATTAATAGTGTACTTGTGCCTGTGTATTCAGATATAGCAACTATGATTCATATGATTTAGTGTAGCCTGTGTAATTAGTTAGCTCTAGAGTGTGCATACAGTGATGAACTATGGCTTATTTGCAGACAATGGAGAACTGTGGCTTCCAGTCTTGGGTAGATGAAGAGTGGTCTGACAGTCTAAAGGATGCCCTGCAGAAGCTGTGGGCAATGTACTATGAGTGCAAATCTGCTGCCATTGAAGAGAGGGATCATAGTTCCAAGATGGTGAAGGATCTGACTGAAGAGAAGGACAAAATAGAGAAGAAATATGCAGATCATGTTGCTAGTTTACGCAAGTGGGTTGATGATACTGAGAGGAGAGCTTTAGCAGAAAATATGCGCAGGATTTACAGTGAGGACAGTGAGAGTCAGAGTGTTGCCCAGATGGAGAAGCATTTAGAAGCTTTGAATCATGAAATTGATGTTCTCAAGAATGCTAAGGAAGAAATGAAAAATCTTCTTAGATCCCAGGCAGATGTGTTCAAGGGTAAGCAGAACAAGTGGCAGCTGGAAAGAGATGGCCTCATGGAAGAAAACAAGAAACTGATATTGGAAAAAGATGGCCTCATGGAAGAAAACAAGCAGCTGGTGAAGGATAGAGATGGCCATAAGGAAGAAAAGAAGAAGTTGGAGTACACTGTCTTTGATATGTTCCAACACTGTGATGGTCTGAATGAGAAGTTGAAGAAAATCAAAGAAGTTTGTGATGAGTGATGTAGTTATCATGTTCTAGTTGGCATGATGTGCATGTTGATGTATTTGTGTAATTGAACCCTTTATGTGGGTGGTCATGTATGTTGAACCTCTAGGTCGAACCTGTATGTTGATCCTTCTATGTGCTATCAAAATGGTTATCCTTTAGTTGGAAATTGTTATTCAGAAATAAGTTTGAAATGGTTATTCTTTAGGGTTGTCGAGAACCCCCAAAGGGTCTCGACAACCTATCTAGAGCAATATTACTATATTCTTTAGGGTTGTCGAGAACCCCCGAAGGGTCTCGACAACCTATCTAGAGCAATATTACTATATTTTTTAGGGTTGTCGAGAACCCCCGAAGGGTCTCGACAACCTATCTAGATCAATAGTAAAGGATCAATATTAAACTTAGCCAACTCAAACAATGATGCACACATAGTCTTAAACATTTTGAACATAGTATTAAACATAGTGTATTACAACCCACATAGTCTTAAACACTATTACACAAATATTGTCCAACACATAGTTTGGAATTAATTCAGCACAGAGCCACAGATGCATGAACATAGTCTTCCAACACACAGAATATATTTTAGCATATAGCAGCGATTACGAACATATAAAGCTCGATCAAGCACAAAGCTCATTCGCTTGCTTGGGCAGTCACTCTTCTTGGCCTTCTTGTAGGTTGTGCTTACGACCTTGAGATAGCCCTGCATCCTAGATGTTAGCTTTGGTTGCCTTTTACCAGCTGCATCTGCTGCATACCTAGGTGCATTAAAGGGGATGTTTAGAGTACCACTTCTTGTTGCTGCACTTGTTGTAGGTCTAGATGATGTTGGAGAAGGAGCAGTAGATGGCCTACTAGTTGGTGTTGGAGTGGGAGCAGTTGCAGCACTTGTTGTAGGCCTAGATGGTGTTGGAGAAGGAGCAGTAGATGGCCTACTAGGTGGTGTTGGAGTGGGAGCAGATGCAGCACTTGTTGTAGGCCTAGATGCTGTTGGAGAAGGTGCAGTTGTAGCAGTAGTTGGCCTTCTTGTTGCAGCACTTGTTCTAGGCCTAGCTGTTGTACTTGTAGCACCAGAGCTCTCCTCACCATGAGTGTTGGGCTGTTACAGAACATAAACATTAGTGTTTGAATCATGCTAGATGGCACATTACAAAGTGAGGTACCACTAAACATTAGTGTTTGAATCATGCCAGGTACCACATTACCTGGTGACTAACTTTTCTTATTTGTAGCTCAGGCCTCAATGGCACATTGCAATTTGTATACCTGTGCCCTACTAGCCTGCGATTCTTTGCAAGTGATAGAAGACATCCTAGATGAATCTCTAGGTGCTGGCACCTCAAATTTCCCTTTCCTCCTTCCAGTCTGTTTTCTCCCAGGTTTTTCTCTAAAGACAGGTGGTTCGTTATCTGGTGTAGCTGTCTTATTCCAGTCAGTAGGTCCAGGTACTGGGTATATGGTGTAGCTGTAGGCTTTTTTGTATATATTTTTCTTGAAGGAGTCATCAACATAGTCTTCTGGATGCTGCTGTAGTTTCATGATTGCCGCCACAACATGATTGCAAGGAATGCCAGTGAGGTCCCACTTCCTGCAAGTACATGTCCTCTTGATCAAGTTCACTGCAAGCACTCTGCCACTGTTGCTGGTGACTTGCCAAAGGCCAACTTCACATAGTTTGGCTGAGCATTCTCTTGACCATCTTTTGGACTCCTCTAATTTCTCACAGTAGAATGGACATATCTCCCATCTGCTTGCTTCTACTTTCTGTCTTGTACCACTATACTTGACCATAAGCTTGTCCCTTATACCTTCAAGCATTGTCCTAATTGGCTTGTTCCTCACATTTAGAATCATTTTGTTGAAGACTTCACTGATGTTGTTGACAACTAGATCAGTTTTGCAGTTTGTGTCAAACAGATGTCTGGCCCAAGCCTCAGGTGGTATCTTCACCAGCCAGTTGTATGCCTCCTCACAATCTGCTTTTAGAGCTTCCATTGCCAGATCAAATCCATTCTTGGTGTATGAGTAACTAGCAGCATCCATGTGCTTCTTGAGCTTAGTACCTCTGAAACCAGCTGACTGGAAATTGGCATAAATATGCCTAAGACAGTACCTTTGAGGTGAGTTTGGAAAAACTTGAGAGATAGCTTTGAGAAGCCCCTAAACAGGTGAAAAGAGGAAATGAATATTAATTAATCAGGGCCTAATGGTTGTGTCAATGCAATATCTTATGAAAACAATGGATACAAACCTTCTGCCTATCTGAGATTATAGTGTAAGTACAAAACTTGCTAGACTCTCCAATGCAATATCTTAGCTGTGTCAAAAACCACAACCAACTAGCTGTTTCCTCCTTATCAACTACACCAAATGCAATGGGGAAAATGTTGTTGTTTCCATCCCTACCAGTTGCAACAAGGATCTGTTGTCCTGTGGCCAGTTTGATAAAACAACCATCTACCCCTATGGATAAAAGATAAAAATCAGTGGGCTACAACAAAACAATGAATGGATACAAGAGACAGTGAATGGATACAGGATACAGTGCATGGACACATACCTATGAATGGCCTACAACCATTTAGAAAACCCTGCAGAGAAGCATTAAGACAGATAAAGAGCCCATGGAATCTTGGGTTTGGGCTAGGGTGCTCAACTAGTTATTTTGTTGTCACAACACATCTACTACGTGGATTTGTATCTAAAATAGCTTGCAAATAATCCCTTATCCTGGTATACTGTGCCTTCTGATCATCCATGACAGCAGCAAATGCCTGCTTCCTAGCTCTGTATGCTTTGCTCTTTGGCACTTCCACTCCATACTTCTGTTTGGCATTGTCAATCAGGGTATCAACACAGGCATTAGGGTCAGTTCTAATTGCTTGCTCAGATTGTGCAGCAAGCCAGCCAATAGTCACTTTTGTGTTCTCACCATGAGGTATGCATGTGTGTTGGGGCATGAATTTCCTTATGCAAAATGTCTTCTCATGGGCAATCTTGGAGGCAGTGATAAAGAATTTACAACCTTTTTTCTTGCCTTCTTTAGTGCACCAAGCAATTATTCTATCACTACAATTCCTATGATAATGGAAGTTTCTAAGCTGGGCTATGTGGTAACTCCTAAGTGCTGTTCTGAATTGGTACACATCATTGAAGCACAACTTAATGCAAAATTGCTGATGAGGGTCAGCCCTATCTGGATCATACCAAATTCTTTTCTTCAGCCTCTTTAACTTCCTCTTCTTTCCAGACTGTAGATTGAATTTAGGTACACTGCCATCATCATCACTGTCTCCAACATCTGCTGGGCTGCTGTCCTCATCACTGGATGGTAGAAAATCTTCCATTTCTGGTTCCTCTAACTCATGGTGAGATCTACTTGTTGGACCTGGCTTGGATGGCTTCATTTTTTTGGGGAGGAAACAATCTGGCTCTTCCCAGTCACTGTCAACCTCTTCTGGCTCAAACATTTCCTCCACATCAGTATCCCCTTCAAAGTGCAGAAGGGGATCAGCTCTTTGCTTCCTCTGATGCTCCATCTTCCTGAGGATGTCCATATGCTCAGGGCCTAATGCTTGCTCCTTTTTCTTTCTCTTCAATTCATCTATATACTGCAATTCCTCCACATCAGTATCCCCTTCAAAGTGCAGAAGGGGATCATCTCTTTGCTTCCTCTGATGCTCCATCTTCTTGAGGATGTCTCCATGCTCAGAGCCTAATGCTTGCTCCTTTTTCTTTCTCTTCAATTCCTGTATGTACTGCAATTCCTCCATGACTGACCTGTTGTGGTCCTCAGGGTCAACCTGACAAGGATAGAAGAAATCATCATCTTCTGACACCACATCAACAGGGATAGGGATAGGTCCTATTGCCTTCTGAAAGTTGGAGCTCTGTTGGGTGCCCAAGAACAACACATCTGACATGTCCATAGCTACAGGAAAAAATTCATCATCATCACCAGAAGTGTAATTCACTCCTCTACTGTCAACTGAAAATATCACAGGCTCATTCAGTATTTCTGCCAGAACATCATCAATGTTGACATATGATGGCCAGATAGAATCTTTTTTTAGTACAGTGATATTCAGCACCTGCTCCTCCTCATACATGTCAATCATGGCTTGGGTCATGCTAGAAATGAGCTCCATTCCATTCTTGCCTTTTCCCTTCTCTTTAACATAGTACATGTTGTCTCCTATCCCATAACCATAACCTTCTATCAATGCTAACAAATTAAGCCTGGTTATGTCAGATCTGCATAAGGTTCTTTCCAGGTTGTCCTCACCAAGAAAGTTGAATCTAATATCCCAAACATCATCATCTAGGCTGTCATAATTAAATACACAATGATTAGGTAACTACTTGCTAAACAACACACCAATATTATATACTGTTAAATTGCAGTCACTGTTTGAGTTAACAACTAATAAAGCTACCTAAAAACTTACAGCAAGAATTTTATCTAATGATAACATTAGTGATAGCAATAAATTCACTAGTGCTATCAATAATTTCACTACTAATTCACTGCTAATTTGTCCTAAAATTGCACTAGTAATATCAATAATTTCATCTACTACTAATTTGTCCTAAAATTGCTGAACTAAATATTCTAAATTTAATCTAACCACACAAATGTTAGCATTAACCTATATTTCTAAATCTAACCACACACAGCAGATCTTCTTCCGAATGAATCGAGCTTCTGGAAGGGGAACTTACTCTACACCGCCGAAGGAGGTAGCCCAACGGTGACTGCTTTTTGTGGGCGAAGAGATCACCATCCGCGCCAGCGCACCAGCTGACCTAGCCTCTGGCGACAATGTCGCCGCCGCTTGCATCGGCGGCAGCGAATCATCAGTCGGAGAAGCCGCCCAGCGCATCCTGCCACCGCACCCCACGGACGGAGCACAAGGCGGTGGAACGGGATCGGAGCTTGCCGGGGGTCGCCGATGCCATCCGCTGTCGCTGCCATTGCCGGGGGTCGCCGCCGCCATCGCAGGTACAAGAGGGAGGCCTTGGAGGCTATCGAACCCTATCTGGTTCCCCCTTTTCCTCCGACAAACGGTGGACGGCGGTGGGGCCCGCGCGCCGTTAACGGCGGTAACGGGAGTGTCGGGAGCCATCAAAGGGGAGCCACGTGGCCTCTGCGGGTGGGCCCGACCCGTCAGAACCAGCGTCCATTCGAGTTTAGTGAAGAATTGGTTTTTTTGAGACAATCAACGAATTTTGTGGTGGTTTTTTGTATCCTTTCCGTAAAGTGGTATCAATCTGAACTGTGGTTTTATGCTATTAACTCCTCATCAATAAGATGCTTTGCTCCTTATTATGAGCCAGCTAGCTGCTGTATTCGTAAACTCAAACTCCATACATACCCTCGGTGCTTGTGTGTTTGATTTTTGGCACTTTATCTATAAACAGTTAACGCACTTACCTACGACACCAACTTGACATGAACAAGTAGTACTCTTTTCTTCTATTACACATCCATCATTGTCTTGCTGAATGACAACGGAAACACAAAATATAAATAGAAAGATTCAAGAATTTTCCATAAAGACGATCTATCAAAATAATAGAGAAATTACATGACAAAGTGTCCAATACTATACAGAAGGTTCAAGAATTTCCCATTACAACAACATTGCCTCAAAACAACAACAGATAAACTCATAGAACGTACCTGCAAAAAAAAAACACAAAAAAAAAACTGATAGAACGTGATAAGATTGCATCATCCTTAATTTGGAAAAAGAATTCCTTCTCAAGATATATAACCAAGCAATCATTCCAGTATTAGCTTGTTCCTCGGTTTACTTTTCACATAGTTCATTGAAGAAAAAATATTCACCTATACGTATACACATAGTTGTCGAGTAGTTGGGTATATATCATACACATAGTCACCTATACGTATACTGTATATATGTATTAATTTATTTTGGCCAAAAAATGGGTATCCAGCTGAATACCCATAAGTTTATTTATGCCCGCCAACTTCCACCCGTGAAACTAACTCGTCTTCTATTGAGAGTCTCCTCTGAGACCGAGCCGCCGCTGCCTTCCTGCTCCCATGGGGGCGACGCCCTCCGGTCTATGCTTGGAGGGGAAACACGGCATGTACAGAGTAGTAGTATGGTGTTTGGCTGTGTGCCGGCAATGGCTATATCTACTAGATTTAGTTGTGCGTCTTGGTGCACGATCCCGTTAAATTTGAGCTAAATTAGCGATTATAAACAAGCGAAAAAATAATAATTTTTTTAGTTTTTACACATATATCTTACTAAATTTTGTTCCATCAAAAAAGTACAGAAGGAAGGAACAAAAAAAGCAACGTCTACATAATCTTTATGAATTCAGATTTCGGTAGGAGCCTTGTTTCACGACCCCACCTCTTTAACTTGTAAACAACTACACGGTGACAGACATGTGTTTTACAATACAATCATGAAAATAAAAAAAATGAATAAACAAAAATTGATAGTTCTATGGGTGGTCAGACTCTACAGTGAGTAGAAATAGAATTTAGATATATATACATAAAATGGTATCTCACGTGGTGCTCACTTCAAGGAGAGAGGCGCCTACAAAGAAAACAGAGATTACTTCGCGAAAGAGCCGTGGGTGAGTTTAGATGTAGGGAATGCTTCAAAATATTCTCTGCAAAGACGGTAGCTAATAAGTAAAGGCAAAGATTCTATCCGTGTGCTATCCTGTAGTAACGGACATTCAAAAGGTCACAACAAAACAATGAAAGTAAAAAGGAGTTACTCCTTGCTAAGGAATTGTAGGGGTAATAGAGAGCGAATGGATCATCATTCTGAAGTTGTGAAGCCCAACAAGAGTTTAAAACATAAAAGCAGTGTCAAGATAGAGGGAAAATATAGTACGTACAAAAAGAACAAATAGACAACTGAACAAACATCAAAGGAATACATTAGAGTTAACTAAAGAATTGGTACCAGAAAAAAGAACAACTTGGAACTAAGCAGACCAAATGACATTAAAAAAGTAGCTAATCTAGAAATTATTTTCAAAATATTCATTCATAATATCAAGTCTGCTTATTGCAATGAACTAACGGCATATATACAACTTCTCTACTCAATCATTCTTATTCGGGCATGAATTATATTATTTTTTCATTACACGTCGATCATTTATCTTCCATTAGCTTCTCACCAAGATCATCAACAGTTATGCACAATTGATTTGAACACATGGATACTATTTATGTATCAGTACAACACAACTGCATCGAGATCATCCAAATGGCTAACTATAGCAGAATCACATAAATTTTACATGCACCAAAACTCTAAAAATTTACTAACGGGGGGTGATCAGCTGCAGCCCAATTAGCACCAAAAGCACAAGCATAAGGACATGAAGGGGCAACCATTAACGAAGCCGGTAGCAAGATGATCATCACCACATCCCTGGCATCCTTATTTGGCCACAGCTAGAGTGTTAAACACCGAGAAAGCAAAGAAAAGATACAGAAAAACTTGCCTAAACCAGGTGCTACAGCCGTCGCCCTTTTACCTTTGATCTCCCCATCCCACAAACATAAACATCTCCAGCCTTGAGGGTAGCTCCGCCTTTTGTAACCAATGAGATAATTAACATGGACATCTCCTGAACCGAATATGTAGCTATAATGAATTGCATTCTCCTCACAAATGGAAATACATAAGCAACTAAGGAGACTATCCAATATACAAAAAGGAAGTTACAACAATTGATGTTAAAGTAAAGAAATACCTTGAAATTTTAAACCCCGCGTTGACCACAACATCAACTGAATGTTATGATTCTACGATTTTAGAAGATTTGGTCATGCAATTAAACGATAGTGTTGAGTACCTTGTTCTAGGGTATTACATCATTATAAGCATGTAGTATATGCACTAAGATCTGACATGACATGAAACAAACCTTGGTGGCTCAAACCGACTAACGACACTGCCAAATATATGAGAGGTGTCACAAAAGAACTCCTCTGCTAAGATACTGCACAAAAAATAATGGCATGAATAAGAGTGGATCGCATGACTTGATTTTCAATAATTATTAGCAAGTAGTTTTAATAATTAACATCATACCATCAAAATTATTTGGCCATCAACAGACTAAGAAAAAAGGAGCAGATTTCTGGCCATAGATCACCTTTACCTTGAGGATCATGAAGATGATTTTTAAGTGAACCTTTTTAGAGTACTCTTAAATCAGGAATAGTTCATCCTTACTTGCTACATAGCCAATCAACTGCACCTTTAACAAAACACTAATCAGAGGAACACATATCCACCATGGTATCAATCAGCATAAGGGGCAACCTATGAAACAAAATTCTAATCAAGAACACAAATCTATCACATAAACACCCCCAAAATATAGACCCACGTGACAGTAATCTTCACCTCAACCCCATGTACCAAGAAGAACCCACACTTTTCAGAACCTGCAGCAACCTCGTCCTGCTCGCACTACCCAACATCATTCGCTTCACACGCACGGTACTTCTCTGGGATTTAAATGCTCTTAATGTGCAGATCACAAAGGGTGGACTAATGTAGAAACCATAACACATTAGCACCATTTTCTGTATATTAGCCATATAATTTCAGTATATTGAGCATTTAAATTTAGTATAGTGTATTTTCCATATACCTATTTGCACTAAATTTAATAGAGTATAAATTCACTAAGAGATGCCTGACTAAATATGTTCCAGTGTGCAAAGAATTATGTATAAGGATTTATAATCTGCAGGTACATAAAAAGATAGAAAATTATACTTTTAGTAGAACTATTTTAGCATCAAAGTTTAGAAATACTTTTGTTCAAAAAGCTAGGAATACTTGTGCTTGCCAACAGTTTTCTGTGTATATTAACCAACTAAATTCAGTACAGTATAGTATCTATGTACCTAATAAAAAGAAACGTCACTAAGATATGCCTGGTCAAAACTGTTTTTGTGCTGCATGTATATATGTAACTCATTGAGATACAGATGGTCCAATTCCTAAAGCCTCCTATTTGGTTGTGCTGCAACAGTTTCACGACCTTCATTTTGGCAATCGATAATTGGATATTTGTAACTAAATGAGAGACAGATAAGAAACCAACTAACTTGAATCAAATAAAAGCATTGATATTCTGTACTTGAATCTGAATTGTGATGTTCAGGAGTGCCACATTTTATTGTAATATATGGAATAAATAACATAGATTGAGTTTCTGAAAGCAAGTGACGAAATAATACCTGAACACGATTTGCTACATATTTTTGTTCAAAAACAAAACATAAAAAAGTGCAGCTAATACTGCATCATGTATTTGTCAGATTGGTTAAAAAACTGAGCAACGCCTCACACACTGAAAGGACCCAATTTATTTTGCTATTTAAAGGTACAAAAAGTAATTGAATGGAGAGTTCATACCTAGCGCTATAGCAAAAAGGTCCTGGAAAGAACAAGAGTCAAATTTAGCATGAAATCTAGGAGAAGGATGCTAGCTACAAACAACAACCATGGCATGATCAAATAGGATAATTAAACAAAAAGTCAGATGCACATAACCTATAACTAAAACTGAAAGATATGCTCTATATACTACTTCTATCCTGACGCTGAATCCATATCATACCAAAAGCAAAGTGAGAAGTTAATCATTCTACGCAAGCAAGAGGAGATAGAACTGCTAGTCTGATTTTGGGGCGCACCTGATCATTAAACCTGGAAGTCCTTAATGTCATTGGATGTGTATATTTATCTGAACCTGCAAAATATAACCACACTAAGAAAATGATAGAAAATGCAAGATAATAGGAAAGAAGTATAAAAATATGGTTTATTACAAGTACAAATCTACGGCTTCGTATCAAGAAACATTGTTTGCTTGATTCTTCAAAGGAAATAACAACAGGAAGTATTGCCTGGTTTCTACTACATCATAGAGAAGTATTGGTTCAATGAGTTTACTAAGAACCATGGTTCTTATGGATGTACGATCTGACATGTATCATGGCGAGAAATTATCACTAATGCATACGCATAGGATACCACACTCCTTAGTTCGACGGTTTCATTGTTACAGAAAACTTTAGATTGCCCAACGTACTTAGGAATAAAAGAAAATCTAACACGCCTACCACCACATCTCAAATCTTATTAGACCCGACGTTTGGGAAACACCTGATCACCACATCTAAAATATATCTGCGAACATATAAACAAATGAGGCCGCATTAGAGCACTTGAACTGCATTTGAACGGAGCATCATTGCAAGCGACACATATGAAATCTCTCATGGCGACAACATGGGAGGAGGTCAGGAGAAGGGTGAAGAGGCCGGCGAGAAGTTGCCCACACCAGATGCCATAACAATGAGGCACCAATTATAAACCACTCTTAATTATCGCAACTAAAACTGACCAGCCGGGATAATATTCCTTCTAGTGAGACAAATATATCATACAAAATAACTGTGAGTATAATCCTTATTCGGAGGGTGGATTGAAGAGATTGGTTTTTTATTTTCTCCCCATATTCATTCAACATCCTTTTGTATTTGCATGGGGATTGCTCTAAATTCATTGGGAATCATAACAAATACAAACTATAGTTGAACTCACCAATGAAAAGGTTCATAGCAGAAAATAGCATTGGCTTGACCGCTCGACCGTCTCTCCAACAAACATAGGGGGAAGCTGAGCCTGAAAATACATCCAAAGCATATGAAAATACATCCAAACCATCCTAAAGTATTTGCTAAATTTAGCAAATAATAACACCGACAAAGAAAACAGAAACCTGCGAGAAAAAATAAAAGACATCCATGAATCAGCAAGTGGCCATTGTCTCTTTCTACTAATCCGGCATCTAGCTACCGAGGGCATTATCATTTCCTTCATCGGGTGCCCTACACCAAAGTGTGCATCTTATACAGCAAAATCACCATGTAGCCAGCTTCGTTGAAAAGCAAGTTTTACTTGAATAAATACTTCACACTGACCAGGCTTGTGTTCAACATCTGATTGCCAGCTTGTAATACTATTCTTCTTTTCTAACTAATTTACCAAACTCGCTTTGGAAGCTTCTATGAACAACTGAAACTCAACTTTCATATAGTGTACCCTGTCAGCAAAATTAAACATGAGATAAATCCGTGAGAAGTATAGCTATATACAAATATAACCGTGAGAAAAAACAACCATGGATTCAGTGCGACAGCAATGCCACTATATACAAATGAACAACAGATCACAACAGGGAATGATAGAAAGTTGACTAAAATAGGATCCAAAGGGTTTGTACGAACCTTAAAATCCAACCACCACTGAGCATCAATTGAGGTGGCGGCCCACGCCCATGTATGCTGCCCATGTATGCTGCCGTTGAAAAAAATCCTCAAACAATGAACTACTTCAGGCCAGCTCTCACATGGAGGAGCTCTCCATCGGAAGAAAATAAATATAACATGAAGAAATAAGTTTCACATTAATTCAGAGAGTGTGGAGGCACTCGGGATACATAAAGTTCCATTCTTTCTTTCAGGTATACAAAATTTTTAGCACCAACACGCATATTTGAGGTAACATCAACCATGGGTCTACCCTTGGATCATTGGATACATACCTGCAGGCACATACACGGTTTCACGAGGTGCATATGAAATGGAACATGATATAGTTAGGGATGGCAAGCTTCCATAAATCTGAAAATTAGCCCAATCAACTTCCTGAAGCCTGAAAAATAAATTTCATTTATAAGAGGACATCGTGCATCTATGGCACCAAATAACAAAGACATCTAGCAAGTTATTTAAATAATTCAAATGGACAAATCGTCCATAAAAAATTGCATCCGGGTCACGTATGAATCTGATCCGATAATATTCCTTTAGGACATGACACACAATATCTAATTAAGATATACTGAGAATTTCTAGAAATATTAGTAAAATGTCCACACACGGCTTACCACAACATGTATTTGTCCATATGAACATAAAGCACCATCTTCCCAAAGCAGTCTTTGCCCTTAGGCATTTACACAAACACCTTACACGCACACCTGCAACCTGGCAATAGAGGAGCAAATAAGGAGGAGGAAGGGGATGGGAAGCCAAGGTAAAAATGAATGCTCCACGTTGGGATGGTGCGAAGATGGTGAGGACCCCCTCCATGGGGCGCTGCTGGGACACCCTGACCAGTGTGCTCCTCCACATCGAGCTCCGCCTCCTCATCCATGGCGCATGGTTCCCGTTGCCTCTCCCAGCTCCAGCCATGGAGAACATCAGTGAAGGAGAATAGGGTGAGAGCTTGTCCTGGAGAGCGAGGGAGTGGCAGCGGCAGGAAGCGAACATGCGAGAGTGCGAGGGAGGAGGAGGAGAGCGAGCAGGGAGAGGGCGCGTGTGTTGAGAGGGAGGGGCGACGAGGGCTGGGAGCGGGAGGACGAGCAGGGAGGGGGCGCGCGTGCTACGAGGGAGGGGCGACGGGGGCTGGGAGTGGGGAACGAGGGAGGCTAGGGTTTCATATCGTTTTGGGCTGGGCTTTTATATGACACGGTGAAATAAGTTAAACGCCTGAGATTTACCGGATGGTCAATCCGATGGCTGAGAGGTTGAAACCGTTGTGGTAAGCCCCAGGACCCTCACCAATTACATCTTTAGATGCCTGGACGTTGAACTTGGGCCAGAAAGCTTGGCCCGAGCTTTTTGGGCTTGGAGCGAGCTGGGCTCGGCCCACTTTACTGCCGAGCTCGTGTCGAGTCAGGAAAGTTGGCCCGCCGCGAGCTCGGGCCGGCTTGTTTGGCTCGTAATTGTTCTTTTATTAATTGATGGTCGAATTGGGCTAATTTATTATTTCAGACTAGCCCATTCTAGCTCTATCGATAGACTACAAGGAACTGCTCTTTCATAGTTAAGGTTCGCCTTCCCTGAGCTAGGGCAAGCCACCGCCACCGCCACCGCCGTCGCCTCCCGCATGGATGCCCCCGACGTTGCGCTGACCCCCCTTCTCCATCGTCGTTGCCTCTGCCATGCCGCCCCGCATATCCACCCATAGCCACCGCTACATCTGCCACGTCGTCCGCACGACCTCCGCTGCCTCTGACGTGTTGCACCGCTACTGTTGAAGAGGGCCCATCCTCCAGTGACCCAGCTCCACTAGGGTCGCGAGCTGCACCGAGCTGGACCGAGCTCGTCGGAAGCTCAGGCCGAGTTCCATTTCATGGCTCGCCGGTGGCGTCGAGCTAGATCGGGCTCGATCGGCAATTCCGGACCGAGTTTTTCTCTGGCTCGGCCCGAGCCAGATCGATCTGCCTCGCGTCTAGTTATATCTATATCCTCGTAGTTTGGAGGAATGTTAGGGATCTCGGTGACCAAATCTTGAGATCCCTAGGGTTCTTCTTTTATGTTCTTGTGCTCCTCTTGTCGGAACATGAGTGATGGAGAAGACCACTGCATCCCTCAAATAAGGTTGCCCACATGTATTGTTGCTTGGAATGGAGCGGCAGAGCTGGTGAGCTTTCCTTGGCCGGCCTTAGTGGCAAGGGGGAGGGGGTAGCCTATTGTCGTTTCTTTTGATGCGCCATGGCGATGGTGGGGAAGGTTCGAGCAACACCATGGTGAACATCACACGGCAGCCAGACTTGCTATCATGATCTGAGGTCGCATCTGCATGCGCCTTTCTAGACGCCATGACTGCATTTGTTCAACCTCCAATATGGATGCCTCTATTAGAGATCCTCGCTGGCGTCCAACGTCCTCTCGTCCCCGTGGGTGGAAGGATGGCTAGAGCTGGAGTCTCAACGACTATTGTTTTCTAATGATTATACTCAGAACATATCACGCAAGTAAAAGAGATAACTACTAGGAAAAGGTCTATAGAAAAAAAAGCTACCGCTGGCGCACCAAATATTGAGCCTACCGGCGCTATCCACCACCGGCGCGTCTAGCATTCGCTCCGCGTGTGCTAACATTTTGCCCCCGGCGGGCCTCCACCAAACCACGCCGGCGGTACGTTTGCCCCCCCCCCCCCACACACACCCCCCACACACACACCTGGCGGCCACCCGCCCGTAGCCTCGGCGCTTCGAACACAAGAACGCCGGCAGTACATTACGTAGCCCCAGCGGCTGCTCGACCACGCGCGCCGGTGCTAGAGTCCAGCCGGCCCCACAGATTACCCCCGACGCTTTGGTAGCTAAAGAGCCAGCGCTACTAATCCTTACCCCCAGCGCGCCACCCTGGCACCTGCTGGAATTCATGCGATAGGCCCCACGCCAGCCCCAACCCACCCAACCCCTCCAGCCACAGTGCCTACGCCCGACATGTTTCTTCCAGAACCGCCGGTGATAGTGCCACTTACCATGGGCGCTAATGAGCCAGGACCCACCCCTCTCCGCACCCTTGGACCCCCAACGCGTCAGAGTGCGAAACCGCCGGTGTCTAAAGGGAGCGCGCCGACGATAACCTGGAAAGTTGCAATAAATGCACTCTCTCCCACCACTCTCTTTCCAGCTCACTCTAGCTCGATCATCCTCTCTTCCCATCTCATTTTTCACTCCCTTCCTCCTATTTTAGCTATTCTAACCAACCATATCTCATATACTTTATCAAATCTTTTCCCCCACATGCACCACCCTTCTAGATAGATACTATAGAAATCTCCCCCTATCCTCCACGCCACTCCTAGATCTAGAACATAATCCACTCTCTCTGATCCGGTCGACGTGTCGTCTCGCGCGCGTCTATTTTTATTGACCTAATAGGTGACTAACTAAGAATTAGCGGATAAAATTGGCGATGAGTTGGCAAAATTTGTGTGCATATCTATGGAAATATATTGTATATGAAAATGATTGGGAAAGAGTTGATGACATGAAAGTGCTGAGTTGCCAATGTTTTGCCGAAATATTGTTTCATTAACGTTCCGGTAAATTTATTCCCATAGACCGTGTTTCTAGCAGGGTCATGCCGAAATTTTCCATAAAACCAACCGATCGACGATGGTTCTAGTAATTAATTCTCTCTTGTCATGCATGCGACAATGGTCATCTCGATGACGAAACGTTCTCTTTAGCGGGACTTTTTCTTTTTTTATTTAGGATGTTTGCATTTCTAAAGACTGCTAGGTCATGCGTTGTTGCAGAGGCTGAACCTAATTGGTATCTCCGTGATACTAATATACACTTTAAAAAAAAACAGGTCTCATCAGTTCTCAAAGTAACTTTTGTTTTGAAATTTAGTCATTTGTTGGTACGAAGTTTAGTCATTTGTTGGTACGCTCGATTTGGACAGATGAGATGTTTGTGTTTGCAATTTCAAAGGCTACGTAACGAACCAATTGTCCACTAGTACGACTGATGTGAACATTCCATCTTTAAACTCTCGCAACCGTCCAAAAAGCTGCACCGGTCGAACTCAGACTGCAACACAAGAAAATCATGTCTTATCGGCTATTTCGTACGGCTATTTCGTACGAGCGGCAAAAGTCGGGTGCTACGGACATCAAATGAGTTTGTGAAAGAAAATAGTGATGCTTGGACAGACTGGTACAGTGTACACGAACACGGCAGTTAGCTAAGCCGTCCTACCAGAGTCGTACAGTACTATCACACGTGATCGGATGAGAACATATGACCAGACATCTAGCTTGCAAACCTGCTGATAACAAACATACATTATCATCTACTCCCTCCGTCCAACAATAGATATCTTAGGTTTTTAAAATTTTGGATAAATCTACCTACTAAATAGTGTTTAGATTCATCCAAATTTTAACAAATTTGAGACATCTATTTTAGGACGGAGGAAGTACCAAATTCCCGGTACTCCCTCCATCCATGTCAATGGTCTTAACTTTGTTTAAATATAAATATATTTAGTCTAAATATTTAGCTAGATACGTGTGAATCTAAATAAAATTGACACTATTAATATGGACAGGAGGAAGTATAGTATTTTTGACCGAATTACAAAAAGTACGAAAAGATAAAGAGCATCTGTTGTCGGCTAGAAATTTTGTTGCTGTCAAAGATATCGAGCCCATCACCATCGACGCCCCAACTGTCCTCCCCAGAAGTCTCTTTCCTGACCTCGCACGAATAGAGAGGCAAACTTGAGAGTCGCTTCTTGGAGGCCGGGCCTCTTCCTTGGCCCCCTCGCCGGAATAGCCGGCGAGTGGCGGCGGGAAGACGGCGCCGGAGTAGGCTTAGTTCTCTGTAGGAGTGGTAGGTGTAGCTTCCGGCCAAGTGCCGTGGTAGTTTGGAGTAGGTCGCTGGCGTCCCCTGACCGGACTCAGCGCGTCTGGAGCAGTTCTTGTTCCTCTGTCTTGCTCCAGTGGTTGAAGCAGACGATGGCGCAATACAGCTCGAGCATCTCCTCTAATAAGGTCAGTTTGTGTGATGTGGCCACCTTCCTTCTATGTGGTGCGGTGGTTCTTCTCCTTCTCTCGGCTTGCCGTGGTGGCGAGGGAGAGATGGGGGAGAACTTCTACGCTCGTCGATCTGGTGGTGGTTGGGGATGGCTTCCCGTGTTGGTGCGTCGGCGCAACACCACTCGGTCTCTGGCCTGGATTTCTGCCAAGCTTCATGGGAAGAAGGCTGGATCCTTGCAAGGGAATCTCCTGAATAAGCGTCTGGTGGGTGTGCACCTCGATGGGAAGGGGTACTGTGCTGCTGCGTTCCCTCTGGCCGGCCATGGTGGCGAGGGGAGGCTGCGTAGCGGACAGTTCTTCTTTGCTTTTTCGAGGCGGTGCGACCATCTCCTGCTGCAACATCGAGCTCAACACACGCTGGCCATGATTGCCACTGGGATCTGTGGCCGAATCGGCGGCCAAGTGAGGCGCAAAGATGGCGCCCTTTACAACCTCCACATGGGAGGCCTTTACTGGAGCTTCTCGCCGGAGTTCCCTCCATACCGCGGCCAAGTGGTTCGTCCTCGGCGCGGTCTTGGCGGCCGGCGGCGGAAGCTCATCGTCGGTGGAGAGGACATGCTCCAGGGATCCGATTGCTTTTCTAGTTTTATCTTGGAGGTCCTTTGTGCAAAAATTCAGGATAGTGTTGTATTGTTTATTATTTTTGGTTCTGACTGTAATTGTACCCACCGCTTAATATAATATGCAGCTCGGGGTCTTTCTAGACCCCTCCCTCGTTCAAAAAAAAACATCGACGCTTTTGGAGCTGCATGCAACATGTCGGCCAACCGGAACAGCCAATTAACCCACATTTTCCTGTCATTTTGGCACTTTAACCGCTCCATGCCCGGAATAATGTCATAACACTAGCAGAAGTCTCATTGGATCTTACTGATATCTTGAAATAATCTACTATTACGATTATCCACGATATAATTGTCGGACGGTGTTGACGTGTTCAAATGAAAATTATTAGAAAGTGGTAAAAATTTTGTTGGCTCACTATATAGAGCTTTGGTCCAACCTAATATCCCGGTCGATGATAATAGTAAAATTTGGAAAATAAAAATACCCCTCAAGACGAAAATATTTGCATGGTATCTACGGAAAGGGGTAATTCTAACAAAAGATAATCTTGCAAAGAGGAATTTGTATGAAAGTACACAATGCGTTTTTTTTCATCACGATGAGACAATTCGACATTTATTCTTCCTTTGCAAATTTGCTCTCTCTATATGGTCATTCATCCAAATAACTTCTGGTTTATCTCCTCCATGTTCTGTAACCAATGTTTTTGGTAATTAGTTGCATGGAATTGTTGATAAGTATGAAACTTTGTTTAGGGTGGAAGCACTTGCCATTATATGGTCGTTATGGCTTTGTAAAAATGACAAGATTTTTAATAACATTGTGTCTTTTTCTCTGCAGGTTATTTATCGAGCCACGACTATCCTTCAATCATGGACTATTCTCCAACGCATGGTGTTTCGTGACTTATTTGTGGAGGGATGTGCGCGATTGGAGGACACATCAAGGGATATTTTCTCCCGACATGGATGACCGCGTGATTTGATGATTGATCTACCTTAGGTTGAAGACAAGTATTTCGATAGTGCCTTTTTTAATGTTTTTCTACTTTTTATTCCCTAGTTCTATCGTTCGTATGGCTGTGTGCATCTTGGTTATGCACCCGGGTGTAAACATTAAACATTTTAGGTTAATAAATGTGTCCATTTCCAAAAAAAAGCTGGCCTTTCATCCAAAGCCATCTAAAGCATTAGTTCCAAATGTGTTTGGAACCCGGACTAATGCTCATATTAGTCCCGGTTCCAATGGCTAGGACGCTGACAATTTATAATCTCGGTTCGAGGCCCTTTAGTCTCTGTTGGAAACATCAAACTGGACTAAAGGGGTAGAGGCGGGTGTGGACGTGGGCAATACTCTTTAGTTCTGGTTGGTGTCTTCAACCGGGACTAAAGGTTTTTTATTCTCGATTTGAGACATCAACCGGGACTAAAGAAAGCTGGTAAATTTTTAGCGGGTTATGCCACGACAGGAAAATGGGCAAAAATCCTGCCGCGGAGGAGATTTCTGTCCACACCCCCGAGGGACAGAGATCGCCTTTTCTAGTTTCAAAAGTATGCCACAAAATTATAAAAAACTCCAAAAATAAAATCCTTCAAACTGTAGTTATATTAAGTGATTTAGTCATTACGAAAATTAACAAACATGAATTTTGACATATTTTGCCAAAAATGGGATGGAAACCTCAAATGGCTATAACTTTTATGAATGTTGTCGAAAAAAATGTACAACCTATCAAAACATGCGGAAAACAATTTCGAGTACAATTTCAATGGCCCATGGCCGTTTCGGATTCTTTTATATTTTTAAAATTCGAAAAGAAAAAATTGTTATTTAAAAAATTAATGTTTTTAGCAAAAAGTTTATGTCATATTTGGATTCCTCACATTTTTCTCATAATAATGGATATATTATTTTTCAAATTTCGATTTACAGATTTAAAGATAATAATTTTACCATATTAAATGAATAAATGGCAAAAGTTGAATAAAATATTAATTTAATTAGTTTTTATTTTCATAGTAATAAAATATTATTATTACTTACTTATTGTTGTTTACTTAAATAGTTGTTTGTATTTTTGAAAAATAAAGACGTGTGACATATTGATATAAGTTAATAGGATTGATATGGTAGTCTTGACAACAATGTACAATGTCTTTTGGGCAAGGGCATCCTGATGGAACGGAGAAGTTAAGCGTGCTAGTGGTGGAGTAGTGTTAGGATGTGTGACCGACCAGAAAGTTTGACCACAAGTAAAATTTTAACCAAGATTAAATATAGTTAGTGTTAAAAATGTTATAAGTGAGAGATTAGCGAGTCAAATAATTTATAATTTGAAGGAAAAATTCAAAAGAAATCTGAAACAATGAGAATGAGCACATATACTTTTTAAATAGTATCACGGCTCAAGATTAGCGTTTAGGGTTTAGGGTATATTAATATCAGAGGATACCAATTACACCAAGCCTCTACAACAACACATTGCCCTAACGGCCACACGAATGCACATAGCCAAAAAAAGAATAATTACAAAAAAAAGTCCCGCTGGAGTGACTCATTCATTGAAATAGCAGTACTACCACCACCAAGACATCACCGGAAGTCAAGCTTCTCCAAAAACGACGCGTCCAAGAATGGAACAGTGCACAAACACCGTCATCGCCCGATCAAAGATGTAGGTTTTCACCCTGAAGAAAGTCCACGCTCTCAAAACAATACCTTTAACAAGGCCATTGTCAGGCACAACCAATTTAGACCCCGGGTTTTCACCCTGAGAGGTAGGACCGTGAACCTCTCCTGTGCAGTCGCCTCCACTTGCATGCCACTGCTCCAATTCACAAGTCACCTAGCCAATTTCTCATCACTACCCAGACTCGAACCACCATTGTCTGTCCTTAGATCTCGGTCTCCATGACTTTCTCCGTCAGCACCATGAAACGAGAACATGCCCCACGATAATAACAGCCAACAAAGCTTCGAAGCACACTCTCTAAAACCAAACGGTCAGAGTAATTCCCGACTTGCATGGTATGAGAGCAGATTCGTTCCTCCCTGTTGCTTTTTTCTCTAGAAAATAGTTTGATCTCATCTCCTCCTGAAGAGTGCTTTCCTCTTCAATTCTCACCTGTCGTCTTGCCTGCTATGTGTTCGGTAAAATGTCCACATTGGCTTGATCTTCGTTTTCTTTTACTTGACATTGCTCTATGATCTGAAGATGTCGCAAAGATTCCGGCTTCACGTACTTCCATGGCATTGACTACTTCCACTACTTCACCTATACTTGATTTATGAGGTAGATAAATAACTTGAATATCTAATTAATTTTTAGGATTCCGATTCCACTTAATTTTGTTAGGTGTGTTGCATCTTTTCTAGTCATGCATTATATCATGAACATGCCGAATCTTTTGCATTACATGTAGTTGTTGCATCCGTGCTTTTTTAGTGCTTTTCTTCTTCACCGAATATGGGTTGAATTGGGGCAAATAGCTCCTGTGAGACGTTTTCCCTGGAATGGACCGAAACACAACGACGTTCGAAAGAATAGCTGCAGAACAACGCTTCTCGCGGAAAAATAGCCCTCGTGCGACACACGCCTTAAATCGGTGCGAACTCTCTATTGCGACGTGTTTTAATGAACGATGGGGTTAGGATTAGGGTTAGATTCAGACAACGGTTTCGTTTCGCTCTAAAAAGACAACTGTTTCGAGTGGGTCCCGCTCAGTGCCCGTCCCTGTGCTGACCGTCCCGACCGCTAAAAACAGACTTGGAAAATGACTACCCAATTAAGGTGAATTATAGCACTGTGTGGAAAGCAAAACAAAGGGCAATGAAAGAATTGAATGGTGACTGGGCAAATACTTTTAGGATGTTGTATAACTTCAAAGCAGAGGTTGAGAAAAGGTCATCTGGCAGTGTTGTGGAGATAGATACTAAGGTCGGTGATGATTGCAAGGTGTTCTTATCTAAGTTTTTTTATGGCTTTAAATCCTTGCATCGATGGCTTCAAAGCAGGATGTCATCCATATTTAAGCATAGACTCATCATTTTTAACTGGAAAGTGGAATGGTCAGCTAGCAGCATGCAATGCTCTGGATGGACATAATTGGATGTTCCCCGTTGCCATTGGGTTGTTTCAATCAGAGACCGAGGCCTCATGGACATGGTTTATGATGCAGTTGAAAAGATGCTTAGGGCCAGTCTCACCTTTGGCAATTCATACAGATTCATGCAAAGGCCTAGAAAATGCAGTAAAGACTGTGTTTCCCCATTCTGAGCAAAGATAGTGCCTTGCTCAGTCCTGTCAATTGCCCTGTTGTAATTTGTTTACCCAGTATGTCATGTTTGTTTATCTAAGGAGAACACCTCTAGTGAACTATGGACCCCGGTCCAATCTTTACCATTGATACATCTTCCACTGTTACTGTTTACTTGCTGCAAACCATCATCACCTTCCACACCATATAGTTAATCCTTTGTTACAGCAACCGGTGAGATTGACAATCTCACTGTTCGTTGGGGCAAAGTCTTGAGTTTGTGTTGTGCAGGTTTCCACGTTGCTTGAAACACCGGTGTGACGTTTCCTTCCTCCTATTGGTTCGATAACCTCGGTTTCTAACTGAGGGAAGACTTGCTGCTGTGCTGCTTCACACCTTGATCTTCGGGTTTCCCGACGAAACGCTTCCAGGCGCCATCAGACTATAGGGAAAAATGTAATGCATGCATGATAAATTTCACCGTTAACCAACGGTCATATCGAATTACCTATCAACAATTTTGCGATGCTTATGGATTCATTCAAGAGGGGGAACCAACTGTTACAAACCTGTATAGCACCTCGAGTGCAACTGCTTGGGAGGTTGTTTCTATTCATGGTGGTAGGGACTTCTACCAGAAGAAAATGTCCACCATTCAAAACCCAGCCATCCGTTACTTTTCTAAGTTTCTTGATAACACCTTGTTAGGAAGAGGAGATACCGGTTCGATGGCCAACACAGATATGGCCATTATTACCAAGGCGCTCTTCCCTGGTGCACCGCAGAGTCCCACTCCTGCAGCTCTGTTCCTCCAGCACCTCCGTCACCAGAGCAACAAAACAAAAGGTGATATTCGCATCGGTGGGATGGTAACCCACCTAGTCCAAGCACGTGAAATTGCAATTCCAATTGCACAACTTGTTGATGGCTCCATACTTAATAAGACATGCGAAGGATTTTCATTGTTTGGATTTTTTTGAATTTCTTATGCCCGTTTTGAATTTTTTGAATTTCTAACTATGGTCGAACCGGCGTGCATGAAGATAGGGGACGAGCATCGTTAGAACTAGCATTGGATCTCTGAAGAAACCACATATTGCGAGTCTAAAAATTATTTTTTTCAAAAAATCACGGGCGTTAGATCATGTACATGTAGTACAAACCGGACCCACTTCCTGCCGATTCGGCAGACATTTGTCATTTTTACCCGGGATGGACGAAAAGGTTTAAGATGTCCCGGTTGGGAGATATTCCTGGTAAGGTGGTCTAGTATTTTAGGAAAATGGGACAGTAGCATTCTGAAACAACATTTTGGTGGTTACTTCACAAAACGACCGATTTTTTGCGCTCGGAAAATAGAAAAGGGATTTTCCGTGCGACGCAAATGAAAACTTCCTCCTGCAACATTGTTCTACATACCAATGTCCACATGCATGCATAATATGGGCACAGCATCACAAACTATGCCGTGATTCAGCACATAACATCGGTCATTTGGACCGAAAGCCATGAAACCTCGAACATGATAGGTCATTTTGTGAAGGTTTTTTCGAGACATGATCAATATACCAAGTCTGGTATTTTTTCTTTCAACTATGTCACATAATATGACACCACGCGAAGGATTTTCATTGTTCGGATTTTTTTTTGAATTTCTTATGCCCGTTTTGAATTATTTGAATTTCTAACTATGGTCGAAATGGCGTGCATGAAGATAGGGGACGAGCATCGTTAGAACTTGCATTGGATATCTGAAGAAACCACATATTGCGAGTCTAAAATGATTTTTTTTCAAAAAATCACTGGCGTTAGATCATGTACCTGTAGTACAAACCGGACCCACTTCCTCCCGATTCGGCAGACATTTGTCCTTTTTACCCGGGATGGACGAAAAGGTTTGATATGTCACGATTGGGAGATAGTCCATGTAAGGTGGTCTGGTATTTTAGGAAAATGGGACGGTAGCATGCTGAAACAACATTTTGGTGGTTACTTCACAAAATGACTGATTTTTTGCGCTCGGAAAATGGAAAAGGGCTTTTCCGTGCGACGAAAAGGAAAACTTCCTCCTGCAACATTATTCTCCATACCAATTTCCACATGCATGCATAATATGGGCACAACATCACAAACTATGCCGTGATTCAGCACATAACATCCGTCATTTGGACCGAAAGCCATGAAACAAGAAACATGATAGGTCATTTTGTGAAGATTTTTTCAAAACATGATCAATATACCAAGTCTGGTATTTTTCCTCTCAACTATGTCACATAATAAGACACCACGCGAAGGATTTTCATTTTTCGGATTTTTTTTGAATTTCTTATGCCGGTTTTGAATTTTTTAAATTTCTAACTATGGTCGAACCAGCGTGCATGAAGATAGGGGACGAGCATCGTTAGAACTAGCATTGGATCTCTGAAGAAACCACATATTGCGAGTCTAAAAATTATATTTTTCAAAAAATCACGGGCGTTAGATCATGTACCTCTAGTACAAACCGGACCCACTTCCTGCCGATTCGGCAGACATTTGTCCTTTTTACCCGAGATGGACGAAAAGGTTTGAGATGTCTCGGTTGGGAGATAGTCCATGTAAGATGGTCTAGTATTTTAGAAAAATGGGACATTAGCATTCTGAAACAACATTTTGGTGGTTACTTCACAAAACGACCAATTTTTTGCGCTCGGAAAATAGAACAGGGCTTTTCCGTGCGACGAAAATGAAAACTTCCTCCTGCAACATTGTTCTCCATACCAATGTCCACATGCATGCATAATATGAGCACAGCATCACAAACTATACCGTGATTCAGCACATAACATCGGTCATTTGGACCGAAAGCCATGAAACCTCGAACATCATAGGTCATTTTGTGAAGGTCTTATGCCCGTTTTGAATTTTTTGAATTTCTAACTATGGTCGAACCAGCGTGCAAGAAGATAGGGGACGAGCATCGTTATAACTAGCATCGGATCTCTGAAGAAACCACATATTGCGAGTCTAAAAATTATTTTTTTTCAAAAAATCACGGGCGTTAGATCATGTACCTGTAGTACAAAATGGACCCACTTCCTACCGATTCGGCAGATATTTGTCCTTTTTACCCGGGATAGACGAAAAGGTTTGAGATGTCCCGGTTGGGAGATAGTACATGTAAGGTGGTCCAGTATTACAGGAAAATGGGACGGTAGCATTCTGAAACAGCATTTTGGTGGTTAGTTCACAAAACGACCGATTTTTTGCGCTCGGAAAATAGTAAAGGGCTTTTCCGTGCGACGAAAATGAAAACTTCTTGCTGCAACATTATTCTCCATACCAATGTCCACATGCATGCATAATATGGGCACAACATCACAAACTATGCCGTGATTCAGCACATAACATCGGTCATTTGGACCGAAATCCATGAAACCTCGAACATGATAGGTCTTTCGAGACATGATCAATATACCAAGTATGGTATTTTTCCTTTCAACTATGTCACATAATATGACAACACGCGAAGGATTTTCATTGTTCGGATTTTTTTTTTTGAATTTCTTATTCCCGTTTTGAATTATTCGAATTTCTAACTATGGTCGAACCGGCGTGCATGAAGATAGGGGACGAGCATCGTTAGAACTTGCATTGGATATCTGAAAAAACTACATATTGCGAGTCTAAAATTATTTTTTCAAAAAATAACGGGCGTTAGATCATGTACCTGTAATACAAACCGGACCCACTTCCTTCCGATTCGGCAGACATTTGTCCTTTTTACCCGGAATGGACGAAAATGTTTGAGATGTCCCGGTTGGGAGATAGTCCATGTATGGTGGTCTAGTATTTTAGGAAAATGGGACGGTAGCATTCTGAAACATCATTTTGGTGGTTACTTCACAAAACGACCGATTTTTTGCGCTCGAAAAATGGAAAAGGGCTTTTCCGTGCGACGAAAAGGAAAACTTCCTCCTGCAACATTTTTCTCCATACCAATGTCCACATGCATGCATAAGCTGGGCACATCATCACAAACTATGACATGATTCATCACATAACATCGGTCATTTGGACAGAAAGCCATAAAACCTCGAACATGATAGGTTATTTTGTGAAGGTTTTTTTGAGACATGATTAATATACCAAGTCTGGTATTTTTCCTTTCAACTATGTCACATAATATTACACCACGCGAAGGATTTTCATTGTTCGGATTTTTTTTGAATTTCTTATGCCCATTTTGAATTTTTTTAAGTTTCTAACTATGGTCGAACCGGCGTGCATGAAGATAAGGGACGAGCATCGTTAGAACTTGCATTGGATCTCTAAAGAAACCACATATTGTGAGTATAAAATGATTTTTTTAAAAAATCACGGGCGTTAGATCATGTACCTGTAATACAAACCAGACCCACTTCCTACCGATTCGGCAGGCATTTGTCCTTTTTACCCAGGATGGACGAAAAGGTTTGAGATGTCCCGGTTGGGAGATAGTCCATGTAAGGTGGTCTAGTATTTTAGGAAAATGGGACGGTAGCATTCTGAAACAACATTTTGGTGGTTAGTTCACAAAACGACCGATTTTATGCGCTCGGAAAATGGAAAAGGGCTTTTCCGTGCGACGAAAAGGAAAACTTCCTCCTGCAACATTGTTCTCCATACCAATTTCCACATGCATGCATAATATGGACACAACATCACAAAATATGCCGTGATTCAGCACATAACATCGGTCATTTGGACCGAAAGCCATGAAACCTCGAACATGATAGGTCATTTTGTGAAGATTTTTTTGAAACATGATCAATATACCAAGTCTGGTATTTTGCCTCTCAACTATGTCATATAATAAGACACCACGCGAAGGATTTTAATTGTTCAGATTTTTTTGAATTTCTTATGTCCGTTTTGAATTTTTTGAATTTCTAACTATGGTCGAACCGGCGTGCATGAAGATAGGGGACGAGCATCGTTAGAACTAGCATTGGATCTCTGAAGAAACCACATATTGCGAGTCTAAAAATTATTTTTTTTCAAAAAATCACGGGTGTTAAATCATGTACCTGTAGTACAAAATGGACCCACTTCCTACCGATTCGGCAGATATTTGTCCTTTTTACCCGGGATGGACGAAAAGGTCTGAGATGTCCCGGTTGGGAGATAGTACATGTAAGGTGGTCTAGCATTTTAGGAAAATGGGACGGTAGCATTCTGAAACAGCATTTTGGTGGTTACTTCACAAAACGACCGATTTTTTGCGCTCGAAAAATAGAAAAAGGCTTTTCCGTGCGACGAAAATGAAAACTTCCTCCTGCAACATTGTTCTCCATACCAATGTCCACATGCATGCATAATATGGGCACATCATCACAAACTATGCCGTGATTCAGCACATAACATCGGTCATTTGGACCGAAAGCCATGAAACCTGGAACATGATAGGTCATTTTGTGAAGGTTTTTTTGAGACATGATCAATATACCAAGTATGGTATTTTTTCTTTCAACTATGTCACATAATATGACACCACGCGAAGTATTTTCATTGTTCGGATTTTTTTTTTGAATTTCTTATGCCTGTTTTGAATTATTTGAATTTCTAACTATGGTCGAACCGGCGTGCATGAAGATAGGGGACGAGCATCGTTAGAACTTGCATTGGATCTCTGAAGAAACCACATATTACGAGTCTAAAAATGATTTTTTCAAAAAATCTCGGGCGTTAGATTATGTACCTGTAGTACAAACCGGACCCACTTCCTGCCGATTCGGCAGACATTTGTCCTTTTTACCCGGGAGGAACGAAAAGGTTTGAGATGTCCGGTTGTGAGATAGTCCATGTAAGGTGGTCTATTATTTTAGGAAAATGGGACGGTAGCATTCTGAAACAGCATTTTGGTGGTTACTTCACAAAATGACCGATTTTTTGCGCTCGGAAAATGGAAAAGGGCTTTTTCGTGCGACGAAAAGGAAAACTTCCTCCTGCAATATTTTTCTCGATACCAATTTCCACATGCATGCATAATATGGGCACAACATCACAAACTATGCCGTGATTCAGCACATAACATCGGTCATTTGGACCGAAAGCCATGAAACCTCGAACATGATAAGTCATTTTGTGAAGGTTTTTTCAACACATGATCAATATACCAAGTCTGGTATTTTTCCTTTCAACTATGTCACATAATAAGACACCACGCGAAGGATTTTCATTGTTCGGATTTTTTTGAATTTCTTATGTCCGTTTTGAATTTTTTGAATTTCTAACTATGGTCGAACCAGCGTGCAAGAAGATAGGGGACGAGCATCGTTATAACTAGCATCGGATCTCTGAAGAAACCACATATTGCGAGTCTAAAAATTATTTTTTTCAAAAAATCACGGGCGTTAGATCATGTACTTGTAGTACAAACCGGATCCACTTCCTACCGATTCGGCAGACATTTGTCCTTTTTGCCCGGGATGGACGAAAAGGTTTGAGATGTCCCGGTTGGGAGATAGTCCATGTTAGGTGGTCTAGTATTTTAGGAAAATGGGACGGTAGCATTCTGAAACAGCATTTTGGTGGTTACTTCACAAAACGACCAATTTTTTGCGCTCGGAAAATAGAAAAGGGCTTTTCCGTGCGACGAAAATAAAAACTTCCTCTTGCAACATTGTTCTCCATACCAATGTCCACATGCATGCATAATATGGGCATAGCATCACAAACTATGACGTGATTCAGCACATAACATCGGTCATTTGGACCGAAAGCCATGAAACCTCGAACATGATAGGTCATTTTGTGAAGGTTTTTTCGAGACATGATCAATATACCAAGTTTGGTATTTTTCCTTTCAACTATGTCACATAATATGACACCACGCGAAGGATTTTTATTGTTCGGATTTTCAATATACTAAAGGTTCATCTTTAGTCTCGGTTGGAGGGATTTCGGCAAGCTGGGCCAGGCAGCACTAATGATTGGGGTGAGTGTCGACATTATGTCGTGCGGCGTGTACCTTGTCCCGGATGGTTTCACCAACCACGACTAAAGATGAACCTTTAGTCCCGGTTGGAGACATCAACCGGGACAAAATACGAGTCAGCACTAATAATAGGGGTGAGTGTCGACATTATGTCGTAAGTGTCGACACTATGCTGAGCTGCTTGTACTATAAATAGGCATCCTTGTGAGTCCAGTCCTCCAGCCAGATTGAGACATCTCCAATATTGTTTTAGATCGTGGACACACCTACGACGATTTCGGGGAGATGCCGTCGGATCCCGTCCTCCGGCATCTCCAAGAAATCGGTCAGAGGCACTCCCTAATATGTGAAATTAGTTAGCTCCCAGTTGTATTGATCTAGTTAGAGAAGTTACAAGATGCAAGATGGTTTTCGAGAGCAGGGACACCACTACGACTCTCGGGAGATGCCGATCCGATCCTCGGCATCTCAAGAAAGGTCATAGAGGCACTCTAATATGTGACGCTGCTTGGAGATCAGATCTTAATGGTAAGTACGAATCGGGACAACTTCTTCATAGTCCCGGTCCAGCCACGAAACGGTACTAACACTCAAGACATTTATTAATATTAAAAATTGAGACGACAAAACTGGGACTAAAGGCCCCCCTATATATAGTCACGGTCAAGCCACAAACCGCGAAAGATATCCTTCGGTGAAGCCACAAACCACGAAAGACATGAACTAGAGTTACATAATATGAGCATGAACTTCTTGGCATATGTCCTTCCTTATGATCGCTTCAGCCGTAACCATGGAGCATCTTCTTTACTTAACGGAATGCTTGGGTCAGTTTTCACTGTGAAGGGCAGAATTTTATCAAACTTATTATAATCTTCTGACATGTCTGTCTTGTCCTCGATTCCCACGATGTTTCTTTTCCCTGAAAGAACTATGTGACGCTTTGGCTCATCATATGATGTATTCGTTTGCATATTTTTTCTTTTTTCGGTCTAGAGGACATGTGTAACACCCTCAGAATCGGACCTATGCAAGTTTTAGCGAACCCCGCCAAACCCGCATAGAAACGATTCAAAGGTGCCCACCAGGCACTTTCGTGCGGGTGGAAAACGAAGTAATAACATTACACAACAGTCCTCGATGGGACCCACGTAATGTATATATATACAACACGACTCCATGAGTCAAGAATACAGATATACGGTACAAAGATCCAAATCACCTCGAGAACGATATAGCGTCCAGCTACGGACAAGATGCAATTGGGGCTAAGAGCCCTGAAGAATAACCAATGGCGTCCATAACCCTGCCCAGGCCAAGCCGGAAGGGTAACCCTGCTAACGACGTCGATCTCAAAACCGCTTAAACAAAAGGGGTGCCGACAAAGGGCAAAGGAAAAAGAGGAGCGTCGATCGAGGCCAGACACGGCGAGGCTAGAATTCGGTCCTCGCCTACATAGGTATGGTGGATCAAGCGGCGGCAGCATGCACTAAACAACCTATAGAGACTCGATACAACTGGCGGCAATCAGAGAGGGGGAAGAAAGACCTATTCGGAACCAACCTGATACTATCATCAAACAAACCCCATCCTGGCGTTTCCCCCTCGAGACCAAACGAGGAAGTCAACCGAGGAACCCACACAGTTGGCAGTTTTACTTATTCAGTTATAGTTGCGGCACTTACTAGACAGGTTTAGATAATCATCCTGATAAAATAAGCAGTGGGCACTTTTAGTGAATCATTCCGTTATAGTTGCAACAATTACTAATCAGATACAGATGGCATGAGATAAACCTAAAACCCAGCAGTTGTTGGTACTTTTATTCAGCCATTCCGTTGTGGTTGCAATACTTACTAGTCAGGTACAATGGTCGCAAGCGACACTCCAAACAAGCAGTTGTGGGAAGTATTAATTAGCCATTCCGTTATAGTGAAGCTGTTTACTAGTCATCATAAAGTCAAATTTATAGCAGTAAACTTTAGTCATGCTTGTCTATGATCGAGATACTGTGCTCCAAGTCATCCATATCCGCGGACACGGCTTTCAGAAAGTTTTACCCGGCCGGGGTGCACCAATAGCAACACATGCTCGATCAATC
Source organism: Avena longiglumis (assembly GCA_030063025.1). NCBI lineage: Eukaryota > Viridiplantae > Streptophyta > Magnoliopsida > Poales > Poaceae > Avena > Avena longiglumis. The sequence goes on from CP125977.1 coordinate 523,130,356, forward strand.
TCGGAAAAACCAAATCAAAACCCAACGAGGCTTTCACGACTGAACAATCACAGGATTCAGAAATATTTCAGGGGGCCACCCTTGAGTACACCCAAGAACGGTTAGCTGACTTGAGACGGACCCGAGGTTTGTGGGGCGGTGAACGACAAGATCCCCAAACGGGATCAGATACCGCAGAACGGGTCACAATTCCTAACAAAGTGTGCTCCTCGCACAATTTAAATACATAAGTAGCATGGCATAAGTACAGGATCGTAAATAAAACCTCAAACTAGTTTGTGGCCCCAAGAAATAATACTGAATCAAGCTCTGGCTCAGGGGGGTCCCATATACCTCCCGGATGTGGATAGCGCGATAAATCAAGGAACAGTATCAAGTACTGGGTCCTACGGACACAAGTGGGCCGAAACCAAATATTTTCTATCACCCACCGATGCCTCTCGCTTACTTCAATTTTAGTTGTTAAACAGAATTTAAAGTGAACGAAAAGTAAAACTATGATCATCTCCAACATCAACATGCGGCATTACCCCAACAATCGTGGCACTTGACGACACGCAAGCACTTGAGCAAGATCACGACGCCAAGTCCAACTATCTACCAAACAACAAGTAATAGGATGTGTCCAAGGCAATATAGGGCTGCACGGTATATCACAGTGCGAAACTAAAGCAATCAATCAGATAGCAATAGATCAACAGGAGGGAATAAAGACTATAAAAGTAAGATAGGTAGAAAGGGGGAGATGCTCGCCTGAAAACATTGCCGAAGGTTCAACCGAAGATCGGGGCGAAGCTCACATCAACTCAACGGCCTTATCCGCGAAGAAGCAAAACACTAGAATAAACACCGGGTGCAACATTTAATGCTACGGCAAAAGATCGGGCATGCTGATGATATGATGCATGGCATGGCAAGGTGCGATGCATTTAGGCCATATTAATCGGAACCAGGGTCCCGGCAATTATTCAGATGGTTCAAGTTGTTTAGAACCCCCGCAATTTAAATGTTGTCTTAACATGGCAAGAGATAGCACCGGTTCGCTACATCAATTTAAATGAGGCCAATATAAGGCTAGATTTGCCCGCATATGGGCCCCATATTTAATTATAGGGTGAATCGGCAAAAGGCCCCCAAACCACACAAATATGCATGCAAGTATGACAAGTTGATATGCAACAATTTGATATTTCATTTATAAAAATAGGGCTCGAGAAAATGGGTCACACATTAGGGTTCGGCAGATCTTGGGTTCCAGGGTTCGGGGTTCGGTCTCAGGGTCCAGGGTTCGACGGAACGTTCTCGGCTCCGGGGTTAGGGTCTTCGGAACGGGGTAGAAGATCTTGTCGCACGAGCGTTAGTGTTTCCGGGGGGAAGAACTTGTCGTCCAGGGTATCGGTGCCCGGGGTGAGGTACTCGGCGTGCTTGAGGAAGTACTTGTCCGGTTAGCTTCGGACTCGCCCTGGTTGCTGTCGTTCTTGTCGTTTCGCAGCTCTTGTCGGGTCCGCGCCATCGAGTCGGTCTTGGCCTCCGAGGTGAAGTGCTTGTCGTTCCCGACGCTCTGCCGTGATCCGCGGTCGCCGGTTCGTGCCGACGGTCTTGTCGCCTCACGCGAAGTTCTTGGGGTCAGGTCTTGACGAACTTGGCGTGCGAGTTCGTCCGGGATCGGGTCTGCGGGTCTTGGCCGGTCGCCGTAGTTCTTGGCGCCCGGAAGCTCGGGTCCGGGTTCGCCGCCCGTGAGGTAGATCTTGTCAACTCGCTCCTTCGCCTAGTTCACGATGAAGTACTCGGGATCTCGATCGATTTCCGGTGCCGAGCTTGTTGTTTCCACACCCAACACTTGGCACCAACTTGGTACTACACCGGGATCCTGCACGGGTGGAGGCGGATGGCATCGGCGCCGGGACGACGAGCGGCCGGGCGACGGGCCGAGCAGCAGAGGGCGGGCGGCGCCGGGCCAGCGAGGGGCGCGGCGGGCCGACGCGACGGGCGCCTAGGTGAGCTCGAGGCGGGCGGCTGCGGGCCACGACGGCGACGGCGGTGAGGCGGCCCTTGGGAGGACCACGGAGGCGGCGGCCCGCAAGCAACGCGGCCCGAGGCGGCAGTGAGGCAGCGGGCTCAGGTGCCGAGGCGCCGGCGGGAGCTCGGGGGCGAGGCGATGGAGGCGCGGGCGGGGCGGCCATGGGCGGGCGCTGGAGGCGCTGCCGAGGGCGTTTCGGCGGGCGGCTCGGGCTGGGGTGGAGCGGCGGTGGCTGGCGCGGGCCGAGCTGAGGCGAGCGGAGGGTGCGGGTGTGGCCGCTGCAGAGAGGAGCGGGCAGGCGGCTTGGCGGCGGAAGACGCGCAGAGGAGGCGGACGGCGCGGGCATGCGCGGACGGGCAGGCGGCGGAGCGAGCGGCGGAGGGAGGCGTGGCGGTGGCTGGTGGCGAGCTCGAGGAGGAGGAGGCGAGCGACTGGGAGGGCGCCGAGGCGGGCGTGGCGCGCCGGGCGAGGGGCGGGCCAGCTGGGAGAAGGGGGAGAGGACTGCAGGCGTCGGGCTAGGGAGAGTTGGAGGAGGGAGGCGCGGGGGACAGGGGTGCTGTGGGGCTCTGGTGGGACTGCGCCAAGGTGGGGAGAGGGCAGGTGGAGAGTGGGGACGCGCGGGCTGGTGGGGTCGGCGCGTACCGTGTGCGTGTGTGGCTGGTGGGTGTTGTGTGCTGGTGTGCATGTGAGGAAGGGGAGAGGGAGTAGGTGGCAGCATAGGATTGGTGGGGAGTTTGGGGAGGGTGAGGTGGCATCTGGCTATTGGAGGGAGTGATGTGGAGAGGAGGGCTGGGTAGATAGGTGGGTGTAAAAAGGATTAAGGGTGAACCGTTTTGAACCGGGGTGGTCGTTCGGGTCTATCTGGCCCGTTCGACTGCCCCGCTAAAATAATAAATTTTTTTTTTTGATAACACCGTTTGCAAAACATATTTAGTCAAAATAAAATATTCCGGCGACCCGGGTTTGCGTGTTGAACAAAAACGGGGCGTTTGGAAAACAAAACTAGGTTTTTCCGAAAATAGTTTTATGCAAGCAAATGCAAGATGATGACGATGCTCAAATGCAATGTGGCATGATGACATGAGCATGCGGTCATGATGATGCAATGCACAAAAACAACGCGATTTTCTAGTAGTGGTTTTTGCGGGATGCCACAACATGTCCTTCACATAGAAAACCTGAGACACATCATTGGCTAGGACGAATGGTTCATCTCTATAACCAAGATTGTTGAGATCCACTGTTGTCATTCTGTACAACTGGTCTATCTTTACCCCTTCCTCATTCAAGTTGACCCATTTACAGCGATACAAAGGGACCTTAAAAGAGACTCCATAGTCTAGTTCCCATATCTCCTCTATGTAACCATAGTATGTGTCCTTTTGTCCATTTTCGTCTATTGCATCAAAGCGGACACCACTATTTTGGTTGGTGCTCTTTTTATCTTGGGCGATCGTGTAGAATGTATTCTCATTTATTTCGTACCCTTGGAAATTCAATATAGTAGAAGATGGTGACGCGGCCAACAAGTATAGCTGATCTCCAACAGTGGTGTCATTCAAGAGATGTGTCCGCATACAACCACCAAAAGACTTCATGTGTTCATCTGTAATCCATGATTCATGCTTCCCCGGGTTTTTGGAGCATACAATATTCTTGTGTTCCTCGATATAGGGAGCTGCCAAGGTAGAATTATGTAGAACTGTGTGGTGTGATTTAGTGAAAGAATCCCCGTCCCTACATATCATTGCTTTCTTTCCCAGCGTGCCTTTTCCACTTAGTCTTCCCTCATGGCACGAGTCATAAACACCAATCGGCTTAAGGTCGGGAATAAAGTCAACACAAAACTCAATGACCTCCTCTGTTCCATATCCCTTGGAGATACTTCCTTTTGGTCTAGCACGTTTATGAACATATTTCTTTAAGACTCCCATGAACCTCTCAAAGGGGAACATATTGTGCAGAAATACCGGACCGAGAATGGCAATCTCTTCCACTAGGTGAACCAGGAGATGCGTCATAATATTGAAGAAGGATGGTGGGAAAACCAACTCAAAACTAACAAGAAATTGTACCACATCCTTCTGTAACCTTGGCAGAATATCTGGATTGATTACCTTCTGAGATATTGCATTGAGGAATGCACACAGCTTCACAATGGGTACTCAAAATTTTTCCGGTAGAAGCCCCCTCAATGCAATCGGAAGCAATCACTCATAATCACGTGATACTATGAGACTTCAGGTTTTGAAACTTTTTCTGCCATATTTATTATCCCTTTATATTAGATGAGAAGCCGACGGCACCTTGATACCGTAGGACTTCAAAAAGATTTCTCTGCTTTGGTAAGAGCATAGCTGACACGACTTAAGTGACGCCCTTTATCTGTCTTGTTCTGTGTATGCATGTTCTTTGGGTCTTCCATAATTTGTTGGTCCTCCCGTGCTTCTGGTGTATCTTTTGTCTTCCCATACACGCCTAGGAATCCTAGCAGGTTCACGCAAAGATTCTTCATCATGTGCATCACGTCGATTGAAGAGCGGACACGCAGGACTTTCCAATATGGCAGCTCCCAAAATATAGATTTCTTCTTCCACATGGGTGCGTGTCCTGTAGCGACGTCGTTTCAGAACTGATTGACCGCCGGGACCCTTTCCAAAGATTACTTCTATGTCCTTTACCATACCAAATACATCATCACCATCAGGGAATTCAGGCTTCTTCCGGTGATCAGCCTCATCTTTGAAATGCTTGCCTTTCTTTCTTACTGGATGATTGGTCGGAAGAAATCATCGATTCGCCAGGTACACAACCTTCTTGCATTTATGCAAATATGTACCTTCAGTCTTATCTAAACAGTGCGTGCATGCATTATATCCCTTGTTTGTCTGTCCTGAAAGGTTACTAAGAGCAGGCCAATCATTGATGGTTATGAAAAGCAACCCTTGTAGATCAAATGGTTCATGTTTGTTCTCATCCCACGCACGTACACCTGGTTTGCCCCACAGATGTAAGAGTTCTTCAACTAATGGCCTAAGGTATACATCAATGTCGTTGCCCGGTTGCTTCGGGCCTTGGATAAGCACTGACATCATAATAAACTTACGCTTCATGCACAACCAAGGAGGCAGGTTATAGATACATAGAGTCACGGGCCAGGTGCTGTGACTGCATCTTTGCTCCCTAAAAGGATTCATGCCATCCGTACTTAGACCAAACCATAAGTTCCTTGCGTCACCTGCAAAGTCTGGGAAGTCTCTCTTGATTTTTCTCCACTGTGACCCATCAGCAGGATGTCTCAACTTCCCGTCTTTCTTACGGTCTTCTTTGTGCCATCGCAACAACCTGACATGCTCTTTGTTTCTGAACATGCGTTTCAACCTTGGTATTATAGGAGCATACCACATAACCTTAGCAGGAACCCTCTTCCGGAGGGGCTCTCCCTCAACATCACCAGGGTCATCTCGTCTGATCTTATACCGCAATGCATTGCATACCAGACATTTATCTAAATTCTCATACTCCTTACCGCGGTAGAGGATGCAGTCATTAATGCATGCATGTATATTTTGCACATCTAATCCTAGAGGACAGAGACTCTTCTTTTCTTCGTAGGTACTCTCGGGAAGTTCGTTATGTTTTGGAAACTTCGGCTTCATTATTTTTAGCATCTTTTCAAATGAGGAGTCAGTTAGACCACACTCTGCCTTCCATCGCAACAATTCCAGTGTGGTACCGAGCTTTGTGCTACCATCTTCACAATTTGGGTACAACAATTTCTTGTGATCTTCTAACATGCCCTCTAACTTCAACTTCTCATTTCATGTTTCATAGTCTCGCTTTGCATCAGAAATGACCCTACAAAGTTCATCAGCCGACTCATATGATGCCCGTTCTTCACCTCCTTCCTCTTCATTGTCTTCCATTGCAGTATCACTGTATTCAGGAAACATATGATGATAGTTGTTATCATCTTCTTCTTCACCATCTTCCATCATAACCCCTCTTTCCCCGTGCTTGGTCCAGCAATTATAGTTGGGCATGAAACCTTTCATAATCAGGTGGCCGCGAATGATTTTCGAGGAAGAGTACTCCTTGTTGTTCCGACATTGAACACATGGACAACGTATAAAACCATTCTCTTTGTTTGACGTAGCCACATCGATAAATTTATCCACGCCTTTCATATACCTGGGTACACGCCGGTCACCGTACATCCATTCTCGACCGTTCATCTGCATCATATAAGTAAGTTTATCAAAAACATGACATCATAAATAGTGAAATGACCAATTCACATTGACACATGCATTGTATCAATGACAGAGAAAAGATAAGATTGCTAACCTCGATCGAGGAAAATAAAGAGGAGAGAAAGCTCAAGTGCGTCTCGGACACCTTCTATATTTTTGTTCTATGAGAAATTGAATGGGATCATTCACTCAAAAATTTCAGCAAACACCTTGAATGCATGCATAGAAAAAAAAACTAGCACACCTCTCACACCTTCCACCAAGAAAAAACAGAGAGGAGACAGAGGGTTGGGGCGTCGTATTTATAGAGGGCGGGATCATGCATCTCGGTTTGTAACACAAACCGGGACTAAAGGTGTGTGTCACGCCACGCGGATGACGCCCAACCTTTAGTCCCGGTTTGTGCTACAAACCGGGACGCATGCCTCCGGCCTTCGTGCCCGCTCGAACCGGGATGCGTGCCAGCATTAGTCCCGGTTCGTGGCAAAACCAGGACTAATACTGTTAGAAGACACGAACCGATAGCCTTTTCTACTAGTGGCTTGCCAATGTCCAGGTTCGGCTGGATCGTGCAGTCGCCTATCCTGTCTGGCGCGACCTCTTTGCAGATACACAGGTACAACACTTGGTTACACCAGTCTCTGACCATTGTCCTTTTTTAGTTCGGATTGAACAAGAGACAGTGATACGTACTGCACCCAGACAACCAAGACACCAATATGAAATTCTGTGGGAAAGAGAATCTGAGCTAGCTGAACGGGTAGCTACTGCATGGAATGATGTTGGACTGAAACATAATCTTGGGGATATCATGAAGGGCCTAAATCAAGCGATGGACACGCTGCAAGCATGAAGCAAAAATAAATTTGGGAATATCCTAAGAGAATTAGATAAAGCAAGGAAAAATTTGGAGCGGCCGATGATCAATAATGCAAGCCAAAGAGAAGTTTGACAGGCTAGTGACCACATGCAGGAATTACTGTACAAGGAAGAGCTACTTCGGCTGCAGCGATCACGGGTAAGCTGGCTGCGCGAGGGTGACAGAAACACCAGATTTTTTCATCACACGGCAAAGTGGCGAGCTCGTAGGAACAAAATCAAAAAGCTCAAGAACGAGGAAGGCAAATGGGTTGAGGCACCAACAGAGATGGAAAGGATGGCGTCCTCATATTTTCAAGAAATCTTTAAGCGTGACCCTAATATTAACCCAGATGTTTTAGTAGGCTTAACACAAGAAAAAGTAACAGGGGCAATGAACGATCTGTTGTGCAAAGATTTTTTGAGGAGGAGATTAGTGATGCACTATTCCAAATAGGCCCCATAAAGGCCCCTGGTGTGGATGGCTTCCCGGTGCGCTTTTACCAGCGAAATTGGAGTATTATGAAGGCGGAGGTAATCAACGCCGTGAAACTTTTCTTTTCCACTGGTCGTATGCCTCCAGAAGTAAATGAAACAGCCATAGTCATGATTCCAAAAATTGACCAACCAGAAACACTAAAAGACTTTAGTCCTATTAGTTTATGCACTGTCATTTATAAAGTTATCTCAAAATGCTTGGTTAATAGGCTGAGACCGATATTTGGGGAATTAATCTCTATCAACCAAAGCGCCTTCATTCCAGGGCGTCTCATAATGGACAATGCCTTAGTTGCCTTTTAGTGTCTACATTTCATTGAACACAACACAAATGCTTCGAAGGATTTCTGTGCTTACAAACTTGATCTGTCAAAAGCCTATGATAGAGTGGATTGGGACTTTCTTAAGAAAGTGATGCAAAGGATGGGATTCTCGCACCGATGGGTTGACTAGACAATAGCATGTGTCACATCGGTGAGTTACAAGGTAAAATTTAATGGGACCCTCCTGGATTCATTTTCTCCTTCTCGGGGCCTCCGACAAGGTGATCCTCTTTCTCCATTTCTATTCCAATTTGTGGCTGATGGTTTATCTACTCTTTTGCAACACGAAGTAGACTCACATAATATTGAGGCTATGAAGATTTGGAGGAGTGCCCCGGGAATATCCCACCTTTTATTCGCGGATGACAGTCTTCTTTTTTTCAAAGCTCAAGGCAGGCAATCCATCAAAATTAAAGAGATCCTCAATACCTATGCCTCTAGCACAGGGAAACTGATCAACCCATCCAAGTGTTCGATATTATTTCGGAAGTCATGCCCAGAAGCGCATAAACAAGAGGTGAAAGGACTGCTAGGTATCCAACAGGAAGCATTTGAACAGAAATATCTAGGTCTCCCAACCCCGGATGGTATGATGAATAAAGATAAATTTCAAGGCTTACAAGCAAAACTTGCCAAATGTTTAGTGGAATGGGAGGATAACCACAAGTCACAAGCGGCGAAGGAGATACTAATCAAGGCAGTGGCACAAGCCATCCCAGTCGATGTGATGAGTGTGTTCAAGTTACCCTTAGGCTTGTCTGATGAATTAACAAAGATGATCAGAAGATATTGGTGGGGAGGAGACAAAGATAATAGGAAGACTCACTGGGTGGCCTGGGACATACTCCTTCGCCCAAAGACCCATGGTGGTATTGGGTTTAGAGATGTGAGGCTATTCAATCAAGCCCTGCTGGCTCGCAGGCTTGGCGATTACTTCAATTTCCTGAAACCCTCTATGCACGCTTACTAAAGGCCAAGTACTACCCTAATGGATACGGTGTTTACAGGTAACGGCTCTTCCACCTGGCATGCAATTGAGCATGGCTTGACATTACTAAAGCAAGGAATTATTTGGCGCGTGGGAAATGGATGCTTAATAAAGGCATGGAGAGACCCATGGATACCAAAGAATATTAACCATAGACCACGTACACAACAGGGGCGTTGCCGATTTCGGTGGGTAGCAGATTTCCTCCTTCCAGATGGCTCCTGGAACCACGATAGACTCCTCCAAGCTTTCTCGGCTGAAGATATTAACCACATCATTCAGATCCAACCATCCAGGAACAACGATCAAGATTTTCCAGCATGGTATCCAGAGAAGGGATCTTTTTAGTTAAAAGTGCGTACCAGCTTGCATAAGGATTAGCAATGCAGAATAGAGATCGAGGAGCTACGAGTGTGAGGCCTGATGGCGAGTGACCATACTGGCAAATCATCTGGAAGTGTCCAGTCCCTCCAAAATTTAAACTTCTGGCCTGGCGCATTGGTCAAAATGCACTACCAATTCAATCCAACTGGCATGTATGCGGGATGGCGACTTCAAGTATATGTCAGATCTGTGGGAATGGAGTGGAGGACTCACATCATACATTTATCATGTGCCCACATGTGCGAGCTCTGTGGCAGGCAATGAAAGAAGTGTGGGATTTGTCGGATGACTCCTTACTACAACTGACAGTCTCGGACTGGCTGCTGCACCTACTCATACGGGGATCTGAGAATCAGCGGGCTAGAATAATGCTAATTATCTGGAGAATTTGGCATTGCCATAACGAAATAACTCATGACAAACAATGCCCACCCATTGAGGGATCCCGACGATTCTTGGTTAGCTATCTGAACTCAACAATTTCCTGATGCTGATGTAGGGAAAGGAAAAATGGTCATTAACCAGGAGGAGGGTTTTAACACAACGATGAAGATGAAGGAAGCAGATGCCATCCCTGGACCACGCTGGGAACGTCCGGCACGGGATGAGGCCAAGCTGAATGTTGATGGCGCGTTCTCTGAGGGTGGAAATGCAGGTGCGGGCATGCTTATGCGTGATCATAATGGTTCAGTTATCTTTGCAGCATCGCGATAGATCCATCAATGCACTGATGCGCTGGAAGCCGAGCTCAGGGCGATAGAGGAAGGGATTCAACTGGGATTGAACTGGACACACAAGAAATTCACCGTTGAAACAGATTGTGCAGAAGCAATGAACCTGATTAGAGACAAGTCAAACTTCTCAATGCATGCCTTTCGTATTAATGTTATTCGCGAGTGTCTTAGAGAGAGAGATCAGGCTAGTCAAGGTTAGTAGAGTAATAAACACGGCAAGCCATGAGCTGGCCAAGATAGGTAAAGTCCAAGGTCGGACTGCTGTATGGTTAGGGCACGTACCACCTGAGGCTGTCCAGGCTGTTGTAAACGATTGCACTTCTCTGATTGATCACTAGAATTCTTTTTCACCGCAAAAAAATAAAGAAACGCAGCCGGTAAACATTTATTACAGTTGATTTATTAGAGGCAGGCATCGCCGGCCGGAGAGGACGGTCCGTTCGGCTCTGTTTGGGCCGGCTGCTTCGTGTGCACCCACGAGCTAAAGGCCAGCGTCATCTATAAAAAAAAAAAGCTAAAGCCTAGCAACGTTGGCGTCCAAAAACCAAATAGCACGGTAATCTCGAAAATCAGACATTTCAGTTTTTTCTTTACGTGTAAAGAAAGCAAAGCCGCGTCCTAGGAGTTGGGCCTATATATACATCGTCCGCCTACTAGAGTTATTTATGCAAGCAGTATCGATCTCGATCGGGTAGGCTCAGCTGCTAGCTTTCTCTGCCACATTGGCAACAATGGCGAAGCTGCTGGAAGTAGACGGCAGCAAGCACAACCATGTCGACGAGGCGATGCGGGAGTGGCATGAGCGGGGCGTCGGCACCAGGCTGTACGACGCCTTCACCGTGGCCGGCCTCCGCGTTGACGCCATCGAGCCTGGCCGAGCCATCTTCTCCTTCACCGTCCCTCCTCGTCTCACGGTATGTACGTATGGTTCTATGAGTTATACCAACCCTATGATCTTCTTGATCTCAGGATTAAAAAATAAGGTCAACCAGAGATTCATGGAGCGTTGTAGCGAAAAGAAGTAAATATTAAGCTTTCCTCTGTTTTTTTTTTTATTGGAAGTTCTGTATTTTTCTAAGCCAAACTTCTCTATTTTCGATTAAATATATACAAAAATATCCTAATATCTATAACCGTCTAATCTAGTTAGTATGAAAATATATTTATGATGAATAGTATAACGGAACGAACTTTGTGTTGTAGATGTAGATATATATATTTTTTATGAACCTGGCCAAACATAGAGTATTTTAATCTACTATAAATTCAATTATTTTGAGGAGGGAGAGCAATGTAAAAAAAAAAACTTTCAGTTTGTGTCACGGGTCGCCGACCTGTCCGACAGGGCTACTACCATCATGCACGTAGGTGGTGAAAAATGATGTTACTTATCGTGATTTTCAACGATGGACACGGAAAAATATAAATCTGCAACATCCTTTTTCTTGATAGAGTGAGTATCTGACAAGTGCTTTCCAAGAAAAATTAAATATCTGACAAGTGCGCGTCGGCCAGCTGTGTACGGAATCACAGTGCCAAGTTGCTATTGACATATGATAAGTGATTAGCGCCCAAGACTTTCGTGCACGTTTCTTCAAGCCTGTACGTAGCCTCTTCCTTTGTTCGCTAGTTGCCTCTGATGCTCGAATCCTTCTAAACGCTGTAGATCATGCATGTGTGTGAATCAGTTGACGCAGCAGTGGAGCTTTCTCTTCTCAAAATAAATATCAAGCACGATATAATTAACTATATAAAGAATATATTCATACCATATATGTAAAACTGCATGAATATTTTTGTTTGGAATCACATGAGCATTCAGATTATTTTTCAAGACATGCATGAACGTTTTCTGTAAATCATGAGTATGTTTTCGTATCGTCAAATATGCAAGGAATATTGTTAGAGTATACGTATCTGTTAGGGATAGACTAGGTTACTTGTCTTGTACTCCAAGTAGGTTACTTGTCTTGTACTCCAAGTTGGTCCCTCAGACGCCTATATATATACTCGCCGAGACTCAATAATACAACCATCATATTCCGCAATCTCTCCTCTACCCTTCAACATGGTATCGTGAGCGCACGGTCCTTGACCTAGCCGCCGCCTCACAGCGCCGCCCGGGAGGTCGATCTCCATGATCTCCCGGGGCACAGAACCCAGACGTTAGAGTTCGTCCGATCCGTGATCGGCTGCCCTGCAAGTCTTTTTTTTTCCGATCTCTTGATCGGTTTTCTTTTTTGGTTTACCGATCTTAGATCGGATTGAGTCGCCCATCGCCGTCGCCATCATCGCGCCTCTACTCCGACCATCGCCATCGACGATCTACACCGCGTCCGGCGCTGTCACCGCGCCACAGCTTTCCTCGGTAGGCCGTCATGTCTCATGACAGTTGCCGCGCATGCGGCCACCCCTTCGGATTGTCTTCGCCACATCGCCGGATTGCACCGACAACGACGCCGCTGATTCCGATCTGCCGTCACGGGCTTGGCGCCATAGCGCCGCTGCCGGTTCGATCAACCGATCCGGGCGCCGTCCGCCGAGTACGCCCCGAGCACGCGCTACCACCGATCGAGCATCGGGTTGTTGCCGCCTTCGGGCCGTGGCGTCGCCGCTTTGGTCCCCGCCGGCTAACGCGCTTTCAGCGCGTGTCCGCCGCTGGTGGTTCTCACACCGCACCGATTTCGCGCAGCTACGCCGCCCATCGGGCAAGAGCGTCGCGCACGCGGTCATCGCCGTCAACCCGCAAGGACGCCGCAGCTTCCACCGCCACCACCTCGGCGCTGGTCGCCGTCAGCGCATGGTCTTCGCCACGCTGGTTCTTCCTCGCCACCTCGAGCACCGCCAAGATTCCACAGTAGCCTGCATGGCTACCCTCGCTGTCGCAGTCCCGCCGACCCCTCCGTCTAGGCATCCAAGATGACCACTCTCGGTCGCCGCTGGTTCGCCGCTTCTACGCCTTCGCCAGTAACGACTTCGCCGCCATCGCCCGCCGCCCTCGACCACACCTACTGCCTACTCCGACAACCGCGCTCGACGGCACTCGCCGATCTGCGAACGCAACCGGTCGAGAGTCCTCCTCCGCTAGTCTCCTCTCGACATGGCGTGAAGTTGTCTCCCCATCGTCCTGCTTCGCATGCGGTACTGGCAACACCGTGCGCGCTCGCCCCCGACGCTGCTCCCGAGTCCGCAAGCTCGGTTGTAGCGCTCGTCATCGGCTTCGACAAGGTCTTCATCGGCATCGACTACCTCCTCTACGCCTCTCGATCGCGCTATACCGACTTCATCTTTGCATACTCGGTTTTGGCACAACAAAGTATGCCTTCGCCCCGACGTGCGCCTGGTTTTGGCAAAGCCATGGCCGACTCGCCCTCGACGGCTCGGATCATCGGCTTGCATCGCCTTCTCCGACGATCGCCCGACGCTCCTCGCCCTTCTCCTGGCTGCACTATGCGACGCTGCTTAATATGCGGCTACCTCGACACCGCAACCCCGACCACGACATCGACCACGGCGACCGCTGCTACCTCGACCAAGGTTGCAGCACCCACCGCCTCACTCGACACCGGCATAAGGGCTATCACCGCCGAGCTCCTCACAAGATCCTCTACGGTCCAAGCTTCTGCGCCGTGACACCGCCCATGACGCTCCCTACCACTGCGGGGATGTCAGCCAAGACCGGGTCTACTTGCTCTCCAACTGACCGCTCGCGGCTCCAGTTGTTCACGCTGCTACCGCTACGATCATGGGGATGTTAGAGTATACGATCTGTTAGGGATAGACTAGGTTACTTGTCTTGTACTCCAAGTAGGTTACTTGTCTTGTACTCCAAGTTGGTCCCTGTACGTCTATATATACTCGCCCGAGAGGCTCAATAATACAACCATCATATTCCGCAATCTCTCTCCCTCTACCCTTCAACAAATATGAAAGTAAATAAAAAACGAAAAGAAAAATTAGCAAAAATGTAAATGATACGTTAAGCATCTGCTACCAAGTCAACACCCGAAGCACCCTGATTCGTGTCCCGGACCAGGTAGGTCTTTTATTTCTTTTTTGCTGATTTTGTTTATTGTTTTGTTTTTCTCTCTCTTTTTTTCTGATTTTTTTTTTGTGTTCCCTTCCTTCCTTTTTTATCCTTGTTTTTGTTTTTCAAATCATAGAAATAACTGAACCTTTACGGAACTATGTGATGCATTTTCCTCTGATGTGTTTCTTTTATCGTGCGGATAATTATTTTAAACTCTACAAACATGTACTCCTATAAATAAGTGACTTGCATTTTTCTAATTCTGAGTGTATCTTTAAAGTAAAACATGTCTAGATACACCCCAATCTATACAAACCCGAGTCAGTTATTTCTGGATGGGGGAGTTTTTCCCTTGTGTGAACATTTATTTAATCTTTTGACTTTTTTTGAACTCTATGAATTTTTCTCTCTCAACCTTATATACTCCCTCCGTCTCAAAATAGATGTGTTAGATTTGACAAAATTTAGATAAATCTAAACACTATTAGTATATAGATTCATCCAAATTTTAATAAACTCGCGACATCTATTTCAAGAGGGAGGGAGTAATATATTTCGTACAAAGCATTTTTCAACCCATCATATTTATATAAAAACTAGTGATTGCTGTTGCACAACGGCAGACGATGCAACCCATGATAGGAATCCGCGAGGCTTTGTAGAAAGACCCCATTGGGTGGCTATTATTTATTCGATCAAAGCTTGTATTTAGGGGAGGACTCATGCGAGAGTGCACTTCGTTTTCTCCCTTTCCTTGGCTTGTTCTGATTATTGTCTGACCTTACTTAGACTTATGGTTTCTCTTCTGCTTTTTTCCTTGTTTTAGTTTTTATAGTTTTTCTTTTAGCGTGTGCCTTTCTATTGTATGCAATAATTTGGGAAGTAGACACAAAAAAAACTATAAGTGAACAAACTAAGGAAATAAACACAGATATTTGAAATATATGCATAGGTTAATTGAAAGTATATACATATAAGCATGGAAGAAACATGGAAGCAGTTCACACCATAACATAGAAAAACACACGCACTAATATGAAAAGTACATGCATACTACTGTGTAATATTTGTGAATACTATCTAAATACCATGTGTTTTTATGGACAGAAAAAAATTATTGGCCATGTTGCTTCGAAAAAAGATATGAGTATAGACATTTCAAGATGTTACATGTATATATGTAGGTAACCTTCCCAGAGAATCGGTCGTTCACTACCAGTGCACATATGCACATGGGGCTACCTGTAGAATTGGTCGACAACTATGAGTATACATACTTTGCCAATTACTTATTTTATCTCTAAGAAACCATGCAATCGAAGACAAAGTTTTCTGTTGTGTCTTCCATTTTTATGATGACATCGGGTAAGGAAGGGAGGGTTGGATGATCGACCGGCACCAACTTCCCTTAATAGTAAAGATTCTGTTTAAACAGAACACATGAACAATTTTTTCATTCGTTAAATTGATTAATTAAATTGGTAAAAACAATTATAATTTCTCAAACATAAATTCATGTCTCTTCTGGCCATTTTCGTGAAGATACCTTCTTCAGGCTTCAGCGCATTCCTCTCCTCTATTCTCTTTGAGAGAAGCCCGTGTGGACGTCAAAGGCTCACTCAACTTATGGAAAACCTGCCAGTGGCGAGACCAAAGAAGAAGATGGTATACATCTGGATGTGGTTCCATGATTGGCATGTTCATGAACTCAGTATTGTTGGCGTGCTCCTAGCATTGCAAGACAATGTGTTAGTTTTGCATTAGAATGCTTTAGTGAGAGATGATTAAGTGAAAGAAGGGTGCAAGGCAGTGTGCTAACCGTGACGTGCCCCTAATAGTGCCCGCTCTCTTGGAGAATGTTGCGGTCTCGTACCCTCTACTTGCGTAGGTGGTTGTACACCTGTATAGACTTCACCTTGGTGCCACAATGCCTAGATAGAGCTTTGGCACAAGTAGTCAGAATGACTTCTTTGAAGACCTTGTGAGTGCACACAAGATCGACATGAAGGGAAGCATATTTACATTCATAGAAACCTTCTACTCCTTGGTATCCTTGTGGCCACCTTCCAAGGAATGCCATTCACAAGGCTCTGCACAGTATTGTTCGATGTGGATCCTAGATATGCAAACTGGGGCATGTCAAAATTCTGACCCACCTTGGTCGTCTGTGTCATAGGCTGAGTCTCGTCTACAGACAAAGGGATCTGCATCTCGCCCACGGGCACCAGAGACTGGCTCAAGTCGTAATCATAGTACTATATTGATCATGGAATATGTAAAAAACAAGAATAGATTCAAAGATCTAGCTAGGAAGGAAGGATTTGAAGAGCTACATCAAGCGCAGATTTAAAGATGGAGCTACAAGGTGAACATGAGAAAACACATATACAATACTACCATACTACAAGAATCCCATGGATTTGCACAAACTATCATACTAGAATCACACATATAACATGAGCAAACACATCTACCAGGAACAGACACATGTATCATCAGCAACCTAGCCAGATGTACCATTGCAAGCTCACAGATCTAACCAACACATATGAGGATGTTAGGTTACTTACAACCATCGGTGCAGGTCGGGCAAGACAAGACAGCTCGATGAAGAGAGCATATAGGCACCGTTGTTACTGTCATCGCTGTTTCGTACTACGCCTTCGTCGTCCTCATCGTCTCTTACCTGCTGACTGTCGACAGGTGAACCAAGCTCGAGGACAGGAAATGGGCAATTTGGATTTAGGAGAAAAGGGAGAGGGCAGATATAGGACAAGTGTTTCGGTGGGAGGTGAGTGAATTCGTCTCGCCAACTTTTTTGCTAGAAAGCGCGAGCTCGCGTCATCTCCATGGTCGTGACTCATTGTGCAAATTCCGCCGCTTTTGCATCTATGGAGTGAGAGACCAGGGTAGCTCCTTGGAAACAACCGTACCGACAGTTCCAGCGGGCCTAGCCTGCCACTACTTTGACCCGCACGTTGCACACAACGAGGAGGTGGCCCACATCCAACTAGCCTTTTTTAACTCCCCGGACCAAGCTGAACTCCATGCGAACTACCAATACTAGCTGAATGCCTGTGCGTTGCTACGGAAAAAATAGCAAGACTTTGTGGACACAATTGTGGCGTGTCGTGTAGAAACAAACAGCTTCACCACGTCCACGGATGCCACTGGCTACTCTGCCCCCACCTTATTCCACTCCGCGAAGGCCTTCGCCTTCGTCGGTGTCAAGGAGTGTTAGAAGGAGGCAATGCCTAGGCCTTCACCTAAGAATTTCATTTGAAATTCTATTGGGGATTTTTGCCTGTCAAGTTAGACCCGCTTCAAGCATCCACATATGACAACATGAATCTTGAACCCTGTCATCTTCTCTCTTTTCGGTCATATTTTTCGTCCTTCCATCACAAGGTACACGACCTAGAGAACAACTCAGTTATTTTCTTTGGATTATGAAATTCAACGTTTATTTAGCTCTATTTTTTAGAGGTGCTAGGAAGTAAAAAAAAAAATCGACCACCAGGGAGTGCAACAACCTAGATATGCTTATTAATTATAAAAATCCTCATATTTTCCACGAGGATACTATATATATGATCTGAACATCTAACGTGAAGTTTTGAACCTCCAGTGAGTCTAGGAAATAAATAAATGCTATGATGAGAAAACATATATAGGATTTGTCTTACCTCCAGCTGATCTACTGGAGAGGCCACGGGCAGTCCCTTGCAATGCTGGAGTCGGCGCGCATGGAAATATCGCCGCGGTTTACCCATGGCCGGCCCTGCATTAGTTGGCCTCCCAGTTTACTGTTACTGTTGTTTGGACCATGAGTGCGCAGAACACGTCAACTTTCGCCCTTAACTGTGTGCTCGTCCGGTCGTCACCGATCGAGCTTTAGATGCATCATGCATGTATGGGACCCACAAGTAAATATGTGCCCATTGCTGCGTGTTGAATCGGCCGTGTCATGGTGGCCGTGGCACGGGGCACGCTGCTTGAGATGGAGCAGGAGCTACAGGTCAGCTTTCCGCCGAGTGATGTACCCCTTTCAACTCATCACTTCAGCTACCATCCCGATGGGGAGTCACGATGTCGTGCATGTGTGTTGAGTTGTGTTAAGGTGCTTCCCGCCAGATGCAATACATGATGTGTTTTGGTGTACTTGAATAACAACAACGTCTTTCGGCTACATGGGATGCACAACCGTAGCTGTAGCTAATTCTTCGCTGAGACGCGCTACACAACGTAGCTGATTGATCTGGGTGAGATTTTCTGGCTGTCCTCTTTTTCCGTGCAAGATGGACCAAGGATACTACGAGCCTACGTAGCTGCATGATCGATCCGGTTTTGGCGCTGATTAGACACATGCTTATGCTTAAACTTAAAAGAGGAGAAAAAGGCAATCTGATCGGTAACATCTGGCAGCGTCCTTGCTGACCCGTTGAGCAGCGCGACGCCGGCTCGAATCCCTCCCCTCGTTCTCATCATGTCACTTGTTTTCTCCGATCCGCTCATGGCGAGCCGCTCGGGTGTTTGCTCCATCATGCATTTGTTGTCCCTGGCCATGGCGCGAGCCGCCCGCGGCGCGGCCCCTTCGAGCACACCGACGCCGTCCTCGGACGGATCCAATCCAATACTCCTAGCTCGTCCTCGATGGCCATGGCGAGCCGCCGACTGGCCTTTTGATCGGTCGCGTGTGGGTGCAACCGGCGGGCAGGGAGGCGGCACAGCGACCGATTCATTGTTTCTTACGACGTACGCCAGTTATTATATTTGAGAACAGGCTCGATCAGGTTCACGAGGGATACTCTACCTCTAGATAGGAGAGTACGCTCGATCCGGTTCGAGCTAAACTCAGCAATGTGCGTGCGTGCGGTTGGCTAGCTCTCTCCCGTTTTGATTGTGATTGGGGTCTTCTTAGAGATGTGCTGACGTGGGCGATTAGCGATTGAACAGAATCCACGAAGGAATCCCGAACGCGGTGCGATGCTGGAAATCGCCTTTTCACGAAGGACGAAGGCGGATTGTACGGACGATGACGAAAACCACCGTAAGACTTTTTATACAGTAGAGATAGAGAATAGTGGAAAAAAGGCTTATAGTCCCGGTTTATAAGGCCTTTAGTCTCGATAATGCACCCGGGACTACGAAATCAGAACTAAAGGTCCCTATCTCTAGTCCCGGTTTATTACAACCCGGGACTAGAGGCCACCACATGGCCCTTTTTTTTTTTGGAAAAGGATACTAGTCCCTCGGGAGATCGATACCCCGGATCGCTAGCTCCGCAACTTCCGCCCGCGACCCACACCGATTCAATTGTGAAGCACAAGGACCATTCCAAGGCTTCTCCCAACCTGAAGCTCAAGCAACGACCCACTACAACTGAAGAAAAGAAAAAGAAGACCATGGTCGTCTCTGTCTTCTCATTCATCGTCCTTGTGATCCCACTCCTCTTCCTCTCGCTCGCCTCCGCCTGCGACCGCTGCGTGCACCACTCGAGAGCCTCCTACTACACCTCCTCGCTCACCCTCGCCGGTAAGCCCTCACGCGCCGATCGATCGGTCCTCCCAACTTCATATGCTCTGTTTGTGATTGTCTGAATTCTCGTGTTGCAGCTGGTTCCTACGGGTATGGCCCGGCGGCCGCGTCCTTGAACGGCGGCATGCTCGCGGCGGCTGCCCCGGCGCTGTACAAAAAGGGTGTGGGCTGCGGCGCGTGCTTCAAGGTGCGGTACCCTGCTGCCCCGGAGCAACTCCTCCCCCACCTCCCTGTTGTGCGCCGCTAGCCGGAGAAGCTCGTCCCCCACCTCCCTGCTTCTCGCCTACCTGTTGTGCGCCCCCGCTGGCCGGAGATAGTGGCCACGACGGAGGGGCTCGCCGCCGGAGCTCGTTGCTTCCTCCTCTCTTTTGCAGGCACTCGCTGCCTTCCCGTCGCGGCTGACCCGTGCTGCGTGTGCCGACGTTGAGGAGGTCATGACGCCTTCCCTCCATGGCCTCTTTCCGGTGAAGTTGCTCAGCCGCGCGGCTGTGTTGCTACCCAAGGGCACCGGTGTTTCTACCGAAGATCACCAGCGCTGCTACGTACGTCGTCGAAGTTTGCTACATGGGGTCATCGGTGGTGCTACGTGCGGCGGCGGTGGTGCTACAGTGATGTAGTGTTTTGCTACATGCGGACGACGGTGGTGCTAAAATAGTATAAATATTTTGCTACGGGATATTTGGCGAGGTCTCCGGCGAGGTCTTCGGCGAAGTTAAATTTGCTATAATAGGACATTTTCTTTGCTACACCCGTTTAGTGATTTTGCTACAATAGCGTAAAATTTTTGCTACACGGTCTCCGACGAGTCTCCGGCGAAGTCGATTTTGCTACATTAGTTCAACTTTTTTGCTACATAGTCTCCGGCAAACTCACCGGCGAGATCTAGTATGTCTGTTATTTTTCTGGTCGAACCGTTTTCTGCTACATGTAGCAAAAACGGGGCTATCTGTAGAAAAAACAAGACTTTTTATAGCAAAAGCGGGTTTGAGGACATAAAAGGGTGGACACGTGGTTGGCTGGGGATCCCGGGGATGAAAACCACGGATCCCCCGGGGGACGCGTAGGGGTGCCCCTTTTTCTGCAGAGGTGGGACGAATGATCTTTAGTCCCGGGTCGTAATACGGCTCTAGACTAAAGAATTTTTTTCAAACTTTTTTTAATTTATTTTTTGAATTTTGTTTTTGATTTTTTTTTGAACTTTTGAATTGTTTGACTCGTAATCCTCTCACTTAGAACATTTTTAGCACTAAGTATGTTTAATGTTAGGTCAAATTATACTTGTGATCGAACTTTCCATTCGGTCACCCATCCTAGCACTACTCCACTCAGATGTCCTTGCGCGAAGCCCATTTATATCTTGTTGCAAACACTATCATATCAATCCTATTAGCGCATATCAATATGCCATACATTTTTATTTTTTGAAATTACAAACAAATATTTTAATAAACAACAATAAATAAGTAATAATAATATTTTAATCCAATGAAAGTAAAAAACTAAATAAAATAATATTTTATTCATTTTTTGTCATTTATTCATTTAATATGGTATAAATAATATCTTTAAATCTGTAAATCGAAATTCGACAAATAATATATCCATAATTATCAGAAAAATGTGAGGAATCCAAATATAGAATAAATAAAATTGCAAAAAATTTCAAATTTTTAATAACTTTTTTCCTTTTCGAATTTTAAAAATCTAAAATAATCCAAAACGGCCATTGAAATCAAACTCGCAATTTTTTCTGCATATTTTGATAGGTTTTACATTTTTTCCGACATCATACGCAAACTTTATAGCCATTTTAAGTTTTTCTGCCGCGGCCCGCATCCTTTACTCCGGGCCATATTACGGGCCGGAACTAAAGGGTATTGCCCATGTCCGAACCCCTTTAGTCCCGGACAGTATCACGACCCGAGACTAAAGGTCCGAAATGACCCGGGACTAGAGTTTCCTCGGACTTCTAGCAACCAAAAATGCTATGAACCGAGACTAGTGCTCATACTAGTCCTGACCCGTAACAAATCGGAACTACTATTAGACTCTGGATCGAACCGAAGACCCTTTTTCTACTAGTGCAAACGCCCCCTACTGGACTGATATGTGCATCGCAGCATCACCCACCAGTGCATGGTGTGGTGTGTACACCTTTTATATACGAAGACCTTTGTGATTTTCAGAGAGCTAGCTAGCCCTTCTTTCTGCGTTGTGGCAATGGGAAGCTGGAATGCGGCAACAAGGAGAACGACCTCGACGAGGCGATGATGGAGTGGCACGAGCAACTATACGAAGCCAAGTTCTTCAAATCATTAAGGACAAATAGAATCCTTGAATAGTCAACTTTGAAGCACGCCATTAAATTACTTAGTGAAAGTAACATAGATGGTAACATGTATGTCACCTGAACAAAAGATGATGTGGCAATATATTAATAAGGAGAGAGACAAATAGAATAACATAGTAAGTTACCATAACATCACACTTACCAACGCATACCGAGTTTACAAATCAGTAAATGAAGCTATATATGTTATCACACAAATGACAATCTCTAATATGGAGTTAGTAACTTAAACTAGTAACATATGCATGTTATAGTCTAAGTTCCTCCCCACACTGACTAGTATTAGAATACACAGTATTGCACATCTTTTCATATAGAAGTATTATGTAAAACATATTACACATAACATGTTCGCCACTTCTTGTAGCGGACATAGATTTCCATCATGTTCGACACATAAATTGCATCTATGGATTGGCGACCTTAATGCACACTTCTATCTTTATTGTAAAACTCATTAAAATAATAAAGATCAATATCACAAAGTTTTGATAAATGAATCAACCAGAGGAAACTATCTAATACTAGTATATAACACAGTTGCTTTATGTAGTTTATTAATTGACCAGCTATCACTCCGGTTGAAGGTATCATGTGCGACTATCCCTAGACGATTGCATCACACAACCATAAATTTTTCTTCATCCAAAGGGAGGAGATAGGACCACAAGTAAATCAAATGGATGGTCATGTTAATAACTTGCAAAAAAGGAAACACTCCAACCTTATTACAAAAAAAATTATGCAATTCCAAATCAATGAACAAAAAGCTTAAACTCATATGAAACTTTTAGCATTAATTTTTCATCGATCTCATTCAAACCAATTTGGAAACATATTTGTAACATTAGTTTACAGAGGTAGGTTATATGTAAGTTTTGACACCGAATTTTGGCCACAACTGGAAATAAACGATGGAAGCCAGAAAATCAATATGAGCAGGCGGCAAAGTGGATTCCCATAAAGTGGATCAGTCGGATGGAAGGTTGCAGAAGCCGCTCCGAGTGAAGAAGGCAAAAATATAGGAGATTAACGATGAATAGTACTAAGCCGAAACATTCCAGAAGCCACATCAAAAAAGAAGTCGTGTTTGCGTCAGCTTCACGTCTAGAAGTCCCAGATTAGGCCCAAAATAGCCCAGAGATAAGGCGGAACCTATTCCAAACACAGAAGGCAAGTAGGACGATTGGACTCCAGAGTCCAGTATGAAGCCGGCAGTAGTTTTTCCTAGCGTAGAGTTATTTATCTAGTTTGAATTATCTGTGTACTCGTACAATAGCCCTCATAAACTTGCACGGAAAAGACAGACGCTCCATATATAGGAGAGGTGACGCCCGATTGAAATTAAGCATTACAATCGACATATACCATCTATTCTTTACTCTCAAACCCTTGTTACTATTTCCGTTTCTTTGGTTATTTACATTTTCAAAGGATTGATAACCGACTTAGGACGATCCGGTCGACTAGCTCAGCTCTGCCAATAGTTGTTGGAATCTCAGACAGGTCCTACCCGAGAAACCAAAGCCTCTGGTTCTGAAAGTGCCGGCTTACTTTATTTCCTATCAATCTGTATGTTCAGTCTACTGGAGACGCATTAGACGCATCACTCTTGCTGCTACAGTTTATCCAAGTAAGAACTTATACTTTAGTCGGTCAAATATACTGGCAACTCCCTAAATTTACGCGGCTGCGAGTGTTGGATTGCCTTAGAGCGCAACTGTAAGATGCTCAACATGCCATACAAGACGAGCAAAAATATATGAGGTTTACGTTGTTTAAATCCTAGAATGCATGCTTGCTTTTAAATTTTAATAAAGCTATATGGTTAGTGAGGTTAAGAGACATGCGAGTTCAGGAAACTATTTCTTAGGATTGTAGTAGTTTGTTTAGAGTAAGTATGTGGAAGAAACTCACATGTATCTTTAGGTGCATAATTGAATATAGAGGTCGCGGAGGCTTTCTCATTTCGAAAACAGAACAATTATACCAAAAGAATTAATCAAGTAGCTTTAGAAGTATACGATTCCTTGGATTTCTGTGTGGAGGTGTCGCCAAAAATAGTTATAAACAAAGCATGTAAGTGGTTACAAAATTATATAAAAAATCAACTGAAAATGGAATTATACAAGAAGTAAAAGCACCAGCCTGAAATAGTTTGCTTTATAAACTGCAGTACTATTAGCTTGAACGATCATAGTACATGACGAAGAACGATCGGTGTCTGATCCAACAAAAATGAAGAATGTGCTATCGCTGATTGATCAACTGGAGTAGAATATATATGCTATGTGGATTTGTTTGCATATGTGTGGGACATTTTCATGTCATAACATACCGATTCCAAGCCTTAATCTTTGTCATAACATGAAAGAGAAACAAACCCAAACAGTTCAACGTAGGAAGACTATAGCCTTATAAGGTATAAGGTCACGCCGTCACGGTCCTACAAGGACTGGATAACTACTCATGTAAAGCATTTGATTATGATTACTTGTCCACGTCTCATATATGCATTGATGCATCTTCACACGTTACATATGGTACATGAAAAATCTTGAAGAACACAAGGAAGCAAATGCATGGAGGCGCAGTGGCGTCCCTGGTGGACCTGGTGGGTTCGGCGGCCATCTTTGCCGGTGGCTCGCCGATAACGGGAGTCTCCCTGGACATCACCATCTCCTACCTCAACGCCGCCCATGCAAATGTGCGAGAGTCAGTTTAATCTTAGTTCCTTCTCAATCATCACTCACTTTGAATGATCACTTAAGTTGCTCGATGATAAATTGGTAAACAAGTTTAAACGACATGAATGCAGGAGGAGATCGAGATCGAGGCAAAGGTGCTGGGCATCGGGCCGACACTGGGGTGCGTGACCGTGGAGGTGAGGAGGAAAGCCACCGGGGAGGTGCTCGCGCATGGCCGGCACACCAAGTATCTCGCCACCATCTCTAGCAAAATGTGAAGAACTCTGCCCTACATAGTTTGCAGATCAATATATACCGTGTAAACAACAGACATGCACGTCTGGTTTTAAATGCCTGTGCTTTGCTTCTGCCCCACTATGTGACTATCTGTTAATGTATATGTTATCAGCATTTTGCTTATTTTTCATTACTTGATCTTTGTATTGACCCTGTCTGACCCATGATATGTAAACATTGATATTTTTTAACTAAGTAATAAATGGCTATGTAAATCTACTGATGCAGAGGTCCGGCTTATCCCCATTTCTAAAAAAGGTCAGCAAGTGACTATTTGTTAATGTGTATGTTATGTGTTAAGTACTTTGCACAATGCTCAAAGAATTGGTAATTAATTATGGACAGACCATGGCATGTCTTTTTCGAGGGTACGAGTGTGATGGGTGGATTAACCAAGTACTCCCTCTGTTCGGGATTATAGGTCCTACGTGCATACCTAGGTTGTTAATTTGACTAATAAAACATAACTTATATATCACAAAAATTATATCATTAGAAAATATAATCTCTAAAGTTTTTAATGATATAATTTTTATGCTATACTGTTTATATTTTATTGTTCAAATTAGCAACCTAGTTATCCGTGCGGGACTTATAATCCCAAATGGAGGAAGTACCTACCAATTACGAGGTATGGATATTAAATACTTCATTCCCGTGCACAAGGTTCAAAGTTGCCTACTTGTTGAATTTGGCTCTATATCATCCAAATGGGTTGAACTTGGTACTTTATTAAAAATTTCAGATAATAAACTTAAAAGGAATCTTTTAAACTATAGTAAGAGTGCCAGAAAAATAAATAATCAGGTTGCCTCCCGAAAAGAGCTTTCTTTATAGCCATATAGCTAGACTTTACTTACTTGTTCACGTGATGTGGAGATTATGTGATAGCTTGTACCTTGGTGCTATCAATTTTTTTGGAAAGTGTTCCATACACTTTTTGTATGAAAACTGAAACTTTACATTCCCTTCTTTTGAATCAATGACTGCTTCTGTAGTTCTCAAAAATGATCTTCCCAATATTATAGGACTAGAGGTTTTACTCCCCATGTCCATGATAATGAAATCAACATGAACAAAAGTCATATGTAACTCAACCATGACATCATTTACTTTTCCCAAAGCATGTTTAGTTGAATCATCAACAAGTAAAAGGCCTACTAAGTTTTTTCTCATAGTTTTAAGTTCAAGTAATTCATATAAATATTTTGAAAATACTGAGACACTAGATCCAAGATGTAATATAGCATGATGGGTATCTTTACCAATAGTGATTAATATCTTGGTGAGCCAAGCATACCCAAGCTTTGGTGGTATCGTAGATTCATTGTTGTATCTTTCTACTTTTCTTTTATGACATAGTTTGCAATATAAGAACCACATCCTATTTGATTACTATCAATGAAAGGATCATTAGAAAACCTTTGCAATAAATTAATGAGTTCATGCAAGCTATATTTATCAAGATCATGTAGAGGTCCTTTTGTTTCACTAAGCATTTTAACTTTCTATACATTCTTTTCATTTCTAGTAATAAGTGGGTCTTTGTTATTATTATACATAGTATATTCTTTTTATTTTCTTATGACGTCTTCCATCTTTCTTCTTTTATTATTTTCTTCTTCACTTTCATCCCCTGCAAAATTTACCAAATCTTTGGCATGTCCTAAGAGATAGCTAATGAGGGTTATTTTAGATTGAACATACTCAAAAGAGTGGTTTTTTGGTTTTAACATGATACTCAATACTTTTCATTTTTTTGACAAAAATGTTAAGATTATTGGGGAAGGTTTTAAGTTTAGATCTTATATGTTGGCAAATATGCTTTACATCATTCTTATTAGGGATATTTTTCATGAATTTTTGCAAGCTTGTGATAGTTTCTTCCAAAGATTCTTTTAATTGTTGAATTTCAACTTGAGTAAGTTTGAGTTCTGTGAGCACTGCATTTTTGGTAAGCATAAAAGAGTTAAATTCAGTGCTTCCGTTCATACCACCAAAGGCATATTAGATCATGTGCATGCTGATGTATGGGGTCCGTCCCGTAAGCTTCTATTGGTGATGCTAATTACATGCTTACTATTATTGATGACTACTCAAGAAAAGTGTGGCCTTATTTTCTGAAGCATAAATCTGATGTTTTTGATGCTTTTAAGAAGTGGAAAGTTATGGTTGAAAAGCAAACTGAGAAGAAGGGAAAGGTACTGCGTACTGACAATGGTATGGAATTCTGTTCTAATAAGTTTGAGGAGTTTTGCAGTAACGATAGAATGATCAGGCATCACACCATCTCATATACTCCTCAGCAGAATGGCGTGGCAGAGCGCATGAACAGAACCATCATCTCGAGGGCTCGTTGTATGTTGTCTAATGCAGGTATGTATAGGCGTTTCTGGGCTGAAGTAGCCAACACAACGTGTTACCTCATCAACAGGTCACCTTCTATTCCACTTGAGAAGAAAAATTTCATTGAAGTATTGTCAGATTCGCCTGCTGATTATTCACAGTTGAGAGTTTTTGGTTGCACTTCTTATGCTCACGTTGATAATGGAAAGTTAGAGCCTAGAGCTGTTAAGTGCACATTCCTTGGTTATGGTTCAGGAGTCAAAGCATATAAACTGTGGAATCCTAAAACTAAAAAGATTTTGCTAAGTAGAAACGTTGTTTTTAATGAGTCTGTTATGTATCATGATAGCTTGCCATCAGATACCTCTCCTGTTACTGTTGGAGAGGAGGGAGTTAGTGTACAGGTGGAGAACCTGCAGAAAACTGATGATAATGATGCTATCATTGAAGATACACATGAGAAAAATATTGATGATATTGTTGTTCAGCACTCACCTACTATTTTGCAGCAGCCACATGAGTCCATTGCTGCTGATAGACCGAGGCGTAACTGTGGTCCTCGTCCTCGTTTAATTGAAGAGTGTAATCTTGTTCATTATGCTTTGAGTTGTGCTGAACAGGTGGAGAACGATTCTAAACCTGCTACATATAATGAAGCCATTGCATCCGTTGACCGCGAGAAGTGGGTTTCTGCTATGCAAGAAGAGATGCAATCGCTTGAGAAAAATGGCACATGGGATGTTGTGCGCTTGCCCAAACAAAAGAAGGCGGTCCGCTGCAAGTGGATCTTCAAGAAAAAGGAAGGTTTGTCTCCCAAAGACCCTTCAAGGTATAAGGCAAGGTTAGTAGCAAAAGAGTTCAGCCAGATTCTAGGTATTGATTACAATGATGTGTTCTCCCTAGTTGTGAAGCATAGTTCCATTCGCACTTTCTTTAGTATTGTGGCTATGCGTGATCTTGAGCTTGAGCAGTTAGATGTCAAGACCGCTTTTCTGCATGGAGAGCTTGATGAGGAAATATACATGGACCAACCAGAAGGGTTCATAGTGCCTGGTAAAGAGGATTTTGTGTGCAAATTAAAGAAGTCTCTTTATGGCTTAAAGCAATCTCCAAGACAGTGGTATAAAAGGTTTGAATCGTTTATGATCTCACATGGCTTTGAGAGGTCTAAATATGATAGTTGTGTTTATATTAAGTTTGTTGATGGGTCACCTATATACTTGCTGCTATATGTTGATGATATGTTAATTGCTGCCAAGAACATGAAAGAAATCACTACTTTGAAGGAACACCTAAGTAGTGAGTTTGAGATGAAGGATCTTGGTGTTGCTAAGAAGATCTTAGGTATAGAGATTACCCGAGATAGAAAATCTGGTTTGTTATTTCTTAGTCAGCAAAGTTACATTAAGAAAGTTCTTCATCGTTTTAATATGGATGGTGCCAACACAGTTAGTACTCCTATTACTCCTCTTTTTAAATTGTCAGTTTTTCAATGTCCTACTACTGATGAAGAGTTTGAGTACATGTCAAAGGTGTCATATTCTAGTGATGTTGGTTCTTTGATGTATGCCATGGTTTGTTCTCGTCCTGATTTATCATATGCTATGAGTTTAATAAGTAGATACATGGCTAATCCTGGTAACGTACATTGGAAGGCTGTTCAGTGGGTTTTCAGGTACCTTCTGTTAGATGTATATATCTGTATATTGTATTTCCCACATATGTTAGGGGGCTTCCTGCATATTTGCCCTGTACCTGTACTATATATTGTGGCCTTTGGCCCCCAGAGGAATACAAGTTGCATATTCCTGACATGGTATGAGAGCTAGGTTAGCCTCCTACTCGCAACTTCATCGCTCCAGCCGCCACCGTCCCTGTCGCCGACGGCGGTCGCCGCCTGTCTACTTCCAATTTCTGGCCGTCTGCCATCGTGGCCTGTTCCAGATCCGATCCAGAATCGGTTCTTGTCTTCAGATCGATCGGGTCTTGAGATCGATCCAGATTCGGTTCACAAGGTCACGCGCGGTCTCCGTCTTTCGTCCCTGACGCCGTCAACGCGGGACCGTCCTCGAGCGGACCGTCCTCGAGCGCGCCCTGCAGACTCCTGGCGGCGCGTGCGGCGTGTGGCCGGGCGCCTGCGTCTTGCCTCGCGAACGTCGCCTCGTCTGGCGCTGGTGATGGCGCCGCGCCGCTGCTGCCTGGCGCGCGTGCCTCATCTGTCCACCGTCCTCCTGTGTGCTGCCTCGTCTGCCCGCCCTCCCTCTGACTGACGTGATGCCCGACGCATGCTCCCCTGCAGCCTCGACGTGTTCTTCCCTCGGCCCGACGCGTGCCTGCCCTCTCGTCTTGATTCTGCTACTCCAGATCGGCGTGGCCAGGCCCTGTCTGACCGCCACCGATCCCGCTTGGCCGGATTTTGTCTGCTTGCAATTAGATATAGATCTGATCTGAGAGACAAAAAAAAGAGTATAAAAAAAGAGAGAGAGAGAGAGATGTCTTCTTCATCGGGCTATGTTGCGGTTCCTCTCTACCCGGTGGTTTTTGATGGCGCGAATTACCCTGATTTCGTTGCCTTTATGCGCAATCACATGCGCGGTCTCCGTCTTTGAGGTGTGCTCTCCGGCGAGGTCTCCTGTCCGCCATGCCCCCTGCTCCTGTGGCTCCTATTCCGTCGACGCCGATTGTTCTCGGTGCTGATGCTTCTCAGGAGGCCAAGGATGCGCCGTAGTCTTGATGATAGTCTGTTGTCGCTTATGACCAAGTTCAAGCGGTACTCTTGATCTTGAGGCCTATCGACACGCCTCACCGCTTACACTCTGGGTTGATGAGGATGCTCGTGCTCGCTGTTCTCACCTCCGGTGTTACGCCCAAAGATGTCGCTGAGTTCATGAGTCTCCTCATTGCCGCTTAGTGGGCCCATCTTCGCCGCTTATCACCGTCTGGGATGCTCTTTACTGTCTGTGGTTCGCCAGAGCATGCTCTCCAAACAGGTGATTCTACTATTGATGAGTTCTATACTCGTAGTGCCGCTATCCAAGGCGCCTTGATTCTCTCCGTCGCTGTTTGTGGCACATGCTCGTCTTTGCCCAGATTGTGCGCTGACTTGGAGTTTCGCATCTATGAGTTTTCTCGGCTTCGCCAGGAGTTTGAGCCCCGGCGTGCTCAGCTGAATGCTCGTGGTCGTGTTCCGCTCTCTGAGGTGTTGTCTGAGCTTCGGGCTGAGGAGACCCATCTCCGTGGTGCTGGTCTTCTTACGGTTCCATCTGCGCTTGCTACTCGTGGTGCTCCTTTGCCGTTTGCTCCCTCGACTCAGCCGCGGTCCCCTGTGCCGCTGCCGCCGATACTACTCACTCCTCCGTGTCGAGTCGGTCACTTCAGCACCAGAGCCTCGTGGTCGAGTCGCATCGCAGGCTCGTGGTCGTGGTCGCCGTGGTTCTCTTCACACCGCTTCTTCGCAACAGGATGGTCACACTTGGTCCACCTGTTATACACGGGACCCCAGTTTACGTCAGCAGCACCATCGTCTTGGTCACCTTTGTGACTCTCGCCTATCATCATTAGTTCATCGTGGACTTCTGGGGTCTGTCTCAGGAGATGGGTCTTTACATTGTCAGGGTTGTAGGTTGGGAAAACAGATTCAGCTTCCCTATCCTACTAGCGCGTCTGTATCTCAGCGACCTTTTGATTTAGTTCATTCCGATGTTTGGGGTCCGGCTCCTTTCGCTTCGAAAGGGGGCCATCGCTACTATATTCTATTCATAGATGATTTTTCTCGATACACTTGGTTGTATTTTATGCGCTCTCGCAGTGAAGTGCTCTCCATATATCAGCGTTTTGCGGCCATGGTCCGCACTCAATATTCTACCCCCATTCGTGTGTTTCGTGCTGATTCTGCTGGTGAGTATATCTCCCAGATGTTGCGAGGTGTTCTTGCTGAGCAGGGCACCCTTGCTCAGTTCTCCTGTCCTGGCGCACATGCTCAGAATGGCGTTGCTGAGCGTAAGCATCGCCATCTTCTTGAGACCACTCGTGCCATGATGATTGCTTCTTCTCTTCCGCCGCATTTCTAGGCTGAGGCTGTCGCTACATCAGCTTACCTCATCAATATTCAGCCTTCTGCCGCTCTGCAGGGCGGCATCCCTCTTGAGCGCCTCTCTGGACAATCTCCAGACTATTCCATCCTTCGCTTGTTTGGTTGTGTTTGCTATGTTCTCCTTGCTCCTCGCGAACGCACCAAACTGACCGCTCAGTCTGTTGAGTGTGTTTTCCTTGGATATAGTGATGAGCATAAGGGCTATCGCTGTTGGGACCCCGTTGGTCGTCGGATGCGTATCTCTCGTGATGTTACTTTTGATGAGACGCGTCCTTTCTATCCTCGTCCCACCGCTGGTACTTACCCGGTGGAAGATATCTCGTTTCTTCTCTTTCCTGACACACCCCCTCTATCTACTTCTTCTCCTATTGTGTCTTCTTCCGGATCTCCTACCCCTGATGTCTCTTCTTCTACACCGTCCTCCTCAGTTCCGTCTAGTTCTCCTAGTTCTCCTCGTTCTCCGGAGTCTTCCTCTGCTATTCCTTCTTCTTCTTCTTCGTCTCCTGGTTCGTCTTCCTCTGACGAGCTTCCCTCTATTCGTCCTGTTCGTCAGCGGTGTGCCCCTGATCGTTACTCTCCTAGTCAGTATGGTCTTTCTGTTGCCTTCGAGCCGACTTCTTATCGGGATGCTGAGCGTCATCCTGAATGGCAGCTGGCCATGGCTGAGATTGCTACGCTTGAGCGCACTGGCACCTGGGATCTTGTTTCTCCCCCTCCCGGGGTTCGTCCTATCACGTGTAAGTGGGTCTATAAGATTAAGACCCGCTCTGATGGATCTCTTGAGCGTTATAAAGCGCGTCTTGTGGCTCGTGGTTTTCAGCAGGAGCATGGTCGTGACTATGATGAGACTTTTGCTCCTGTGGCTCATATGACCACTGTGCGTACTCTTCTTGCTGTTGCTTCTGTTCGTCACTGGTCTGTGTATCAGCTTGATGTTCAGAACGCCTTTCTCAATGGTGAGTTGACTGGGGAGGTTTATATGAAGCCTCCTCCTGGGTATTCTGTTCTCGAGGGGATGGTTTGTCGTCTTCGACGGTCTCTTTATGGCCTCAAACAGGCCCCTCGTGCCTAGTTTGAGCGCTTTGCTTCTGTAGTGACTGCTGCTGGTTTCTCCCCTAGTGCTCATGATCCGGCGTTGTTTGTTCATGCACACTTCTCCTCGTGGACGTACTCTTCTTCTTCTCTATGTTGATGATATGATCATTACTGGTGATGATCCTGACTATATCGCCTTTGTTAAGGCTCGTCTTCGTGATCAGTTTCTTATGACTGATCTTGGTCCTCTTCGATACTTTCTTGGGATTGAGGTTTCCTCCACTTCTGATGGCTTTTACATCTCTCAGGAAAAGTATATTCAGGATCTTCTTACTCGTCGCTCTTGGGGATGAGCGCACTGTTGAGACCCCTATGGAGCTTAATGTTAAGCTTCAACCTACTGATGGTGATCCTCTTTCTGATCCGACGCGTTATCGTCATCTTGCTGGGAGTCTAGTTTATCTTGCTGTCACTCGTCCTGACATCTCTTATCCTGTTCATATTCTGAATCAGTTTGTCTCTGCTCCTACCACTATTCACTATAGTCATCTTCTCCGTGTTCTTCGTTATCTTCGTGGTACGATCACTCGTCGCCTTTTCTTTCCTCGTTCCAGCTCTCTCCAGCTCCAGTGCTATTCGAACGCTACGTGGGCGAGTGATCCTTCGGATCGTCGTTCACTTTCTTCTTACTGTGTGTTTCTTGGTGGTTCGCTCATTGCTTGGAAGACGAAGAAACAGACAGCGATTTCCCGTTCGAGTGTTGAGGCTGAGTTGCGTGCTATGGCCTTGTTGACCGCTGAGGTGACCTGGTTACGGTGGTTACTTGCGGATTTTGGGGTCTCTATTACCACACCCACTCTGGTTTTGTCTGACAGTACAGGTGCTATTAGTATTGCACGTGATCCGGTCAAGCATGAGCTTACCAAGCATATTGGTGTTGATGCTTTCTATACACGTGCTCAGGTGCAGGCTCAGGTTGTTGTGCTTCAGTATGTGCCTTCAGATTTACAGTTGGCGGATTTCTTTACGAAGGCACAGACCCGCGCACAGCATGATTTCTTACTCTCCAAACTCAGTGTTGTGGATCCACCATGAGTTTGAGGGGGGTGTTAGATGTATATATCTGTATATTGTATTTCCCCCATATGTTAGGGGGCTTCCTGCATATTTTCCCTATACCTGTACTATATATTGTGGCCTTTGGCCCCCATAGGAATACAAGTTGCATATTCCTGACACCTTCTTGGCACTTCCAATGCTTGTTTGAAGTTTGGCAGGACAGGTGAGGGACTCGTTGGCTACGTGGATTCAGATTTTGCTACCGATTTGGATAAGAGACGATCCCTCACAGGTTATGTGTTCAATGTTGGTGGTTGTGCTGTTAGCTGGAAGGCTATGTTGTAGGCTGTTGTTGCACAATCTACTACTGAGGCCGAATACATGGCTATTGCCGAAGCTTGCAAAGAATTTGTTTGGTTGAAAGGTTTGTTTGTTGAGTTTTGTGGAGATGATTCTTGCATTACTTTGTTTTGTGACAGTCAAAGTGCCATATAACTTACAAAAGTTCCGATGTTTCATGAGAGAACTAAGCACATTGATGTCAAGTACCATTTTGTTAGAGACATTGTTGCTTAAGGTAAATTAAAGATATGCAAGATCATCACTCATGATAATCCTGCTAATATGATGACTAAACCTGTTTCTGTTGCTAAGTTTAAGCTTTGCTTGAACTTAGTTGGTTTAATTGATTAGCCCAGGTGGCTATTGGCGCCGAAAGTATTTGCTTTGTTTTTTCAGAGAGATGTTTGTTGTTGATGCTATAAGAAGGAATTTGTCTCAAGGTAGAGTTTGTTATATGTTGATCCAAATTCTACAAAGTATAGGCCAACTTCTGCGAGTGGAGCAAGGCCCGTCGCGGGAGGCTTGGGACGGGTGTAACGAGTCTGAAATTGGCCTACTCCATGCCCAACAGGGACGCCTGTGGGGATGGGGGACAGGCCCTGACTCTGGTACAGATCGTCAAAGATCTAAGTTTCCACCGATATATAAACCTCTTGTAAGCCGCCGGCTGGTAAGAGTTGCATCTGTGAAATCCCCGGCGTTTGTAAACACTCCCCGATATAGTGAAGTTTCGCTGGCTGGTGCCCGTGGTTTTTTCCTCTCTTTGTTGGAGAGGTTTTTCCACGTTAAATTTGTGTCCCCTTGTGTTTTTCGTTTTCGTTCTTCGTTATCTTCTTGTCGCAATTGTAACAATGATGATGATGATGACTACAGCGATGATGGCGAGGATTGAGATATCAATACCTGCCACATGCATCGTGGTGATTCAAGATCCCACTCTCCCAATGACACATACAAGGTTTTCCTTTCTTGTTTTTTCGTGTGCCTGCTTGAGATCCGCCAAATTCGAAAAGTTGCTGTAATTTCCAAGATTTTTTGACTAGATTCATATTTTAATAATTAAAATAATTTAGGAAAATTAAATGAGGCGGTTAAGATTGGAACTAGCGTCCTTCCATGTAACACAACACAATGAAACCGTGTTTCTGATTGACATATGACCTTGTCCAACTATAGAAGCACTTCCTATGGGATTTTTCTATGATTAAACAAAAACTTTGGCCAATATTACCATCACTCGCCCCTCACCGAGATTCGTAAATTCCGTGAAATCCGGCCAAAATTTCGATAACTTTTTTCACTAACTCATAAATCTTAGAGCATATCTCCACTCAGTCTCCCATACAGTGTTCGGCACCGCATTTTTTGGCCCGTTTGGGGGCGCCGGATAGATGAAATATTTGTGTGTGTGTGTGTGTGTGTGTGTGTGGGTGGGTGGTGGTGGTGGGTGGGTGGGTGGGTGGGTGTGTGTGTGTGGGAGACACTGGCTGCCAGCTGTGCCCCCATATAAAAAATCCAAACATTTCAAATAACTTGAAATTCATGCAAATACAAAATTATGGGCAATTTCATTGGCAGTTCAACCATGTTTATACAAAATGTAAACAAAAAAGAAAGAACTAAACTACTGGCCACACCCACCTAGGCAAAGGCGACGGTACATCGCTACCGTGTAGTTGCAGTCGTCGTCGTCGTTACTGGGCTCCTGCTTTGGCGGCAACATGGTGCTGTAGCCCTGATCCGGATCGCCACCGCCGCCTCTCCAGCCTGAGGGGCCGGCCCCATCATCACCCTCTAGGTAGATAAACATGCCGAGGCGGCACGTGCTCTCAGCCTGCTCACGCCGGTACTTCGCTGCCGACCAAGCCTCGGCGAACTCGTTCGTTGCTGGCGGCACGGTCTCAAAGGAGACGCGCTCGACGACACGGTGGCCCAGAAACTCCTTCGGGTTCTCCTCGATCTTCAGCTGGAGGGCCACCGCCTTGTACTCCCCAGCCGTTGGGAGGTTTTTGAGCTGCTCGATTAGTTTTCTTTCGAAACAAACAGAGCAGGATCTACCTACTCCTACATAGATGCATCTTCTGTCTCCAAATTTTAGTTGAATATTGTCATGCGTATGCAGATTCATCCAACACGGATTGCAATATTCATCCAATACGGGTAGGTTGAGCGATGAGTGAACACACAGAGAGAGGTTGGGCCAGATTACTTGTTTAAAAAAGAGTAGGTTGAGCGATGAGATCTACCTACTCCTACATAGATGCGTAACTGAGTTTTGTAAAAAAGAGTCCGTAGGTATAGCATTACTTGTTTAAATGAGATCTCTCAGTGTGTTCTTTTTTTATATGAGCTATATCTCAGTGAGTAGGTTGAGCGATGAGTGAACACACAGAGAGAGGTTGGGCCAGATTCGGCCCAACCGACGTGAGCCTGCTTTCCTCTTTGTCCCTTCTCAATTTATGTTTTCAAAATACATGCTGCTGTTTTCTCAATTGTTTGAACATGTACTTATGTTTGTGTAGTAGGACTTGACATAGAAATACAGTATACGAGCTCAAATGGGCAGCAGGTACTGAAACTCATAGTCGTATGGGATAACCTCCACGACGTCGTCTTCCACCTTGAGATGGCCTTGCTGCCCTCTCAAGCAGTCCACCATGGATTTCCTAAGCGACCACGACGTACGCCGGAAGCTGGTCGCAGATCCATCGGAGCAGCGACTCCAGGTCCTTTGCGAAATCATGCATGTTTGTGTGTATTAGGGTTGGGATCATCAGCTTTCTGGTGGAGGTCACCACCAAGGACGCCTGCAGGTAGTCCACTCCAGCTTCGCCTTCTCCAGCTCCATCATCACACGCTCCGCCCTGTATATTCGCAGCTGCAACTCACAGATGTGCTCGATATCAGCTCATGGTAACTCCAATGGAAGTTCCATTTTATTATTTCTTCCCTTTAGAAAATGAGTGAGTGTTCATTCATTCAGAGTTCAGAACTTACTGCCGGAGACGATCTGGTGCCGCAGCAAAGGGCGAACAAAATGTTGGGCTCCGAACTGTTCAATCCATAGAGGCGTCTCACGTGTTGTTCTTCAACATCCACATCACATTTCCAGAATTCCTACATCATTTGTTCGTTCATGAGAATAACATCATGTGCGGTGTTAAAAGAAAGGATATTATGGTAGTAGTAGTACAATGTGCTTACTTCTTTGACGCTTGATGGCTGCCTTAAGATGAAATTCTCTATCACC
Source organism: Avena longiglumis (assembly GCA_030063025.1). Taxonomy (NCBI): domain Eukaryota; kingdom Viridiplantae; phylum Streptophyta; class Magnoliopsida; order Poales; family Poaceae; genus Avena; species Avena longiglumis. Next base: position 523,167,441 of record CP125977.1, read on the forward strand.
AGAGCGCTGAACTTCTGCCCTGAAACGTTAATTGTTGCCTGAAAAAAAATCACAAATGTTATGCTTATTCAGCATACTGAACAACTTTTCTTTTTTGCAGACACAATCACTGACAGATGTACCTTGTTCTTCAATGCCATTAATTTTTCAGAGTCCCCTGCAAATTTAGATCATATACTATCTCCATTAGTAGATGGTAGGTACCAAAAATCTCTACCTACCCAAAGAAATGCACCTAATAAGATGATCAAAATGTACATACATGCATGATGCACGTGTTGTAAACGTTGAGCCAAAATGCGAGCTTCTGCTGGTGCGTGAGAAACCTTAAACCCACCTGCTGCAAGGCCTCCAACATCTCCCTGACATCAGATACACAAGTGCAACAACAAAATTATTTATTACTTGTAAAGAGGAAAAGGTACAACCTGTAAATTCGAATGAAGAAATGAACCACCTTAGCTTGGTGAACAGAGGCGAGCATGAGAAGCCTCTGAGATCAAAGGCGCTGGAGGTGAAACTAACAAGGTTCTTGTAAGGGCCGATGTCTCTGACGACCGATTCGGGTACCGCGAAGATGTCGTAGTGGTCCTGCTGCCCCCTCTCCTTCTCCTTCGCTGCCGCCACGTTCAGGGCCACGTCGATCCTGAAGCTGCCGCCCTGCAGGTTCCCGGACCTGGCCAGGTTGCCGGACTTCTCCATCTCGGCCGCCCGCGATGATCGGAGAGCAGCCTGATGAATATGACGGTGAGGCATTTCACAATCCTCTCCGACAGCTTGTTTGGGTGGATTTTGGTTTGATCATCTCTCTTCGCCGGGGAGGGCTCTTGTATGGTTTTGGGAGGTTTTTCATTTGCTCGATCAGACTGTTTAAATGACAGGAAAAAAATAGAGCATAATGTTGGTATAATTGTGCTTGGTCCCAAAAACCTAGTAGCATATATAAGCAGAGGATATGTCAGGACAGGTTGGTTACCTTGTCAGGACAGGAGTTTCTTGGCGGCAGGGCAAAGATGTTAGCACTGAACTTTGGGTTGACGAGAGCGGCAGGTACTGATCCTGTGGTGCGATGATCTTTGTTGGGGCTTTTGGCGGGCCTGTCATCCGCGGAGACATGGCGCTAACGCTTGAGGTACTCGGCGTTCATGGCCTGGCTGATGAAGAACATGGACTTGATCTCTGGTGCCACCTGGTCAGCCCGTTGGCTGCCTGTCATATATACCTCCATTGCCGTAGGCATTTGTGGTGTTGACACCTGCTCTTGTTCAGTTGCTCGATTGGCATTGCCGTTGCCATTGGTGATGTAAGAGGAGTATGGAGTGGTCGGCTTCGCCACCGGACAAGTCGGCACCGCTGTGTGCACTGTCGTCGTGCCGTTACCCATCTTAGCTCCTCTTCCTCTTCCTCCATTGGCATCACTGTTGCCATTGGGGATGTATACACTTGGTGCCGCGCGTTGCGACTCGAGCCGCGTGATCTCCTCCTCGACGAGCACGAGCTCCGCGAGCAGCTCCTTGGCCTTGGAGGGCATGAACGACGGGATGTTGAGCACGGCGGAGCGCGCCGAGGCAGGGTGCAGGGCTCGCTCCAGGACGCCGTGCACCGTCTGCTCGTTGCTCAGCTGCTGCTTCAGCTCCGCCACCTGCACCACCATTTTCAGGCTCCAATTTGTTAGGAATAATAATCCCGATAGGACACGGAACGGTGTCGTGTGCGTGTGTGTTCCGAGTAGGACTAGTAGTCCAACACCTATTCGTATTGACGTCTTGCCGCAGGTATATACACCTATATAGTAGCCTTGTAAGATAACCGTGAGATTCAATACAAACAACAGGAGAGAGGGCCAGAGCCATCAACATTGTTTTTCCTAAACGTGAGCCGTGGAGTTGGTGCTAGCTGATTGTGCATGACGTAGGCTGCTGCTTATTGCAAAATAGCTTTGGCTTGTTTGCTACGTGTGTGCAGGTCATCGTCGCCGGAAAGTCTTCGCCATCGATCGTCGGACCGCACTCGGCGAGTGGGCTGGGCCAACAATCGTATCGAGCCTCGGAGGATCTCCTAGTAACGGGAGGTCATGACGGGCAAGGATCCAGCGAGTACTCCGTGCGGCTGCGGGTGCATCGGTGTCGCCACAAGCGCGGTATGATCGCGGCAACTACACGACGTGCGAAACGGATGGAGTGGGCCATGGAGGGCAACGCGACATCTGGAGGTGTCGATCCCGGGCAACGAAGTTCAAGAAGGGCGCCAAGTACCGCAGGACCGACAGCACTCACGCCATCGGCTCCGTGGTGCCGGCGGACGTGATGCAAGACCGATCTCGAAGGTTTCGCAAAGGCGTGGGAGACACTCAAGACGCGTTGAATCTTGGGCACGAAGCGCGTCAGGCGACCCTACAAACCTTGCGTAAGAAGTACGAGAACCGGAGATGGAAGGAGATGAGACGCTGGACGCTTTTGCCTCGAGGGTAGCCACAATTGTCAACGGATTCGCGCGCAAGGTGAGAAGCTGGAAGATATCTCACCGTAATGCGTTTCCTTCGCGGCGCCGCCATGTACATATCTGTGGTGTCGGCAATCGAGCAATGCGTTGATCTCACCACCCTCACGATGGATGACCTGGTTGGACGGTTCAAGGCGCATGACGAGCGGATGAAGATCACCTATGGCGACACGAATCAAGATGAGCACCTCATGCTTACACGTGCCCAGTGGCAGGCAATGGTCGCCAAGGAGAGGAGCGATAAGGCATCTGGCAGTGGCGAGGGTTCGGTCCCGGCGAAGAAGTCGGACAGCAAGCCGAAGAAGCCAAAGAAGAAATTCGACAAGAAGAATCTTCGCTGCCATAAGTGCAATCAGCTTGGGCACTTCAAATCAGAGTGTCCTAACCGTTCAAAGGAGAAGGCTCTCATGGCGAAGGAAGGAGATGATGGACCGATGATGCTCATGCTCGAAGCTTGCGAGTTAATGACCACCAAGGAATCAACTCCTCAGGAGTCTGCTACGGAGATCGTCACGCTCGTGGAAGAGAAGGTCTTCCCGCGGAGGATGCAGACGGCTCACGACGTTTGGTACCTCGACACAGGCGCTAGCAACCACATGACCGGCGACAAGGCTCAGTTTTCTGAGTTGAACCTCACGGTTGGAGGCTCCGTCCGATTCGGCGATGGGTCGAAGGTGGAGATTGCAGGGCAGGCACTGTCCTGTTTGAGTTGAAGGATGGAGGTCACAAGGTACTCACTGACGTGTACTATATTCCCAAGCTTAAGACCAACATTATCAGTCTTGGTCAGCTCGCGGAGCGTGGATGCAAGATCGTGTTGGAGGACGAGTTCCTGTGGGGATATGACCGCCAAAGGCAACTCATCATGAAGGTGGAGAGGTCGAAGAATAGACTCTACATCCTCAATCTCAATCGGGCGGATCCAGTATGTTTGATGACAAGCATGGAAGACTCGGCGTGGAAGTGGCATGCACGCTACGGACATCTAAATTTCCAAGCTCTACGACAACTTGGACAGAAGGAGATGGTACGTGGCTTACCGTGTGTTGATCATGTTGAGCAGGTGTGCGACGGTTGTCTCATTGGGAAGCAAAGGCGAGCCCCGTTTCCAAGGGAGGGACAATATCGAGCAAGTAAGGTTCTTGAGTTGGTGCATGGAGACTTATGCGGACCAATCACGCCGGCGACCCCCGCCGGGAACAAGTACTTTTTGCTCATCGTCGACGACTTCAGTAGATACATGTGGGTTGTGTTGCTGAAGAGTAAGGATCAAGCTTTGCAAGCGTTCAGGATTGTGAAGATGGCAGCCGAGGTGGAGTCCGAGGCAAAGTTGAAGGCCCTCCGTGCGATCGGGTGGGAGTTCAAATCCAATGAATTCAAGGCGTTTTGTGAAGCTCATGAGATCCGGCGGTATCTCACCGCACCATATTCACCGCAGCAAAACGGTGTTGTGGAAAGAAGGAACCAAACCGTGGTGGCCATGGCACGCAACATGATGAAGAGCAAAGGCATGCCAGGCAGGTTTTGGGGTGAGGCAGTTACAGCTGTCTATTTGTGAACAGGCGCCAACTAAGAGTGTAGTTGGTATGACGTCTGAAGCATGGTACGGGCGCAAGCCCTCGGTTGATCATCTTCGCACTTTCGTGGCGCATGTGAAGACGGTGACCGGGCATACTAGCAAGTTGGCGGATCGAAGTACTCCAATGGTCATGATCGGCTATGAATACGGTTCGAAGGCGTATCGCGCGTACAATCCAGTGAAAAAACAGGTGGTGGTGACACGCGACGTCGTCTTCGAGGAGGAGAAATCATGGAATTGGGGCTCTGCGGAACCGGTACAATCAATTTCTGATGAAATATTTACTGTAGTCTACAGTGATTCGCATGCAGATGATCAAGAAACAGCGTCCCGTGGCGTTACGGATTTAGGCGCTGGTTCAGAAGATGGAGGTCTGGAAGTGAGCAGCAGCAGCGCTACGCCTGGAGAGGTATCTCCGCGTGGGAGTCCCGGCACGAGCAGCAGCTCACGCGCTGCACCTGGAGGCTCGACGTCGCCATCCAGTCCACGCGCGGACGAGAGCCCTGGCGCAAGTGGCCCATCAGCTGCACACTCCCGTCCAGGAGGGACTAGCGGCAGTCCAGAAGTGGACGCGGGCGACGATGTCACATCGCCGACATGCAGTACACCGACAGAAACTGCAGGTAATTCAATTGACATTGAAACAAGTACTACGTCAGCTTCCGCGTCTCCTCCAAGTGCACAGGAAGAAAGGAGACGGCCACCTACTCGTAAAAATTCAAGTGTCGAGTTGTATCCGGAGACCCTTCAATGGCGCGGCGCGAGGGAGAGGACAAGGTCGGTGTTTACTCACCGAGGAGCCGACGAAATTCGAGGATGCTAATACGGAGGAGTGTTGGCGTCGGGCTATGGATGAGGAGTTGGGATCGATCCGCGACAACGATACATGGGAGCTTGTCGATCTACCCAACAATCACAAGGCCATAGGACTCAAGTGGGTGTACAAGATCAAGAAGGATGCCGAAGGGAAGTTGGTGAAACACAAAGCTCGGCTAGTGGCCAAGGGATACGTGCAAGAGCAAGGTGTGGATTTCGAAGAAGTGTTTGCTCCCGTTGCAAGGATGGAATCGGTGAGATTACTTATCGCTCTCGCAGCTCAAGAATCTTGGAAATTGCATCACATGGATGTGAAATCCGCGTTTTTGAATGGGGAGTTAGAAGAAGAAGTTTATGTGAAGCAACCACCGGGATACATCAAAGAGGGAGAAGAACACAAGGTTTTGAAGCTACACAAGGCGTTGCAGACTACGGCAAGCCCTCGGGCGTGGAACATCAAGCTTGATCGTACATTGATCTCTCTCGGATTCGAGAAGAGCCCACTGGAGCATGCGATGAATAAGCGAGGTAAAGGAAGGGATCATCTACTAGTTGGCATCTATGTTGATGATCTATTGATAACGGAGCGGATGAGAAGGAGATTGCAAAGTTCAAGCTACAGATGAAGGAGTTATTCAAGATGAGTGATCTAGGCTTGTTGAGCTACTACCTTGGGATCGAGGTACATCAAAAGCTGGGTGAGATCACGCTATGCCAAGAGGCATATGCAAAGAAGATACTCGAGAAGTGTGGCATGGAAGAATGCAATCCAACTCATGTTCTGATGGAACCTCGCCTTAAACGAGCAAAGGAGTGAAGCACTGCGGTTGATGCAACGGAGTATAGGAGCATTGTCGGAAGTTTGAGGTATCTCATCAACACAAGACCCGACTTGGCCTATTCCGTTGGCTATGTGAGTCGCTTCATGGAAGCACCCACAATGGAGCATTGGACAGCCGTGAAACATATACTCAGGTATATCAAAGGTACTACAAACTTTGGTATTGTCTACTCGAAAGAGAAGGAGGAGGTGAAGCTACTTGGCTACAGTGATAGCGACATGGCAGGAGATATTGACGACCGTAAGAGTACCTCGGGCGTGGCATATTTCTTGGGAAGAAGCATAGTAAGTTGGCTATCACAAAAGCAAAAGGTGGTGGCACAGTCATCCCGTGAAGCTGAGTATATTAACTGCAATCGCAGCGTGTCAAGGTGTGTGGCTAAGAAGTCTACTTGGTGATCTCACCAATCGGAAGGCGGAACAAGTGGTGCTCAATATTGACAACAAGTCTGCAATTTCATTGTGCAAGAATCCTGCATCATGACAGAGTAAGCACATTGATACGAGTATCACTACATCTGGCAGGTGTAGAGGAGAGCAAGATTGAAGTCAACTATGTTTGCACCAATGATCAGCTTGCGGATATCCTAACTAAATCTTTGGGATGAGTGAAGTTTGCGGAGATGCGAGGAAGGATCGGCGTCCAAGCTGTGAAGTTAGGCACATCGTGCTTAGGGGGGTGATTGTTAGGAATAATAATCCCGATAGGACACGGAACGGTGTCGTGTGCGTGTGTGTTCCGAGTAGGACTAGTAGTCCAACACCTATTCGTATTGACGTTGCGTCTTGCCGGGTATATATACACCCATATAGTAGCCTTGTAAGATAACCGTGAGATTCAATACAAACAACAGGACCGAGAGGGCCCTGTAGCCATCAACATTGTTTTTTCTAGTACGTGAGCCGTGGAGTTGGTGCTAGCTGATTGTGCATGTACGTAGGCTGCTGCTTATTGCAAAATAGCTTTGGCTTGTTTGCTACGTGTGTGCAGGTCATCGTCTCGCCGGAAAGTCTTCGTCATCGATCGTCGTCGGACCGTACTCGACGGCGTAGTGGGGCTGGGCCAACACAATTAATATAATGAAAACATTTTACGCGCAAGATGCGGATTCATCGCAGTAAATACATGATATTTGTAGGTAGTATGAGGAGAATTGGTACCTCGTGCTCAAGATCCATTCGTCTCTCTGTATCGTTCCAATTTTATCGGATGTCCCCGAAGGGACAAGATCCATTCGTCTCTGACTCGGTTGTTGTTGCACCTGCTGCAATACGTTGCCGTTGGCTGTCGTCCTCGCCTGCAAGGTTCAGTACTCAGCATCCTAGTAATGGTAAATTTGGGACGTATTAATTAACGGTTTTGCTAGTTCTCAGGCGCCTCAGAACTTTTTAGGTCTTAGTCGTCTCTTTCACCGTTTGATTTACCTCGTGATTCGTACAAAATGAAAGTTAGACATGAGTTATAACTAGGATGTAACTGAGAATTTAATAAATTGCAACTAAGTTGCAACTGAGAATTAGTACAAATATTATAAGTTGCAACTAGGTTGCAACTGAGATTTTAGCAAAAATATTATGATGACATCAGCGACTTAGACATAAGAAGTTCTCAGGCGCCTGAGATTTAGGCACTCCCATTAATTAATGGGCTGGAACGTTATCCTAGCAAATTGTGCACTCCCATTAATAACTAGCACATGCATGAAGTTTTTTTTTTACATCAATTTCGAGATGTATGGAGTATGATGTGATTACAATGACAACATACTCTTCATATTTACATGAAAAATAAATCATAAACAACAAACACAAAGTGTGTCAGCTTACACCATCAAAAAGCATTACAATGGCCTTCCATATTTTTCCACAAGTGTATATTGAAAGAAAAAAAATCCAATCAATTGGAAACTTTACTAACATTTATAATCCTACAAAATTGAACAATCCCTGTAGGCCTTACAATGATTTTAGATAACAAAGGATATATACATATCAATGTGGGTAGCAAAATAATTCTTATCTATTACTTATCTAGACAGCAACCCATTCTATTTCTCTATAGTGGATTCAACATTCTCCACTATGCCATGCCACACCAAATCATCAACCACTGAATATCCACATTTATACATTTTTATCAACCTATCTCCTTGTTTATTCAGGTTATAGTATTATATACCGGCGATGGATGAAGCTATATATCATCAGGTTCTATCGAGTTACACAAATTATGAAAACAATCTAGTTCAGGCTCTAACCCTCCTAACGCTAGAAAGTGTCACTGTAACAACTAAGCATTATAGGGTGCTTCCATACTCCAAGCTATATGCCTAAGAGCCACACAAAGTGTTTATGCCTGTGGCACACGATTCTTAAACACCATCATGAATAAACACTTTGCGGAATTTAGACATGTGGCGCATTTTTAACTTGGCGGATTTTGTGCCATGCATGTTAGTGTTTACACTGCGATAGATATGAAACGAGGGTGATGATAAGTGTACACGAGATATTTGAATTTGCACTCTCAATCATGTTGATAAGTGTTTACACTGCCATCTCTTAGTTAAACTGATTATTTCCTTTTATTTTTGAATTTGCACTCTCAATCATGTTGGTTGTTAAACTTTTATACTAAGATATTTTACGTTTTCCAGCCTATTATTGAGATGATTTTATTGTATAATTCTAACCTATACATTTCAAACACATTCAAAGTAGGTTTTAAATCAAGTTTTTGAATAAATTTATTTTAGCAGTTTTTCAATTTTTGGACACTACCTTTAACAAACTGTTGATTTAAACAACTAGATAATATAGCAGAAAAAATGGATAGAATCGCATGTCTGTATTGATCACTTATGTTGATAAAGATGAGCTGTAGGTGTAACATCCCAAAAATACTAAGCTTGGATCAGCAAACTCTAATCATCAAAATTAGGGTTAACAAAAACTTTTCTAAATAAAATTATGAATGCATGCATATGTGTATGCATGGATTTTGAAATTCTTTGGAACCACCTTTTTGATTGTTTCATTGCTTGTAAAATGTTTCTTAGGTGAAATAAACATCATCTAACACATTTCCCACACTTTTCCTAAAGACAAGTAAATCAAAACAAATATATTAAGGGAATGGTCACCTTGACCAATTTAACTCCCATGCCTACTTTGGCTGTCTCAAACTTTCAAAACCTAATAGAAACTTTTCTGGATCTTTGCACCCCTTGAATGTACTCATAACAAAGTATCAAGGCCCACCTTGTGATCATCCAGAAACTTTCAAATGCATAGTTCAAATGGCAATTCAAAATTGAATCTTTATCATATGGGAAGATCCCACTTTTTCAAAAACCACTCAAACAAGATCAACTTTCAAAACCCAAGCATGTGCAGACTCACCAGCACCAATCTAGCAAACCCACCAAAAATTATTTCAAAATTCAAAACTTGATTTCATGCGGCTATTTCATCAAACAGGTTGCAAACACAAATCATCCAAATCCTAAACACTATTGTGAGCAGTGATTCTTGCGTAACTGGTTCCCTATCTAGCTCACAACCAGATCAGTAGATCATCTAGCAAGATTAACCAAGCACTAGCACCACTGTGAGCTTGCCATTGCCATCAATGGTGAACAGCCGAGCACACCCATGTCACCCCCATGTCGACAGCAAGCTAGGAGACACAGGCCTAGCTAGCATGTCTGGGAGGCAGCCCACCGTCCATCGCCACTCACTATCCCAGCCGCGAGCGTTGCCAAGCACTGGACCACACGCACGGACCGCGCCCAGACCGCCAACGACCATGCCGAGCGTGCGCCAGAGCGCCACCCTCGACCGAAGCCCACAGACTGCAGTTCACTAGAAAAGGAGTGTTTGATGCACTATATCTACAACCACAAATCAAAGGTCGTAGGCAATGCAAGTTTTCGTAAACATTTCTTTAAAGGTTGCTTTTATTCTGAAAAGCTATGTCCCTCAGCCTTCACGGGTTTACCAGAACTTTCATGGAGTTCCTTTCCCGCCGCATTCACAGCTCCTTCCTGGAACAGGGAGTAACAAGTTACAGTTCTTACACTCTGAAGAGGTGCGTTACTTTACCCATGAGAGACCTTAGCCTTGTTGCACAACCAAGTCATGACCTTGTCCATACTTCCTTGGTATGGGGCCCAGTCTAAGATCCAAGCCAATCACTATCCTTCTCCGTGACCCCGCATACAGCGCAATTGTTGTATGTCCAGACTCAAGGTAGACTTTTCCCTGTATAAAACGGCTATATCTTAGTTGGATATGCACAAGAACCATTAACACTAGAAATCTGTCTTTTGTAAGCCCAGATCCACAGTAGACCTTTCCCCGTATAAAATGGCTATACCCATGATCTGCAACTTACAAATGCCCAGAACAGTGTCTGATGCATGCGAAAGGGAGCTGATCCAGCTGACTTCTCCATCTCATTCCAAATCTCATGGTTAACACGTAATATACGGCGCAAGAATCACTGGTGACATTGGTTGTTAAGTCCTAGATAATATGTTCCTTTACCACCGGAACTTCCAGTAGGTTATTACCTCATGGTAAATAACCTATATTCATATTATTATGAAAATAGTGTTTTCTGACCTTTTTGAAATGCAGGTGATGACAACACCGGATTTGCAAATACTTTACAGAAAATAATCAAAGGACATGAGTAAGTGTGAACTTGTATTTTGTGATTGCAAGATTATGCACTCACGGTCTTCAATACAATATAAGATCCAATATCTGAAAACAACATTATTGGTCCAGTAAGGACTAATGTTTAAAGAAGCAAAATGCTATTATGCATAAGCAGTGCTGTGCAATTTGTATAAACCCCAAAATTAATCCCAATGTTTGAGTATGGATTGAGTTTAAGTATTATTCTTGGGATATGATTTCTTTGGATTGGTTTCACATGATTAGGTGTTTAAAGAAGCAATTCTTACACTTATAAGTACATGGTAACAAAATACAATTTCTTTTTTACTATGATTTAAGTAAAGTGTTAATTGATTTCTTTAGACATTAAAAGAAATAATGGTACACTTCATTTTATATGTCAAACAACAATAATTCTAATGATTTAGGGTCTTATTGGATTGTAGGTGAGTACCTTATGGTTTAGAAAATAAAATAGCATAGAGCTCCTCATTATTTTGTATTGGTTGAAATTATAAAAGAATACTAATTCTGAAGATTTATTATTATGGAAAAATGATTATACTTCACTTATTATAAATTTATAAAGCTTTTTAAAAGATTGAACCACTTTATCTTGGTAGTTTAGAAAGTAGTTTTAAGACAAATCATATTTCTACTATTTAAGACAAACTAGCAAGGGGGCCCTCGCAAATGCGAGGGCATCTCCTTTATAGTATTTAGTTGTATCTTCTACATACTCTTTCCATCCCATTTAACTCTATCATTGAAATATACGAATTTTTAGATATGGATTATATATTCCTAAATGCATAACTTTGACAATATGGTACAATATTGTATTCCAAGAAATAACAAATAATTATTTTAAAATTTTTTTACGGTAAAAATTTATTTTTACATAAAACATCTTAACCTTATTGATCATGATTCAGATCGTCAAATCAATTATTGAAACATATAGATTTAGTAAATCTTAAAATGTTAACTGCAAGGTTGGCTAAAACCACTAAGATTTTTTATCACAAGGATATAAACAAAACAACTACAGGAAATGGTTCCACTTCCTAGCAAGAAACGAGAAACAAAATTAATTCCAATCTTATGCACACCGGAAGCTCATTATACATGCTTCAATCTTCTAGTGTTAATTAAGAAAAACGATGGAACCGTAACATTATTTCATTTAGTATCTTTCGTATTTCATTCATTTATAGCTAGAATACATACGGTCTCAAGTTCTTGTTCTCCATGGTAGAGAGAATGGTGAGATGAGAAGTCAAAGATAGTAAACCAAAATTATAGTAACATATTAGTAAAAGTTGCAAACCTTCAAAGAGACCAACATACACTTAGTAGTGAGTAATTTTGGGTGACCAAGCTTTGAAAAGGCAACTAATCATCAGGAAAAGTGTTACCAATACAATTAGTTGCTACTGCAATATTTGCTCGTATTCATCATCACCATGATTATCAATACATATAACATCATTAGATTTGTTCCACATTTTAAAATTTAGTTTTTTTCAAAATCAAGTGGCTATTTCTCATATATTTTTTTCTAAATTTAGCATGCACGGAGATGTATGAAAATAATTTTAAATTTTAAAATTTTCAATTTCGCAGCTACAATAGACTTGTCATTTTTGTTAGCTTTTTTCCACACATTTTCTTTTTTAAAGAATTCATCAAATGCTAATTTTGAAGTCAATTTTAGAACTCGCTCGCCCTTTGTTCGTAAATAAACAATGTTTAATAATTGTATAAAATTTAGTGGCACCATTTTCTCTTTTCTGATATAAAATTTCACTATATATTAGTCAACATTAGAAAATTTCTATGATAGACTTGTTATTTTTGTTCGTTTATTTTTTTAGCATATTTATGTATAATTCATCAAATGCCAATTTTAAAGTCAATTCCGAAACTTTCTATTTTTGTGTTCATAAATAAACAATATATAAATATTTGTATAAAATTTAGTTGCAGGATTTTCTATTTTCTAAGATAAAATTTTAATATATATTAGTCAATATTATGAAATTTCTACCACCCATATTCTTAAAATTTATATATATTTAAGATGAAATATAATAACACTTTAGAAGCTAGCGTTGATACCAAGCAATTAAATATATCACCATTGTATTAATTTTTTGGTGTCATTGATGAATCATGTCTTCTAAAAAAGAACAAACCACAACATTTTAATATGTATTTCAAACCTTTTCTAGTGGAGAAGTACTTTTTCTTACAGTAACAAAATCTGAGATAACGTGATAAATACAAAGGTATTATGCACTTCATTATTAACGTTTCTTGGTGGCCATGAACTAAAATCTGCCGGCACATGTTGTTTTCTCTCGTGCGTGTTTGTTGCTAGTAGTACATCTCTTAGACTCTCTCCTTGCGGCTAAAGTGGGCTTTCATAGAATCAATCTCCAATCAATCTGAGCTAAAAAAAATTACCGTAGGTCAAGTATCTGTACCTCTTTTGAAACAAATCATATTGAACGGAACGTGACATCTGTACAATAAATAATTAAATCATAACCATAAATTTTAGATCTAACCATCATAGTTATTGCGATAATTAAATCATAACGATAAATAATTTCCGACCGGCCGCTGTTTCCTGGCTCAGGCGGCGTAGTGTTGTTGCCTGTTGTGTGTATCTTTGCACTTCAAGAAAAAAAAACATATATACACGTGACAGTTCCATACCTCACCGTCCGACTTCACAAATTTGGATTACACGTTCCACCGGTACCGGTACCGTCCTGTCACGTCTAATCGTAATATACAACTCTAATTAAATCGTGGTCATAAATTATGTATCTAACAGTTTAAATAAATTAGGTGACGTGGATCAACCAGGTGTGAGCAAAATTTTATGCAAGAAAGATATGAATATAATTATTTCTTATTAATTTCCTTTAAGTTTATAAAAGGAAATGACAAGTAAACATTATTTATTAAGTACATTTTATTTACCTTAAAGAAGTAATTTTGTTTACATAGATTTTTGTGTGTGTGAATGTTTTTATAATATCACACGTAGTTTGTTAATTCGAATTTGTTATAGGTCAGATGTATTTTCCTTCGTTAGAATTTCTTCTACTCCCTCTGATCCATATTATTTGTCGCTGAAATGGATGTATCTAGACATGTTTTAGTGTTAGATACATCCGTTTCAACGACAAGTAATATGGATCGGAGGGAGTATTGATTTTACATTCTAAACGAATTGTTTATTTTTTTAAAGAAATATAGTACTAGACAACAAGTTGAATTAGGATTAACGTGTACTCTAATAAGCTACTTGATTGACTTAGTTCTAAATGGGCTATTAACACACGAACAAGAATTGGGCCCAGGCAGAGACACCACGTACACACACACGCATACACACACGGAATCGTCCCCTTCTTCTTGCGATGCCACAGCCGCCTGCACTGCTCTCCTGCCTCCTGGCCGCTGCTACTTGCTGCCCTTCTGGCCATCGTCGCTGTCTGCCACCATCCCGGCCGTCCCGGCCGTGGCCGACCGCATCTAGTACCGCCCGCTAGCGCTGCTCCGACGGCATCTCCGCCACTAATTTCCTAAGCCACGTTTCATGTTTCTGGTGGTGTAGTGTTGGTGTGTTGGGCTCTGGACGTGCCCATGCTGGCGTGGCTCGGCGCGGGTGGTGCTGTGGCGCCCTCATGCCGCCGGCGCCGCCATACTGTGGTGGTCGCTGCCATGGTCATCTAAGCGCCGCCACTTTATGACTACCACTCACACATCTAGGTGCTCAACCTTCTATTCCCCTTTTCCTTACTTTCTTATTTTTCCTTGTACCTGACAGTTGGTTCCTCACATAAAGTTTGTGCAGCTCATAGTTATGTCTCAGTTTAGTTGTTTAATGTTTGATTTCTAATCTAGTTAACCTAGATGATTAATTGATACTATGTGCTGGTGAGCCTTTGATCAAATTTAGTGGCTGCTCTAATTACATTCAATGGATTATAAGGGATGTCGTTGACTGAACCATTTGGTTCAGTATGTGTTGGTTGTGGGTTGGAGAATATGTTGCTTGCCTAACTAATTTTTTTGTAATGCTCCATGACCCGTATTGTGTTTATTTTCTTAAACAAGTATAGTCCCATACTAGTTGTTGAAATAATCTGATAGTAGTGTAAAGGTTCGTAGTAGATAATCTTTGTGTGGTATTGTACATAGTGTGCTCCAAGAACACTAACAAGAGCATGATCTTGTTCAGTTAAATATTCAAGCATGCCAAAAATACTTGTGCTACTTCCTAGCACCTCTATTTTGAAAATAGAGAATACATGTTGTGTTCTTAGGAAAATATGTATTTAATGTGTAGGAGTGTGCATATGGTTGTTCTTTGGTCGGGTTAGCATGTTGCTAGCATCCTAATTATTTGAGAGATTAATTTCTTGATCTATTGCAAGCAAGAAAGTGACATATTATTGCTATGCTTGCTGTTCTAAATGACACTGGTACTGTTTTGCGAATTCTTGAGGAATGAAAACATACTTCTTGTAATATACCTGATGTCTAGCATGTTACCTCGATGTGATTAATGTCTAGATGTGCCATGTACTTATTTTGGGTAATCAGAGAATCATCTAGATGTGTTTGACATGATGTAATTCAAGTTTATATAAGTATATGATCTATTGTTGATATACTTGGTGGTGATTTACTTCTGTTTATATTTTCTTGTTCTTGGCATCATTTGATTACCCAAATGCATGAGATATCTTCATCGATCATGTATATGATATGTATCAATGCTACTCTCCATACTTGATCTTACTTCTCTCTCTTTATGCAGTTAAGGTGTGAACTCCTGGTTATACCAGGGATCACCAGCTAATCTGGTTGATCTGGTTCCACTCTCTGTATGCCTCTCTCACTCTTTCAATTCATAAGCTGATAAGAATTGATCTTGAACTTGATTTCTTGATCTAACCTATGATGCATAGTCTGAGGTGTTTAGTTTATTGATAAGAACAAATATTAGTGTGGCATAATTGCTCCATTTGGGATGGCTTGCAGATGTGATTTGTTTAATGAATGATTCCTAGCTGATCTGACTAGGGAGATGATTTGAATTCTTCTAAGCTTACATGATATGGTAGCTTATGAATCCTAGATGATTCTATAAAATTAAGATTGGGACTTATGATGTTCTTTCTTTTAGGAGTTACTACTGTGGTGCCTCCACTATGGAGTGTGCACAGTAGTGACCTTGGTAGCATATTGTGATGCTTAATTCTTGTCCTGGACTATGATGCTAAGCCTGAGGCACTAATTTGGATAAGAACAAATATTTATTTCCGGTGGTTTGTTATTCTCTAGAATGAGCTTTGCATAGCATCTCTATGCAAGACTGAGAGAACTCCATATTCTAATCCTCCTAGACAGCTCTATTGGAAAGATTGCTGGATTTGGATGGATTTGTAACATAGCCATTGTTTCACTTGAATCTGATGGTGCAAGCTAATAAGAACAGGTGCTATGGTTGCCCCTTTATACACTCTACGATGACCCTCTCATCCAGATGCATGTAGATCTGAGGGTTATTCCCTCCATCTCTATGTATTCCTAATAAATCTAATAAGAACAAATACTAAGGAATGATTTTGGTGGTCAACCTGTGGTTGCTGAGTTCTTGCTGCTGCTGGGATGGTGTTGATCTTGATCACCCACTATTAATTTGGTGGCCTGCTTTCCTCCCTTCTTCTGATGTAGCTAATGATGCTGCTCTTCTTGGCACCAAGACCTCCTCCTTATGCTCGTGATCATGTTCTTCTACTTCTGGAGCTGATATCTCCTTTATGAAAACTTCTCTCCTCCTAACTCTTGGATGGCTTTACTGAGCAACCATGGTTAGGGATATGATGTTGACCTAGAGGAGTGATCTGGTGTTGATGAGCAAGAACATGTGTTGTTCTTGGTGATGAAATAATGGTCTGGGGGTAGTTGTTGGCTAAGTGTGGTGGCCATGGGATATTTAGCTTTCCTGCTACGGCTGTGCACTCTTATCTCTCTTTGAAGCTTCCTTGTGCTGACAGCACACATACATGCAGGTATGTATATGCTGCTTACCTATAAGCTTGCACTGTTGTGGATCAGCATAGTAGTTATAGTGCTTTTACTCCTTCCTTTCTACCTCCTTTGGTGAAACTTGCCCTCTTACTGCCCATGATGTAGGACTGAGGCTACACATCTGATAAGAACATATGCTCTATTTGGTGAAACTTGCCCCTCATTCTAATTAAGCTCTATGATGAATAGTGGCAGTGCACTTCACTGTACTTACCGAGAGCAGCTAAAACTAACCCCCTCACATCTTATATTTATTTTTCTTGTTTTGTTTTGCAGGTACAAAAGTTCTTTGAAGGGTTTGGGAATTAATAGATAGAAGAATTAGAGTAGGAAAATAAGTTTAGGTTTCTATAATGTTTATTCATTTGTAATTCTGTTATTCATTTGTATAAGATAATGTAATATATATTTCCTTGTAATAAAGAATTATTTTAGTTGTTTCATTTATGTAATCCCTTTTTCTATTTATTTGTTTGATAGTAATTTACTTTTATTATTTTATTGTAAAAGAACAATAATACAATATGTATTATTGTATTAATAAAGAATCCTTTATATTATTATTGTAATCATTTCATTTCAAATTCTTTTTAGATTCAATTTATTTTTATCAATTGAGTAATTAAATTTGAATTGTCTTCCCCTCAAACACAAAAGATACAAGAGAGGTCATGCCGAAATCCATCACACTTGTACTGATGTTTCTATAAGAACAAGAGAGATCTCGGTCCCTCTATAGCTCTTTTAGTTTTGCGCGAAAATTCCCCGGATTTTCTTATGCATGAATGCAATGCACACACATGTGGCTTCACTATTTCTAGGTGCTAATCCTGGGATGTTGCCCCAAGGATATCTTTCTCCAGGCTGCAGACACGGTCGTGAAGGAATACGAGCTGTGACGCATCATCCAAAGACAGTCGCGGCTTAGGGACAGTCGAAGTATCCATGGGAACCTCACCCGAAGGACCCTAAAGACAAACAAGTAAGGATATGAACATCACATACATCTCTGGCGATAGCTCTATAATTTATATACATCAAAGGCCACCGCGTGGCATAAGGAGAGATTGTTCATCAACAAAAGCGTACATTACAAAAGGAAGAGGATAAACTATCCTGAACTACAACACTAGAGCCTAGGCACCAGCATCCGGAGTGGCCTCAGAGCCAGACTGCCTGCTCCTGGCCTCCTCCCGCTGCTTCACCGTGTACTCCGCCAGCAGGTCAATGAGCTTCGGCCCGTAACGCTTACAGCGGGAGGCGAAGAGAGCGAATGCTACCTCTGAACCATCGGCAGCCGTTGGCATCTAGGAGGTGATGTGCGGCAAGTCCAGCTCCGCTCCGGATGCCATGGCCATGGACAACCCCATGGAGGCGCCGATGCCCTTCTTCGTGCGCTTGTAGGCCGTCGAAGCGTCCTCCGATAGAGCATCCGCTAGCGCGTCGAAATCCTCAAGAGCAGGGCCCTTGGGATGACCTCCTTGTAGAAGCGTCGGATAACTTCCTTGGCCTTCGCCAAGGAGCCAGCAACAGTACCGCAACGATCTTTAACCGCTGCGGTGGCATCATCCAGAGCATTTCCGTGCTCCATCACACCACGATCAAACGCGATGTGTGACGCATCTAAGACAAAGAAGAAAGGACCCGAATAAGAACAGGGCAAAGAACAGTCGAAAAGATAGAAGAACCAAGCAAGTAAGGATACTCACCGGAGAAAGCCTTGGCCGCAGCCATCAGCCTATCGGCCATCTCCTTCTCGCGATTGGCAGCCACAACAGCAAGCTGATCCTCGTGATCCACAGACTCCTTCCACAGGCGCTCCTGAGCTTCAGCAGCATCAGCCACCTCCTTCCGCAGGCGCTCTCTCGCCTTCGCAGCATCTGCAGATTTCTTTTCCGCTCGACCAAGGCTCTTTTAAAGAGCGTCCAGCCGGCGGAGAGCTGCATTATTTTCATCTGCAAACATCAAGAATAATAGGTTCAACAGAAGCAAAGAAGAAAGGAACAGTCGAACCACAAAGGGTGATCAAACCACGTACCTTGCAGCTGCCGCATGTTGGCCTCCAACGCCAGGTGCTGCTGGATAAGGAGATTAGCACTATGCACGAAGGGTTGCAAAAGAAAAAAGAAAACAACAACAACCATCAGAAAGGGCTCGGGGGCTACGCCCCACAAGAGAAAAAATTGACCAACATGTCATCTGAAGAAAGGGCTCGGGGGCTACGCCCCAGAAGAGAAAAAAATCGACCAACAGGTCATCCAAAAAAGGGCTCGGGGGATCCCCCCTACAAGACAAAGGAACAAACAACTTACGCGCTCAGACAGAGACTCCGAAGTTCCGCGTGCGGTCTTCTGAGTAATGACTACTCGAGCCTCTCGTGGGGAGGGGTTCGGGACGTCATCCTCATAGTCGGCCACCATCTAAGGGGGAGGAGCTCTCGGCTTCGACTCCCATATAGCCTATTGAGTGCCCTCGCTAGGAGAACCCTCTGAGGAGCGGCCACAAGAAAACAACTTGATTAGATAACAACCTATGTTACCCAGGAAAGTAGCATAAAATAATGCAGATGAAGACACTTCCAAATCAATATTTGACAACTTGAAGACGGGTGGTGCCTTCTCCTTCTTCTTGGCCGGCGGCTGCGACGCCATCGCTCGAAGGGGCACAACCGGAAACGGTGCGGAAGAAGCACCATCATCCTCGCCATGCCGCTCGAGGAAGGACAGGCCCCTCGGTGTTGGCGGGGTATATGCGTCCAAAGATTCGCTCCGTGAGCGCTTTCGGGTCTGCCCCTCACTCGCCTCAGGAGCATCCGCAGTCGGTGACTGAGATGGAGGAAGCTCAGACTCGGAGTCCACCTCCTCATTGTCTGGCGCCTCCCTAAAATTCTCAGGCAGAGGAGGCATGGACCCCGTAACCTGGAGGCGCTGCAAGAAAAAACGACAAAAACATGAGAAACGGAAACAAACAACAAACACCCGGAAAGGCGCAACGCGCATGAACAAACTTCACCTTCGAAGCCCCTTTACTGGAGCTGAGAGGGAGAGTCAGCGAATCCCCTGGAAGGTCCTCACCAGCCTTGTACTTCAGCATAGGACGGAGGACCCTATCAAGGTCATTCAAAGACAACTCTTCGGATGACACCCTGGTCAGACCACTGGGGCCGGCGTAGAGAAACATCGGGTGTGCCCTAGCTTGGAGCGGCTGCACCCGACATTTGAGGAAGGTGTGGATGATGTCGACACTATTGACCTCCTTGCCTGGCACCAGTTGAAGAGCCTCCACTCGCTTGTAGAGCCTCTCCACCTCTGCAATTTCGCCCTCCAAGATGTGGTTTTTCCATGATCTTTTTGGGACGATCTTCTGGTCGGAGTCGAAGAGGGGAAGACCAAATTGATGACCGTCCAGCTTGACATCGCGGATGTAAAACTACTTACAACGCCAATACTAGACGGACTCGCAAATAGATAAGGAGAAAAATTGGACAAAAGCACGAAGGGAGATGATGCAACCATCAAGCGGATAGACTCCTGCCTCTTCATGGAATAGAGCTTCCGGAAGAGGCCAAAGTGTGGCTTGATGCCAAGCCAGCACTCGCAAAGCGTGATGAAGCACGAAATGTTAAGAAGAGAATTGGGAGACAGATGATGAATCTGAATCCCATAGAAGAAAAGGAGGCCACGAAGGAAATCGTGGACAGGAAGTGAAAAACCGTGAAGAATGAAGGAAACGAAGATCACCCGAAACCCTACGGGTGCGCGGGGGATTACCTCATCGCCGGGGATCCTGACGTCCTCCTTGTTCTACGGGATAATCCTGCATCACGCAACTTGCGCAGATCGGTGTCACGCACCTCCACTTGCCGTCATTGGTGCGAGCAGGAGCGGCAACCTTCTTGCTGCCGGCAGCGGCACTCGAGCCAGATCCAGCAGCACCCTTCCTCGACTTGCCCATGGCGCGTCGTCGAGTGCAGCGATGAGCATGGAGAAATGAAGAAGGAAACAACCGGAGAACATCCAACGCACGCAAGAGGGGAAGTGCTCATGAAAATAGAGGAAATGGTGAAAGCAAATGGCAAGGGGTAAAACATAATCATTGTTTCCCCACGGTTATAAAAGAAGAGGATGATGAACACGGACCGTTCATCTAGAAGCCCTAACGCGCAAGTCAAATCCAACCCTACACATGTAAACACAACAGCGAACCGTCACCCGTAGGCCATCCACTGCAAACAGAAACCAAGGAGACGCCATAATTCTCATCACGCCGCGCATGACTAGTCAACTCCAAGTCAGGAAGTGGGACCCACGTTCGTCCTGTCACGTCATCTCTGGCGCCACAGATGGTTGAGGTCACCGACCGTCAGCAATGATGTCATCAAAAGTAGTTTAACAACGGTTGGAAATCTTCGAATGATATATCAAGTACTTACTCTAATCTATGATTCAAACAACTACTCGGGGGCTACTCCTATCAGGAGCGCTGGCCGCGCACCTGAGACATGATTAAGGAACTGCACCTCTCGACTATCTTCGAGTCATACGTCAAGTCAACGGCTCCACTAAGGACTCGGGTGCTACTCCCATAGGAAGGATTATCAAGCATCCGAAAAATTGTGTCCTTCGGACCGTAATTAAAAACAATTGAACTAAAGTCTCTGCTCGAGTCTACGACTCGAACAGACACTCGGGGGATACTCCCATTGGGAGCGCTAGTCGTGCACCCTATGAATTTTTCGACTGAGATCCTTCGGATCAAAATACAAACTTTTCTAGCAACTTTGCCCAAACAAACGCTAACGCACCTGACTATGCTCTACCAGTAAAATAATGTGTCAAGAGACACGATGAAAAATCTCGACGGACGCGTTGGGTATATCACTCGAAAACCACTAGGATTCGATTCCTATAAGTCCTTAAACGGCCTCAGTCGAATTACGCCAGCATTCGTTCTAGATTCGAGTCCCTCTGAAGAAGATCGTGTTGTTTTGTCCTATGACAGTTAACTGACCCTGATTCGTTGGGAGAGTCAGACACATGCATCAACAATCCCTATGAACTAAATCATTTCTCTTATGAAAAGGTCCAATTGCACCCGAAATAATTGAAGAATCCTCAGCTGAATCTATGATTCGACTGAACACTCGGGGGCTACTGACATGGTTATACCCTACCGGTACACGACATTGGTATACCTAGTCCAGCCCAAGGAAGTCCCACGACAAGATACGCGGCCTGCAGAGATTTCGGGTGGCCCAAGCCCATGACGCCTTCAGATACTTGGAGAACAAGACTAGAGTAGATAGAATTTCAAAGGGGAAACCCTAATCTGTAACCGACTCGACCTGGTGCCCGAGACCTGCCTATCTATATAAAGGCTAGGAGGGCATGACGAAGAGGACGAATCAACTCACCTCATACGCAGCTCACGCCAGATTGCATCTGCGCACCCCTGTAACCTTCGGTTCCGCCGTAATCAAGAGCAGACAAGCAGGAGTAGGGTTTTCCCTCCGGGGGCCTGAACCTAGGTAAACACCGTCTCCCCGCGTCGCTTGTCTTTTAACCGTTTCACGATCTCCAGCATCCCCATCTTCTCCAAAACCCAAGTCCATAACAATGGGCACTGGAACCCCAAAACTGTGGGCAATTGCTCATGAAAATGGCCATAAAACATGAAAATGGAGAGTTTTTGGTCATGCCCTTAAACATGTATCGGGTCTTACGGTCATTTTAAATTGCCGTGGAACCCCAATATTATGGGCAATAACTTGTGAAAACGGCCATAAAACGCGAAAACGACGAGTGTTTGGTAATAACTCTCAAACATGTAAATCTCCTTGGAACCCCAAAACTATGGGCAATTGCTCATGAAAATGGCTATAAAACACGAAAATGAAGAGTTTTTAGTCATGCCCTTAAACATGTATCGGGTCATACGGTCATTTTAAATCGCCCTGGATCCCAATATTATGGGCAATAACTCATGAAAATGGCCATAATACGCCAAAAACGACGAGTTTTTGGTCATAACTCTCAAACCTTTAAATAGCCTTGGAACCCCAAAACTATGGGCAATAGCTCATGAAAACGGCCATAAAACCCGAAAACGACGAGTTTTTGGTCATAACTCTCAAACATGTATCGGATCTTACGGGCCATGCGAATCCACCTAGAACCCCAAAAATGTGGGCAATAGTTCATTAAAACGGCCATAAAACACGGAAATGACGAGTATTTGATCAAGCATCAAACTTGTATTGGGTCTTACAGTCATTTTAAATCGCCCAAGAACCCCAAAAATATGGGTCATAACTCATGAAAATTAACATAAAACGCAACAAACGACGAGTTCTTGGTCGACTCTCATACATGTAAATCGCTTTGAACCCCAAATTGTGGGCAATATCTCCTAAAACAAATTTTAAAACATGAAAATGGAAGGTTTTTGGTCATGCCGTCAAATATGTATCGGGTTTTACGATCATTTAAATCGCCCTGGAACCCCAATATTATGGGCAATAACTTATGAAAACGTCCACAAAACGCGAAAACAACGAGTGTTTGGTCATAACTCTCAAACATGTAAATCGCCTTGGAACCCCTAAACTGTGGGCAATTGCTCATGAAAATGGCCATAAAACATGCAAATGGAGAGTTTTTGGTCATGCCCTTAAACACGTATCGGGTCTTATGGTCATTTTAAATCGCCCTGGAACCCCAATATTATGGGCAATAACTCATGAAAATGGCTATAATACGCAAAAACGAGGAATTTTTGGTCATAACTCTCAAACCTGTAAATCGCCTTGGAAACTCAAAACGATGGGCAATAGCTCATGAAAACGGCCATAAAAGGCGAGAACGACAAGTTTTTGGTCATAACTCTCAAACATGTATCGGGTCTTACGGGCCATGCGAATCCCCCTAGAACCCCAAAAATGTGGCCAATAGCTCATAAAAAGGCCATAAAACACAAAAATGACGAGTTCTTGATCAAGCATCAAACATGTATCGGGTTTACAGTCATTTTAAATCGCCCTTGAACCCCAAAACTATGGGCAATAACTCATGAAAACGGCCATAAAACACAAAAATGACGAGTGTTTGGTCATGCCCTTAAACACGTATCGGGTCTTATGGTCATTTTAAATCGCCCTGGAACCCCAATATTATGGGCAATAACTCATGAAAATGGCTATAATACGCAAAAACGAGGAATTTTTGGTCATAACTCTCAAACCTGTAAATCGCCTTCGAAACTCAATACGATGGGCAATAGCTCATGAAAACGGCCATAAAACATGAAAATGGAGAGTTTTTGGTCATGCCCTTAAACATGTATCGGGTCTTACGGTCATTTTAAATTGCCCTGGAACCCCAATATTATGGGCAATAACATGTGAAAACGGCCATAAAACGCGAAAACGATTTAGTGTTTGGTAATAACTCTCAAACATGTAAATCTCCTTGGAACCCCAAAACTATGGGCAATTGCTCATGAAAATGGCTATAAAACACGAAAATGAAGAGTTTTTAGTCATGCCCTTAAACATGTATCGGGTCATACGGTCATTTTAAATCGCCCTGGATCCCAATATTATGGGCAATAACTCATGAAAATGGCCATAATACGCCAAAAACGACGAGTTTTTGGTCATAACTCTCAAACCTTTAAATAGCCTTGGAACCCCAAAACTATGGGCAATAGCTCATGAAAACGGCCATAAAACCCGAAAACGACGAGTTTTTGGTCATAACTCTCAAACATGTATCGGATCTTACGGGCCATGCGAATCCACCTAGAACCCCAAAAATGTGGGCAATAGTTCATAAAAACGGCCATAAAACATGGAAATGACGAGTATTTGATCAAGCATCAAACTTGTATTGGGTCTTACAGTCATTTTAAATCGCCCAAGAACCCCAAAAATATGGGTCATAACTCATGAAAATTAACATAAAACGCAACAAACGACGAGTTCTTGGTCAGGACTCTCATACATGTAAATCGCCTTGGAACGCCCAAATTGTGGGCAATATCTCCTGAAAACAGCCTTAAAACATGAAAATGGAAGGTTTTTGGTCATGCCGTCAAATATGTATCGGGTTTTACGATCATTTAAATCGCCCTGGAACCCCAATATTATGGGCAATAACTTATGAAAACGTCCACAAAACGCGAAAACAACGAGTGTTTGGTCATAACTCTCAAACATGTAAATCGCCTTGGAACCCCAAAACTGTGGGCAATTGCTCATGAAAATGGCCATAGAACATGCAAATGGAGAGTTTTTGGTCATGCCCTTAAACACGTATCGGGTCTTATGGTCATTTTAAATCGCCCTGGAACCCCAATATTATGGGCAATAACTCATGAAAATGGCTATAATACGCAAAAACGAGGAATTTTTGGTCATAACTCTCAAACCTGTAAATCGCCTTGGAAACTCAAAACGATGGGCAATAGCTCATGAAAACGGCCATAAAAGGCGAGAACGACAAGTTTTTGGTCATAACTCTCAAACATGTATCGGGTCTTACGGGCCATGCGAATCCCCCTAGAACCCCAAAAATGTGGCCAATAGCTCATAAAAAGGCCATAAAACACAAAAATGACGAGTTCTTGATCAAGCATCAAACATGTATCGGGTTTACAGTCATTTTAAATCGCCCTTGAACCCCAAAACTATGGGCAATAACTCATGAAAACGGCCATAAAACACAAAAATGACGAGTGTTTGGTCATGCCCTTAAATATGTATCGTGTCTTGCGGTCGTTTTAAATCGCCCTGGAACCCCAAAAATATGGGCCATAACTCATGAAAATTGCCATTAAACGCAAAAACAACGAGTGTTTGGTCATTACTCTCAAACTTGTAAATCGCCTTGGAACCCCAAAC
The DNA here is from genome assembly GCA_030063025.1 of Avena longiglumis. Classification (NCBI taxonomy): domain Eukaryota; kingdom Viridiplantae; phylum Streptophyta; class Magnoliopsida; order Poales; family Poaceae; genus Avena; species Avena longiglumis. The sequence goes on from CP125977.1 coordinate 523,192,884, forward strand.
TGTGGGCAATTGGTCATGAAAATGGCCATAAAACATGAAAATGGAGAGTTTTTGGTCATGCCCTTAAACATGTATCGGGTCTTACGGTCATTTTAAATTGCCGTGGAACCCCAATATTATGGGCAATAACTTGTGAAAACGGCCATAAAACGCGAAAACGACGAGTGTTTGGTAATAACTCTCAAACATGTAAATCTCCTTGGAACCCCAAAACTATGGGCAATTGCTCATGAAAATGGCCATAAAACACGAAAATGAAGAGTTTTTAGTCATGCCCTTAAACATGTATCGGGTCTTACGGTCATTTTAAATCGCCCTGGATCCCAATATTATGGGCAATAACTCATGAAAATGGCCATAATACGCCAAAAACGACGAGTTTTTGGTCATAACTCTCAAACCTTTAAATCGCCTTGGAACCCCAAAACTATGGGCAATAGCTCATGAAAACGGCCATAAAACGCGAAAACGACGAGTTTTTGGTCATAACTCTCAAACATGTATCGGGTCTTACGGGCCATGCGAATCCACCTAGAACCCCAAAAATGTGGGCAATAGTTCATAAAAACGGCCATAAAACACGGAAATGACGAGTATTTGATCAAGCATCAAACTTGTATTGGGTCTTACAGTCATTTTAAATCGCCCAAGAACCCCAAAAATATGGGCCATAACTCATGAAAATTGCCATTAAACGCAAAAACAACGAAGTTCTTGGTCAGACTCTCATACATGTAAATCGCCTTTGAACCCCAAATTGTGTGCAATATCTCCTGAAAACAACCTTAAAACATGAAAATGGAAGGTTTTTGGTCATGCCGTCAAATATTTATCAGGTTTACGATCATCTAAATCGCCTCGAACCCCAATATTATGGGCAATAACTTATGAAAACGCCCACAAAACGCGAAAACAACGAAAGTGTTTGGTCATAACTCTCAAACATGTAAATCGCCTTGGAACCCCTAAACTGTGGGCAATTGCTCATGAAAATGGCCATAAAACATGCAAATGGAGAGTTTTTGGTCATGCCCTCAAACACGTATCGGGTCTTATGGTCATTTTAAATCGCCCTGGAACCCCAATATTATGGGCAATAACTCATGAAAATGGCTATAATACGCAAAAACGAGGAATTTTTGGTCATAACTCTCAAACCTGTAAATCGCCTTGGAAACTCAAAACGATGGGCAATAGCTCATGAAAACGGCCATAAAAGGCGAGAACGACAAGTTTTTGGTCATAACTCTCAAACATGTATCGGGTCTTACGGGCCATGCGAATCCCCCTAGAACCCCAAAAATGTGGCCAATAGCTCATAAAAAGGCCATAAAACACAAAAATGACGAGTTCTTGATCAAGCATCAAACATGTATCGGGTTTACAGTCATTTTAAATCGCCCTTGAACCCCAAAACTATGGGCAATAACTCATGAAAACGGCCATAAAACACAAAAATGACGAGTGTTTGGTCATGCCCTTAAATATGTATCGTGTCATGGCTGCTTTTAAATCGCCTCGAACCCCGAAAATATGGGCCATAACTCATGAAAATTGCCATTAAACGCAAAAACAACGAAAGTGTTTGGTCATTACTCTCAAACTTGTAAATCGCTTGGAACCCCAAAACTGGGCAATTGCTCATGAAAATGGCCATAAAACATGAAAATGGAGAGTTTTTGGTCATGCCCTTAAACATGTATCGGGTCTTACGGTCATTTTAAATTGCCCTGGAACCCCAATATTATGGGCAATAACTTGTGAAAACGGCCATAAAACGCGAAAACGACGAGTGTTTGGTAATAACTCTCAAACATGTAAATCTCCTTGGAACCCCAAAACTATGGGCAATTGCTCATGAAAATGGCCATAAAACACGAAAATGAAGAGTTTTTAGTCATGCCCTTAAACATGTATCGGGTCATACGGTCATTTTAAATCGCCCTGGATCCCAATATTATGGGCAATAACTCGTGAAAATGGCCATAATACGCCAAAAACGACGAGTTTTTGGTCATAACTCTCAAACCTTTAAATAGCCTTGGAACCCCAAAACTATGGGCAATAGCTCATGAAAAAAGCCATAAACGCGAAAACGACGAGTTTTTGGTCATAACTCTCAAAAATGTATCGGGTCTTACAGGCCATGCGAATCCACCTAGAACCCCAAAAATGTGGGCAATAGTTCATAAAAACGGCCATAAAACACGGAAATGACGAGTATTTGATCAAGCATCAAACTTGTATTGGGTCTTACAGTCATTTTAAATCGCCCAAGAACCCCAAAAATATGGGTCATAACTCATGAAAATTAACATAAAACGCAACAAACGACGAGTTCTTGGTCAGGACTCTCATACATGTAAATCGCCTTGTTACCCCAAATTGTGGGCAATATCTCCGAAACAGGCTTAAAACATGAAAATGGAAGGTTTTTGGTCATGCAGTCAAATATGTATCGGGCTTTACGATAATTTCAATAGACCCGGAACCCCAATATTATGGGCAATAACTGATGAAAACGGCCACAAAACGCGAAAACAACGAAAGTGTTTGGTCATAACTCAAACATGTAAATCGCCTTGGAACCCCTAAACTGGGCAATTGCTCATGAAAATGGCCATAAAACATGCAAATGGAGAGTTTTTGGTCATGCCTTAAACACGACGGGTCTTATGGTCATTTTAAATCGCCCTGGAACCCCAATATTATGGGCAATAACTCATGAAAATGGCTATAATACGCAAAAACGAGGAATTTTTGGTCATAACTCTCGAACCTGTAAATCGCCTTAACCTCAAAACGATGGGCAATAGATCATGAAAACGGCCATAAAAGGCGAGAACGACAAGTTTTTGGTCATAACTCTCAAACATGTATCGGGTCTTACAGGCCATGCGAATCCCCCTAGAACCACAAAAATGTGGCCAATAGCTCATAAAAAACGTCCATAAAACACAAAAATGACGAGTTCTTGATCAAGCATCAAACATGTATCGGGTTTACAATATTTTAAATCGCCTTGAACCCCAAAACTATGGGCAATAACTCATGAAAACGGCCATAAAACACAAAATGACGAGTGTTGGTCATGCCCTTAAATATGTATCGTGGTCTTGCTGCTTTAAATCGCCCTGGAACCCCAAAAATATGGGCCATAACTCATGAAAATTGCCATTAAACGCAAAAACAACGAGTGTTTGGTCATAACTCTCAAACTTGTAAATCGCCTTGGAACCCCAAAACTGTGGGCAATTACTCATGAAAATGGCCATAAAACATGAAAATGGAGAGTTTTTGGTCGTGCCCTTAAACATGTATCGGGTCTTACGGTCATTTTAAATTGCCCTGGAACCCCAATATTATGGGCAATAACTTGTGAAAACGGCCATAAAACGCGAAAACGACGAGTGTTTGGTAATAACTCTCAAACATGTAAATCTCCTTGGAACCCCAAAACTATGGGCAATTGCTCATGAAAATGGCCATAAAACATGCAAATGGAGAGTTTTTGGTCATGCCCTTAAACACGTATCGGGTCTTATGGTCATTTTAAATCGCCGTGGATCCCAATATTATGGGCAATAACTCATGAAAATGGCCATAATACGCCAAAAACGACGAGTTTTTGGTCATTACTCTCAAACGTTTAAATCGCCTTGGAACCCCAAAACTATGGGAAATAGCTCATGAAAACGGCCATAAACGCGAAAACGACGAGTTTTTGGTCATAACTCTCAAACATGTATCGGGTCTTACGGGCCATGCGAATCCACCTAGAACCCAAAAAATGTGGGCAATAGTTCATAAAAACGGCCATAAAACACGGAAATGACGAGTATTTGATCAAGCATCAAACTTGTATTGGGTCTTACAGTCATTTTAAATCGCCCAAGAACCCCAAAAATATGGGTCATAACTCATGAAAATTAACATAAAACGCAACAAACGACGAGTTCTTGGTCAGGACTCTCATATATGTAAATCGCCTAATTGTGGGCAATATCTCCTAAAAACAGCCTTAAAACATGAAAATGGAAGGTTTTTGGTCATGCCGTCAAATATGTATCGGTTTTACGATCATTTAAATCGAACCCCAATATTATGGGTATGGGCAACGCCCAAAAACGCTGAAAACAACGAAAGTGTTTGGTCATAACTCTCAAACATGTAAATCGCCTTGGAACCCCTAAACTGTGGGCAATTGCTCATGAAAATGGCCATAAAACATGCAAATGGAGAGTTTTTGGTCATGCCCTTAAACACGTATCGGGTCTTATGGTCATTTTAAATCGCCCTGGAACCCCAATATTATGGGCAATAACTCATGAAAATGGCTATAATACGCAAAAACGAGGAATTTTTGGTCATAACTCAAACTCCTGAGAATCGCCTTGGAAACTCAAAACGATGGGCAATAGCTCATGAAAACGGCCATAAAAGGCGAGAACGACAAGTTTTTGGTCATAACTCTCAAACATGTATCGGGTCTTACGGGCCATGCGAATCCACCTAGAACCCAAAAAATGTGGGCAATAGTTCATAAAAACGGCCATAAAACACAAAAATGACGAGTTCTTGATCAAGCATCAAACATGTATCGGGTTTACAGTCATTTTAAATCGCCCTTGAACCCCAAAACTATGGGCAATAACTCATGAAAACGACCATAAAACACAAAAATGACGAGTGTTTGGTCATGCCCTTAAATATGTATCGTGTCTTATGGTCATTTTAAATCGCCCTGGAACCCCAATATTATGGGCAATAACTCATGAAAATTGCCATTAAACGCAAAAACAACGAGTGTTTGGTCATTACTCTCAAACTTGTAAATCGCCTTGGAACCCCAAAACTGTGGGCAATTGCTCATGAAAATGGCCATAAAACATGAAAATGGAGAGTTTTTGGTCATGCCCTTAAACATGTATCGGGTCTTACGGTCATTTTAAATTGCCCTGGATCCCAATATTATGGGCAATAACTTGTGAAAACGGCCATAAAACGCGAAAACGACGAGTGTTTGGTAATAACTCTCAAACATGTAAATCTCCTTGGAACCCCAAAACTATGGGCAATTGCTCATGAAAATGGCCATAAAACATGAAAATGAAGAGTTTTTAGTCATGCCCTTAAACATGTATCGGGTCTTACGGTCATTTTAAATCGCCCTGGATCCCAATATTATGGGCAATAACTCATGAAAATGGCCATAATACGCCAAAAACGACGAGTTTTTGGTCATAACTCTCAAACCTTGAAAATCCCCTTGGAACCCCAAAACTATGGGAAATAGCTCATGAAAACGGCCATAAAACGCGAAAACGACGAGTTTTTGGTCATAACTCTCAAACATGTATCGGGTCTTACGGGCCATGCGAATCCACCTAGAACCCCAAAAATGTGGGCAATAGTTCATAAAAACGGCCATAAAACACGGAAATGACGAGTATTTGATCAAGCATCAAACTTGTATTGGGTCTTACAGTCATTTTAAATCGCCCAAGAACCCCAAAAATATGGGTCATAACTCATGAAAATTAACATAAAACGCAACAAACGACGAGTTCTTGGTCAGGACTCTCATACATGTAAATCGCCTTGTTACCCCAAATTGTGGGCAATATCTCCGAAAACAGCTTAAAACATGAAAATGGAAGGTTTTTGGTCATGCCACAAATATGTATCGGTTTTACGATCATTTAAATCGCCTCGAACCCCAATATTATGGGCAATAACTTATGAAAACGCCCACAAACGCGAAAACAACGAGTGTTTGGTCATAACTCTTAAACATGTAAATCGCCTTGGAACCCCTAAACTGAGGGCAATTGCTCATGAAAATGGCCATAAAACATGCAAATGGAGAGTTTTTGGTCATGCCCTTAAACACGTATCGGGTCTTATGGTCATTTTAAATCGCCCTGGAACCCCAATATTATGGGCAATAACTCATGAAAATGGCTATAATACGCAAAAACGAGGAATTTTTGGTCATAACTCTCAAACTCAGAATCGCCTTGGAACCTCAAAACGATGGGCAATAGCTCATGAAAACGGCCATAAAAGGCGAGAACGACAAGTTTTTGGTCATAACTCTCAAACATGTATCGGGTCTTACGGGCCATGCGAATCCCCCTAGAACCCCAAAAATGTGGCCAATAGCTCATAAAAAACGGCCATAAAACACAAAAATGACGAGTTCTTGATCAAGCATCAAACATGTATCGGGTTTACAATATTTTAAATCGCCTTGAACCCAAAACTATGGGCAATAACTCATGAAAACGGCCATAAAACACAAAATGACGAGTGTTTGGTCATGCCCTTAAATATGTATCGGTTCTTGCTGCTTTAAATCGCCTGAACCCCAAAAATATGGGCCATAACTCATGAAAATTGCCATTAAACGCGCAAAACAACGAAAGTGTTTGGTCATAACTCTCAAACTTGTAAATCGCCTTGAACCCCAAAACTGTGGGCAATTGCTCATGAAAATGGCCATAAAACATGAAAATGGAGAGTTTTTGGTCATGCCTTAAACATGTATCGGGTCTTACGGCCATTTTAAATTGCCTCGAACCCCAATATTATGGGCAATAACTTGTGAAAACGGCCATAAACGCGAAAACGACGAGTGTTTGGTAATAACTCTCAAACATGTAAATCTCCTTGGAACCCCAAAACTATGGGCAATTGCTCATGAAAATGGCTGTAAAATACGAGAATGAAGAGTTTTTAGTTGTGCCCTTAAACATGTATCGGGTCATACGGTCATTTTAAATCGCCCTGGATCCCAATATTATGGGCAATAACTCATGAAAATGGCCATAATACGCCAAAACGACGAGTTTTTGGTCATAACTCTCAAACCTTTAAATAGCCTTGGAACCCCAAAACTATGGGCAATAGCTCATGAAAACGGCCATAAAACCCGAAAACGACGAGTTTTTGGTCATAACTCTCAAACATGTATCGGATCTTACGCCATGCGAATCCACCTAGAACCCCAAAAATGTGGGCAATAGTTCATAAAACGCCATAAAACACGGAAATGACGAGTATTTGATCAAGCATCAAAATTGTATTGGGTCTTACAGTCATATTAAATCGACAAGAACCCCAAAAATATGGGTCATAACTCATGAAAATTAACATAAAACGCAACAAACGACGAGTTCTTGGTCAGGACTCTCATACATGTATATCGCCTTGGAACCCCCAAATTGTGGGCAATATCTCCTGAAAACAGCCTTAAAACATGAAAATGGAAGGTTTTTGGTCATGCCGTCAAATATGTATCTGGTTTTACGATCATTTAAATCGCCCTGGAACCCCAATATTATGGGCAATAACTTATGAAAACGTCCACAAAACGCGAAAACAACGAGTGTTTGGTCATAACTCTCAAACATGTAAATCGCCTTGGAACCCCTAAACTAGGGCAATTGCTCATGAAAATGGCCATAAAACATGCAAATGGAGAGTTTTTGGTCATGCCCTTAAACACGTATCGGGTCTTATGGTCATTTTAAATCGCCCTGGAACCCCAATATTATGGGCAATAACTCATGAAAATGGCTATAATACGCAAAAACGAGGAATTTTTGGTCATAACTCTCAAACTCAGAATCGCCTTGGAAACTCAAAACGATGGGCAATAGCTCATGAAAACGGCCATAAAAGGCGAGAACGACAAGTTTTTGGTCATAACTCTCAAACATGTATCGGGTCTTACGGGCCATGCGAATCCCCTAGAACCCAAAAAATGTGGCCAATAGCTCATAAAAAACGGCCACAAAACACAAAAATGACGAAGTTTGATCAAGCATCAAACATGTATCGGTTTACAATATTTTAAATCGCCTTGAACCCCAAAACTATGGGCAATAACTCAGGAAAACGACCATAAAACACAAAAATGACGAGTGTTTGGTCATGCCCTTAAATATGTATCGTGTCTTATGGTCATTTTAAATCGCCTGAACCCCAAAAATATGGGCCATAACTCATGAAAATTGCCATTAAACGCAAAAACAACGAAAGTGTTTGGTCATAACTCTCAAACTTGTAAATCGCCTGGAACCCCAAAATCAGGCAATTGCTCATGAAAATGGCCATAAAACATGAAAATGGAGAGTTTTTGGTCATGCCCTTAAACATGTATCGGGTCTTACGGCCATTTTAAATTGCCCCGAACCCCAATATTATGGGCAATAACTTGTGAAAACGGCCATAAACGCGAAAACGACGAGTGTTTGGTAATAACTCTCAAACATGTAAATCTCCTTGGAACCCCAAAACTATGGGCAATTGCTCATGAAAATGGCCATAAAACACGAAAATGAAGAGAGTTTTAGTCATGCCCTTAAACATGTATCGGTCATACGGTCATTTTAAATCGCCTCGATCCCAATATTATGGGCAATAACTCATGAAAATGGCCATAATACGCCAAAACGAAGTTTTTGGTCATAACTCTCAAACCTTTAAATAGCCTTGGAACCCCAAAACTATGGGCAATAGCTCATGAAACGGCCATAAAACGCGCGAAACGACGAAGTTTTTGGTCATAACTCTCAAACATGTATCGGGTCTTACGGCCATGCGAATCCACCTAGAACCCCAAAATGTGGGCAATAGTTCATAAAACGGCCATAAAACACGGAAATGACGAGTATTTGATCAAGCATCAAACTTGTATTGGGTCTTACAAATTTTAAATTGCCCAAGAACCCCAAAAATATGGGTCATAACTCATGAAAATTAACATAAAACGCAACAAACGACGAAGTTCTTGGTCAGACTCTCATACATGTAAATCGCCTTGAACCCCAAATTGTGGGCAATATCTCCTGAAAACAGCCTTAAAACATGAAAATGGAGAGTTTTTGGTCATGCCCTTAAACATGTATCGGGTCTTACGGTCATTTTAAATTGCCCTGGAACCCCAATATTATGGGCAATAACTTGTGAAAACGGCCATAAAACGCGAAAACGACGAGTGTTTGGTAATAACTCTCAAACATGTAAATCTCCTTGGAACCCCAAAACTATGGGCAATTGCTCATGAAAATGGCCATAAAACATGCAAATGGAGAGTTTTTGGTCATGCCCTTAAACACGTATCGGGTCTTATGGTCATTTTAAATCGCCCTGGAACCCCAATATTATGGGCAATAACTCATGAAAATGGCTATAATACGCAAAAACGAGGAATTTTTGGTCATAACTCTCAAACCTGTAAATCGCCTTGGAAACTCAAAACGATGGGCAATAGCTCATGAAAACGGCCATAAAAGGCGAGAACGACAAGTTTTTGGTCATAACTCTCAAACATGTATCGGGTCTTACGGGCCATGCGAATCCACCTAGAACCCAAAAAATGTGGGCAATAGTTCATAAAAACGGCCATAAAACACGGAAATGACGAGTATTTGATCAAGCATCAAACTTGTATCGGGTTTACGCCATTTTAAATCGCCTTGAACCCCAAAACTATGGGCAATAACTCATGAAAACGCCATAAAACACAAAATGACGAGTGTTTGGTCATGCCCTTAAATATGTATCGGTCTTGCGGTCATTTAAATCGCCCTGGAACCCCAAAAATATGGGCCATAACTCATGAAAATTGCCATTAAACAAAAAAACAACGAGTGTTTGGTCATAACTCTCAAACTTGTAAATCGCCTTGGAACCCGAAATCTGTGGGCAATTGCTCATGAAAATGGCGATAAAACATAAAAATAGAGTGTTTTTGGTCATGCCCTTAAACATGTATCGGGTCTTACGGTCATTTTAAATTGCCCTGAACCCCAATATTATGGGCAATAACTTGTGAAAACGGCCACAAAACGCGAAAACGACGAGGGTTTGGTTATAACTCTCCAACATTTAAATCTCCCTTGAACTCCAAAACTATGGGAAATTGCTCATGAAAATGGCCATAAAACACGAAAATGAAGAGTTTTTAGTCATGCCCTTAAACATGTATCGGGTCTTACGGTCATTTTAAATCGCCCTGGATCCCAATATTATGGGCAATAACTCGTGAAAATGGCCATAATACGAAAAAATGACAAGTTTTTGGTCATAACTCTCAAACCTATAAATCGCCTTGGAACCCCAAAACTATGGGCAATAGCTCATGAAAACGGCCATAAACGCCGAAACGACGAAGTTTTTGGTCATAACTCTCAAACATGTATCGGGTCTTACGGCCATGCGAATCCACCTAGAACCCCAAAATATGGGAAATAGTTCATAAAAATTGCCATAAAACACGGAAATTACGAGTATTTGATCAAGCATCAAACTTGTATTGGGTCTTACTGTCATATTAAATCGCCCAAGAACCCCAAAAATATGGGTCATAACTCATGAAAATTAACATAAAACACAACAAACGACGAAGTTCTTGGTCGACTCTCATACATGTAAATCGCCTTTGGAACCCCAAATTGTGGGCAATATCTCCTAAAAATGCCTTAAAACATGAAAATGGAAGGTTTTGGTCATGCAAAAATATGTATCGGGTTTTACGATCATTTAAATCGCCCTGGAACCCCAATATTATGGGCAATAACTTATGAAAACGTCCACAAAACGCGAAAACAACGAGTGTTTGGTCATAACTCTCAAACATGTAAATCGCCTTGGAACCCCTAAACTGTGGGCAATTGCTCATGAAAATGGCCATAAAACATGCAAATGGAGAGTTTTTGGTCATGCCCTTAAACACGTATCGGGTCTTATGGTCATTTTAAATCGCCCTGGAACCCCAATATTATGGGCAATAACTCATGAAAATGGCTATAATACGCAAAAACGAGGAATTTTTGGTCATAACTCTCAAACCTGTAAATCGCCTTGGAAACTCAAAACGATGGGCAATAGCTCATGAAAACGGCCATAAAAGGCGAGAACGACAAGTTTTTGGTCATAACTCTCAAACATGTATCGGGTCTTACGGGCCATGCGAATCCCCCTAGAACCCCAAAATGTGGCCAATAGCTCATAAAAAACGGCCATAAAACACAAAAATGACGAGTTCTTGATCAAGCATCAAACATGTATCGGGTTTACAGTCATTTTAAATCGCCCTTGAACCCCAAAACTATGGGGGATAACTCATGAAAACAGCCATAAAACACAAAAATGACGAGTGTTTGGTCATGCCCTTAAATATGTATCGTGTCTTGCGGTCGTTTTAAATCGCCCTGGAACCCCAAAAATATGGGCCATAACTCATGAAAATTGCCATTAAACGCAAAAACAACGAGTGTTTGGTCATAACTCAAACTTGTAAATCGCCTTGGAACCCCAAAACTGGGCAATTGCTCATGAAAATGGCCATAAAACATGAAAATGGAGAGTTTTTGGTCATGCCCTTAAACATGTATCGGGTCTTACGGCCATTTTAAATTGCCCGAACCCCAATATTATGGGCAATAACTTGTGAAAACGGCCATAAACGCGAAACGACGAGTGTTTGGTAATAACTCTCAAACATGTAAATCCTTGGAACCCCAAAACTATGGGCAATTGCTCATGAAAATGGCCATAAAACACGAAAATGAAGAGTTTTAGTCATGCCCTTAAACATGTATCGGGTCATACGGTCATTTTAAATCGCCTCGATCCCAATATTATGGGCAATAACTCATGAAAATGGCCATAATACGCCAAAAACGAAGTTTTTGGTCATAACTCTCAAACCTTTAAATAGCCTTGGAACCCCAAAACTATGGGCAATAGCTCATGAAAACGGCCATAAAACGCGAAACGACGAAGTTTTTGGTCATAACTCAAACATGTATCGGGTCTTACGGCCATGCGAATCCACCTAGAACCCCAAAATGTGGGCAATAGTTCATAAAACGGCCATAAACACGGAAATGACGAGTATTTGATCAAGCATCAAACTTGTATTGGGTCTTACAATATTTTAAATTGCCCAAGAACCCCAAAAATATGGGTCATAACTCATGAAAATTAACATAAACGCAACAAACGACGAAGTTCTTGGTCGACTCTCATACATGTAAATCGCCTTGAACCCCAAATTGTGGGCAATATCTCCCAAAACAGCCTTAAAACATGAAAATGGAAGGTTTTTGGTCATGCCGTCAAATATGTATCGGGTTTTACGATCATTTAAATCGCCCTGGAACCCCAATATTATGGGCAATAACTTATGAAAACGTCCACAAAACGCGAAAACAACGAGTGTTTGGTCATAACTCTCAAACATGTAAATCGCATGGAACCCCTAAACTGTGGGCAATTGCTCATGAAAATGGCCATAGAACATGCAAATGGAGAGTTTTTGGTCATGCCCTTAAACACGTATCGGGTCTTATGGTCATTTTAAATCGCCCTGGAACCCCAATATTATGGGCAATAACTCATGAAAATGGCTATAATACGCAAAAACGAGGAATTTTTGGTCATAACTCTCAAACCTGTAAATCGCCTTGGAAACTCAAAACGATGGGCAATAGCTCATGAAAACGGCCATAAAAGGCGAGAACGACAAGTTTTTGGTCATAACTCTCAAACATGTATCGGGTCTTACGGGCCATGCGAATCCACCTAGAACCCAAAAAATGTGGGCAATAGTTCATAAAACCGCCATAAAACACAAAATGACGAGTTCTTGATCAAGCATCAAACATGTATCGGGTTTACAAATATTTTAAATCGCCCTTGAACCCCAAAACTATGGGGGATAACTCATGAAAACAGCCATAAAACACAAAAATGACGAGTGTTTGGTCATGCCCTTAAATATGTATCGTGTCTTGAGGTCGTTTTAAATCGCCCTGGAACCCCAAAAATATGGGCCATAACTCATGAAAATTGCCATTAAACGCAAAAACAACGAGTGTTTGGTCATAACTCTCAAACTTGTAAATCGCCTTGGAACCCCAAAACTGTGGGCAATTGCTCATGAAAATGGCCATAAAACATGAAAATGGAGAGTTTTTGGTCATGCCCTTAAACATGTATGGGCAATATTATGGGCAATAACTTGTGAAAACGGCCATAAAACGCGAAAACGACGAGTGTTTGGTAATAACTCTCAAACATGTAAATCTCCTTGGAACCCCAAAACTATGGGCAATTGCTCATGAAAATGGCCATAAAACACGAAAATGAAGAGTTTTTAGTCATGCCCTTAAACATGTATCGGGTCATACGGTCATTTTAAATCGCCCTGGATCCCAATATTATGGGCAATAACTCATGAAAATGGCCATAATACGCCAAAAACGACGAGTTTTTGGTCATAACTCTCAAACCTTTAAATAGCCTTGGAACCCCAAAACTATGGGCAATAGCTCATGAAAACGGCCATAAAACGCGAAAACGACGAGTTTTTGGTCATAACTCTCAAACATGTATCGGGTCTTACGGGCCATGCGAATCCACCTAGAACCCCAAAAATGTGGGCAATAGTTCATAAAAACGGCCATAAAACAAGGAAATGACGAGTATTTGATCAAGCATCAAACTTGTATTGGGTCTTACAGTCATTTTAAATTGCGCAAGAACCCCAAAAATATGGGTCATAACTCATGAAAATTAACATAAAACGCAACAAACGACGAGTTCTTGGTCAGGACTCAAAAATGTGGGCAATATCTCCTGAAAACAGCCTTAAAACATGAAAATGGAAGGTTTTTGGTCATGCCGTCAAATATGTATCTGGTTTTACGATCATTTAAATCGCCCTGGAACCCCAATATTATGGGCAATAACTTATGAAAACGTCCACAAAACGCGAAAACAACGAGTGTTTGGTCATAACTCTCAAACATGTAAATCGCCTTGGAACCCCTAAACTGTGGGCAATTGCTCATGAAAATGGCCATAAAACATGCAAATGGAGAGTTTTGGTCATGCCCTTAAACACGACGGGTCTTATGGTCATTTTAAATCGCCTGAACCCCAATATTATGGGCAATAACTCATGAAAATGGCTATAATACGCAAAAACGAGGAATTTTTGGTCATAACTCTCAAACCTCAGAATCGCCTTGGAAACTCAAAACGATGGGCAATAGCTCATGAAAACGGCCATAAAAGGCGAGAACGACAAGTTTTTGGTCATAACTCTCAAACATGTATCGGTCTTACGCCATGCGAATCCCCTAGAACCCCAAAATGTGGCCAATAGCTCATAAAAACGGCCATAAAACACAAAATGACGAAGTCTTGATCAAGCATCAAACATGTATCGGGTTTACAATATTTTAAATCGCCTTGAACCCCAAAACTATGGGCAATAACTCATGAAAACGGCCATAAAACACAAAATGACGAGTGTTGGTCATGCCCTTAAATATGTATCGTGTCTTATGGTCGCTTTAAATCGCCTCGAACCCCAAAAATATGGGCCATAACTCATGAAAATTGCCATTAAACGCAAAAACAACGAAAGTGTTTGGTCATAACTCTCAAACTTGTAAATCGCCTTGGAACCCCAAAACTGGGCAATTGCTCATGAAAATGGCCATAAAACATGAAAATGGAGAGTTTTTGGTCATGCCTTAAACATGTATCGGGTCTTACGGCCATTTTAAATTGCCCGAACCCCAATATTATGGGCAATAACTTGTGAAAACGGCCATAAAACGCGAAACGAAGAGTGTTTGGTAATAACTCTCAAACATGTAAATCGCCCTAGAACCCCTAAACAGTGGGCAATAGCTCATGAAAACGGCCATTAAACAAGAAAACGACGAGTTTCTGGTCATGCCCTTAAACATTTATCCGGTCATACGGTCATTTTAAATCGCCCTGGATCCCAATATTATGGGCAATAACTCATGAAAATGGCCATAATACGCCAAAAACGACGAGTTTTTGGTCATAACTCTCAAACCTTGAAATCGCCTTGGAACCCCAAAACTATGGGAAATAGCTCATGAAAACGGACATAAAACGCGAAAACGACGAGTTTTTGGTCATAACTCTCAAACATGTATCGGGTCTTACGGGCCATGCGAATCCACCTAGAACCCCAAAAATGTGGGCAATAGTTCATAAAAACGGCCATAAAACACGGAAATGACGAGTATTTGATCAAGCATCAAACTTGTATTGGGTCTTACAGTCATTTTAAATCGCCCAAGAACCCCAAAAATATGGGTCATAACTCATGAAAATTAACATAAAACGCAACAAACGACGAGTTCTTGGTCAGGACTCTCATACATGTAAATCGCCTTGGAACCCCCAAATTGTGGGCAATATCTCCTGAAAACAGCCTTAAAACATGAAAATGGAAGGTTTTTGGTCATGCCGTCAAATATGTATCGGGTTTTACGATCATTTAAATCGCCCTGGAACCCCAATATTATGGGCAATAACTTATGAAAACGTCCACAAAACGCGAAAACAACGAGTGTTTGGTCATAACTCTCAAACATGTAAATCGCCTTGGAACCCCTAAACTTTGGGCAATTGCTCATGAAAATGGTCATAGAACATGCAAATGGAGAGTTTTTGGTCATGCCCTTAAACACGTATCGGGTCTTATGGTCATTTTAAATCGCCCTGGAACCCCAATATTATGGGCAATAACTCATGAAAATGGCTATAATACGCAAAAACGAGGAATTTTTGGTCATAACTCTCAAACCTGTAAATCGCCTTGGAAACTCAAAACGATGGGCAATAGCTCATGAAAACGGCCATAAAAGGCGAGAACGACAAGTTTTTGGTCATAACTCTCAAACATGTATCGGGTCGTACGGGCCATGCGAATCCCCCTAGAACCCCAAAAATGTGGCCAATAGCTCATAAAAAACGGCCATAAAACACAAAAATGACGAGTTCTTGATCAAGCATCAAACATGTATCGGGTTTACAGTCATTTTAAATCGCCCTTGAACCCCAAAACTATGGGCAATAACTCATGAAAACGGCCATAAAACACAAAATGACGAGTGTTTGGTCATGCCCTTAAATATGTATCGTCTTTTAAATCGCCTGAACCCCAAAAATATGGGCCATAACTCATGAAAATTGCCATTAAACGCAAAAACAACGAAAGTGTTTGGTCATAACTCTCAAACTTGTAAATCGCCTTGGAACCCCAAAACTGGGCAATTGCTCATGAAAATGGCCATAAAACATGAAAATGGAGAGTTTTGGTCATGCCTTAAACATGTATCGGGTCTTACGGCCATTTTAAATTGCCCTGAACCCCAATATTATGGGCAATAACTTATGAAAACGGACATAAAACGAGAAACCAAATGAGTGTTTGGTCATAACTCTCAAACATGTAAATCGCCTTGGAACTCCAAAACTATGGGCAATTGCTCATGAAAATGGCCATAAAACACGAAAATGACGAGTTTTTGGTCATGCCCTAAAACATGTATCGGGTCTTCCGGTCATTTTAAATCGCTCTAGAACCCCAGTATTATGGGTAATAACTCATGAAAATGGCCATAATACGCAAAAACGACGAGTTTTTGGTCATAACTCTCAAACCTGTAAATCGCCTTGGAACCCCAAAACTATGGGCAATAGCTCATGAAAACGGCCATAAAAGGCGAGAACGACAAGTTTTTGGTCATAACTCTCAAACATGTATCGGGTCTTACGGGCCATGCGAATCCACCTAGAACCCAAAAAATGTGGGCAATAGTTCATAAAAACGGCCATAAAACACGGAAATGACGAGTATTTGATCAAGCATCAAAATTGTATTGGGTCTTACAGTCATATTAAATCGCCCAAGAACCCCAAAAATATGGGTCATAACTCATGAAAATTAACATAAAACGCAACAAACGACGAGTTCTTGGTCAGGACTCTCATACATGTAAATCGCCTTGGAACCCCCAAATTGTGGTCAATATCTCCTGAAAACAGCCTTAAAACATGAAAATGGAAGGTTTTTCGTCATGCCGTCAAATATGTATCGGGTTTTACGATCATTTAAATCGCCCTGGAACCCCAATATTATGGGCAATAACTTATGAAAACGTCCACAAAACGCGAAAACAACGAGTGTTTGGTCATAACTCTCAAACATGTAAATTGCCTTGGAACCCCTAAACTGTGGGCAATTGCTCATGAAAATAGCCATAAAACATGCAAATGGAGAGTTTTTGGTCATGCCCTCAAACATGTACCGGGTCTTATGGTCATTTTAAATCGCCCTGGAACCCCAATATTATGGGCAATAACTCATGAAAATGGCTATAATACGCAAAAACGAGGAATTTTGGGTCATAACTCTCAAACCTGTAATTTGCCTTGGAAACTCAAAACGATGGGCAATAGCTCATGAAAACGGCCATAAAAGGCGAGAACGACAAGTTTTTGCTCATAACTCTCAAACATGTCTTACGGGCCTTGCGAATCCCCCTAGAACCCCAAAAATGTGGCAAATAGCTCATAAAACCGGCCATAAAACACAAAAATGACGAGTTCTTGATCAAGCATCAAACATGTATCGGGTTTACAGTCATTTTAAATCGCCCTTGAACCCCAAAACTATGGGCAATAACTCATGAAAACGGCCATAAAACACAAAAATGACGAGTGTTTGGTCATGCCCTTAAATATGTATCGTGTCTTGGCTCATTTAAATCGCCCTGGAACCCCAAAAATATGGGCCATAACTCATGAAAATTGCCATTAAACGCAAAAACAACGAGTGTTTGGTCATTACTCTCAAACTTGTAAATTGCCTTGGAACCCCAAAACTGTGGGCAATTGCTCATGAAAATGGCCATAAAATATGAAAATGGAGAGTTTTTGGTCATGCCCTTAAACATGTATCGGGTCTTACGGTCATTTTAAATTGCCCTGGAACCCCAATATTATGGGCAATAACAAACGGCCATAAACGCGAAACGACGAGTGTTTGGTAATAACTCTCAAACATGTAAATCCTTGAACCCCAAAACTATGGGCAATTGCTCATGAAAATGGCCATAAAACACGAAAATGAAGAGTTTTAGTCATGCCCTTAAACATGTATCGGGTTTACGGTCATTTTAAATCGCCCTGGAAAATATGTATCTTTAAATCGCCCTGAAACCCAAAAATATGGGCCATAACTCATGAAAATTGCCATTAAACGCAAAAACAACGAGTGTTTGGTCATAACTCTCAAACTTGTAAATCGCCTTGGAACCCCAAAACTGTGGGCAATTACTCATGAAAATGGCCATAAAACATGAAAATGGAGAGTTTTTGGTCGTGCCCTTAAACATGTATCGGGTCTTACGGTCATTTTAAATTGCCCTGGAACCCCAATATTATGGGCAATAACTTGTGAAAACGGCCATAAAACGCGAAAACGACGAGTGTTTGGTAATAACTCTCAAACATGTAAATCTCCTTGGAACCCCAAAACTATGGGCAATTGCTCATGAAAATGGCCATAAAACATGCAAATGGAGAGTTTTTGGTCATGCCCTTAAACACGTATCGGGTCTTATGGTCATTTTAAATCGCCCTGGAACCCCAATATTATGGGCAATAACTCATGAAAATGGCTATAATACGCCAAAAACGACGAGTTTTTGGTCATAACTCTCAAACCTTTAAATAGCCTTGGAACCCCAAAACTATGGGCAATAGCTCATGAAAACAGCCATAAAACGCGAAAACGACGAGTTTTTGGTCATAACTCTCAAACATGTATCGGATCTTACGGGCCATGCGAATCCACCTAGAACCCCAAAAATGTGGGCAATAGTTCATTAAAACGGCCATAAAACACGGAAATGACGAGTATTTGATCAAGCATCAAACTTGTATTGGGTCTTACAGTCATTTTAAATCGCCCAAGAACCCCAAAAATATGGGTCATAACTCATGAAAATTAACATAAAACGCAACAAACGACGAGTTCTTGGTCAGGACTCTCATACATGTAAATCGCCATGGAACCCCCAAATTGTGGGCAATATCTCCTGAAAACAGCCTTAAAACATGAAAATGGAAGGTTTTTGGTCATGCCGTCAAATATGTATTGGGTTTTACGATCATTTAAATCTCCCTGGAACCCCAATATTATGGGCAATAACTTATGAAAACGTCCACAAAACGCGAAAACAACGAGTGTTTGGTCATAACTATCAAACATGTAAATCGCCTTGGAACCCCTAAACTGTGGGCAATTGCTCATGAAAATGGGCATAAAACATGCAAATGGAGAGTTTTTGGTCATGACCTTAAACCCGTATCGGGTCTTATGGTCATTTTAAATCGCCCTGGAACCCCAATATTATGGGCAATAACTCATGAAAATGGCTATAATACGCAAAAACGAGGAATTTTTGGTCATAACTCTCAAACCTGTAAATCGCCTTGGAAACTCAAAACGATGGGCAATAGCTCATGAAAACGGCCATAAAATGCGAGAACGACAAGTTTTTGCTCATAACTCTCAAACATGTCTTACGGGCCATGCGAATCCCCCTAGAACCCCAAAAATGTGGCCAATAGCTCATAAAAAACGGCCATAAAACACAAAAATGACGAGTTCGTGATCAAGCATCAAACATGTATCGGGTTTACAGTCATTTTAAATCGCCCTTGAACCCCAAAACTATGGGCAATAACTCATGAAAACGGCCATAAAACACAAAAATGACGAGTGTTTGGTCATGCCCTTAAATATGTATCGTGTTCAAGGCTGCTTTAAATCGCCCTGGAACCCCAAAAATATGGGCCATAACTCATGAAAATTGCCATTAAACGCAAAAACAACGAGTGTTTGGTCATAACTCTCAAACTTGTAAATCGCCTTGGAACCCCAAAACTGTGGGCAATTGCTCATGAAAATGGCCATAAAACATGAAAATGGAGAGTTTTTGGTCATGCCCTTAAACATGTATCGGGTCTTACGGTCATTTTAAATCGCCCTGGATCCCAATATTATGGGCAATAACTCATGAAAATGGCCATAATACGCGAAACCAAATGAGTGTTTGGTAATAACTCTCAAACATGTAAATCTCCTTGGAACCCCAAAACTATGGGCAATTGCTCATGAAAATGGCCATAAAACACGAAAATGAAGAGTTTTTAGTCATGCCCTTAAACATGTATCGGGTCTTACGGTCATTTTAAATCGCCCTGGATCCCAATATTATGGGCAATAACTCATGAAAATGGCCATAATACGCAAAAAACGACGAGTTTTTGGTCATAACTCTCAAACCTTTAAATCGCCTTGAAACCCCAAAACTATGGGAAATAGCTCATGAAAACAGCCATAAACGCGAAAACGACGAGTTTTTGGTCATAACTCTCAAAAATGTATCGGGTCTTACAGGCCATGCGAATCCACCTAGAACCCCAAAAATGTGGGCAATAGTTCATAAAAACGGCCATAAAACACGGAAATGACGAGTATTTGATCAAGCATCAAACTTGTATTGGGTCTTACAGTCATTTTAAATCGCCCAAGAACCCCAAAAATATGGGTCATAACTCATGAAAATTAACATAAAACGCAACAAACGACGAGTTCTTGGTCAGGACTCTCATACATGTAAATCGCCTTGGAACCCCCAAATTGTGGGCAATATCTCCTGAAAACAGCCTTAAAACATGAAAATGGAAGGTTTTTGGTCATGCAGTCAAATATGTATCGGGTTTTACGATCATTTAAATCGCCCTGGAACCCCAATATTATGGGCAATAACTTATGAAAACGTCCACAAAACGCGAAAACAACGAGTGTTTGGTCATAACTCTCAAACATGTAAATCGCCTTGGAACCCCTAAACTGTGGGCAATTGCTCATGAAAATGGCCATAAAACATGCAAATGGAGAGTTTTTGGTCATGCCCTCAAACACGTATCGGGTCTTATGGTCATTTTAAATCGCCCTGGAACCCCAATATTATGGGCAATAACTCATGAAAATGGCTATAATACGCAAAAACGAGGAATTTTTGGTCATAACTCTCAAACCTGTAAATCGCCTTGGAAACTCAAAACGATGGGCAATAGCTCATGAAAACGGCCATAAAAGGCGAGAACGACAAGTTTTTGGTCATAACTCTCAAACATGTATCGGTCTTACGCCATGCGAATCCCCCTAGAACCCCAAAAATGTGGCAAATAGCTCATAAAACCGACCATAAAACACAAAAATGACGAGTTCTTGATCAAGCATCAAACATGTATCGGGTTTACAGTCATTTTAAATCGCCCTTGAACCCCAAAACTATGGGCAATAACTCATGAAAACGGCCATAAAACACAAAAATGACGAGTGTTTGGTCATGCCCTTAAATATGTATCGTGTCTTGCGGTCGTTTTAAATCGCCCTGGAACCCCAAAAATATGGGCCATAACTCATGAAAATTGCCATTAAACGCAAAAACAACGAGTGTTTGGTCATAACTCTCAAACTTGTAAATCGCCTTGGAACCCCAAAACTGTGGGCAATTGCTCATGAAAATGGCCATAAAACATGAAAATGGAGAGTTTTTGGTCATGCCCTTAAACATGTATCGGGTCTTACGGTCATTTTAAATTGCCCTGGATCCCAATATTTTGGGCAATAACTTGTGAAACGGCCATAAAACGCGAAAACGACGAGTGTTTGGTAATAACTCTCAAACATGTAAATCTCCTTGGAACCCCAAAACTATGGGCAATTGCTCATGAAAATGGCCATAAAACACGAAAATGAAGAGTTTTTAGTCATGCCCTTAAACATGTATCCGGTCATACGGTCATTTTAAATCGCCCTGGATCCCAATATTATGGGCAATAACTCATGAAAATGGCCATAATACGCCAACACGACGAGTCTTTGGTCATAACTCTCACGCCTTTACATCGCCTTGGAACCCCAAAACTATGGGCAATAGCTCATGAAAACGGCCATAAAACGCGAAAACGACGAGTTTTTGGTCATAACTCTCAAACATGTATCGGGTTTTACGGGCCATGCGAATCCACCTAGAACCCCAAAAATGTGGGCAATAGTTCATAAAAACGGCCATAAACCACGGAAATGACGAGTATTTGATCAAGCATCAAACTTGTATTGGGTCTTACAGTCATTTTAAATTGCCCAAGAACCCCAAAAATATGGGTCATAACTCATGAAAATTAACATAAAACGCAACAAACGACGAGTTCTTGGTCAGGACTCTCATACATGTAAATCGCCTTGGAACCCCCAAATTGTGGGCAATATCTCCTGAAAACAGCCTTAAAACATGAAAATGGAAAGCTTTTGGTCATGCAGTCAAATATGTATCGGGTTTTACGATCATTTAAATCGCCCTGGAACCCCAATATTATGGGCAATAACTTATGAAAACGTCCACAAAACGCGAAAACAACGAGTGTTTGGTCATAACTCTCAAACATGTAAATCGCCTTGGAACCCCTAAACTGTGGGCAATTGCTCATGAAAATGGCCATAAAACATGCAAATGGAGAGTTTTTGGTCATGCCCTCATACACGTATCGGGTCTTATGGTCATTTTAAATCGCCCTGGAACCCCAATATTATAGGCAATAACTCATGAAAATGGCTATAATACGCAAAAACGAGGAATTTTGGGTCATAACTCTCAAACTCAGAATCGCCTTGAAAACTCAAAACGATGGGCAATAGCTCATGAAAACGGCCATAAAATGCGAGAACGACAAGTTTTTGCTCATAACTCTCAAACATGTCTTACGGGCCATGCGAATCCCCCTAGAACCCCAAAAATGTGGCCAATAGCTCATAAAAAGGCCATAAAACACAAAAATGACGAGTTCTTGATCAAGCATCAAAAATGTATCGGGTTTACAATCATTTTAAATCGTCCTTGAACCCCAAAACTATGGGCAATAACTCATGAAAACGGCCATAAAACACAAAAATGACGAGTGTTTGGTCATGCCCTTAAATATGTATCGTGTCTTGCTGCTTTAAATCGCCTCGAACCCCAAAAATATGGGCCATAACTCATGAAAATTGCCATTAAACGCAAAAACAACGAAAGTGTTTGGTCATAACTCTCAAACTTGTAAATCGCCTTGGAACCCCAAAACTGGGGCAATTGCTCATGAAAATGGCCATAAAACATGAAAATGGAGAGTTTTTGGTCATGCCCTTAAACATGTATCGGGTCTTACGGCCATTTTAAATTGCCCGAACCCCAATATTATGGGCAATAACTAATGAAAACGGCCATAAAACGAAAACGAAGAGTGTTTGGTAATAACTCTCAAACATGTAAATCTCCTTGGAACCCCAAAACTATGGGCAATTGCTCATGAAAATGGCCATAAAACACGAAAATGAAGAGTTTTTAGTCATGCCCTTAAACATGTATCGGGTCATACGGTCATTTTAAATCGCCCTGGATCCCAATATTATGGGCAATAACTCATGAAAATGGCCATAATACGCCAAAAACGACGAGTTTTTGGTCATAACTCTCAAACCTTTAAATAGCCTTGGAACCCCAAAACTATGGGCAATAGCTCATGAAAACGGCCATAAAACGCGAAAACGACGAGTTTTTGGTCATAACTCTCAAACATGTATCGGGTCTTACGGGCCATGCGAATCCACCTAGAACCCCAAAAATGTGGGCAATAGTTCATAAAAACGGCCATAAACCACGGAAATGACGAGTATTTGATCAAGCATCAAACTTGTATTGGGTCTTACAGTCATTTTAAATTGCCCAAGAACCCCAAAAATATGGGTCATAACTCATGAAAATTAACATAAAACGCAACAAACGACGAGTTCTTGGTCAGGACTCTCATACATGTAAATCGCCTTGGAACCCCCAAATTGTGGGCAATATCTCCTGAAAACAGCCTTAAAACATGAAAATGGAAGGTTTTTGGTCATGCAGTCAAATATGTATCGGGTTTTACGATCATTTAAATCGCCCTGGAACCCCAATATTATGGGCAATAACTTATGAAAACGTCCACAAAACGCGAAAACAACGAGTGTTTGGTCATAACTCTCAAACATGTAAATCGCCTTGGAACCCCTAAACTGTGGGCAATTGCTCATGAAAATGGCCATAAAACATGCAAATGGAGAGTTTTTGGTCATGCCCTCATACACGTATCGGGTCTTATGGTCATTTTAAATCGCCCTGGAACCCCAATATTATAGGCAATAACTCATGAAAATGGCTATAATACGCAAAAACGAGGAATTTTGGGTCATAACTCTCAAACCTGTAAATCGCCTTGGAAACTCAAAACGATGGGCAATAGCTCATGAAAACGGCCATAAAATGCGAGAACGACAAGTTTTTGCTCATAACTCTCAAACATGTCTTACGGGCCATGCGAATCCCCCTAGAACCCCAAAAATGTGGCCAATAGCTCATAAAAACGGCCATAAAACACAAAAATGACGAGTTCGTGATCAAGCATCAAACATGTATCGGGTTTACAGTCATTTTAAATCGCCCTTGAACCCCAAAACTATGGGCAATAACTCATGAAAACGGCCATAAAACACAAAAATGACGAGTGTTTGGTCATGCCCTTAAATATGTATCGTGTCTTGCGGTCGTTTTAAATCGCCCTGGAACCCCAAAAATATGGGCCATAACTCATGAAAATTGCCATTAAACGCAAAAACAACGAGTGTTTGGTCATAACTCTCAAACTTGTAAATCGCCTTGGAACCCCAAAACTGTGGGCAATTGCTCATGAAAATGGCCATAAAACATGAAAATGGAGAGTTTTTGGTCATGCCCTTAAACATGTATCGGGTCTTACGGTCATTTTAAATTGCCCTGGAACCCCAATATTATGGGCAATAACTTGTGAAAACGGCCATAAAACGCGAAAACGACGAGTGTTTGGTAATAACTCTCAAACATGTAAATCTCCTTGGAACCCCAAAACTATGGGCAATTGCTCATGAAAATGGCCATAAAACACGAAAATGAAGAGTTTTTAGTCATGCCCTTAAACATGTATCGGGTCATACGGTCATTTTAAATCGCCCTGGATCCCAATATTATGGGCAATAACTCATGAAAATGGCCATAATACGCCAAAAACGACGAGTTTTTGGTCATAACTCTCAAACCTTTAAATAGCCTTGGAACCCCAAAACTATGGGCAATAGCTCATGAAAACGGCCATAAAACGCGAAAACGACGAGTTTTTGGTCATAACTCTCAAACATGTATCGGGTCTTACGGGCCATGCGAATCCACCTAGAACCCCAAAAATGTGGGCAATAGTTCATAAAAACGGCCATAAACCACGGAAATGACGAGTATTTGATCAAGCATCAAACTTGTATTGGGTCTTACAGTCATTTTAAATTGCCCAAGAACCCCAAAAATATGGGTCATAACTCATGAAAATTAACATAAAACGCAACAAACGACGAGTTCTTGGTCAGGACTCTCATACATGTAAATCGCCTTGGAACCCCCAAATTGTGGGCAATATCTCCTGAAAACAGCCTTAAAACATGAAAATGGAAGGTTTTTGGTCATGCAGTCAAATATGTATCGGGTTTTACGATCATTTAAATCGCCCTGGAACCCCAATATTATGGGCAATAACTTATGAAAACGTCCACAAAACGCGAAAACAACGAGTGTTTGGTCATAACTCTCAAACATGTAAATTGCCTTGGAACCCCTAAACTGTGGGCAATTGCTCATGAAAATGGCCATAAAACATGCAAATGGAGAGTTTTTGGTCATGCCCTCAAACATGTATCGGGTCTTATGGTCATTTTAAATCGCCCTGGAACCCCAATATTATGGGCAATAACTCATGAAAATGGCTATAATACGCAAAAACGAGGAATTTTGGGTCATAACTCTCAAACCTGTAAATCGCCTTGGAAACTCAAAACGATGGGCAATAGCTCATGAAAACGGCCATAAAAGGCGAGAACGACAAGTTTTTGGTCATAACTCTCAAACATGTATCGGGTCTTACGGGCCATGCGAATCCCCCTAGAACCCCAAAAATGTGGCCAATAGCTCATAAAAAGGCCATAAAACACAAAAATGACGAGTTCTTGATCAAGCATCAAACATGTATCGGGTTTACAGTCATTTTAAATCGCCCTTGAACCCCAAAACTATGGGCAATAACTCATGAAAACGGCCATAAAACACAAAAATGACGAGTGTTTGGTCATGCCCTTAAATATGTATCGTGTCTTGCGGTCGTTTTAAATCGCCCTGGAACCCCAAAAATATGGGCCATAACTCATGAAAATTGCCATTAAACGCAAAAACAACGAGTGTTTGGTCATAACTCTCAAACTTGTAAATCGCCTTGGAACCCCAAAACTGTGGGCAATTGCTCATGAAAATGGCCATAAAACATGAAAATGGAGAGTTTTTGGTCATGCCCTTAAACATGTATCGGGTCTTACGGTCATTTTAAATTGCCCTGGAACCCCAATATTATGGGCAATAACTTGTGAAAACGGCCATAAAACGCGAAAACGACGAGTGTTTGGTAATAACTCTCAAACATGTAAATCTCCTTGGAACCCCAAAACTATGGGCAATTGCTCATGAAAATGGCCATAAAACACGAAAATGAAGAGTTTTTAGTCATGCCCTTAAACATGTATCGGGTCTTACGGTCATTTTAAATCGCCCTGGATCCCAATATTATGGGCAATAACTCATGAAAATGGCCATAATACGCCAAAAACGACGAGTTTTTGGTCATAACTCTCAAACCTTTAAATCGCCTTGGAACCCCAAAACTATGGGAAATAGCTCATGAAAACGGCCATAAACGCGAAAACGACGAGTTTTTGGTCATAACTCTCAAACATGTATCGGGTCTTACGGGCCATGCGAATCCACCTAGAACCCAAAAAATGTGGGCAATAGTTCATAAAAACGGCCATAAAACACGGAAATGACGAGTATTTGATCAAGCATCAAACTTGTATTGGGTCTTACAGTCATTTTAAATCGCCCAAGAACCCCAAAAATATGGGTCATAACTCATGAAAATTAACATAAAACGCAACAAACGACGAGTTCTTGGTCAGGACTCTCATATATGTAAATCGCCTAATTGTGGGCAATATCTCCTAAAAACAGCCTTAAAACATGAAAATGGAAGGTTTTTGGTCATGCCGTCAAATATGTATCGGGTTTTACGATCATTTAAATCGCCCTGGAACCCCAATATTATGGGCAATAACTTATGAAAACGTCCACAAAACGCGAAAACAACGAGTGTTTGGTCATAACTCTCAAACATGTAAATCGCCTTGGAACCCCTAAACTGTGGGCAATTGCTCATGAAAATGGCCATAAAACATGCAAATGGAGAGTTTTTGGTCATGCCCTCAAACACGTATCGGGTCTTATGGTCATTTTAAATCGCCCTGGAACCCCAATATTATGGGCAATAACTCATGAAAATGGCTATAATACGCAAAAACGAGGAATTTTTGGTCATAACTCTCAAACCTGTAAATCGCCTTGGAAACTCAAAACGATGGGCAATAGCTCATGAAAACGGCCATCAAAGGCGAGAACGACAAGTTTTTGGTCATAACTCTCAAACATGTCTTACGGGCCATGCGAATCCCCCTAGAACCCCAAAAATGTGGCAAATAGCTCATAAAACCGGCCATAAAACACAAAAATGACGAGTTCTTGATCAAGCATCAGACATGTATCGGGTTTACAGTCATTTTAAATCGCCCTTGAACCCCAAAACTATGGGCAATAACTCTTGAAAACGGCCATAAAACACAAAAATGACGAGTGTTTGGTCATGCCCTTAAATATGTATCGTGTCTTGCGGTCGTTTTAAATCGCCCTGGAACCCCAAAAATATGGGCCATAACTCATGAAAATTGCCATTAAACGCGAAAAGAACGAGTGTTTGGTCATAACTCTCAAACTTGTAAATCGCCTTGGAACCCCAAAACTGTGGGCAATTGCTCATGAAAATGGCCATAAAACATGAAAATGGAGAGTTTTTGGTCATGCCCTTAAACATGTATCGGGTCTTACGGTCATTTTAAATTGCCCTGGAACCCCAATATTATGGGCAATAACTTGTGAAAACGGCCATAAAACGCGAAAACGACGAGTGTTTGGTAATAACTCTCAAACATGTAAATCTCCTTGGAACCCCAAAACTATGGGCAATTGCTCATGAAAATGGCCATAAAACACGAAAATGAAGAGTTTTTAGTCATGCCCTTAAACATGTATCGGGTCATACGGTCATTTTAAATCGCCCTGGATCCCAATATTATGGGCAATAACTCATGAAAATGGCCATAATACGCCAAAAACGACGAGTTTTTGGTCATAACTCTCAAACCTTTAAATAGCCTTGGAACCCCAAAACTATGGGAAATAGCTCATGAAAACGGCCATAAACGCGAAAACGACGAGTTTTTGGTCATAACTCTCAAACATGTATCGGGTCTTACGGGCCATGCGAATCCACCTAGAACCCCAAAAATGTGGGCAATAGTTCATAAAAACGGCCATAAAACACGGAAATGACGAGTATTTGATCAAGCATCAAACTTGTATTGGGTCTTACAGTCATTTTAAATCGCCCAAGAACCCCAAAAATATGGGTCATAACTCATGAAAATTAACATAAAACGCAACAAACGACGAGTTCTTGGTCAGGACTCTCATACATGTAAATCGCCTTGGAACCCCCAAATTGTGGGCAATATCTCCTGAAAACAGCCTTAAAACATGAAAATGGAAGGTTTTTGGTCATGCCGTCAAATATGTATCGGGTTTTACGATCATTTAAATCGCCCTGGAACCCCAATATTATGGGCAATAACTTATGAAAACGTCCACAAAACGCGAAAACAACGAGTGTTTGGTCATAACTATCAAACATGTAAATCGCCTTGGAACCCCTAAACTGTGGGCAATTGCTCATGAAAATGGGCATAAAACATGCAAATGGAGAGTTTTTGGTCATGCCCTTAAACACGTATCGGGTCTTATGGTCATTTTAAATCGCCCTGGAACCCCAATATTATGGGCAATAACTCATGAAAATGGCTATAATACGCAAAAACGAGGAATTTTTGGTCATAACTCTCAAACCTGTAAATCGCCTTGGAAACTCAAAACGATGGGCAATAGCTCATGAAAACGGCCATAAAAGGCGAGAACGACAAGTTTTTGGTCATAACTCTCAAACATGTATCGGGTCTTACGGGCCATGCGAATCCCCCTAGAACCCCAAAAATGTGGCAAATAGCTCATAAAAAACGGCCATAAAACACAAAAATGACGAGTTCTTGATCAAGCATGAAACATGTATCGGGTTTACAGTCATTTTAAATCGCCCTTGAACCCCAAAACTATGGGCAATAATAAATAAAAACGGCCATAAACACAAAAATGACGAGTGTTTGGTCATGCCCTTAAATATGTATCGTGTCTTGCGGTCGTTTTAAATCGCCCTGGAACCCCAAAAATATGGGCCATAACTCATGAAAATTGCCATTAAACGCAAAAACAACGAGTGTTTGGTCATAACTCTCAAACTTGTAAATCGCCTTGGAACCCCAAAACTGTGGGCAATTGCTCATGAAAATGGCCATAAAACATGAAAATGGAGAGTTTTTGGTCATGCCCTTAAACATGTATCGGGTCTTACGGTCATTTTAAATTGCCCTGGAACCCCAATATTATGGGCAATAACTTGTGAAAACGGCCATAAAACGCGAAAACGACGAGTGTTTGGTAATAACTCTCAAACATGTAAATCTCCTTGGAACCCCAAAACTAGATAAATGGATATTATATTAAGATTCTTTATATTTTTCTGATAATAATAGACATATTATTTGTCTTATTTGGATTATTACAATAAAATATATGATTTTCCAACGTTTTTATATTAGTTTTGAATTAAAAAATGAAAATTTACAAAAAAAACAATTAGTCGCGGGTCGTCGCTGGACCCGGGACTAAAGGGTGCCTGCGCGCGCAAAAACGAAGCGGCCGAAAAATACACACTAGAGACTCTTTAGTCGTGGGTTAAGCCATGGCCCGGGACTAGAGACTCTTTAGTCCCGTCCCATGGCTTAGCCCGGGACTAAAGGTCTGTCCCGTTATATTCTGGTGCCAGGGGAGGTGCTGCCCCAACACTTCGCATTTCTCAACGAAGACGAAGAACACACAGACGAAGACGAAGCAGGGGAGGTGCTGTCCGATTATGCCGCCGCTCCGCCGTGCGTACGTGCTCCATCGTGCCGCCGCCGCTTCGCAGGTGAGATAGTTCTCCAGGGCATCACAGTGTCGCTCGGGGTGGCCAGGAACATCGACAACGACAGCGCCTGCGACGGTTAGGGTTCGTCTAGGGAAAGGAAACGAGAGAGGGAGCGAGCCTGGGGGGAATGAGAGGATAGGGGTGAGGGAGAGGCGTGCTCGGGTGGTCCTTATCCTCTCCATGGTGGCGGCAGCGCGGATCATGGCGCATCGGCGACGGCCGGCCGGCGAGGGCGTCGCCACCGAGCAGCTTGGCCAGAGGAGGAAAACGACACGGGGAAGGTGCGAAGACGTATTGGGCCAAGGCTGGGCCGTGTTGGGCTGCTGGCTGCGCATGCGAGCGATAGGGGAGGAAGAGGGGAGATATGGGCCGGCCTGGTTGGGGTCTGGCTAATGTTTTTATTTTCCAAATTTTTTTCTTTTTCTGTTTTTCCTTTTCTCTTTGTATTTTTCAAATACAAATCTGTTTTATATTTTTTTTAATTATTGTTTTAATTATAATTAGCTAGGATTAGGATTATATCGTTAGCTAGGGTTATTTTAATTATAATTAGCTAGGGTTATTTTTTAATTATATTTAGCTAGGGTTATTGTTTTAATTAAAATTAGCTAGGGTTATTTTTTTAATTATTGTTTTAATTATAATTAGCTAGGGTTTTTTGTTTTAGTTATTAGCTAGGATTATATTGTTTTACCAGAATTAATATTAGGATTATTGTTTTACCACAAATAATATTAGGTTTTACCACAATTAATATTAGGAAATGTTATAGTTTTTTTCTTTAGTTTTTTATAGTTTTTTTATATTAGGTTTTTTGTTTTAGTATTAGGATTATTGTTTTAATTAAAATATTAGAATTAGGATTAGGATTATTGTTTTAGTGATATTTTTTATTTATTAAGATTAGAATTAGGATTAGGATTAGGGTTATTTTTTTGTTTTAGTTATTATGATTATTATTTTAGCACAAATAATATTAGGATTATTATAATTAGGATTATATTGTTTTAGTTATTAGGATTATTTTTTTCTAACTTGTTTAACTCTCTTTTTGTTACAGATAATTAAGTCATGGATCCATCCGAAGATCTTGGTCGCATCGGTGAAGGTTTTCTTCAGGGCATGATAAGAGGTGAAATTCCTCTTAATATTACTACCGGCGCCGAAGATATTTTGCTCGAGGAAGAGATATCCTCATATCTGAATCCATCCAGTGATGGACTAGAGGAAAACCTAATGTACCAAGGGGGAGACCAGATGGACGAAGGGCAAACAAATAACAACAATAATGATGGCCCCTCGACAGGATCCGGCGAGGTACATACATATATATATATATAAAGTCTCGTGTTACCTCTATTCATTAACTGATCTAGATATATATTAAGACTCTCTCTCTTCTTCTTTTAGCCCACCGGATCGAAGCAATAGACAGCTCGAACGAAACGAGGGCCAAACAAAAAGTTGGATGATAATCAGAGGTTCACCATCGAAGAAATAGATGATGATGGTGAACCGATTGCTCCAGAGAAGCACCGAAGGATGTTTATAAATCAATGCGGGGTGCTTGTTAGGGACAACCTGCCGATCACCATCCAAGAATGGAATAAGTCAAAGAAACCTGGTGAACAATCCAACAGCTCTGTCATCGATGATGCCAAAGATGACCTTTGGCAGAAGCTCATAGCGCATTTCATACTACCTCCAGAGTATGAGGAATTTGAGGTAGATGGTATTACCCCAAGGCCGGGTGGGCTTGAAAATAGAGCGAAAGTCAAGGAGTGGGCACTGAGCAAGATGGCTGAATTGTACCGGAACCACAAGAAAAGTTTATACGCGAAATATGTCGCGAAAAAGAAAACTCCAGACTTCAAAGGAGTAAACGAGAAGTTGAGAGAACAGTGGCCCGATTTTGTACAGTACAAGCAATCTGATAAAGCAAAGGCAGAGTCGGCAAAGAACACGTTAAATGCTGCCAACAAGAAATACCATCATAAAATGGGGACAGGTGGCTACAAGAGTGTCGTCCCTAAGTGGGAAACTATGAAGTAAATGAGGGCTAGAGGCGTCACTCCTGGTACAGATGGATGGCCCGAGAGGTCAAAGCACTGGTGGTACGGGCATGGGGGATCCTTCGACCCAGAAACAGGGAAGACATTATTTCATGAGAAAATTCTAAAACCCTCACAAGACCTTATTAAAGCAATGAACGATGCTCAATTGGGATTGTTCCGTCCCGAGAGAGAGAACGACGAGCTGACATGCGCCCTAAGTAGGGCTGGAAATAACTCGAAACTCGCGAGCTAAATGAGTAACTCGTGATATAGCCCGACTCGGCTCGAACTTGGTGGCTAACGAGTCGAGCCAAGTTTTTCATTTGAGCTTGTTTGTTCACCCAAGCTAAATGAGCTACTCGCGAGCTACTCATTTAGCTCGTTAAACTCGTTCAAATATAGAGTTTGAAAATTTTCATAGATAAGTGTCATACTATAAATGTTCCTTGAAGCTGTAATGGCGTAGAGTTACTATATTTTTTATTGATCTTCCTTAGTGCTATTATGGAAGTACTATTGTTGTTCTAGTTTCAAATTAGTAGAATAATTACTAGTTTTTCTTATATGTGCTCATATTCATAACTTATAACAATCTAAACGAGCTGCTCGCGAGCTACTCGTCAGTTTACCGAGTCGAGCCGAGTTTCAAATATGAGCTCGTTCTGTAAACGAGCCGAGTCGAGCTAACTCGTTAGTTGAACGAGCTTTAGCGAGTCGAGCCGAGTTGGATCGGCTCGAATTCCAGCCCTAGCCCTAGGGAATCCTGAAAAGGGAGGACGAACATGAGGCAAAGGCGTCGGTGTCTCATGGAAGAAAGGGTTTCCTCAGTACGATGCCAGTTACAGAAGCCGTCAGAGAAAGAAGGACCGGGAGGCAGACTGGATCTCCATGGTAGAGCAGGACCTAGCCGATCTGAAGAACCTCATGCATGAAATTAGCCAAAGGCCGCCGTCGTCAACTCACCCGCGGTCTGATGATCCTGCATTGGATCTTAGCCAACGGAGAAGTAGCGTGGCTTCCACGGAGGTCCGTGCTGATGATCAACCTTTGGATGATGCACCGGCTCCTCACTACCCCGTGGATGATGTCAGAGAGATGGCACATTGTGAGCTACATCAGCCAATGAACAACCTGTCCTTCAAGGTGGCGATCGGCACTGCTTTACCTTGTCTACCTGGAGCACTCCACCATTCACTTCCGATTCCACCAGGCTATGCTCGTGTCACGGTGGATGACATAGTGGAGGATTTTGCGGACCTAGAGATTGAAATCACTATGCCTGAAGGACTTACGAAACTAGGAGATGTCAAGCGCAACATCATTCTATGGAATAAGAAGTACATCAAGTTTCCAGGCTTGGTGCCAAGGCCACCGAATCCAAGGAATCCAAGTCCACCCCGCATCGAATATTATCAACCTCCAAGTCCACCCGAACCCGATTATCGCCAACCTCCAAGTCCACCCCACCCCGCTGACGATCGCCGCAGCAGGAGTACATCAACTCGATCTCCGCCTCCGTCTCCGTGCAATACTACTACCTCGTCGAAGAAACGGAAGTTCGACGGTCCCCCGCGCCCTACATCAAAGAAAGGTCAAACGCCGAAGATAGTCGATATCCCGCCGGCTCATCCAAAGAGACCTTATGACAAGACCGATGAGGAAACTAACGCGGATGTGGCTTCCCAAGTTAAGGCGCATTTTGCACCCAAAAAGCCTGAGCCAAAGCCGGTATACAATGAAAAAACCAAAATGTGGGCTAAGTCCTTTCTTGAGCAACCATCCCAGATATCGATGAATCTGGAATCAGACTATGACCGGGAGATTATTAAGGAAGCACAGAAGAAAAAAATCACAAGTGCAAAAAGCGGGAAGCAAGTTTCCCATCTCGGAGCACAGAAGAATCAATCGGTCGCCCCGCTCAAAGTTATTTCAGACCTCGATAAGGCCTTTAGAGCTGAAATGGATATGGACATGCAAATAATGGACCCTAGAGCCCGTAATAATGTTGCACTTATGGGAATCACTGTATCGCAGGCCAAAGCACTTGCTAACGAAGCAAATATGTCTCTTGATCAAGATTTAGGCTATGAAGATACGCCAGTGGGTCAGATAGTACGGCATTATGTCCAAGGGGATCCTCTAGTCAGTAATGAGGAGCCCGCGCGTGTATCCACACATATGCGAAATCTGCACGAATGGTACATGTCGCAAGCAGAAAAAAGCATCAGAAAGATTGGTTTCCGGTGGACGTTAGAAAGGAGCATCACTTCAAACCATACTCGATACAGGTTCAAATGACCGAACTGTTTCAGTTATACAACCAGCGCGGCCTCGACAAATCTATCATTGGTTGCTACTGTCTGTAAGTTATTTATTTCTATAATTAAGTTTGTAGCTCAGCTCGTTCATTGCATTGAATATATTATCCTAACTATATATCCTTTTGTATGATGATATTATATTCCGCAGAATGAAGATGATTGAATGCAAAAGATCTAGAAGATACGACGTTGGGTTCATTGACCCATATATTATTAATGAATATACGTTAAAGAATCACCCCAAAGACGTGGAGGAAGACCTGTGCAGGTTCTTAACCGAGCATAATTTTGTTAAGAAAATACTATTTCCTTACAACTTCAAGTGAGTGTTTATATCTTGTACATATTTTATTTTTGCTTACTGATGAGCTATGCATGTATGCTTATGTAAATGTCCGCATAATCCACTGGATCTTGCTAAACATTCAAGTTGACAACTCCCTAGTTGAAGTCCATGACTCATTAAGTTGGGACCAAGAGCAGTGGAGCGACATGAAAGCAATGCTCCATAAATAATTTCAATCATTATCGCATTATATCGTCCTATTTCATTCATTTCCTGATATCAAGTAACTAATAACTCCTTTGTTCATTTTCTTTGCCGAGCAGGTGTTGGACACGGTTCAGACAGAAAATACCAGGTCCATTCAAAGAGAAGTTAACTTATAAAATGGTGAAGAATTTACAGCAGCCACCGGGAACTCATTTATGTGGATACTACGTCTGCGAGTACATCCGCGAGTTGACCAGTGAGCGGAAAGTTGACTCACAATATATTTATGATTTGCGGGAGAAACTAGAGCCAGACCAGCGCATAAGAGCAATCAAGAGGAGCTGGCGGGATTTATGATGAAGGAAGTCCTTGATGTACATGGAGAGCATTATGCGGATGACGTGGAACTCGATTTGCCTTAGTCATCTTCATGTAGCTGATATGATATATATATTCATCAATGACCATGTAATTTCAAAACATTTCTTCCTTTTGATATGATTGATTATATGTATGCTTGCAAGGGATCAATTAATTATATAAATGCATCGACGTGTAGTGTGTATGTAGTAGCGTATAATATGTATACTGAAACATATGTTTGAGTTATAGTGAAACACAAAACAAAAAAAAACGAAATGGCAAAAAAAGGGAATACACAATCTCTGTCGCGGCAGAGAAATGTGTGTTTCTCTGCCGCGGCAGGAAACCTTTTAGTCCCTGGTGGTGTTACAGCCCGGGACTAGAGGGTTTTCGCCCCCGCGGCGCTGAAACAACCACGTGGCTGTTATCAGTCGCGGGCCGTTGCGATCCGGGACTAGAGGGGGGGCTCTAGTCCCGTTTTTGCAGTCTCGCACTAGTGCAGAGCCCCCCCTTTAACTCCGGTTGGGAGGGCCCTCTAACAGCGGTTCCCTAACCGCTGTTGAGGGTTCGGTGTTAGAGGGGGGGCCCCTTTAACACCGGTTCTTATACGAACCGGTGTTAAAGGGTGGCGCACGTGGGGCTGCCGCAGGCTCCCTTTAACACCGGTTCAGACGAAACCGGTGTTAAAGGTCTTCGCCGGCAGAGATTTAGGCCGCTCTGCCTCGCCATGGCATTTCTGCCTGCCCGCCTGCTCGGGCGTATTTCTGCGGGAGGGGGGGAGCGAGGGGGAATCGATCGGGAGCGGTATACTTATAAATCGTCATCGGTACATACGAGTACATGAATAATTAAGCAACTATTATTATACACAAACATCGTCATCGGCACATACATCGTCATCGTTCATTTTGGTGGATATCTAAAGAGTTCTCCGCCAGGCGTGACGACCTCATCAAGTATGAACCCCGACAATTCCTCTTGAATGGCTCGTATGCGTTCAAATGGTAGGAATTGGTCCCGCATCCGTTCGATCTGAATATATATGAAGAATGGGCCGTCAATATATATATAAGAATAAAACTCAACACAATTGATGGTAATAAAATAATGTTGTGGACTTTGTTTACTTACTCTAAGTTGTTCTAGTGCGGCTTGGCCCGTCGCACATATCGTGTTGTGAATGAATTCGCAAACATAGTACCCACATAAGTTATTGTGGTGTCCCTGATGCGCGCACTTTACGAGAATAGAGAGTTCAATCAAAATAATAATCAATAAAGCATGATATAATGGAATTGGAAGCTAGCTAGTATTACTTACATTTTGGTCTACAAATTTTAGTTCTTCTGACCATTCACCCACGGCCCTGCCCGTGAACATTTTCCAAACCCTGTTCGACAAAGAAAATGGATAAAGGAGTAATTAATTACTTATTGTCACGAAAGTTGCCGATCTAGTGCGATAATATGATTGAAATTACCTCTAGAGCATCTCTCTAAAGTCTGCTCATAGATCTTTTTCTTTTCGTAACGAGTCCATGACAAGGACTTTTCCTGAGTCGGGTTGAATGACTAGCAGAATAAAGTGGAACCTACGCACGCATAACTCTTCATCAATTACACTTAACATCGAGTAAGCCGAAACAGAATGTGTACAAGAGAGAGGGTAACAGTACTCACGAGAAGTTGTAAGGCAATAGTATTTCACTTTTGGTTTGTTGTCTCAGTAAAGACTTTAGCAAGTAATCTTCTGTTTGCCCGGGTTTGTCTCTTACCACTTCTTCATGAACTCTATTTGGGTCAACGAACCCAATGTCAAAAGGGCCTCCTTTCATGCATTCCATAACCTTTTTCCTGCATAATAGTATATACATATATGGTGAGCATATATATATATATATACATGCAATTAATGAAGTGAATGAGATGAGATAAAAATTACAGAAATAGTACTTACACACAATAAAGGCTGATGGCAGATTTGTCGAGTTCCTTCTGATTGAATAGAAAATGCAAGTGTTGAGTGTTGAAGTCGATTGCGTCGTCTCCGCACAAGAAAATCTGATCTCTTATATGCGCCGTGATCCATTCTACCTTTCTCGTCTTGCAGAAATGAAGGTACCACTTGTGCAATTTTCGCATCTTTGTTGGTAGATTCTTGAGCTCCTCTTTCTTGACGAGATTCTTCCCATACTTCCATGGCTGTATGGGGTTGGCATCGCATTTGGGCAAGTTGTCTCCCATGACGTTCAAGTATGCAATGTAAGTCATCCCCATCTCAATGGCCTTTCTTTGTAGCTCGCCTCGTAATCATTTACGGGAGGAGCGTCGTGTGTCGAACATTTGGAGCGGGCACACGATTATTTTCTGCTCTCCGAGCATGGGAACTGTTTTACAGGGTGCCTCACGATTGCTACTTTCAGTCTCCCTACGGCGCCTTGCATCCGCCTTCAAAATCTGGCGCAGAGTCCGGCACAAGTGGGGTTTCAGGTTTCAAAAGATTATTGTAAAACTTCTCCACCACCGGATCTATTTTCTCCTTTGGCTCGGCCCGTCTAGGTGCAAAGAATTTCTTGACCTGTTCTTCCGAGATCCTATTGGTCTCCTCGTCATTGCGATTCCACGGTAAACCGGCAATGGCTTGGCGGAAGGCTGCGGGACGTAGGTTTTGAAATCTTTGGCGTCGGTTTCCTGGATTTCTTTGTGGCGGTCTCTTGATGCTCGTGGCATGCTCTTCCGCTTCTGTTGAGGAGATGGATGAAGCACCGGAGATGGCTGACGGGCGGAGATGGCTGCAGGAGATGGCCGACGGCGGAGATGGCTGCCACAGAGATGGCCGACGGGCGGAGATGGCTGCAGAGGAGATAGCTGAGGCTAGATGACGCGGAGATGGCTGACTCCAATTTGGAAGCACAATGTGTTCCTTCTTCCAAA
The DNA here is from genome assembly GCA_030063025.1 of Avena longiglumis. NCBI lineage: Eukaryota > Viridiplantae > Streptophyta > Magnoliopsida > Poales > Poaceae > Avena > Avena longiglumis. Next base: position 523,231,306 of record CP125977.1, read on the forward strand.
GAATGGTTGTTTTCACTGCAAATTTGAGTTGAGTTTCCCCTTCACCTGTAGCATGGTCAAGTTGTGCTTCCTCATATTCCTTCACAACCTCATCCACCCCGACAATAGCATAGCCATCTGGAATCGGTCGGCAGTGGTAAGTTCCACCAGCTACAGGAGGTAAGGCATAGCCGACAGCCACCTTAATGGATAAGCCCATTAATATCACATGCAGCTCAGCGTGTTCGTTCTCTGTGATCTCATCCACGGGGTATCGAGGACCCGTCATTTCAAGCGTGGGCTGCACGTTCTCCGTGGAAGCCACACTGCTTTTCCGCGCAGAGTCTAGGCCGCGGGCAGCTTCCAATGCAGGCTCTTCGTGCCGCTGAGATGGGCCGGTAGCTTGATGTCTCTGTTGTGCATTCACTTGCGCCTGCAGCGCCGCAAGTGCGTGTTCTATCTGTGTCATCCGCTCTGTACGCTCTTTTTCTTTTTTGCCGCGCCATCTGTAAGAGTCGCTCCAGTCGGCAAACCCATCCTTCCATGTCATACCCCTTGTGCCTCGTGCATGTCCAGGGTGTTCTTTTTTACCGATGGCGCGTGTGAGCTGGTCATTCTCTCTGTCGGGATGGAAGGTCCTGGCGGATGTTTCCTCGTATGCCGTGATGAGTTCAGTGACGGGTTTGGCAAGGAGGGTTGGTCAGATACACAATCCTGTTGGGTCCAACCTTGCCCCGATTCCGTAGAACCAAGTCTTTGCACGTAGGTCCCACCCATCTGCAGGGTGTGATCCTCTCGCCAGGCCTTCTCAGCTTCCTCCCACTTAGGCCTCTGAGATATGTAGCCACCTGACCCCGTCCTCTGGTGATATTCCTTCTTCAGGGCATTAAGCGTATTGGTTTCTGACCTCTTTTTAGCTATAACACTTTTTTATATGTCTTAAATTCGGGCCAGTGAGGTCTTATCTTCGCATAATATGCGTCTTCGAAATTTGGAGTCTCGCCAGATTTGACAAATTTGTTCAATTTTGTCTTCCAGTTGCGGAAAGCCTCGGCCATCTTCTTTAGAGTCCACTCGTTGACATTTTCCTTTATAACCGGGTTGTTTTCATCCTCCTCTGGCGAAAGGGTGAAATTTACCAACAACGAATTCCAAAGCGTTTCTTTGGATCTGTCATCGACAAAGGTACCGTCGCCCTTCTTTGGCTTATTCCAATTTTCAATTGTGATTGGGATTTGGTCCCTAACAAGAACTCCAGCCTGACGTACAAATTTGTCTGCGGCCTTCTTGGGCTCCATCGGCCTGCTATCAACATTGGTCCCAAAATATAGATTGCTTCTTCCACATGGGCGCGTGTCCGGCATCGTCATTCGGAACAGATAGACTGCCAGGACCTTTTCCAAAGATTACTTCTAGGTCCTTGACCATACCAAATACCTCCTCACCGGTACGGAGGACAAGCTTCCTCCGGGGTTCTGCCAGACGTTTGAAATGCTTGCCTTTCTTTCTTACTGGATGCAGGTTCGGAAGAAATCGGCGATACCCTAGGTACACAACCTTCTTACATTTATCCAAATATACACTTTCAGTATCATCTAAACAGTGTGTGCATGCATTGTATCCCTTGTTTGTCTGCCCTGAAATGTTACTAAGAGCAGGCCAATCATTGATGGTTACGAAAAGCAATGCTCGTAGGTCAAATGGCTCCCCTTTGTGCTCATCACACATACGTACACCTGGTTTGGCCCACAGCTGTAAAAGTTCTTCAACTAATGGCCTTAGGTACACATCAATGTCGTTGCCGGGTTGCCTCGGGCCTTGGATGAGCACTGGCATCATAATGAACTTCCTCTTCATACACAACCAAGGAGGAAGATTATAGATACATAGGGTCACAGGCCAGGTGCTGTGACTGCAGCTCACCAAAAGGATTCATGCCGTACTTAGACCAAACCTTAAGTTCCTTGCGTCACGCATGAAGTCCGGTACTCTCGCTCGACTTTTCTCCACTGTGACCCATCGTGGGGTGTCTCAACATCGCGTCTTTCTTACGGTCTTCCATGTGCCATCGCAATAACTTGGCATGCTCTTTATTTACGAAGAGACGTTTTACCGTGGTATTATAGGAGCATACCACATAACCTTGGCGGGAACCTTCTTCCTAGGGCCTCGCCCTCAACATCGCCGAGGATCGTCTCGTATGATCTTATACCTTGATGCAGTGCATACCGGCATGCATCCAAATTCGTACTTCTCACCGCGGTAGAGGATGCAGTCATTAATGCAGGCATGTATCTTACACGTCTAATCCTAGAGAGCAGACAACCTTCTTTGCTTGGTATGTACTGTCAGGCAACTCATTATTTCTTGGAAGAAGATTCTTCATTTTTACCAACAACTTTGAAAATGCGCTGTTAGTCACACCATTCTCTGCCTTCCATTGCAGCAAATCCAGTGTGGCACCTAGCTTTTTGTGGCCATCTTCGCAAGTTGGATACAACAATGTTTTGTGATCCTTTAACATCTGCTCCAGCTTCTCCTTCTCCTTTTCAGTTTCACATTCTTCCTTTGCATCAGTAATGGCCCGACCAAGATCGTCATCAGCGGGCCCATCTGCTCCCTCTTGATCTTCATTATCTACCTCCGTTGCATTATCATCATATTCAGGATACATATTATGATAGTTTTCATCATCCTCTTCTTCTTCGTTGTCTTCCATCACAACCCCTTTTTCTCCGTGCTTGGTCCAACAATTATAGCTGGGCATGAAACTGGATCGAAGCAGGTGGGCGTGAATGGTTCTGGTATTTGAGTAGTCTTTCTTGTTCTGACAGTGAACACACGGACAACACATAAAACCATTGTGACCACGGTTTGCATTAGCCACAACGATGAAATTTTGGAGGCCCGTAATGTACTCGGAAGTGCGGCGGTCACCGTACATCCATTGCCGATTCATCTGCATTAATATGTAGTATGTATCAAAAAATAATAGGGAGATGACCATTTATATATAGTACATCAATGACACATGAAACTATAGTTGCCGACCTCGACCGAGACGAAAAGAGCAACAAGAAAGCTTATTTTGAGCTCTCGGGCATTTCACCGAACACCTCTAGTGCATATGAAAAAACACAAACTAGCACTCTTCACACCCTCTTGCTAGGCTCCAAAATGTGAAAGAATGGAAGAGTGGGGTGTGTGTGGGCTAGGGTGGTGTCTTATAGCCCCCCTTTAACACGGTTCATGCCACGAACCGGTGTTAAAGAGAAATCTTGAGCCACCGTGCAGGGACCTTTAACACCGGTTCGTGGCACAAACCGGTGTTAAAGGGGGGGCTCCTTTAATGCCGCAGGGGCCACGCTGGTATGGCCCCCCCTTTAACACCGGTTCGTAGAAGAACCGGTGTTAAAGCCCCTTTTCGGGATCAACAAAAGACCTTGTTTCCACTAGTGTCGGTTCCAAAAACGGAACTAGAGCCCGTTGCGGCTCGGGACTACAGCGTTTTCCACCAGTGACAATTAATATTTTACAATGTTTGGCAAGCTAAAAATGATCGCGCGGGACAGCAAAATTCTAATTGACCCGAAGATGGTTGTGTCCAGAACCGGTTGCTGCTCTTGATGAATGGAATAGAATCCTAGCAGCGCACTGTTTTTTGAGTTGGGTGAAGGTGAATGCATATGGAGGTTTTTCGAGTTGCGGAAGGTGTAGGAGGCGTGGCGTGGCGGGGTGTGGTCGTTCATGACCACGTACAATGGCGATTTCATTTCTGGAGCATGCCAGTTTGCCCCCACCTCATGTCATGGATGCACAAGTAAGTCTGGGAAGTTCAGGCATGGGCGGTGTGGGTCTACGTACGACGTACGCGTGGCGTCAAATCTTCAGGTGCAGAAAGTGGTTTTGGAGACAGAAAATTTAGGAGTGGCTACCCAGCTTTGTAGGGACGATCGAGCAGGATTGCATTGGGAGAATTAATATATACATACTCGCTGCGACGCATGCATGTGCTTGCATATATAGGAAGGAAGGCTGCGATCGAGTAATAAATTGTGTACTACTACTAATAATGTTTGGAACGGTGTTGCGCCGATCGATCTGTGTTACTACAGTATTTAATTCGGAACCAGCTAGCTGCTTGGACGGCGAATAAAAAGCAGGGCAGGGTGCTCCCCAGCTAATTAAGTCGTTACCGATCGATTAGTACTCCACATGCATAACAAATTACGTACTGAAGCTATAGCTAATCTCACCGACGATATGATGATCATCCATTTCAAGAAAACAATCCCATTCGATAGAGGAGAACGTACTGTAATTAATTCGATAGAAAGAAGGAGAAAATTGATCTCAACAAAACAAAAAACATGGGCGATCGATCAGCCTGAACGAGTTATTGTGACGGAAGAAATGGGGGCCACCAATCCATTATCCCCTGGAGGGGGAGGGGGATCGATCGCTCCAGCAACGGCCGGACGGCCGGACCACTCATCAGTCGGAGCTGCTAGGCTCCGGCGCATCCGCCTCAGAAGGCTCGGGGGCCTCAGAGGGCGACTCGGACGGTGCTGGCGCCTCGGCCTTCTCCTCGGCGGCCTTCTTCTTTCCGCGGGCCTCGGCGCCCAACGGCGCCACCGCGACGGCGACCACGAGGAGCGCGAGGATGAAGAGAGCGGCGCCGCGAGCCATTTTGCTTGGTGGCGGTTTACTTGCGATCGAGAGCTCTGGCGGGGATGGATGCTTGCTTGCGGGGGGGTTTAATTTGCTGCTGCTTGCGACTTTCTTGTGTGGGGATGGATGCTTATATATATGCGCCGCTCGCCGGCTATTCTTAGGGCGGAGGAGGAGGAGGACGTCCCGCAGCGCGAGGTGAACCGCTGGTGCCGAGCGGCCAGTATAGGTCGTCGTGCACCGCGGGATTTGACGATTTGCCCCGTTTTACTCTGAAATTTGATCATTTGCCACACCGTGTCTCACTGACATGTGACATGTGGTGGCCAATGTGGCAATGATTAAATTTCAGAGTAAAGTGAGGCAGATGATCAAATATCCCTCGTCCACCACGGATAGTCTAGGCCGTGCGTCGTCATAGATAGGCTATTCTCACGGCCGGCCCTAGGCTGGGAGGACCGTGGCAGCTAGCCGCCCGGGTCAAAAAAATAAATAAATTAGGGGCCCATCATAAAAATATAGGCATAGTAAAAATAATAATATTGAGCCCGTGGCGAACCGTTCGACTCCCCTAGTCCCTGGATCCTGGACGATCAACTCGACGCCGACTCGTCGCTGAGTCTCGACTCCTACTGCCAGACGGCATCTCTTCCCTTTTTTTTGCGATTGTCGCTTCGCTTCCTTCCGATCCCGAGTGAGTCCTGTCCCTTTAGGCCATGTCGCCGTGACTCCCTGCGCTGCGCCTCCCTAGTCCCCCTAGATCGGATCGCCTCCCCTCGGCCTCTCGACGAACTACGATCGATCGCCAGGCCCAGGCGCTGAGACGCGAAGCGAAGGCCATCAACCGCCGCTGTTGTTACCTGTCTATCTGCTGGTATGCCCCCGCCCAGCCTCCCCTTGGCAGAGACGATGGTTCCGGTTTTTTCCGGTCGGATCGCCGGTCCGGTCCAGTTTTTTCAACTAGGGGCTCGACCCTACTCCCAAACGGCATCGCTTCCCTCTTTTTTGCGAGTCGCTTCGCTTCCTCCCAATCCCGAGTGAGTCTCGTCCCGTGAGGCCGTGTCGCCGTGACTCGCTGCGCAACCCCAGTCCCCTGGATCGGATCGCCTCCCCTCGGCCTCTCGACGAACTGCGATCGACCGCAAGGCCCAGGCGCCGAGACGCGACGCGAAGGCCATCAACCGCCGCAGTTGTTGCATGTTTGCCTGCTGGTATGCCCCCGCCCAGCCCATGGTTATGCCCTACCCCTAATTCTTAATTCTAATTAGTAATTGTTGTTCTTAACTTTTTGTTTGTAGAGTGCGAGGTTGATTATGGCGCATGGGAATCCGGTGTTAAGAAAAGAAAAAGGAGAGAATAAGAGAAGAAATTAATAGAATCACACAGAGAATCTTTTCATAATTTTTTTGAGAGCAACACGATCACATCGAGGAATCAAGATGAGTTGGCGCTAGTTCTTGTGGGAGAACAGACTAATGTTGAACCAGAAGATAATGTAGGTACAGAGGACGTTGTTCGCATCAACGCAGATGATGAAAATATGAGTAATCATGATGATGAATCTGCTAATCGTCACTTCTAGCAATAGACATTTAATTGTCACGTCATTGGTCTCTCTATATCTATTTTAATTTTCGCTTTATTAGTCTGCTTGCATCTTGATAGTATTAAGATGCTCTCTGTATGTATCTATTTAATAGATGGGAACCTGCAGTAACAATGCAACATCACTATCTAGCGACAACAATTTTTTCTTTACCTTTTGGTGGTTTTGATTTCCAGTCATCGGATGAAGAGCCCGCCGAGAGGATTGAGTTTATAGGTATCAAAAAAACATCAAAATTGTAGTCATCTGTTTTATATGCGTTTATACGGCAGACATTGATTTGTTGTTGTATTAGGGCCTGAACACAAGGGGGTACTAATTTTGATAAGTAGAGCCTTTTTGGAAACGATATGTATCTGAAATAAGTTCATGTAGACTCCCTCTTAGACTGGTGTGAACCCAAATTTCTATCAGAAATCAAGTAATATATCTACATGCTACCATATTCATCTGTCATGAAAAAAAATACAACTTGGTAAGATGATATATTCTTGATAATGTTATCAATAACAAGCTACCCTGTGATATTTAAATACTTCCATTAATCACAAGCATGTCAATTCTTAATTCTCTGTACTTGCCTAGACATTTGGAGCCGAGTTCAAAGAAAATACCTAAAGAATATCCTTGATAAACCTATTGATCTCCATGTTTGTCAAATGAAGAGCAAAAGGCCAAAGATAGTTAGGATGAAGATGGGAGCTGGGTCAAATGCAATCTTGACGACTAGATGGGAGAAGGTTGTGAGAAGCTTCAACCTAAAGCAGGATAGCATTGTCTTTTTTTGCTTTGATGAAAAAGATAATGTAGAGGTACATATTATGGTTCAGCAACTTCTATAGGGTGCCCCAGTATAAATGCAATGTTGGTTTCTTAGAGAGTAATAATTATGCTAGCTGCTTGATTTATGTAATGCACTTTGTATGTACTGCCATGATGTGTAATGGCTAAATTTGTATGGATTTCCCCAACTATATATATCTGGCTAATGTTTACCACGATCGAGCTGCTATATATATATATATATATATATATATATATATATATATATATATATATATATGTTCTTGAGTTAATCTATCTATCTGGCTACTGAATCATGATTATGTGTCATGTCAGCTATGATCGAGTTTCAATTAGCATACTACTATTTAAAATGGTTTAGGGAGACGGTCAATTTAAAAATCTACTTAGAGACATACTAGTTTGGAGACGATCTTTGTTAGAATCTGACTCATATCGCCTCACTATTGGAGACGGTTCCTAGTATAGGTCGTTTGAGGTTAAGGAGTTCTTGTAAGCGGTCAGAAATATTGAACATCTCTAGCTCGTACATGTTAGAGGCTTTTTCCTTTTTCCACTGTTTGAGGTCACGTATCTTAGAGCTGAAAAGTAAAACTGACTCGGGTGGTGTGCTGTTAGAAGCTATGCGCTTGAGTCGGTACGAGAAACCGTCTGATGCCTATGAGAAATTGACGTCTCTAAATAGAGAGTTTGTACTAGCGCATACAGATGCAATACATTTATTATTTACCTTCTTTGCATGTTTTACCCACATTACTAAAATATTAAAGTTTATTCAAAGAAAGTTAATACTTAATAATTCTAAAATTCTTGTAAATATTATATTTAATATTTTTGTGATAATATACATTAATATAAGATTTTAAAACTAGTTTTTTATTTAAGTTTAACTCTTAATATTTTCTCAAAATTCTATTTAATAATAAGTGTTTAAATTGAGGGAATTTTATTTTATTAAAATAAAATACAAATTAGTATTTTTCTAAAATATTATACCTATTTAGGATTGTAAAGTGAATTTTATTTAATTTTAGGTATTTTATTTATTTTTATATAATTCCATAAGGAATTTATATCATAAAAATAAAATTTGCTCATTAAAATAGAATTCATTAATTTTATTGGGTAGATTACATTTTTTGAACACATGGATATATTATTTGTATTTTTATGATTTTTATTCATTTTCTTAGGGATTATTAAGTCTTGGTGGTATTTTGGTCTTTTAATAAATAGTCTAGAGTTTAAATTTTCTTTAAAGCTGGGCCTAGCCCTTTGGGATGTGATGAGTGCATATTTGCATCATGTTTTAGATTATTATTTCATATTGTAATCATAGGATCTTGGTATTTTATGGCATTCGCACGCACTTTTTATGTTTATTTTCACCAGGATCAGGACAAATGATGGATCGACGCAACTCTTTCACCAATTATATTGGAGTGAAAAGGAGCCAAAAACAACGTAAATCGCATATTTGGAAAATATTAATAATACCAGAAGAAACCCCAAAGCGATTGGAGGATACAGAAGAGTTAATGACCAACTATACGGAAGAAAAAGTTTTCCGGGCGTATAGTTCCCGTCGTATAGTTGGCATCGACACCGCCTCCTCAAATAGTTTCACCCCGTACAACTGGATCTGAGAGACGACATATAAAACACCTAGAAATAGCCAAATCCTCACCTCCGGAAGGGATCTGGAGGGAAAACTTGCCCTAGGGATCCATCTTCGCCCTAAGCAGATCTCGGAGGCCAAGGCATCGATCTCCATCTTCATCAACTGCTGCATTGATGGATGACGTGGAGCCTGTTGGGAACCCCAAGAGTAGGGTGTGAAGCTCCACAACAGCAAGTTTTCCCTCGGTAAGAAACTGAGGTTATCGAACCAGCAGGAGGAAGGAAACGTCACACATGTGTTGCAAGCAACACGAAAACCTACACAACACAAACTCAAGACTTTGTCCCAACGAATCAGTGAGGTTGTCAAACTCACCGGTTTGCTGTAACAAAGGATTAAACGTATGGTGTGGAAGGTAATGGTTTACAGCAAGTAAACATGTAACAGTGGAAGATGTATCAATGGTAAAGATTGGACCGGGGTCCATAGTTCACTGGAGGTGCTCTCCTTAGATAAACAACATGGCATGAAGGGTAAACAAATTACAGCAGGGCAATTGATAGAAACTGAGCAAGACATAACAATGCAATATCAGACAAAAAGATCCTATGAGATTCGATTGGGCAATACAATAATATACATTGACCGCCGTCCAACTACATCTATAACTAGAAGTCCACCTTCAGGTTATCATCCGAACCCTCTCCAGTATTAAGTTTCAAGCAACAGACAACTGCTTTAAGCAAAGTGTGCAAGGTAAATAATCCACTTGTTCCATGAACAAGAGACCGTTGTTTTCTCCCTAGTAGCAACAACACATCTACAACCGAAGAGATTTCTGTCACTTCCCTTGGAAACTAGAGGCATGAACCCAGTATCGAGCATAAATACCCCCTCTTGTAGTCACTAGCAACTACTTGGCCAAGATAGCTACTAACAACGGAGAGCATGGAAGATCACAAATAACACAGACATGATATAATCATAAAGACAAAACCATTAATCAATCTGATATAGTAATCTCAATATCCATCGGATCCCCGCAAAAAGGAGAGAATAAGAAAAGAAATTAATAGAATCACAGAGAGAATCTTTTCATAAAACTTTTAAGAGCAACATGATCACATCGAGGAATCGAGATGAGTTGGTGCTAGTTCTTGCGGGAGAACATACTAATGTTGAACCAGAAGATAATGTAGGTACAGAGGACACTGTTGGCATCAACACAAATGATGACAATGTGTCTAATCATGATGATGAATCTTCTAATCTGCAATTGTCACTTCTACCAATAGAGATTTAGTTGTCACGTCATTGGTCTCTCTGTATCTATTTTAATTATCACTTTATTAGTCTGCTTGCATCTTGATAGTATTAAGATGCTCCTTGTATTTATCTATTTAACAGATGGGAACCTGCAGTGACAATGCAATATCGCTATCTAGCGACGAAAATTTTAGCATTACCTTTGGTGGTTTTGATTTCCATTCATCATATGAAGAGGCCGCCGACAGGATTAAGTTTATAGGTATAAAAAAACATCAAAATTGTAGTCATCTGTTTTTTATGCATTTATACGGTATACATTGATTTTTATTGCATTAGGGTCTCAACACAAGAGGGACACTAATTTTGATAAGTAGAGCCTTTTTGGAAACGATATGTATCTGAAAGAAGTTCATGTAGACTCCTTCTTAGATTGGTGTGAACCCAAATTTCTATCAGAAATCAAGTACTACATCTACATGCTACCATATTCATCTGTCATGAAAAAGAAGTGCAACTTAGTAAGATGATATATTCTTGATAATGTTATCAATAACAAGCTACCCTGTGATATTTAATTACTTCCATTAATCACAAGCATGTCAATTCTTTAATTCTATGTACTTGCCTAGACATTTGGAGCCGAGTTCACAAGAAAATACCTAAAGAATATCCTCGATAAACCTATTGATCTCCATGTTTGTCAAATGAAGAGCAAAATGCCAAAGATGGTTAGGATGAAGATGGGAGCTGTGTCAAATGCAATCTTGACGACTAGACGGAAGAAGGTTGTGAGAAGCTTCAACCTAAAGCAGGATAACATTGTGTTTTTTTGCTTTGATGAAAAAGATAATGGAGAGGTACATGTTATGGTTTCGCAACTTCTACAAGGTGCCCCAGTATAATTGCAATGTTGATTTCTTAGAGAGTAATAATTATGCTAGCTGACTGAAATATGTAATGCACTTTGTATGTACTGCCATAATGTGTAATAGCTAAATTAGTATGAATTTCCCCAACTATATATATCTGGCTAATGTTTACCGCGATCGAGCTGCTATATATATGTTCTTGAGTTAATCTATGTATCTGGCTGCTGAATCATGATTATGTGTCATGTCAGCTATGATCGAGGAATTAGCATGCTATTATTTAAAATGGTTTACGGAGATGGTCAATTTAAAAATCTACTTCGAGACACACTAGTTTGAAGACGGTCTTTGTTAGAATCCGACTCCGATCGCCTCACTATTGGAGACGGTTCCTAGTAGAGTTCCTAGTATAGGTCGTCTGAGGTTAAGGAGTTCTTGTAAGAGGTCAAAAATATTGGACATCTCTAGCTCGTAAGTGTTAGAGGCTTTTTTCCTTTTTCCACTGTCTAAGGTCACGTATCTTCGGCGGGAAGAAATTTCCCGACCGTATAGTTGGTACCGCCTTAGATAATAAAAAATCTATAGTCGGTTCGCAACTATACAGCGGGATCTATACGATCCGCGCTCATATAGTTGCTCGTTAAGCTTGGCGGATAGAGTTTTTGACCCCCCTTTTAAGGACGATTGCATCTAACCTTTTTCATTAAGTGCAACGAAGCCATGTAGCCTTTCCATGTCAACAAGATTTGGAGGAAGAAGGAAGAGAATCCCCTGAATAGGATCGAGGGGGAGGAACCAAAAGAAACATCATCGTCATCCATCTTGGAGATCAAGCCTCTCCCAAATTGGGAGGACATGTTCCCACAAAGGATGGAGATGATGAGGCAAGCAGATCAGCGAAGGAGCAAGGATGAGTATCTCCCTAATCCTTACCGTCACAACATAGGATCTTATTATAAACCTCCTCTTAGTTCGCAACCTCTTAAACCCAAGAAGGTGTGGCAAGATGAGATTCATGATAAGATCTATCAATTGGAAAAAGCTTCAAAAGCATGTGTTGAAACTATTGGAGAAGGGATTGAATCATACTGGATTATGAGCAAAGACCATGAGAAAAAGGTCAATGACATAGATGGTAGAGTCGGTTTCTTAATCAAAACTGTTTTTGAGTTGACAGATGAGAAGAAATTCCTCCAGAGGAAAATTTTGAAGCTTCAATATGACATGGCCAAGCTCAACATCCACCTCGCAAGCATAGCCAAAGATAGCAACCTAGGAGAATAAGGCAATACTCTTCCTACCCAGGAAGAGGAATAGGTACCGGCAAGGAGTTATTTGATCTCACCTGGCTTGATTCCAAGCTTATCAAGATCTCTAAAACCTTGTAATCAATCTTATAATTCTATTATTTTTAGTTTTGCATTAGTTCGAGTTGAGAAATAAAGATTGCATCATTAGAATTCCCTTCAAGAATAGTTAATCTAATTTATGAAATTCTGAGTTTATTATAATACATGGAGCATTACTAAGTTTGAGTTTGTCTTATTGAATATATGAATGTCTTGAATATGGTTTTACTTGCACTTCATGATAGCAATAGGAGTCTTCCACACCATTAGAATTAACGGAACATATAAGGATAATTTGATCAATATGTTGTAGGTCAATGGTTTGATTTACAAAAGGAGATTATCTAACTAATTAAGATGAAAAAGAAAAACCTTGGACAAAGGAGAAGTTATAAGTGCTATCAAATAGAGTGAGAACGCGTTGAGGTAGAATATTCAAGATAAAAAGATGCTTCGTATATATTTGGAATTTGATAATTGAGATCGTTGAACTTTGGAACTAGTACATGAAGTGGAATATATGTCTACCTCCTTTGCACAAAACTTAAACAAAAGTGTGAGTATGAAGATACAGAAAAAGAAGAAAAAGAACAAATATGAAGAAAAAAAAATCGAGTGTGCAAAGAGAAAATAGACATATACCACTATATTGTAGTAAGACAAAGAGATGTTTGAGATTTTGAGTCCCAATTGAATATGCCAATCCTAAAACACTTGGGACTACCTCACTAACTCATTCGGTTTAACCGAACGCTTTTACATCATGTTGATAATAATCTTTTGTGAATTGTTAATTACTAAAGGTGTGGAAGCCTACTAATATTTTTCGGATGGTTCGACTAAGGTACTATTCGTGAATTTATTTATATGTATCCTTTATGATAAACACATGCTGCAAGTGTCTCATTTATTTTATCGACTCGGCTTCATGAATATGAGGATAACATCCATTAAGCTTGGGGAAGTTGGTGAGTGCATATTTGCATCATGTTTTAGATTATTATTTTTGCATTGCAATCATAGGATCTTGGTATTTTACGGCGTTCGCACACAATTTATATGTTTATTTTCACTAGGAATAGGACAGATGATGGATCCGATGGACACAACTCTTGGACCAATTATATTGGAGTGAAAAGGAGCCAAAAATAACGCAAATCGCTTATTTGGGAAACATTAATAATACTAGAAGAAACCCCGAAGAGATTGGAGGATACAGAAGAGTTAACGACCAACTCCACGGCGGGAAAAGTTTTTCGGCTGTATAGTTCCCGTCATATAGCTGGCATCGACACTGCCTCCTCAAATAGTTTCACCCCGTGCAACTGGATCGGAGAGACGACATACAGAACACCCATAAATCGCCAAAATCCTCACCTCTGGAAGGGATATGGAGGGGGAACTTGCCCTAGGGATCCACCTTCGCCCTAAGAAAATCTGGGAGGCCAATGCATCAATCTCCATCTTCATCTACCTCTACATATTCATCACCACCATCATCTCCATCCATCCCATCTAGATCTTGTTGTAATTCTTGCACTAGTTGTGGATTTATAAAAGTACTATTCATCGATAATCGTTTCCATTATCATAGTTATGATGTTGTTTGCCTCCATGTCTGAGTATATCATTAGTTCTTGGGGAGATGGAGAAACCCTAGTATATGATTGAGATGAAATAGAGATTATTATGTTATACATCACCATGTGTATGTGTTAATTGTCTTCATCTTGTTGTTGGGATTTATGCACCTCCTTAATATTTGCCTCTCATGAGTACTTGATGAAGGAGATTACTTGTTGGTAGACAGAGGGATGGTAGCACTTACTGTGACTATGAATTCATTGTCATCCTTTACGTACTAACTTGGGGAATCAAGGAGAACTCATCAAGTTATGTCCATGCCACGGGAGAAATCCCTTAATAGCGCAGTATCACGATGGTTGTCGGTTATTTTCTGCTGTGGTTATGACAGATGATGTGAGTAGTGATTGCTGCCTATTCATCCATATATGCAGCTCCTCCCACATACATGCACATCATGATAATATTAGTTATAATAATATTGATCACTTAGTCTAGATTGCTAGCGGTTTATCCACCACTCCCCGAGAGCGCCTTTTTTCCTATTGTAATTTCAATCTTACTTACACACACGATTACCATTTTCCGCATTAAGTTTTACTTCATTTAACTTTACTATTTCACTCAACCAAAAACCTAAAAACAATTCTACCTTTCTTGCATCTTATAATTATTCCTTAAGTACTTTGTTTTGTTTTAATTAAAAGAATTTTAGTCTTTTGCCTACTTCTCCATGTGGGATTGATATCTTTATTTCAAAACTAGCTACAAACGATCTATGCACTTGCAGTCATCAGGCTGATTCGGCCTGACCTGGCCCATTGAGTTGGGTCAAACCCTGAGCCGTGCTGGGCTGTCCCCGTGCTGGCCCAGTACCCCATCTCTATCTTTTCCTCTATCGCGCACAACTTGAGCTTCCTCCTTGTTGGCGATGTGGTGCCGCCGCTGTCGCCGCGTTCAATTACGGCCACCTATGGCCTCCCCGACCACCACCGTGGTGCAGGATGAGGCAGTCGACAATGCTCTATCAACTAGTCTAGCTTGATTTGATGCTTGAGCTCTCCCCTGACCATTTCGTGTCCTTCTAGATGCCTAGGGTTTGGATCCCGCCTGTGGTTTGGTGCTCCGATGCTTCCCCGGTGCTTTGGTGTCTAGATGGTGTCGCCCCCTCCTTTGGAGCCCCCATGACCGCGGCTTGGTGCGGGTTGCAGCGCCCTTTGGGTTCTCCCCGTGCCGTCGTGCTTGTCTCCGACTCTGGCTACTCTGCCTCCTCTTCTAAACTTAGCGAGGACCTTTTGTAAGTTCACCTGCTCTCCCTTCTTACTCTCTATGTCTCTCTAGATACCCTATGTGTCCTTGCAGTGAGGAATCCCTAATTAGGGTTCATCCCTTGTGTTGGGGTTCTTCCCTTCTTGATGTGGTTATCAAAGATAATGAAAATTTCTTTATGCATATACCCGATGTAACTAGGCTATGTAGAATCAATTTATATGTTGAGTTTGGGATAGATGATAGTGGCCCAAGAAAGTGAAATATTGTTTGAAATTTCACTTACTGTCAGTTACTAGATTTATGATGCTATGAGATGAATCCATTGGTTATGATTGAAATGCTTCAATACTAATGCATTATACTTGGATATCTATTCAAATGCTTCTGATGAACTCTGATGATAGTATTTTTAGATAAACAGAATTGATTCCTAAATTGCTATTTTAGGAAGATGATTGATAAACTCTTTGAGAAGATTTGGCTATGAGATCTCTTTGTAGAATTTACATAGTTAGGATGGATCTTTGTGACACCTTCATTTGAATGCTACACAAAATTCATTATGTTGCTAAGTTACTTTCTAACTGTATTTTGGAGTAGCTTTGTATTTGTGAGATCTTGGAAAACTCCACTAAATATAGTGTTACCCTTATTAATTCCATTTGGCCTATGATGTTGGTCTGAAGCCCATCTAGTGTAAGAAAAGATGTTCTTTACGTGCTGTCCATTATCTTATGCGTTCTATGATCAACATATCATGCCTTTCCATGCATACATATGTATATATAATGATTAGGACATAGATCTAAGGATTTGAGAGATACCATGATTCTAGACTAGATTGTGGTAGCCTGTGTCCTTGTGCTGGAGTTGCCTTCTCTTATATAACCAATGGTGGTTTTCTCCTTGATCTTCTGTTCTTGCTTGGTGATGTTGTACTTGGCCTTGTCCTGCTCCTCCTAGTGATGTTGCTCCAGGCTCCTGCGTGCCCTTGCTGTCCACCTATTCCACCCCCTCCATTAGGTGATCATCTTGGATGGTTTCTTGGTGGATTGTTGTGGTGAATGGTTATTTGATGTTGTGGAAATCTGGCAAGTACTGGTGATGGTTAATTTTGTGTTCTTGAGTGAGCTGCCTCACTATGCTCTTTTCCTTTGGATCAGATCAAGTGAATTTTATTCACTGCCCCTTCCTTTTACTATTTTCTGCTCTGGTGAAACTTGCCCCTTTACTTGCCTTATGAGGTTGTTCTGAAGCCCTTTGATTTAAAAGAACAGATACTTCACATTGGTGAAACTTGCCCCTTTTTATTACTCAATGAGGTAAAATGAACAATTCATTTCACTGTTCAAGACTGAGAGTAAAACTAACAAAAACTAATTTCTTTGATTTCTTATTTTCTTTGTTTTGGAGGTACATAAGTCCTAATGATCAAGAGAATTAGATAGATATTGATGGCTGTGATAATACAACACCTTTTATCTATATAAATTGTGTCATTTTCCTATCATATCATGCTCCATCTAACTATTGCTATGCCTAATATGCATGATTACTTGTTTTCATTAAATTCAATATGAGCTTTGCATAATTAGTAGTTTATTAGTATTTTGTTAGTTTTCCTTGGATTTTTTTTGTGTTTAGGTTTAAGGAAGAATAAAGGAATAAAGCCTAGGGAAGGAAGTCATAAGGATGCAATATGGAGGAGCTATAGGCATCAGACTAAGCCATTTGAGAGGTCAGAAATGTGAATTTTTCCACTTTCTCAAAATGAAAATCGAAGATCATGTGTTTGTAGCCCTCTTCGAGACTAATCCAACGAGCCCAAGAACACGCAAAACGGAGTTCGTATGAAGAAATCGTGACCAAAACACTAAAGAGTACAAAAGTTCAACGACCAACTATACGACCAGAGAAAATATTCTAACCATATAGTTGCGCCCGTATAGTTGCAAAAAGGGTCAGAAACAACGTGATTTCGCCCCCCAGAAGCTCCAGAACTTTCCCTAAGTCATACGACGGTATTAGGGGAACCCTAGGGAACCCCCAAGGGAGAGGAATGAACCCACCACCAACACATCTATCAGATCTCGATCCAATCTCCATCATCCACCACCAAGGCGGAGCCCTGCCGCCATAGCCAGCCACCAAGATCCAATTAATCTCAACCTTGAAGGAAGGTCGGGGAAGAAGACCAAGAGGAGGAGGCGCCACCATCGCCGCCGTCACGCCATCACCATCTCCATCACCGCTGCTCCTTCTTCTTCCCCCATTATGGTCTCTGTGATGGGTTGTAATATGGCTTGATCTCCCTTTTATTAATGTTATGATGATTTGAGAAATGAAGTGTGGCATGTTCTTGTTAATTAATATGTTTGTGCTTTCTCTTTACATTGTTCTATTCATGATATTATTCTAGTTATTGTAGACGTCTGATCCATTGTTGAGGAATTAGATAGGGATTCACGGTGTTGTCACAAAACTTAATATTAGTCTTTACTCTTCCAAGGGTAGAACTAATAGGCTATTTGATATAAGTGGGTCTGCGGAGGCAATAGCAGCTTAGGATGCACCGCCCATTAAGATTCAATTCCCCAATATCACTCATGATTTAGATAGGTATAGTATTGCAAATTGTTTGACCCCATAGTGTCATTCGGGATATCTTGTGACGAGCACATTTGCCAAGGAGTACGGTTGTCCATAAAAGTTAATACATTTTGTCTGGTCTTGTTTCCTTAATACACCATTTGACTACCAAATCAAAAGAGGGTGTAGACAGTTGAGTTGTATGGTTGGAGACATTCAGGATATCTTGTGACCAACACATTTGCCTAGGATTACGGTTGGTGACAACAGTACATGAGGGACCGCAAAAATAATAGTTAATAGCTATTCCATAAGAATTTATCATACACACCGGTATACACAATATTAATCAAGAAATCATAGCATTAATATTTCATCTCATTGCATTCACCTCTTTCTAGTTTTACTTTTGTTCTAGTCTTCTTGCAGTCCTAGTAGTAGTTGTTACAAATCATATTAAATTCATTTATCCTAGTAACTTATAGAATAGGCTATTTCCAAACCATGGTTTGGGTGCGAATGTGACCGCACTGGCAACGTGGCTGCGGGATCGTGTTGTTTCTGTTCGCCGAGCTCTCATCAGGACAAACTCTTTAAATATTTGCTCCTACAAGTCCTGCAATAACCTTGTTGTTGGTGCAGGAACCCAGTCATCAAATTGGCGCCATTGCCGGGGAGCAAAGTGTTCGGTTATTACCTATCTACCCGCACATAGTTTATTTCCATTTGTTTCAGTTATCTTACTACTTTCTTTTATATTGAAAACAATAAAAATTTACAAAACCAAAAATTTATAAAAACAGTTGCTACTAATCATGTCTTCCGAGATAAATTATGTTAAACTAATAATACAAGAATTAGAGGAGATATAGGATTCAAATTTATCCAGCCTGGTTGCTAGATATGATCTGATAGAGAAAATGCTGAACCTATTGGAAGGGTATTCATTATGGTTGCATGTTAATGATGGATCTTATTGCACAAATGTAAAACAGATGACCACCTTAATTTTCAATGTAAGTGTTCCAACAATCCTACTCTAGAAAATTATAATAGTGATAAATCATATGCTAGTTTGGAAGTATTAGAATACGTTCTTTTCAAAGGTGCATCTGAAATGGTATTTACACTAGGAAGTATTGATGTTGAGTGTGAAGCACTTGATGGAGTTTTTAATTTAGTGTACCTCATATTACTTGTTTGTGAAAATAATTTAAGTAATAATGCATTGGTATAATATTATTTGAGCGGTCTAAAACCGCCATGGAGAAAGATAACCTTTTGCAGGACTTACTAAAGAGCGGAGATGAAAAGGAGCACAAGGAAGTGGAGGAAGAACGGATTGATCACCCGCTCATACCTTCAACTCCTACTTTTGATTCTATCATTGCTATTAATACACTAGTCGATGAAATGGAGGAACAAAAAGATGAGGTTGACAAAAAGAGTCACACTATAACATTTGTTTGTGATGCCTCTCACTCTATTAGTGATTTTTATGATGCTAAAACTGTTGATAATTTTTCTGAGGAGGCCTTGTGCCTAGACACTCATATGGAGAGCATTAATAATAATGAACTAGAGATAGAATCTTGCTATACTAACATGGAGGGTCCTGAACTCCTGCTATGAAGGAAGAGTATTATGAAGTGTTCCCCTACAAAGGTAACCAAAGTAAATATTTAAGAATTATAGATGAATCTCCACCCCTATCATTGCAGCTATACATAGAGGCATTTTCACCAAACATGGTGCATCAACACTCACTTGAAAGAGAGAACTTGTTTATCTACATGATCCCGATGCACAGTAAGTGGGTACGACTCCGACCGAACTCTACTCTACGATGCTCCAGCAAGCTGGTATGTACAACCTCACCTCGAGTCGATATCCCTTGGGATCCAGGTGGGTAATGTATGGATCATCCTAGCCTGGCTTTATGGCTTTAAAGAGAGCGCTTCCCGGGAGGCAACCCAGAAGTTACTAGGTGTCTTTCTTAGTTTTGTGTGTTGAGTAGTCTAGTTGCATTCATGTTGCATTGGCACTTTTATTCTTCACATGTCTTGCTATTAGAGTAATATTGTGGTAGTTTTCAAAAGATAGAATTTATTTTCACTACATTATGTGTTTCATAAACTCGGTAAAAAAAGGAAGAGAAAATCAGTTTCAGGTGAATCCTACAATTATATGTATTTGTTGGTCGAAAATTAAAGTTTTTATTTTACCGTCAAAACATGGTGTTTATTAAGTTTCAGGTTAATAACGAATTATCAAAGAAACATGTGAAGATTGGAGTTAACAGAAGGTTTAACAACCAACGATATGACGGGACCTCTTTGGTCCGGCTGTATAGTTGCAGCCGTATAGATATGGACGCCATCTACCCTTCGATGTTCAAGGTACAGTAAGTTTAGCGACCAACTATACGGTGGGACCTTTTTGGTCCAGGTGTATAGTTGCACCCGTATAGTTCGGAAACCCCCTCAAACGCCAACTAGAAGGTAACCATTGCTCAAAATTTTATTCTTTCTTCTTCCTTCTTCTTCTAAAAACGCCGAAACACCACCAGGGAGCTTCTCCCATGTTTTAGAGAAGCCGAGCATATGTAAGCAATAAAGTTCTATCTCAGAAATTCCTTAAGTTGTAATTATCTTTAGTATTTCATGCTTTATTTTTGTTTTCTTTCATTAGTTGGGTGAACGAACTTCGTTCGTACACCAAACCGTTGCCTTTTATTTTCTTTTTTTTGTGTTATTTTCGCAGGGACTTGAACCTTATGTGACGATGTGTATGGTATTGCCAACCGTGGAAACACTCGCATAAGCCACTTGGTTGCTTCAATTCAACATTCCTACCTATTAATGTCTGGTAAAACCTTCCAACTCAAACCTCTTTTAAATAAGCACATAGGGGCTGCACACTCGTGTTTCATATTTTGTCTCACTTACACTTCGTCATAATCTAGGAGAGGGCACTTATAGAACTAGTTTGTTGACTTAAGCGTGGTGTTTAGGTTGATGAATCGACTAAGTGGGACTTGTATTTTTATCACTTATGAGCTAAACCCGTGTTTTAAAAAACACAAAAATATTTGGTCTTCTTTCTAGTCTTGTTCCTACCAGGTTCTTAAGGAAGGTATACACCGGATCATGAAGCATTCATTGAAGCAAAGGTTCTTTGTCCATCAAAGTAGAGGTTAAAAGCACCTCAATGGTA
The DNA here is from genome assembly GCA_030063025.1 of Avena longiglumis. Taxonomy (NCBI): domain Eukaryota; kingdom Viridiplantae; phylum Streptophyta; class Magnoliopsida; order Poales; family Poaceae; genus Avena; species Avena longiglumis. The sequence goes on from CP125977.1 coordinate 523,252,135, forward strand.
AAGTGTGTCACACTTGCTTTAACTTAATCTTGGGGAGGTAACCACTTCTTATACTCTCTTTTGGTAACTGCATTTTCTCTTTTGTTTTCATGATCTTCTCAAGTTGGTATTTGAAAAGTTCTTAGCTTCGGGACGTTATTTTGCATGCGTAGAGTCTCGTGCAATGTTCTTTTTCTTAAAAACTTTTCATGCTATTGTGTATCCCTTTGTTTTTAAATGCATGATTAGGTGAGGTTTTGTTCATATTTATATAAGGGATATACTTACTCATCTTAGGACCCATAGGAGACAAGCCATAGCTTTGATGCATCTTGTCCAACTTTTATCTATCTTGTGAAAAATATTGTGATCCTCTAAATATACATTGCCATGTTATCTACATCGAGTAAAAAATATATATAATAAAGAAGTTCTTTGAAACTTGCTAGTTGTCACTGTTCAGAATTGTCTTAAGTAAATGGTTATGGAGTAGGACGACCCCATAGTATTGGAAATGATGGTCTTAATAGATGCTTACTAAGTGAGTTGTCAAATAAGAAATGATGTTTGATAGTTTCGAGATGACATATGCCAAAATTTTGTCTTGGAAATCAAAGTGAGATATTGCTTGATGCGTGTCTTGCGCCACTGTCGCACTACATGGGATGCTAACAACTCCGCTGGCCTTTGGACAATCCAAAAAGACGAAACTATTGAAGTTTAGTTATGAGTTTCCCAACATATGTAGCAAAAATGATATATTTGGGTATGCATTGGTATTCTCATGGGCTTGCGTTAAAAGCAAAAGTTGGAATACTCCTCTTAATTTTATGAGAAATCATTATACCGAAAAGGGAAACCTTGGTAATGGTCACGAGTGTCCTTCCTAGCCTACACAGTCTTGACTGAACATACACCACTCTTTTGGCATGGTCTCGTTACTAAGAAATAGATTTCCTATGAGATCAAAAATCAAAGTTTGCACTTGAGAGACTTTAATAGATGGCATGAGTGGGAAGCATTGGAAAAATCTATCTGTATTTATGATTGACAACTAACTGTGTTCAGCTTTGCCTTATACAAATAAAAATACAAAAATACAATAAAGTGCGTATAGAAGGATCACAAGTTTACTTGCAAGATAGATTTAACTTTGACATGGGGCATAGAAGTTTTTGAATAATCTCTAGTGGTTTGGAATAATATAAATGATCTTATATTGCATTGTATGACTATGTGCTCTCTTGCTTTGAGCTTGCAGGAAAAACAAGGATACAATGCATTGATTTTCAATGATAAGCAAGATCACATCCATTAAGTTATCGTTCCCTTTTTGCTCAAGGACGAGCAAAATCTAGCTTGGGAAAGTTGATGGCTATGATAATACGACACCTTTTAGCTGTACAAATTGTGTCATTTTCTTATCATATCATGCTCCATCTAACTATTGCTATGACTGATATGCATGATTAATTGTTTTCATTAAATTCAATATGAGCTTTGCACAATTAGTATTTATTAGTATTTTATTAGTTTTCCTTGGCTTTGGTTTATGTTTAGGATTAAGGAAGAATAAAGGAATAAAGCCTGGGGAAGGAAGTCATAAGGATGCAATATGGAGGAGCTATAGGCATCAAACTTAGCCATTTGAGAGGTTGGAAATGTGAATTTTCCACTTTCTCAAAATGAATATCCAAGACCATGGGGTTGTAGCCCTCGTCGAGATGAATCAAACGAGCCCAAGAACACCCAAAATGGAATTCGTATGAAGAAATGGTGAGCAAAATACTGAAGAGTCCGAAAGTTTAACGACCAACTATACGACTGGAGCAAATATTCCGGCCATATATTTGCGCCCATATAGTTGCAAAAAGGGTCGTAAACGACGGGATTTCACCCCCTAGAAGCTCCAGAACCTTCCCTAAGTCATATGACGGTATTGGGGAAACCCCAGGGCACACCAAGGCCTAGATAAAGGAGGGAGGAGTCAAGGGAGAGGAACGAACCCACCACCAACACATCTATTAGATCTAGATCCAATATCCATCATCCACTAGCAAGGCGGAGCCCTGCCGCCATAGCCAGCCACCAAGATCCAATCTCAACCTTGAAGGAAGGCCGAGTAAGAATACTAAGAGGAGGAGGCGCCTCCATGTGCCGCCGTCACCGTCGTCACGCCATCACCATCTCCATTACCGCTGCTCCTTCTTCTTCCCCCATCATGGCCTCCATGATGGGTTGTAATATGGCTTGAACCCCCTTTTATTAATGTTATGATGATTTTATTAATTGAAATGTGTTGTGTTCTTGTTAATTAATATGTTTGTAAGGTTCCCAACCTTTAATAAGGTAGAGATCCCTATTTTTACAATGCTAGTCCCTGGATCAATAGCTAGCATCCACAGTTAAGATGTAATATCAAGAAACAAAGGTCATAATACAACTTTATAACCAGGACTAAAATAATTCACTACATCTTACATAGATCATTTGTCTATCACATTACAATGCATCGGAATATCTATATAGCATGGAGTCCTTCATCTTCAAAGTGCCACAGGCAATCATGTTGGTTGTATACTTGTAATCCTATTCAACACACTTCACTAACATCAAACAAACCTGCAACATAATAAGTTGCAGCCACAAGGGTCAATACATTTGAATTGTATTGGCAAGTTTCACTACTATGTAGAAATAAGTGGATCCTATCATTACATGCATATTTGGCTAAGTAGGGTTTAGGCTCTTTTGCAGAAAGCAATATAGTTTTATCCTATCTTTTCAAAACAGTTTTGATCTTTTGTCAAATCTTTCTGAACTCCTTGGAAAACTCCAAGTGCTTATAATCCCTTGTTTTCACCATCAAGTTTTAACTTTGAGAAATTGGAATGTCGAGATCTTTCATAGCTTCAGGCCTTAGTTGCTCAGTATTGTCCATAACCGGGGACACGGCTAAGTACTTAGAATTTGATCTTCTGCAGAAGTTGTACACTTTACCCACATGACACAATCTCGTCTTGATGCCACTAGTGGCCGCTGGATAAGTACTCACCAAGATGGAGTACTGGCAGATCGAGAATGTGACAAAGTCTTTCCATAGAAGTCCTCCCAATACACAATGCTAGCTTGTCTACCAGGCACCAATGTAGGGATATATTTCCCTTACACAATTCTAGTTAACCTGAAGATGCTAATGCATGGGTCTTCCACTATGTAGTTGACTAAGCAAGAGCCCATTTAGCATGTGGTTGTACACGGAAGCCACTATACGAGAAACATGTTCAATCTCTAAGTCCCTGGGTGGTTTTCTTCTAGTGCACACACAAAAAGATAGCCATATAAACATGGTTCCTTTTGTTGCCACCTTGTCCAACCTTGAGTATCCTTTTCCACCCAGGTGGTTCATTGAGTACTTGTTTTATTATATAAAACATATATCTTTCCAACACTTCATATAATCATAACATGTATCCCATCCCAAATATATAGGAGGGCTAAGCTTGCTACAACTACAATGTTTTCACTTAGGAAGATATAAGGGTATCCTATTAGGATTTAGCATAGCATAAAATATAGTAATCCTTATCATGCATGTTACAAAAATCCACTAAGTTCAATGAAAATAGTAGGACTTAGATGATAGTCTCACTTGCCTTTTTAGTAGAGAATGTTGGTTCACTTCTTGATCTTGCAAATATCACACTCTTCTAATTTCACTACAATTCAATCAAGCAAACACAAATTCAACTAGCATTCAAACAATTTATCACACATAAAATAATGGAAACAAGGCAATGCATGCAAGCATGCAAAAGATAGTTTTATTTAGAAAAGTGGTTTCTACTAGGCTCTAAACATTTTAAAACTCAAAGTGGTCATTTACAAAAGTGGTAAAACCATTTGCAAAGGGTTTTATCTATAAACTGTTTTTAAATCAAATTAATATTTTATGTGGTTGAAAATGCTTTTAGCAAAGCAATATTCTTTAAAGGGTTCACCAAATATGTTTTTAACCTCAAAACTTAGTGTTTAGGGTCAGAAGGTTTGAATCAAAACATTTCCCAAAGGCTTTACACAAAAAGTATTTTTTTAATAAATAAACATTATTTTTATTTGACTAGTAATGCTTTAAATCAAAGATTTACTCTTTAGCTTTACCAAATACATTTTCAAATCCATGAGTTGGTTCCTACGGTCAGTAGGTTCACAACAATCCATTTTGCAAAGATTTCACCTTAAAATTATATCTAGAACAATTTTTATATTCAAACTATGCCTACACAAGTTTCTGCAAATTCAACCAATTTTCCATAAGAAAAACATTAAACAAAGTGCATGGTTGGGTAGTATTTGTCTTGCTGATTCCATTGATATAAAATTTGCAAAATTTGGACGTGTAGAACTAAAGTTATGAATTTTACAAGTTTGCAACTCTAATAGAACATTTTCTATTTTTAAATCTAAACCAGTGCCACGCGTCATGTTCTTACGGACGATACCGTTTCGCGTGGATCGCTTGATTCTAGCCGTCAGATCTAAAGTGCATCGCACGGTGCAGAACCAATCTTACCTCTTCGTCTAGTGGATCTATCGTAGCTGACAGATCTAAATCCTACGGTTCCTAGCAACTAGCCAAAGACGGGCGGCGGCCTTGGCAGCGAGGCGCTCTGAATACGGCGGTATGGCGAATCTAGGAAGCGAGAGGAGGTTTGGGAGGTCTCACCGGGTTCGCAGGATCACGGTGATGCTCGAGGTGGCCGTAGAAGGGGCAGGGGCGTCCGGAGATGATGGCGATTCCTCGCTGGAGCTAGTGTCGGCGTCGGGCACGTCCTGTTGTCGACGGGGACGGGGCTGCAGACCATGAGAAGGTGATTGGGAGGGATCATTAGACTCGCGTGAAATCGGAGAATATCTGAGGGTCCTCGAGAGACAGAGGGGGGGTCAGGGTTCACCTGGGGAGGTCGCCGGAGTTGGGGAGGTCCACGGTGGTGCTCCGACTTCGAAGTTGCCGATCCTATGGTGCATGCGCGAGCAAGTGAAGGGTACTGGGAGATGCGCCAGGAGGTGGGGAGAAAGTCTGCGTGCAGTGGGAGGCGAGGCGCGACGAAGTGTGGCCAGAATCGGTTGCGAAGATCGTCGGAGGCGGCGGCGGTGCAAAAGGAAATTGGGGTAGCCTGGTGGCTCTCTGGCAGCGAGGTCTGAGGGGAAATGGCGAGGAGGAAGAGGTGCTTAATAGGGCGTGGTCGCGAGAGGAAATTACTACGCCATCAACGCGTATTGACGCCGGCAATCAATCGGCAACAACGGCAGGGGTGTGGTCGCGGTGAAGACGACGATGAGGTGGCGTGTGGGGTCCGGCTGGCAGTGAGAGAGAGGGGGCGTGGGGTCCAATCGTTAGTGTCTGTGTGTGTGAGCTTCTCAGTAAGAAGAAAATGGTTCGGGTGATAGGGAGTGGGCTGCTGGGCCAGATGGGCTTGGCTGTTTTGATTCATTTTTTTTCTACTGATTGCTTTTTCTTTTTCTGTTTTGAATTTCTGATTTTATTTTCATTCAAACAATTCAAACACCAATTCAAATCAAACCACCACCAAACTTTAGGTATAGTTTAATTCTATTTAACAACATAATCCAAAGTCCAAAAATAAAAAAATTCTTTTATTCTTTTTAGGATCTATTAATAATTAAATAGATAGACCTTAGTCTTAAATTCAAATAGGTTTTAATTTATTTTAAAACTCTATCTTGAAATCTAAATAATAACAAAACCTTTTCAGTAGTTTTCATTTGAAAATATAAAACACTTGGAATTTTTATTTAAAATACTTTAACAAGTTTTGGTGTTTATTTAAAATGGAAAAGCCTTTACTTAAATAAAATTGGATATTTATAAATCCTTATTTTTTTAAATAAACCTTTACTCTTTTAATCAAACAAAATATTTTATTTCAAAAGCTTGGTCAAGGTTAAATTTGGCTCTATAAAATAATCCTTATTTAATAATTCCAACTTTGCTTATCAAAACCAAATCTTTTTATTTAAAGTTCCAAAAATAGTGATTCCAACTATTATAACTTTATTTATTATTTGTTTAACTTTTTAAATCCCTTTAGGATTCTATTGGACCAAAATAGGTTTTGATGCTTCCAATTGGAATCAAAAAGTTTCTTCTCACCCTAAAAATTATCAATTGTTTATTTTGTTTAATTCTTTTTCACATTTCAAAATTTGGAAAAAATTTGGGATGTGACAGTTTACCACCCTTAAAAGAAATCTCGTCCCAAGATTTGGGAAGGCTAGGGTTACAAGTTGGCTTCAAGGCAACTAGGGTACTACCACCCTTAAGTGGAGTAGCGTGCTAGGGCTTCTTGTCGGCGTCCAGGGCTACTGGTAGATGACCATGAGCGGTGGCGCGGATCTTGGCGCTCGCCAGCGACGAGGGTGCGGCCACCGAGATGCTTGCAGCATCGGAAGGTAGGCTTCGACGCGAGGAAGACGACGAACAGACCACGCGAAGGGGTACGGGCCGGTCGTGGGCTGCAACTGAGCCAGGTGGGCCGTAGCAAAGGGAAAGAGGAAGCTGACTGCTGCTGCTTGTGGGCAACAGATAAGAAGGAGGAAAATGGGCCACGGTCCAGAAACAATTCCCTTTGTTTTTTCCTTGTTCTTTTCTTTTTCTATATTCTGTTTTGTATTTTACTTTCAGATTTGTATATTACTTATTTGTTTGAAATTTTCTATTAAATTTTATCTGTTAGATAATTGCAGCAATACTAAATGTACTAAGTATTATTTTGGTGAATTTTTATTGTGTAATGTCATTATTTCTTTATTTTCTTTATATACATACCTTTCCATTTAATATTGGTAAGGGCTTTAGATATAAATTTAATTTATCTAATATCCATAAACTTATTAAAGAATGCATTACTATTAATCCATGAGTTTTGATTTTTACCGATTTATAATATTAAAGAAACTTTAATATATATTGATCCTTAATTATTATTTGATACAAAAAGTTTTGAGTAATTAATATGGTTAATATTATTCTCATAAATTTAGGAAATAGCAATGTATAAATTTTATTATAACTAACATAGAAGTTAGGTTTTGAATTTCAATTGCTTACCCTAGGGTTTAGGGTTCTTAATATACTTATACTCTTTTGGTGATGTGAATAAAGATTAATGGCTAAACATATTGTCTTTATGTTTGTGATCTTTAATGGTATCACCCTTTTAAAATAAAAGTTATCTTCTTGGGATGAATTATGAGAGAGAATAGATAAAGATAACTCCTAAGCACATATGGTTATGATAATTGGAAATGACACAGATGTGCTGAAGTGATTTGCTATAGGAAAATATTCCTATAAAGCATTGTGTAAATAAGATGATTTATCCAACAGATGGGATGGATGTTAATCTTGGTGATAGATTTAGGGTTTAGTGTTTACCAAGAATTCCTACCTTCCATAATTCACAATCCTGGACTTCTAATTAAGGAATTCCTTTCCTAGATATACTAATTCTTCCTATCCATCATCATGTGTTAACATGATGAGCTTTACTTCACAAAATATTCTTATCCACCTTTTATTCTTCTAAATCCATTTATAATTCCAATGAGCTTGACACTGAAGCTTTCATAATCTTCTCATATCCATACTTGGTTATGGCAAACTATTCTACTACTAATAATCTCCAATCCAACAAGTGGTTACTTCTAACTCCATTCATACTCTTCCTTAATCATCCATCACTAACATTACTCCAATGGATGTATATAAATCAAATTCTACTTTCCTCAAAAGCTTATTATCTTTTTAAGAGAAATACACTACTTCAATAACTCCATGCTACTCTAGCTTCAAATTAATCGTACTATCTTATATCAACTTATCTTCAATATCTTATATTCAAACTTCACATCATATCATGGTGACTTGTCATGGCTTACCTAGAATAACATATCTATACTAGGGTTCAATCATGTTCTATCCACCAATGTCACTTATACATGATATAAGCATTCAATCTTGGTGACAAAAGCATGATCATTAGAATCCTTTGATCATTTATGGCTTAGGTTTCCAGTTGGCTAATCAAGTCCTTTATCAATACAACACTACAGTTGTATTATAATTATCTTCTCAGTGTATTTATCTGACTAAGAGGAATTATTCATTTACTATTCCTACTTCATTCAATAGGATTACTCCTGGTAACTTATCTTCAGAATTCATCCTTGTAAACATCTTTTTTACCATATTGATTTGATTTCCTCCAATCACTCCCATCCTATAGATGATATCTAAAACTAGCATCACCACTTACCTCTTATTACTTCTTATCTAAAGGTATGAAGTGAATGCTATGATAAGGACAAGAGTTGATAGGTCAAGAATTGATAGGTTAAGAAATGGTGAATCAATAGTTGATTACTCAACATTGATGAACAACAAATATAAGGATAGGATTCCATAAGGATTGATATGGAAAGAAAGATATATGGTGAATGATCTTGACTTGGTTTCTATCCTACTCAATCTCACTAAAGAGTTAAGGTTAGGTATTACCATGATTCTCATGGTATAAGTAGATGAGATTAAGATAGATCAAGAATTAGTTGCTACATTCTTATTACTTAAGTTATATTTATAACTTGGTATTCATGATTTGTGTAATGAATACTAGGATAATCACTTAAGGAACAAATATTAATCATGAAGCAATGTATTAGGGTTTAATTTTTATTACATTTGATCTACCCTTATACCAAATCTCCCTTACCCAAAATAAGGTTTTAGCAAAGGTCATATTGAAACTTATCGCAGTCAACTTGATGATTTACTTCAATTCCATCAAGTTGAGAGAAGCTTCAATCACTTCGACAAGTTTTGTTCAAAAGCGCGAAAATTATTCGGATTTTCTACGCATGAATGCAATGCACACATCTGTGTTGAGCTTATTTCTAAGCTCTAATGCTGGGATGTTACAGACTCTCCCCCTTAAAATAAACTTCGTCCTTAAAGTTCGTAAACTCTCATGTTTCGGGGTATGGAATTGTCCTGTATTGGTTACGATACGTCTCAGCTCCATGGTAACCTCAATGGGAATAATTTTAGTATCCCATATCCAGATCTTTTTCCTTGAATTCTCACCATACTTGGCAATTTTCAACTAGTTGTCTCCAATACTCCCAAATTCCTTTTACTTTACTCCCTTAGGAATATTTCCTTATTATACAATTCTTTAATTTATGTCTCTTATCTATTTCATTTCCCTAATTAGGTATCCTAATCCAATTCCCTTACTTGATCATCGAACTTCCTTACTGTATTATGCAAGGTCTAGGAAGTCTCACTAAAACAGGGTTTTAAATTTTATTAAACAATAACTATGGTCAAAAGACTAACTTTTGATTTGTTATTGTATGGTTCATAGTGGTGATCCTTACAAAGATTGGATTTGAACTCATTTAGTCCATACCCATTGGAATTTCTTGTTCCTCTATACCTGTCCAATTGGATGTGCTTTATTCTCTCTTATGAATCACTTAAGAGTTGTTTTTTCTAGAATTATCCTATTTAGATTAATCTATTTTACTACCTTCAAGTTTTTACTTTAATAGGCTTTAGATAATCTTTTATTATTACCTTAAGTACTTCTTCAATTACTATTTAATAATTGCATTAAGGTTTGAGTACTACTACCTTGAAATAAATTTTGATCTTTCATCTAGACATACTTCCGAAATGATGATTTATTTTAACCTTATTAAAATAAGGCTTAATGTTGTCATAGGCTAGTATTTCGTCTCCAACCTTTATTTGGAAAGTCAAATAACCATACTTCCACAAATTGTTTACTCTCCCCCTTAGGGTTTACTAATGGTCTCTAAACTACCTTATAATGTAACCATTGGCTTTATAACTAGAATGTAGGACTTTGTCTAGCTTATTCTCTACCTAGTTAGGGTCTCATGAAAGATTGTACGGTGCATCCACACAATTGTGGATCTCTGAAGTGAATCTTTCAGCATTGTTTGTCTTACTTATTATTTGGACATTTTCGCTTTGATAGGTCTGACTTTGCGAAGCGCCATGAAAGACGATCGCTTTAATTTTATACTCAATTATATCTTACTTAACTTAGGCCAAGGTTTATGCTCTTTATGCAATACTAAGATGATCTGATTAACCATGTCGACCAACACCGTCTGCGGACAATATACCAACTGTGGATCAGAATACCGACTATGGATCAAATACCAGCTACGGATCATCCTAGGTTGTAGGTATTACCCTACGGTTTCCGACGTACCACTGGCATTCTCTCTGAATTGTCAGAGCTTGAATACCATTTTGGTTCCAAAGCATCTTCGTTGTACTAACTCATGATGCTTTCATGAACTAGGTACTACTACTTCATTAATTCTTAGCAATATCACCTACTTTGATTGAACCTTAAGTTCATCACTTCTTGTTTCTCCTTATACTTCCTACATTAATCTTCCTTCTCATAGCTGGCTAAGAATGATCTGAGCTTGATCCATCCTCCAAATTGAGTTGATACTCCTTACACTTTGCTTCATTCTTCATGTAAGTCTTCATCTTGGTCTTTGGAAATCGTCACTCCCTTACACGAATTCCGTTTTCTATCTAGGTCTATAACATCAAGTAGTAACTGGATGTTGCTGTAGGGGTTCGTAGCATGGAAAACAAAAAATTTCTATCGCATGCAAACAAACAAGCCAGGATCTATCTACTAGATTGTAGCAACGAGTCGATAGATGAACTCACCCTCGAAGATTCCAAAGCGGTTAATGAGATCGGATTCTCGTGGGTGATGTAGTCGTACTCTTGCCGATCTCAAGATCGTGTAGACGATCCTTCCAGCGCCACATTCCCGCAGCGCTCCCGCAGTCGGTCACACGTTCGATACTCGATGAAGACCTTCCTCTCCCTTGTTCCAGCAGGCAGCGGAGGTTTTATCACTCTCCTCGCGATTCCGGCAGCACGATGGCGTGGTACCGGAAGTAGAGGGGAGATATCGCAGGGCTTCGCCTTAAGCCGGAGTGAGTATGGTGGAATATGAGAGAGGCCTCGATGATCTAGGTTTTAGACACACCAAGGAGAGAGGGCTAGGCCGACGGCTAGGGCTTGGGGAAGCTGAAGTCGGCGGCTAGGGTTTGCCCTAGGCGGCGGCAGCAGAAGGTGGTGGCGCCGGCGGTTTAGGGTTAGGGTTTGGAGGGTGCAAGGTGTAGGCTTGGAGGGGCAGCCCTGCCCCTCCTTATATAGGTGGAGGGGGTCGGCCAAGGGGAGTGGAGTCCCTCCCCAACTCGGCTTCCAAGGCCGGCGGTGGAGGGAGAGGGACTTCCTCCCCAAGTAGGTTTCCTACTCTCCCTCCACCAAGCAAACTTGCTGTTTGACTTTTCAAATTGGCGTTTGACTTTTCAAACTAGGGTTTGATTTATCCCTTTATTTTGCTCAGCGAGGACACCTAGTACATGATGCAACCATTCCAACTTGTAATGACACATTCATGTACCCTTTCCCTCCGGAGTGCCGGACATTTCGGAACCTTCTAAAACATTCCCGATGAAAACACCGGAACCATTCTCCAACCCCGAAATAGGACTTTCCTTATATGAATCTTATTCTCCGGACCATTCCGGATCTCCTCGTGATATCCCGGATCCCATCCATGACTCCGAACAACATTTGGTCTCTTACTCATCATTCCATAACTACTCAACAACATCGAATCCTAAAGTGTGTCTCCCTACGGTTCGTGAATTATGCGGACATGATCGAGACACCTCTCCGATCAATAACCAATAGAGGAATCTGGAAATTCATATGGCTCCCACTTATTTCTACGATTACTTTGCGATCGAATGAACCACTTACATACTATACCAATTTCCCTTTGTCTCACGATAGTTTACTTATCCGAGGTTTTGATCGTCGGTATCTCTACATACCTAGTTCAACCTCGTTACCGATAAGTACTCTTTTCTCGTTCCCGTGGTATGTGATCCCTTGTGAGCCAGTCACATGCTTGGATGCCATTCCACCGAGAGGGCCCAGAGTATATCTATCAGTCATATGGATGGACAAATCCCACTCTTGATTCATGTGTCTCAACCCATACTTTCCAAACACTCAATGCCACCTTTATAGCCACCCAGTTACGGTGTGGTGTTTGATGTCATCAAAGCATCCTTCCTGTGATGGTGATAAACATGATCTCATGGTCGAAGGAATTAGGTTACTATGTATCAGAAAGCATATAGCAATTGAACTATTTAAAATGACTTGATCTTTATGCTACGCTTATCTATAGGAGTATGTCCATCATACCATTCTCCTAATGATATGATCTTGTTGTTAATAACATCTCAATGTTCATGATAGGGAAACCACAATCATCTATTAACCAACAAGCTAGTATTATGAAGAGGATTTACTAGGGACTCTAATTTAGTTTACAAATCACACAAGTAATAATGTTTCCTTGTTAATGATCCAATGATCCAACAGCATATGCAATGTCGGGTCCAATGATCCACAGCGGATGTTTTTGACCGTTGTCCAATGATCCACTCCTGGATCACTTTGATATCTGCTAGTTAAACTAACAGCATATGCAATGTCGGGTCTAGTACATAGCATGGCATACATTAGAGATCCTATGGCTGAGGCCTATGTAGTCTTACTCATCCTTTCTCTATCTTCTGCGGTTGCTGGACTTTGAGTTTTACTCAAGGTCGTATTGGGCAACATGGGCAAGAACCCTTTCTTGCTATCTTCCATTCCAAACCTCTTTAGAACTTTGTCCAAATATGTACTTTGTGACAATGATATTAGGCGTCTCGATCTATCTCTATAAATATTTATGCCTACCAAGATCTTTCATTGAAAAACTATTATTCAAATATTCCTTAACACTATTAAGAAGGTCTACATCATTCCTAATCAACAATATGTCATCTACATATAGTATTAAGAATGCTACAGAGCTTCAATCCAAGCTTCTCCATAAGTTTGTATAAAACCAAAACTTTTGATTACCTTATCAAAACGTTGATTCCAACTTCGGGATGCTTGCTTCAATCCATATATGGACCTTTGAAGTTTGCACACCTTGTTAGCATCTTTAGAAACGACAAAACCTTTGGGTTGCATCATATACAACTCTTCATCAATGTCTCCATTGAGGAACGCTGTTTTGACATCCATCTGCCATATTTCATAATCATAATATGCAGCGATTGCTAACATAATCCTCACAGACTTTAGCTTTGCTACTGGTGAGAAAGTCTCATCGTAGTCAACTCCTTGAATTTGTCGAAACCCTTTTGCGACAATTCGAGCTTTATAGATAGTAACATTACCATCAGCATCTGTTTTCTTCTTAAAAATCGATTTGTTCTTGACAGCCTTCCGGCCATCTGGTAAGTCCACCAAAGTCCATACTTTGTTTTCGTACATGGATCCAATCTCGGATTTCATGGCTTCTTGCCATTTATTGGAATCTGGGCTCATCATCACTTCCTCATATGTCTCAGGGTCATCGGTGTTATCCACCAACATGACACTCATAACAGGATCATACCAATCAGGAGTGGTACGAGTTCTCGTTGACTTGCGAGGCTCTGTAGCAACTTCAACCGAAGTTTCATGATCAGCATCATTAGCTTCCTCTCTTACTGGTGTAGGCGCCACAGGAACTTCTTCCGGTGCTGCGCTACTCGCAAGTTCGAGAGAAGGTTGAACAAACTCGTCGAGTTCTACTTTCCTTCCAGTCACTTCTTTCGAGAGAAATTCCTTCTCTAGAAAGGATCCATTCTTGGCAACGAAGATTTTGCCTTCGGATCTATGATAGAAGGTATACCCAATAGTTTCCTTTGGGTATCCTATGAAGACGCATTTTTCCGCTTTGGGTTCAAGCTTGTCCTTTGTAACTTCTTTACATAGGCTTCGCAACACCAAACTTTAAGGAGCGACAATTTAGGTTTCTTCCCAAACCATAATTCATATGGTGTCGTTTCAGCAGTTTAGATGGTGCCCTATTTAAAGTGAATGCGGCTGTTTCTAATGCATAACCCCAAAATGATAGCAGTAAATCTGTAAGTGACATCATAGAACGAACCATATCTAAGAGAGTTCGATTACGACGTTCGGACACACCATTACGCTGTGGTGTTCCTGGCGGTGTCAATTGTGAAAGTATTCCGCATTTCTTCAAATGCTCGCCAAACTCGTAACTTAGATATTCACCTCCACGATCAGAACGTAGAAATTTAATCTTCTTGTTACGTTGATTCTCTACCTCACTTTGAAATTCCTTAAACTTCTCGAAAGTTTCGGACTTATGTTTCATGAAATATATATACTCATATCTACTCAAGTCATCCGTGAAGGTAAGAACATAACGATAACCACCGCGCGATGCTACACTCATTGCCGATGGAGACATAAAGATTTGCAAAGTACACACATATCTAAATGTGGCGGATTCGTTGACTAAACCTCTTCCGAGGGCAAAACATGACCAACACCAAACTGCCATGGGTGTTCGGTATATTACCATGTAATCTAGATTAGTTGACTCTAGTGCAAGTGGGAGACTATTGGAGATATGCCCTACAGTGTAAGGTTCCCAACCTTTAATAAGGTAGAGATCCCTGTGTTTACAATACTAGTCCCTAGATCAATATCTAGCATCCACAGTTAAGATGTAATATCATGAAACAAAGGTCATAATACAACTTTATAACCAGGAATAACATAATTTTATTACATCTTACATAGCTCGTTTGGCTATTACATTACATTGCAGCAGAATATCTATAAGCATGGGGTCCTTCATCTTTAAAGTGCCACAGGCAGACATGTTGGTTGTAGACTTTGTAATCCTAATCAACACACTTCACTAAATCAATCAAACCTGCAACATAACAAGTTACATCCACAAGGGTCAATACATTTGAATTGTATTGGCAAGTGATACTATGGTAGTATAGTGGAGTCTATCATCTATATGCATTTGGCTAAGTGGAGCTTAGGCTTGCTTTGCTCTAAATATATTTTCCTTATCATTTGAAAACACTAAGTTTTTGCTTGACAAAAATCTTTCCCATGGAATCTCCCAATAAAAATTGGTGATCCTTTCAACCCTTGTTCAACCACAAGTTTTTAACTTATAAATTTGGATGATGAGATTCTTGATAGCTTCCATGTCTTGATGCTCAAATTATCCTTTACCAGGGACATGGCTAAGTACTTAGATTTTACACTCTGCAGAGGTGGTGCACTTTCCCCACAAGACTTGGTTTCACCAAGACAAGATCTTTCAGAAGCCTTTCCTTAGACCAAGTGGACGTGTTCCAACCTATCATTCCACTACCACCAACTGTCCAAATGGCTAAGTTCTAGCAACCTACGTGATCCAGGTAGAGCCCATAATGCCAAGTGGTTGCACTTGAAGCTTCTCAACATTTGACATCTCAAATCTCTTTGTTCCTGGGTGGCAATCCACAGTGTGATACACAAGGTAAACCATAGCCATGGGCCTTGTGTAACCACTCAACCAAAAACCACCAAGCAATTACCATTCCACCCAGGTGATTCATTAACTTAGTTGTTTTATTAAACAAAAACACAAGTCCTCAGACTTAGAAATTTTCCATAGTGTGAATATATTTCCACCCTTGTTTTCTATTAGCTAAGCTAAGCATGATAGTAGTAGGAGTCTTAACTTAGAAAATTTTACTAAGGTTTCATCTACTAGGTTTTCCCATAGCAAGTTTTATACTTAGCAAAAATTCCATGCAAGTTTTACTTAGAAAAATCACTAATGCATAGTGAAAGTAATTGGGACAAAAGTATGAAGCATCACTTGACTTTTTGGTAGAGTATAGGTTCACTCCTTGGTCTTTGCAATGTTCACACACTTCAAGTCACTACAAATCAATCAAGCAAACAATATTTCAATCTACCATTCAAGCAAAACATCACATAAAATAATAAACAAAACAATACATGCAAGCATGCAAAAGGATTGTTTTATTTGTAAAAGGGGTTTCTAATGGGTCATAAACATTTGAAAACACCTAATGGTCATTTTTATAAAGTGGCAAAGTCATTTGCAAAAGATTTCACTTCATAAACCATTTTCAAAACAAGGTATCATTTTATGTGGTGTAGAAATGTTTTTACTAAGGCATTAATCTATAGGGTTCACAAAATATGTTTTCAAACCATAAAACTTGGTGTTTAGGGTCAGAGAGTTTAAAACAAAACATTTCCCAAAGGTTTTCCTTCAAATTCATTTTTAATAAATAAACCATATTTTTATTTGACTAGAATTGGTTTTAAATCAAAGAATCATTCTTTTTCTTCACCAAATACATTTTTGAAACCACAATTTGTTTCCTAGGGTCAGTAGGTTCAAAACAAACCATTTGCCAAAGATTTTATCCCCAAAATCATTTTTGAACAATTTTTACAATCTAAACAAGCATACAAATGTTTCTGCAAAAACAAACATTTTACCAGAAGCTTTTTACGAAACAAATTGCATGGTTGGCTAGGTATTGTCTTGATGATTCCATTGATATAAAGTTTGCAAAATTTGGACGTGTGGAACTAAAGTTATGCAATTTACAAAATTGGAAATCTAATAGATCAAATTCAGTTTAAATCAAACAGACTGGGACACGCGTCCTATTCCGATTCGTCGAAAACGTTTCGCATGGATCAAGCGATGCAGGCCGTTGGATTGAGTCATATCGCACGGCGCGCAGATGCTACTTACCCTTTCGTCTAGCTTCTATCCTAGCCGCTGGATCCTAATCGCACGACACCTAGCACACTTGCTAGAGACGCAGGTGGCTATCGGGCATGAGCGGTCGGGGCCAGCGGAGTCGACGCTACAGGAAGCGAGGGAGGAAAGGAATATGCTCACCGTGTTCTCAGAAGCCTGGGGAATCTCAAGGTGTTCTCGAGGAGTCAAGGGGCGCACGGAGTTCACGGCTATTGCTCACCGGAGTTCTTGCTGGCGTCGGTTGCTCTCGGTCGTGGTCGAGGGCGAGGCTGCAGATCGTCCCGAAGCAAAATAAGTGCACGGTTAGATGCGGGTGAGTGTGGTGAGTGGAGGAGTGTCATCGGGAAGGAGAGGGGCGGACGCATGCTTACGAGGAGGGTCGCCGGAGAGGAAGCAGACGGTGGCGACGGTGGTCGTCGTCGTTGTCGAGGCTCAGGGGCGCGCGCGAGCGAGCTGGCGCTACGGGGAGGTGCGCCTGGGTCTGGGGAACTTGCCCGTGTGCTTGGGGAGGTAAGGGGCGATGCGGTGCTGCCGGAATTGGTCAAGAACCTCGTCGGAGAAGGCGGCGGTGCAGAAGAAATTGGAGACAGCCTGGGGGCTCTCCTGCAGCGGCGTCCGAGGGGAAAGGAAGGGGAGGGGGAGGTGGTTAAACGAGCGTGATCGCGGGGGATTTTAATTCGCAGAATAACTCGTATTGATTCAAATTAAGACGCGGAGGAAACAGTCAGGGGCGAGTTCATCGCGGGGTGAAGACGACGATGATCTGGCTGTGGGGCCCGGCGTCAGTGAGGGAGGGACGTTTCAGGTGGGGTCCAATGGTCAGCGTCTGTGTGGGTCGACTCGCAGGTTTGAAACGTTTTCTGCGGGGAGGAGAGGAGCTGGGCTAACTGGGCCAGGTGGGCTTAGCTAGGCTGGGTCGTTTTGTTTCTTTTTTTTGTTCAGATCCTTTTTCCTTTTTTTGTTTGAATTTCCTGTTTTGAATCTCAAACAACAAATCAAACATCCAAAACAATTCAAACCTTTGTCAAAGTTTGTATAGTTTATAATTCTGTTTGACAACAGAATCCAATGTCCCAAAATAATATTTTTATTCTTTTTAGGATCCATTTATTAATTAAATAAAATGGACCTTAGTTATTAAATCAAATAGGGTTTGATTTATTTATTTTTAAAACTCTATTTGAATTCTAAGAAAAAGTACCAAAACCATTCAGTAGGTTTTATTTGAAAATAATAAACACTTGGAAAACTTATTTAAAATAATTTAATAATTTTTTGATGTTTAATTAAAATGGGAAAAGTCTTTACTTTAATAAATTTGGTTTATTAATAAACACTCATTATTTTATTTAAATAAACCTTTACTCTCTTTATCAAATAGAAGTATTTTATTTCAAAAGCTTGGCCAAGTTTTCATTTGGCTTTATAAAATAATCCTTATTTATAAATCTACCTTTTCTTTTGAAAACCAAATCTTTTATTAACAAAATCCAAAAATAGTAATTTTAAATATTTTTAAGTTTATTGTTTATTTATGTTTTTAAATCCCTTTAGGATTTTATTTGATCAAAATAGGTTTGAAGGTTTCCAATTGGGTTCAAAAAGTTTCTTCTCACCCTGAAAATCAACAAAGTTTTATTTTATTCATTTATTTTTCACATAACAAGATTTGGAAAATCTTGGGATGTGACAGGCTACCACCCTTAAAATAAATCTCGTCCCGAGATTTGGGAAGGCTAGGGGTTACAAATTGGCTCAAAGCATCTAGGGTACTACCACCCTTAAAATTTTTCCAACTAATTTACATCTTGGCTTGCTTGGGATCTTGATGTAACTTTCCTGGACAGAAGTTTGCATAGTGGCCTAATTCCTTGCATTTGAAACAGGTGATAAGGCTGAGGTCTTGAGGTGGCTTCTATGGACAATATGATGCATAATGTCCTAGCTCTTTGCAGTGGTTGCACATCACTTGGCTAATATCCTTCTTTATCTTGGGTTTCACTAGCTTTTGTTTGTCTTCTTGGCTCTTCTTCTTTTCTGGGCATTCATTGGCATAGTATCCCATCTCTTTGCAATTGTAGCATTGCAACTGGCTTTTGTCCTTCTTCTTATTTTTGGGTCTCTCCAAAGCTAGGAGTTCTTCTAGTTCATGTTCTTCATATCTCACCTTAAAGGTGAGAAATCTTTATCTCTTCTTGGGGCAGTTACTAGAGATATGACTTTCTTCTTCACAATTAGGGCATTGATCTTCATGCTCCTGGATGTATGATCCTTGTCTCCACAAATATTGCATGCTTGGGTTCCTTCCAGAATATCATCTTTTCATCCTTGTTATCATTAGCTCCTTGGAAAAAGTTTTCTCTCATGTTGATCATTTGAGTAACCAATCCTTGCAACAATTGGGATTGAAGTTTCAAAATCCTTTGTATGGCTGGGTCTAGTCCATTGTTGTTGGCTAAAAGCTGAGTTGTCATTTTGCTCAACTGGTTTTGGGTTGCTATAAGTTCTCTCATGTTGTCCTCTTGGTTGTTGTTGTCATCAACCTTGATGTTGGAGTCTCTTGGAGAATTCATCTGTTTGGGTTGAATTGGGATTAGAATAGGCAAGATATTTCTAAGGGAATAATTCTAATCACACACATCACAATTCACACAAGCAATGTGCAAGCAATCACAAAAAAACATCCCACTCAAACAACAAGTTTCAAGCATATACTTGGCAATCAAAAATACTTTTGTTACACCACTTAAGTTGGTGGGTTTGTTTTAAACAAAATATGGTGGTCCATCTATATGGTTCACTTGTGATCTTTCCATCCTTTTTGGTTGATTCTTCTTGCATGAGATCATGGTTTCCTTGGGAAAAACTCTTGGTCACATAAACTTCAAAGGTGATGATGGCTTCTTCTAAGTTGTGTTTCCTTAGTCTCCAAATCTTGAACAGGATTTCTTGTCTCACTTGTCCTTAGTGATATCCAAGGTTGAAGTCCTCGGTGAATATGCTGAAGATGTTGAAGTCATTAGACTTGAAGATGTTGAAGTCATTAGAGTTGATGAAGTCCTTTGCACATGGTGAAGTCTTTGGCCATGGGGTAGGTTTTGTCCATCAAGTTTGAAATAGAAGAGATGTGGAATCAAACTAAAATGGTTGAGGAAAGAGTTTACAAGATTGTTTGTAAATAAGTTTTGGAACAAATACAACTCCTATTTTCTAAGGGTTTTGTCCAATCCCGGGGTTACAAATCCTACAGGCAACACAATGCTCTGATACCATCTGTAAGGTTCCCAAACTTTAATAAGGTAGAGATCCCTGTGTTTACAATGCTAGTCCCTGGATCAATAGCTAGCATCCATAGTTAAGATGTAATATCAAGAAACAAAGGTCATAATACAACTTTATAACCAGGAATAACATAATTTTATTACATCTTACATAGCTCATTTGGCTATTACATTACATTGCAGCAGAATATCTATAAGCATGGGGTACTTCATCTTCAAAGTGCCACAGGCAGACATGTTGGTTGTAGACTTTGTCATCCTAATCAACACACTTCACTAAATCAATCAAACCTGCAACATAACAAGTTACAACCACAAGGGTCAATACATTTGAATTGTATTGGCAAGTGATACTATGGTAGTATAGTGGAGTCTATCATCTATATGCATTTGGCTAAGTGGATCTTAGGCTTGCTTTGCTCTAAATAGATTTTCCTTATCATTTGAAAACACTAAGTTTTTGCTTGACAAAAATCTTTCCCATGGAATCTCCCAATAAAAATTGGTGATCCTTTCAAGCCTTGTTCAACCACAAGTTTTTAACTTATAAATTTGGATGATGAGATTCTTGATAGCTTCCATGTCTTGATGCTCAAATTGTCCTTTACCAGGGACATGGCTAAGTACTTAGATTTTACACTCTGCAGAGGTGGTGCACTTTCCCCACAAGACTTGGTTTCACCAAGACAAGATCTTTCAGAAGCCTTTCCTTAGACCAAGTGGACACGTTCCAACCTATCATTCCACTACCACCAACTGTCCAAATGGCTAAGTTATAGCAACCTATGTGATCCAGGCAGAGCCCATAATGCCAAGTGGTTGCACTTGAAGCTTCTCAGCATTTGACATCTCAAATCTCTTTGTTCCTGGGTGGCAATCCACAAGTGTGATACACAAGGTAAACCATAGCCATGGGCCTTGTTTAACCACTCAACCAAAAACCACCAAGCAATTACCATTCCACCCAGGTGATTCATTAACTTAGTTGTTTTATTAAACAAAAACACAAGTCCTCAGACTTAGAAATTTTCCATAGTGTGAATATATTTCCACCCTTGTTTTCTATTAGCTAAGCTAAGCATGATAGTAGTAGGAGTCTTAATTTAGGAAATTTTACTAAGGTTTCATCTACTAGGTTTTCCCATAGCAAGGTTTATACTTAGCAAAAATTCCATGCAAGTTTTACTTAGAAAAATCACTAATGCATAGTGAAAGTAATTGGGACAAAAGTATGAAGCATCACTTGCCTTTTTGGTAGAGTATAGGTTCACTCCTTGGTCTTTTCAATATTCACACACTTCAAGTCACTACAAATCAATCAAGCAAACAATATTTCAATCTACCATTCAAGCAAAACATCACATAAAATAATAAACAAAACAATACATGCAAGCATGCAAAAGGATTGTTTTATTTGTAAAAGGGGTTTCTAATGGGTCATAAACATTTGAAAACACCTAATGGTCATTTTTATAAAGTGGCAAAGTCATTTGCAAAATATTTCACTTCATAAACCATTTTCAAAACAAGGTATCATTTTATGTGGTGTAGAAATGTTTTTACTATGGCATTAATCTATAGGGTTCACAAAATATGTTTTCAAACCATAAAACTTGGTGTTTAGGGTCAGAGATTTTAAAACAAAACATTTCCCGAAGGTTTTCCTTCAAAATCATTTTTAATAAATAAACCATATTTTTATTTGACTAGAATTGGTTTTAAATCAAAGAATCATTCTTTTTCTTCACCAAATACATTTTTGAAACCACAATTTGTTTCCTAGGGTCAGTAGGTTCAAAACAAACCATTTTCCAAAGATTTTATCCCCAAAATCATTTTTGAACAATTTTTACAATCTAAACAAGCATACAAATGTTTCTGCAAAAACAAACATTTTACCAGAAGATTTTTACAAAACAAATTGCAGGGTTGGCTAGGTCTTGTCTTGCTGATTCCATTTATATAAAGTTTGCAAAATTTGGACGTGTGGAACTAAAGTTATGCAATTTACAAAATTAGAAATCTAATAGATCAAATTCTGTTTAAATCAAACAGACTGGGACACGCGTCCTATTCTGATTCGTCGAAAACGTTTCGCGTGGATCAAGCGATGCAGGCCGTTGGATTGAGTCATATCGCACGGCGCGCAGATGCTACTTACCCTTTTGTCTAGCTTCTATCCTAACCGCTGGATCCTAATCGCACGGCACCTCGCACTTGCTGTGAGAGGCGGTAGCTCTTGGCGGGCGAGCGGTCGACGGCGGAGTCGACGCTACAGGACGCGAGGGAGGAAAGGAATATGCTCACCGTGTTTTCAGAAGCCCGGGGAAGCTCAAGGTGTTCTCGAGGAGTCAAGGGGCGCACGGAGTTCACGGCTATTGCTCACCGGAGTTCTTGCTGGCGTCGGTTGCGCGCGGTCGTGGTCGAGGGCGAGGTTGCAGATCGTCCCGAAGCAAAATAAGTGCACGGTTAGATGCGGGTGAGTGCGGTGAGTGCAGGAGTGTCATCGGGAAGGAGAGGGGCGGACGCATGCTTACGAGGAGGGTCGCCGGAGAGGAAGCGAGCAGTGGCGGCAGTGGTCGTCGTCGTTGTCGAGGCTCGAGGCGTCTTGTGGCTGGCGCTTCTGAGGTGCGCCTGGGTGCAGGAACTTGCCGTGTGCTTGGGAGGTAAGGCGATCGGTGCTGCGGAATTGGTCAAGAACCTCGTCGGAGAAAGGCGGTGCAGAAGAAATTGGAGACACTGGGGCTCTCCTGCCGGTGTCCGAGGAAAGGAAGGGAGGGAGGTGGTTAAACGAGCGTGATCGCGGGGGATTTTAATTCGCAGAATAACTCGTATTGATTCAAATTAAGACGCGAGGAAACAGTCAGGGGCGAGTTCATCGCGGGGTGAAGACGAGGATGATCTGGCTGTGGGGCCCGGCGTCGGCGAGGGAGGGACGTTTCAGGTGGGGTCCAATGGTTAGCGTCTGTGTGGGTCGACTCGCAGGTTTGAAACGTTTTCTGCGGGGAGGAGAGGAGCTGGGCTAACTGGGCCAGGTGGGCTTAGCTGGGCTGGGTCGTTCTGTTTGAATTTCCTGTTTTGAATTTCAAACAACAAATCAAACATCCAAAAAAATTCAAACCTTTGTCAAAGTTTGTATAGTTTTTAATTCTGTTTGACAACAGAATCCAATGTCCCAAAATAATATTTTTATTCTTTTTAGGATCCATTTATTAATTAAATAAAATGGACCTTAGTTATTAAATCAAAAAGGGTTTGATTTATTTATTTTTAAAACTCTATTTGAATTCTAAGAAAAAGTACCAAAACCATTCAGTAGGTTTTATTTGAAAATAATAAACACTTGGAAAACTTATTTAAAATAATTTAATAAGTTTTTGATGTTTAATTAAAATGGGAAAAGTCTTTACTTTAATAAATTTGGTTTATTAATAAACACTCATTATTTTATTTAAATAAACATTTACTCTCTTTATCAAATAGAAGTATTTTATTTCAAAAGCTTGGCCAAGTTTTCATTTGGCTTTATAAAATAATCCTTATTTATAAATCTACCTTTTCTTTTGAAAACCAAATATTTTATTAAAAAATCCAAAAATAGTAATTTTAAATATTTTTAAGTTTATTGTTTATTTATCTTTTTAAATCCCTTTAGGATTTTATTTGATTAAAATAGGTTTGAAGGTTTCCAATTGGGTTCAAAAAGTTTCTTCTCACCCTGAAAATCAACAAAGTTTTATTTTATTCATTTATTTTTCACATAACAAGATTTGGAAAATCTTGGGATGTGACATACAGGCAGTAATAAATATAGTTATTATTATATCTTTGTGTTTATGATAAATGTTTACATTCATGCTATAACAGTATTAACCAGGAAACATTAATACTTGTGTGATTTGTAAACTAAATTAGAGTCCCTAGTAAAGCCTCTTCATAATGCTAGCTTGTTGGTTAATAGATATTTGTGGTTTCCCTATCATGAACATTGAGATGTTATTAACAACAAGATCATATCATTAGGAGAATGTTATGATGGACATACTCCTATATATAAGCGTAGCATAAAGATCAATTGCTATATGCTTTCTGATACATAGTAACCTAATTCCTTCGACCATGATATCATGCTTATCACCATCACCGGAAGGATGCTTTTATGACATCAAACACCACACCATAACTGGGTGGCATAAAGGTGGTATTGAGTGTCTGGAAAGTATGGGTTGAGACACATGAATCAAGAGTGGTATTTGTCCATCCATATGACGGATAGATATACTCTGGGCCCTCTCGGTGGAATGTCATCCAATTAGCTTGCAAGCATGTGACTGGCTCACAAGGGATCACATATCATGGGAACGAGAAAAGAGTACTTATCGGTAATGAGGTTGAACTAGGTATGCACAGATACCGACGATCAAAACCTCGGATAAGTAAACTATCGTGAGACAAAGGGAAATTGGTATCGTATGTAAGTGGTTCATTCGATCGCAAACTAATCGTAGAAATATGTGGGAGCCATATGAATTTCCAGATTCCACTATTGGTTATTGTTTGGAGAAGTGTCTCGATCATGTCCGTATAATTCACGAACCGTAGGGAGACACACTTAAGGATTCGATGTTGTTGAGTAGTTATGGAATGATGAGTAAGAGACTGAATGTTGTTCGGAGTCTCGGATAGGATCCAGGATATCACGAGGAGATCCCGAATGGTCCGGTGAATAAGATTCATATAAGGAAAGTCCTATTTCGGAGTTGGGGAATGATTCCGTTGTTTTCATCGAGAATGTTCTAGAAGGTTCCGGAAGGTCCGGCACTCTGGAGGGGAAGGGTACATGAATGTGTCATAACAAGTTGGAATGATTGCATCATGTACTAGGTGTCTCCGCTGAGCACAATAAAGGAATAAATCAAATCCTAGTTTGAAAAGTCAAACGCCAATTTGAAAAGTCAAACGACAAGTTTGCTTGGTGGAGGGAGAGTAGGAAACCTACTTGGGGAGGAAGTCCTCCTCCCTCCACCGCCGGCCAAGGAGGCCGACTTGGGGGAGGACTCCCTTCCCCTTGGCCGCGCCCTCCCACTTATAAAAGGAGGGGCAAGGGTGCCCCTCTAGACACACACCTTGCCCCACCAAAACCCTAACCCTAGCCGCCGGCCACCACCATAGCCGCCGCCCTAGGGTTTCCTCCTAGCCGCCGACTTGGGGCTCTCCCCTTGCCATAGCCGCCGGCCTAGCCCTCTCTCCTTGGTGACTCTAAACTCTAGATCTCCAAGGGTTCTCTCATAGTCCACCATACTCGCTCCGGCTTAAGGCGAAGCCCTGCGAGATCTCCCCTCTACTTCCGGTACCACGCCGTCGTGCAGCCGGAATCGCGAGGAGTGATACAACCTCCACTGCCTGCTGGAACAAGGGAGAGGAAGGTCTTCATCGAGTACCGAACGTGTGACCGATCAGGGGCGCTAGCCGAACAGCGCCGGAAGGATCGTCTACACGATCTTGAGATCGGAAAGAGTACGACTACATCACTTTGGAATCCCATGAGAATCCGCTCTCGTTAATCGCTTTGGAATCTTCGAGGGTGAGTTCTTCTATCGACTCGTTGCTACAATCTAGTAGATAGATCTTGGCTTGTTTGTTTGCATGCGGTAGAAATTTTTTGTTTTCCATGCTACGAACCCCTACACTATCCCCACTGTAAGCTTGCCAATATCATCAATGGTGAACAGGCCAAGCGCACCCATGTCACCCAGTGTGGACAGCAGGCTAGAGGAATAATTAGCCGTGCCAACCTTGTTTGGGAGGTAGCCCATGCCTCACCGCCCCCTCTCGACCAGCCCTGCCTCGCAGACAGCAACGATAACTGCCAGGAACGCCGCGCCCGCGCCGCTGTCGACCATGCCGACACGCACCCACGCATCCCGACCACCTCGAGCCCTCGCCGCCCGCCAGCATGCACCCCACCATCCCAGGAGACCGCCAGACATGCCCATTTCACTGCCCGTACCCCGTAGCCACCGCTCGCCGCAGAGTTCGTCACCTCTGCCTCGCAGAGCACCGAGCGTTCCCGACCGTCTGCCACCGCCCCTACCAGCGCATTTACACCTTAGAGCATCGCCAGGAGACCACCGATCGATCGCCACCCTCGGCCATGCCTCTAGCAGCCCGTAGCTGTGTCGCCACCGTCGCCTGCCCATCCCTGTTGGTCTCGCTGTCGAGCCTATAAAAGGAGGCCACCCCCAGCCGATTGAAGCACGCCATCTCACTCCACTCTCACCCAAAACCACCCCACCCCATTCCCGGAGCAAGGCAAGCAGCGCATCGCCAGAATTTCACCAGAGCTCGCCGCTGATGGAGAAGAAGGAAGCCATCGATTGGAGCCGCCCCAGGAAGAGTTGTCGGTACCAGGAGGTTCGCCGTCATCGACTTCGTCGTTCGCCCGCATCACCGACCCTCGCCTGAGCCCCGGTGAGCCTCCCACGACCCCACCGCCGTTAGGGTTACATCTCACGGTCTTTGTCCGACGTGGACGATGAGCCGTAGCCGTTCGATTAGACATGGATCATGCGACCGATATCGCCTCGTACCGCTTCGCGTTTAAAGAGCCACTGACTGGTGGAACCCCCTATCAGTTGTGCCCCGCGCCGCGGAGTGACACTAGGCCAGCACGTTAATCTTTCCCGCGCAACCCACTCATTTGAATTTAGATTTTTCTATTTATATTCAAACTTAGTTCTGTACCTAGTTTAAAAAATCAATCCAGCTCGATTCACTGAACCAAATTGAATGAAACCAATTTTGTTAGAAAGGTTTCGAATGGTTAATCCAAGCCCATTGGATTCAAATCATTTGAATCTATAGATCAACCTTGGTAAAAATAACAAGGCAGAAGCTTTTCTGCATTCAAATATTTTTCAAATTTAAACTATAATAGCTTTTGAGTTGATTCCAACTCTCAAAAATCACATTTGATCATACCTTCCAGAATATAAAAAACATATGGTTTACTTACAGAAATAATGTCCAAGTAATAAAAGAATGCCACAAAGGCATTTCTAGTCACTTTATTTATTTAAAATTAAAAGGTTAAACCTTATTAAATTGTGACACCACTTTAAATCACATTCCCATGTACTGAAATATGTGGTGATGACATGTGTCAACATGATCCCATGTTTGAGTTGGATAATATTAAATCTTACGTAATTTTTCAATCAGTAGAAATTACTTTTCTAAAAATAAAATAATTAAGACAAATGCTTTAATCTTGTAATATTAGTGATGATGCTAGATCATCTATAAAACCCTTTTGTGTGATGATTGAAAGTAGTTAAGTATTGTTTGGTGATTGTGTACCTCGTATTTATTCATAGACGCTAGTACCGATCAAGGATACGAGGAGGAAGGAGGATACTACAAAGAAGAAGCCGAGGAAAACTTCAATCACTGCTCTGCACAAGGAAAGCTTATACTGATACTGATGCACGCTAACACTTGAAAGATACTCTACTTTAGCAAGCCTAATACTACTAGTTGATTGAGCAAGCTAACACTTGCAATTATGAAAGTTAGATAACCTATACAATGCACTAAGCATGCTTGGTTGGACACATTTGATGATACCCAATTTACTTGCAAGCTTCATACTTTATTTCTTTATCAAAGATATTACTTAGAGCTTACTTAAGTGAATTGTAGATTCTAGAAAGATAATTGAAGGTTGCATAAAGAGCATAAAATTTGGCCTACGCTAGATAATCTTGATGTCATCCCAAGGCATGAGATTGAACTTAGTTAAACTCCACTAGTTTACCACCCCTCATTAGTATTCACTCCCATTTGTAGATGCTAGTGCTAAGCATAAAACTTGATCAACTTTAGATGGGAATACTTGGTGGAAAAATGGTTATGAAAACCTTGGAATGATGGATCATTCTATTGAGATGTTTTGACATGTGTTTCCAAACACCAGATGTTTTTGATGATGAAATGTTAAGGCCCGAGCCTTAGCCCTTTATAAAACTGATGGTTGTCTGGATGCGATGCCATTCCAATTTTATCGTACAACCACAATACCCAAGAATTGGGTAGGGCTTGACTGGAAACTTCTATACCTTAGTATTGGTTCCCTCACAGCCAAGGTTTGAGCTGAGGCTACCTTGTGAATATTGTCCACCTGTGCAGTACCCAAGATGACAGTTGGTCATGATTTGGAGGCCAAACTCACAGGAGAGGTGCTTATACTATGGCGTGTAATTGAAAGGTTAGGATTGATTATCCGCATACTGAGTAT
This sequence comes from Avena longiglumis, assembly GCA_030063025.1. Lineage (NCBI taxonomy): Eukaryota > Viridiplantae > Streptophyta > Magnoliopsida > Poales > Poaceae > Avena > Avena longiglumis. Next base: position 523,280,529 of record CP125977.1, read on the forward strand.
GGTGAATTCAGGATTTGTTCCTAACGGATGTATCGAATGTTGTGGTGAAAGTGTACAATCTCTACAGAGTGTCAATACTGTTATGGACAGTTGGAGTGGCCATACTGTTCCCCCGTCAGATGTTAGTATTAGTTTGCGAGTACTTAAAGAGTACTCATGGCTTTGTCCCTGGATATTCCCATGGCCAGACTATGAAGAGGAGTACCAGGAGGATGGACCCCAGGAAAGTTACGACAAATAGGATCATCTCCCGTCGTCAGCATTGCCTGTGACCCCGAAGATGGAGCTTCGCCTATGCTACCGTTATTATTACGTATTTCCGCTGCTTGAGTTGTATTAAGAACTGGATCATGAGATCCTTATGTGTGTAAGACCTTATGTATGGTTTGTAATGGATGATGTACTGTGGTATTCAATAATGTTATGTCTCGCAAAAATGGTAATCCTGGGATTGCGATGTATGCCATGATAGGCATCTGGGATTAAAAATCCGGGTGTTGACACTATTTAATTATGACAATTGGCAATACAGACCGTTCAGATGCCAGAACTATCGTGGGACGTTGAGGGCTCCCACCCATATGCTGCATATCCTCTATGAATTACCAATTAATATGCATGCTACGAGTGATAACAGCCACGACCCGCACATCCGGCTCCATGCGAGAGGGAAAAGATACAGCTGACTTCTTCGTCCCATTCCAAATCTCATGTCCAACGCGTAATATACGGCGCAAGAATCACTGGTGACATTGGTTGTTAAGTCCTAGATAATATGTTCCTTTACCACCAGAACTTTCATAGTACGTTATTACCTCATGGTAAATAACCTATAATCACATTATTATGAAAATAGTGTTTTCTGTCCTTTTTCAAATCCAGATGATGAAAACAATAGATTTGCAAAATACTTTACAGAAAATAATCAAAGGACATGAGCAAGTGTGAACTTGCCTTGTGTGATTGCAAGATTATGCACTCACGGTCTTCGAGACAATATAAAAGATCCAATATCTGAAGTCAGCATCATTGGTCCGGTAAGTAATAATGTTTAAAGAAGCAAGATGCCATTATGCATAAGTAATGTAATGCACTTGATAAACGCGAATCCTGGGGACAACGTTGATCAAGGGTTTGGAAACTGTAAATGGTTACTATTAGAATGTGTTGTCTTTTTAAATAAGTTTGATATTGGTGCTTCTTATTAAGGCTTGTGATTGTGTGTGAAACAACATGTAATTATAATACCATAAAACAATGAGATACACACAAATGTGAAATGCTACTCAAGATTGCTTATACTATAATTCTTTATCTTCAAATTTTTACTTTACAATTAATGTCACTTATAAATAACTCAAGTGTTATCAATCCTAAGTATATAAGTAAAGTATAAAGTAATGTGATTTATGATTACTTTTCATACGTTGACTGAAGTGGCAAAACGAATAACTTTTGAAGAAATATTTATTTATTAAGGTTTAAATAATTTTGATAGTTTTTAGAATATGGTTGATATAATGTCATTGATATTGTTTATGCTTGTTTGAATAGTCTGGACTTGAGATGCTTATAACTTAATTATAACAGACCAAAGTTAACTATAAAACACATAATAAAGTCTTTAGCATTACATTTAGAGTCTTGTAGACTAAAGTTAACTTTAAGAACATGGATGGATTTAAGGTGTAATTCTTATGTTATTTGTACCTTGTGTACTTTATAATGTTTCCTTAAAGTTACTTAAGAATGGAATTACTTTATTTGGTAGTGGTTTCTTTACATTATAAATGTATAAATGGATTTATCTCCCTATAAGGGTGTGGTTATGGTTTGTGAATAAGTAAACAATATTATTTACTACTTATGGATTATATTTGGATTGAGTCCATTATAAAATTGTGAGTGAAACAATGGTAAAAGATTTTATTTGGTTAAAATATAATTTTTGAAGATTGCATAATTGTTAAAGATCTTTTTTAGAAAATAAACTACACATATGGTTGAATGATAATTCAATCAAATTTTATTTAAAATGTGTTTGACCATTTTGACTTCATATTATTAATATTTAAGACTAATACTATTTATTAGACTAAATTGGCTAATATTAGAAATATTAGCAATTTTTATTTACCCTCATATGAATTATCAATTAAGGAAATAAGTTTAAATTCAAGTTATTAAGTTGTTCAAATGTTTATTTACCTCAAAAGTGGAATATCATATTTTTAACATGTAGGTATTATTATTGTGCTCATTTTGGTATATTACATTTATTTTTGTGATTTATATATAATAAGATATGATTTTTGTAAGGTTTATGACTTTATAAATACTTAATAAATAATAAATACTTATTTAAGTGAAATAATAATGTATGATTATAGTTTTAAAGTATTGTTCTTATTTTTTTATGATTTTTGGTATTTTATTTATATTTTTAATATTTACCAATATTAAAATATGAATTATCTAAGTTTTATTACTTATAAAACCTTTATTAAATAATATTTATTTAGATAATTATCATAATAATATTTGATAATAGTTTTAAGTTGTAGATTTTATTTTTCTGAAAATTTTCATATTCCACATAATTTTATAAATTATAAAACAAAATATATTAAATTTACAAGATTTAATTATGCTATTTCATTTCTAGAATATTGATATTTGAATTTATATTGTTTTTACCAATTTACTAAACAGGTAATACCTTTCTTACCTAGACTAGACCTACCCAAGGTCACTGACCAGTGGGCCAGTTGCCACATCACCCCTCAGGTTAGATTAGTTACCAGCCTTGCTTCTACTCATAGAGGATGACAAATGGGCCCAGGGCCATGTCACATGCCACATGAGCAAAGACTGGTCAAACGAATTGATGCGGCTGGGATCTGACGTAGGCATGACATCATGCTATGCTGCTACTCTCGGATCGAAGCTCGATTGACTGATTGAGTGCTTGTGTGCGACTGAGGCTAGGCTTGTTGGAATAAGCATGCAATAGGGAGCTAAATAGTGGCGGCGCGGCTAGTTTTTGGTCGCCGGAGCACGGTGCACGACGGTGGCCGACGGAGGAGTTTGCAGAATAGTGTGGCGAGAAGCAACCAGAGCACGAGGGAGACAGGAAGATGGCTTACGAGGACGGTGGACTCACCCTAGTGCGATTGGTGGCGACGGCTAGGTCAGAGGAAGTCTGTGGTGGTGACGATTGACGATGAACGGCGGTGACTGGCGGTGGAGATGAGGTGTCGATTGGATCGATAGAGGGCTCCCCGGCTTCTGTGAGTAGGGCAAACGACGGAGAAGATCACGGCGCGTCTGATAGTCACCTCCGCGGATCAAGGTGTGGTCGGAGATGGTGGGGTAGGTGATCTCCGGCGAGCTAGAGTTCGGTGTCCATGCGGAAGAGGAAGAAAAAGAAGTGGAGTGGCGTGCTAGGGTTTCTCGTCGGCGTCGAGGGCTACTTGTAGACGACCATGAGCGGTGGCGCGGATATTTGCGCTCGCCGGCGACAAGGGTGCGGCCATCGAGCTACTTGCAGCATCTGAAGGTCGGCGTCGATGCGAGGAAGACGACGAACAGACCACGCGAAGGGGTACGGGCCGGTCATGGGCTGCAACTAGGCCAGGTGGGCCGTAGCAAAGGGAAAGAGGAAGTTGACTGCTGCTGCTTGTGGGCGACGGATAAGAAGGAGGAAAATGGGCCACGGGCCAGAAACAATTCCCTTTTCTTTTTCTATATTCTGTTTTGTATTTTACTTTCAGATTTGTATATTACTTATTTGTTTGAAATTTTCTATTAAATTTTATCTACTAGATAACTGCAGCAATACTAAATGTACTAAGTATTATTTTGGTGAATTTTTATTGTGGAATGTCATTATTTCTTTATTTTCTTTATATACATACCTTTCCATTTAGTATTGGTAAGGGCTTTAGATATAAATTTAATTTATCTAATATCCATAAACTTATTAAAGAATGCATTACTATTAATCCATGAGTTTTGATTTTTATTGATTTATAATATTAAAGAAACTTTTATATATATTGATCCTTCATTATTATTTCATACATAAAGTTTTGAGTAATTACTATGATTAATATTATTCTCGTAAATTTAGGAAATAGCAATGTATAAATTTTATTATAACTAACATAGAAGTTAGGGTTTGAATTGCAATTGCTTACCCTAGGGTTTAGGGTTCTTAATATACTTATATTCTTTTGTTAATGTGAATAAAGATTAATGGCTAAACATATTGTCTTTATGTTTGTGATCTTTAATGGTATCACCCTTTTAAAATAGAAAGTTATTTTCTTGGGATGAATTATAAGAGAGAATAGATAAAGATAACTCCTAAGCACATATGGTTATGATAATTGGAAATGGCAAAGATGTGCTGAAGTGATTTGCTATAGGAAAATATTCCTATAAATCATTGTGTAAATAAGATGATTTATCCAACAGATGGGATGCATGTTAAGCTTGGTTATAGATTTAGGGTTTAGTGTTTACCAAGAATTCCTATCTTACATAATTCACAATCATGGACTTCTAATTAAGGAAATCATTTCCTAGATATACTACTTCTTCCTATCCATCATCATGCGTTAACATGATGAGCTTTACTTTACAAAATATTCTTATCCACCTTTGTGGGATAAGAATATTTTACAATGTTTGGCAAGCTAGAAATGATGCGCGGGACAGCAAAATTCTAATTGACCCGAAGACGGTTGTGTCCAGAACCGGTTGCTGCTCTTGATGAATGGAATAGAATCCTAGCAGCGCACTGTTTTTTGAGTTGGGTGAAGGTGAATGCATATGGAGGTTTTTCGAGTTGCGGAAGGTGTAGGAGGCGTGGCGTGGCGGGGTGCTCCCCAGCTAATTAAGTCGTTACCGATCGATTAGTACTCCACATGCATAACAAATTACGTACTGAAGCTATAGCTAATCTCACCGACGATATGATGATCATCCATTTCAAGAAAACAATCCCATTCGATAGAGGAGAACGTACTGTAATTAATTCGATAGAAAGAAGGAGAAAATTGATCTCAACAAAACAAAAAACATGGGCGATCGATCAGCCTGAACGAGTTATTGTGACGGAAGAAATGGGGGCCACCAATCCATTATCCCCTGGAGGGGGAGGGGGATCGATCGCTCCAGCAACGGCCGGACGGCCGGACCACTCATCAGTCGGAGCTGCTAGGCTCCGGCGCATCCGCCTCAGAAGGCTCGGGGGCCTCAGAGGGCGACTCGGACGGTGCTGGCGCCTCGGCCTTCTCCTCGGCGGCCTTCTTCTTTCCGCGGGCCTCGGCGCCCAACGGCGCCACCGCGACGGCGACCACGAGGAGCGCGAGGATGAAGAGAGCGGCGCCGCGAGCCATTTTGCTTGGTGGCGGTTTACTTGCGATCGAGAGCTCTGGCGGGGATGGATGCTTGCTTGCGGGGGGGTTTAATTTGCTGCTGCTTGCGACTTTCTTGTGTGGGGATGGATGCTTATATATATGCGCCGCTCGCCGGCTATTCTTAGGGCGGAGGAGGAGGAGGAGGACGTCCCGCAGCGCGAGGTGAACCGCTGGTGCCGAGCGGCCACTATAGGTCGTCGTGCACCGCGGGATTTGACGATTTGCCCCGTTTTACTCTGAAATTTGATCATTTGCCACACCGTGTGTCACTGACATGTGACATGTGGTGGCCAATGTGGCAAATGATTAAATTTCAGAGTAAAGTGAGACAAATGATCAAATATCCCTCGTCCACCACGGATAGTCTAGGCCGCGCGTCGTTATAGATAAGCTATTCTCACGGCCAGCCTTAGGCTGGGAGGACCGTGGCAGCTAGCCGCCCGGGTCAAAAAAATAAATAAATTAGGGGCCCATCATAAAAATATAGGCATAGTAAAAAAACAATATTGAGCCCGTGGCAAACCGTTCGACTCCCCTAGTCCCTGGATCCTGGACGATCAACTCGACGCCGACTCGTCGCTGAGGCTCGACTCCTACTCCCAGACGGCATCTCTTCCCCTTTTTTTTTGCGATTGTCGCTTCGCTTCCTTCCGATCCCGAGTGAGTCCTGTCCCTTGAGGCCATGTCGCCGTGACTCCCTGCGCTGCGCCTCCCCAGTCCCCCTAGATCGGATCGCCTCCCCTCGGCCTCTCGACGAACTACGATCGATCGCCAGGCCCAGGCGCTGAGACGCGAAGCGAAGGCCATCAACCGCCGCTGTTGTTACCTGTCTATCTGCTGGTATGCCCCCGCCCAGCCTCCCCTTGGCAGAGACGCTGGTTCCGGTTTTTTCCGGTCGGATCGCCGGTCCGGTCCAGTTTTTTCAACTAGGGGCTCGACCCTACTCCCAAACGGCATCGCTTCCCTTTTTTTGCCAGTCGCTTCGCTTCCTCCCAATCCCGAGTGAGTCTCGTCCCGTGAGGCCGTGTCGCCGTGACTCGCTGCGCAACCCCAGTCCCCTGGATCGGATCGCCTCCCCTCGGCCTCTCGACGAACTGCGATCGACCGCAAGGCCCAGGCGCCGAGACGCGACGCGAAGGCCATCAACCGCCGCAGTTGTTGCATGTTTGCCTGCTGGTATGCCCCCGCCCAGCCCATGGTTATGCCCTACCCCTAATTCTTAATTCTAATTAGTAATTGTTGTTCTTAACTTTTTGTTTGTAGAGTGCGAGGTTGATTATGGCGCATGGGAATCCGGTGTTAAGAAAAGAAAAAGGAGAGAATAAGAGAAGAAATTAATAGAATCACACAGAGAATCTTTTCATAAATTTTTTAAGAGCAACACGATCACATCGAGGAATCAAGATGAGTTGGCGCTAGTTCTTGTGGGAGAATAGACTAATGTTGAACCAGAAGATAATGTAGGTACAGAGGACGTTGTTCGCATCAACGCAGATGATGAAAATATGAGTAATCATGATGATGAATCTGCTAATCGTCACTTCTAGCAATAGAGATTTAATTGTCACGTCATTGGTCTCTCTATATCTATTTTAATTTTCGCTTTATTAGTCTGCTTGCATCTTGATAGTATTAAGATGCTGTCTGTATGTATCTATTTAACAGATGGGAACTGCAGTAACAATGCAACATCACTATCTAGCGACAACAATTTTTTCTTTACCTTTTGGTGGTTTTGATTTCCAGTCATCAGATGAAGAGCCCGCCGAGAGGATTGAGTTTATAGGTATCAAAAAAACATCAAAATTGTAGTCATCTGTTTTGTATGCGTTTATACGGCAGACATTGATTTGTTGTTGTATTAGGGCCTGAACACAAGGGGGTACTAATTTTGATAAGTAGAGCCTTTTTGAAAACGATATGTATCTGAAATAAGTTCATCTACACTCCCTCTTAGACTGGTGTGAACCCAAATTTCTATCAGAAATCAAGGAATATATCTACATGCTACCATATTCATCTGTCATGAAAAAAAATACAACTTGGTAAGATGATATATTCTTGATAATGTTATCAATAACAAGCTATCCTGTGATATTTAAATACTTCCATTAATCACAAGCATGTCAATTCTTAATTCTCTATACTTGCCTAGACATTTGGAGCCGAGTTCAAAGAAAATACCTAAAGAATATCCTTGATAAACCTATTGATCTCCATGTTTGTCAAATGAAGAGCAAAAGACCAAAGATAGTTAGGATGAAGATGGGAGCTGGGTCAAATGCAATCTTGACGACTAGATGGGAGAAGGTTGTGAGAAGCTTCAACCTAAAGCAGGATAGCATTGTCTTTTTTTGCTTTGATGAAAAAGATAATGTAGAGGTACATATTATGGTTCAGCAACTTCTCTGTGGTGCCCCAAAGATAAATGCAATGTTGGTTTCTTAGAGAGTAATAATTATGCTAGCTGCTTGATTTATGTAATGCACTTTGTATGTACTGTCATGATGTGTAATGGCTAAATTTGTATGGATTTCATATATCTGGCTAATGTTTACCACGATCGAGCTGCTATATATATATATATATATATATATATATATATATATATATATATATATATATATATATATATGTTCTTGAGTTAATCTATCTATCTGGCTACTGAATCATGATTATGTGTCATGTCAGCTATGGTCGAGTTTCAATTAGCATACTACTATTTAAAATGGTTTAGGGAGACGGTCAATTTAAAAATCTACTTAGAGACATACTAGTTTGGAGACGATCTTTGTTAGAATCTGACTCATATCGCCTCACTATTGGAGACGGTTCCTAGTATAGGTCGTTTGAGGTTAAGGAGTTCTTGTAAGCGGTCAGAAATATTGAACATCTCTAGCTCGTACATGTTAGAGGCTTTTTCCTTTTTCCACTGTTTGAGGTCACGTATCTTAGAGCTGAAAAGTAAAACTGACTCGGGTGGTGTGCTGTTAGAAGCTATGCGCTTGAGTCGGTACGAGAAACCGTCTGAGGCCTATGAGAAATTGACGTCTCTAAATAGAGAGTTTGTACTAGCGCATACAGATGCAATACATTTATTATTTATCTTCTTTGCATGTTTTACCCACATTACTAAAATATTAAAGTTTATTCAAAGAAAGTTAATACTTAATAATTCTAAAATTCTTGTAAATATTATATTTAATATTTTTGTGATAATATACATTAATATAAGAGTTTAAAACTAGTTTTTTATTTAAGTTTAACTCTTAATATTTTCTCAAAATTCTATTTAATAATAAGTGTTTAAATTGAGGGAATTTTATTTTATTAAAATAAAATACAAATTAGTATTTTTCTAAAATATTATACCTATTTAGGATTGTAAAGTGAATTTTATTTAATTTTAGGTATTTTATTTATTTTTATATAATTCCATAAGGAATTTATATCATAAAAATAAAATTTGCTCATTAAAATAGAATTCATTAATTTTATTGGGTAGATTACATTTTTTGAACACATGGATATATTATTTGTATTTTTATGATTTTTATTCATTTTCTTAGGGATTATTAAGTCTTGGTGGTATTTTGGTCTTTTAATAAATAGTCTAGAGTTTAAATTTTCTTTAAAACTGGGCCTAGCCCTTTGGGATGTGATGAGTGCATATTTGCATCATGTTTTAGATTATTATTTCATATTGTAATCATAGGATCTTGGTATTTTATGGCATTCGCACGCACTTTTTATGTTTATTTTCACCAGGATCAGGACAAATGATGGATCGACACAACTCTTTCACCAATTATATTGGAGTGAAAAGGATCCAAAAACAACGTAAATCGCATATTTGGAAAATATTAATAATACCAGAAGAAACCCCAAAGCTATTGGAGGATACAGAAGAGTTAATGACCAACTATACGGAAGAAAAAGTTTTCCGGGCGTATAGTTCCCGTCGTATAGTTGGCATCGACACCGCCTCCTCAAATAGTTTCACCCCGTACAACTGGATCTGAGAGACGACATATAAAACACCTAGAAATAGCCAAAAACCTCACCTCCGGAAGGGATCTGGAGGGAAAACTTGCCCTAGGGATCCATCTTCGCCCTAAGCAGATCTCGGAGGCCAAGGCATCGATCTCCATCTTCATCAACTGCTGCATTGATGGCTGACGTGGAGCCTGTTGGGAACCCCAAGAGTAGGGTGTGAAGCTCCACAACAGCAAGTTTTCCCTCGGTAAGAAACCGAGGTTATCGAACCAGCAGGAGGAAGGAAACGTCACACATGTGTTGCAAGCAACACGAAAACCTACACAACACAAACTCAAGACTTTGTCCCAACGAATCAGTGAGGTTGTCAAACTCACCGGTTTGCTGTAACAAAGGATTAAACGTATGGTGTGGAAGGTAATGGTTTACAGCAAGTAAACATGTAACAGTGGAAGATGTATCAATGGTAAAGATTGGACCGGGGTCCATAGTTCACTGGAGGTGCTCTCCTTAGATAAACAACATGGCATGAAGGGTAAACAAATTACAGCAGGGCAATTGATAGAAACTGAGCAAGACATAACAATGCAATACCAGACAAAAAGATCCTATGAGATTCGATTGGGTAATACAATAATATACATTGACCGCCGTCCAGCTACATCTATAACTAGAAGTCCACCTTCAGGTTATCATCCGAACCCTCTCCAGTATTAAGTTTCAAGCAACAGACAACTGCTTTAAGCAAAGTGTGTAAGATAAATAATCCACTTGTTCCATGAACAAGAGACCGTTGTTTTCTCCCTAGTAGCAACAACACATCTACAACCGAAGAGATTTCTGTCACTTCCCTTGGAAACTAGAGGCATGAACCCAGTATCGAGCATAAATACCCCCTCTTGTAGTCACTAGCAACTACTTGGCCAAGATAGCTACTAACAACGGAGAGCATGGAAGATCACAAATAACACAGACATGATATAATCATAAAGACAAAACCATTAATCAATCTGATATAGTGATCTCAATATCCATCGGATCCCATAAAAGGAGAGAATAAGAAAAGAAATTAATAGAATCACGAGAGAATCTTTTCATAAAACTTTTAAGAGCAACATGATCACATCGAGGAATCGAGATGAGTTGGTGCTAGTTCTTGAGGAGAACATACTAATGTTGAACCAGAAGATAATGTAGGTACAGAGGACACTGTTGGCATCAACACAAATGATGACAATGTGTCTAATCATGATGATGAATCTTCTAATCTGCAATTGTCACTTCTACCAATAGAGATTTAGTTGTCACGTCATTGGTCTCTCTGTATCTATTTTAATTATCACTTTATTAGTCTGCTTGCATCTTGATAGTATTAAGATGCTCCTTGTATTTATCTATTTAACAGATGGGAACCTGCAGTGACAATGCAATATCGCTATCTAGCGACGAAAATTTTAGCATTACCTTTGGTGGTTTTGATTTCCATTCATCAGATGAAGAGCCCGCCGGCAGGATTAAGTTTATAGGTATAAAAAAACATCAAAATTGTAGTCATCTGTTTTTTATGCATTTATACGGTATACATTGATTTTTTATTGCATTAGGGTCTCAACACAAGAGGGACACTAATTTTGATAAGTAGAGCCTTTTTGGAAACGATATGTATCTGAAAGAAGTTCATGTAGACTCCTTCTTAGATTGGTGTGAACCCAAATTTCTATCAGAAATCAAGTACTACATCTACATGCTACCATATTCATCTGTCATGAAAAAGAAGTGCAACTTAGTAAGATGATATATTCTTGATAATGTTATCAATAACAAGCTACCCTGTGATATTTAATTACTTCCATTAATCACAAGCATGTCAATTCTTTAATTCTATGTACTTGCCTAGACATTTGGAGCCGAGTTCACAAGAAAATACCTAAAGAATATCCTCGATAAACCTATTGATCTCCATGTTTGTCAAATGAAGAGCAAAATGCCAAAGATGGTTAGGATGAAGATGGGAGCTGTGTCAAATGCAATCTTGACGACTAGATGGAAGAAGGTTGTGAGAAGCTTCAACCTAAAGCAGGATAACATTGTGTTTTTTTGATTTGATGAAAAAGATAATGGAGAGGTACATGTTATGGTTTCGCAACTTCTACAAGGTGCCCCAGTATAATTGCAATGTTGATTTCTTAGAGAGTAATAATTATGCTAGCTGACTGAAATATGTAATGCACTTTGTATGTACTGCCATAATGTGTAATAGCTAAATTAGTATGAATTTCCCCAACTATATATATCTGGCTAATGTTTACCGCGATCGAGCTGCTATATATATGTTCTTGAGTTAATCTATGTATCTGGCTGCTGAATCATGATTATGTGTCATGTCAGCTATGATCGAGGAATTAGCATGCTATTATTTAAAATGGTTTACGGAGATGGTCAATTTAAAAATCTACTTCGAGACACACTAGTTTGAAGACGGTCTTTGTTAGAATCCGACTCCGATCGCCTCACTATTGGAGACGGTTCCTAGTATAGGTCATCTGAGGTTAAGGAGTTCTTGTAAGAGGTCAAAAATATTGGACATCTCTAGCTCGTAAGTGTTAGAGGCTTTTTTCCTTTTTCCACTGTCTAAGGTCACGTATCTTCGGCGGGAAGAAATTTCCCGACCGTATAGTTGGTACCGCCTTAGATAATAAAAAATCTATAGTCGGTTCGCAACTATACAGCAGGATCTATACGATCCGCGCTCATATAGTTGCTCGTTAAGCTTGGCGGATAGAGTTTTTGACCCCCCTTTTAAGGACGATTGCATCTAACCTTTTTCATTAAGTGCAACGAAGCCATGTAGCCTTTCCATGTCAACAAGATTTGGAGGAAGAAGGAAGAGAAGCCCGTGAATAGGATCGAGGGGGAGGAACCAAAAGAAACATCATCGTCATCCATCTTGGAGATCAAGCCTCTCCCAAATTGGGAGGACATGTTCCCACAAAGGATGGAGATGATGAGGCAAGCAGATCAGCGAAGGAGCAAGGATGAGTATCTCCCTAATCCTTACCGTCACAACATAGGATCTTATTATAAACCTCCTCTTAGTTCGCAACCTCTTAAACCCAAGAAGGTGTGGCAAGATGAGATTCATGATAAGATCTATCAATTGGAAAAAGCTTCAAAAGCATGTGTTGAAACTATTGGAGAAGGGATTGAATCATACTGGATTATGAGCAAAGACCATGAGAAAAAGGTCAATGACATAGATGGTAGAGTCGGTTTCTTAATCAAAACTGTTTTTGAGTTGACAGATGAGAAGAAATTCCTCCAGAGGAAAATTTTGAAGCTTCAATATGACATGGCCAAGCTCAACATCCACCTCGCAAGCATAGCCAAAGATAGCAACCTAGGAGAATAAGGCAATACTCTTCCTACCCAGGAAGAGGAATATGTACCGGCAAGGAGTTATTTGATCTCACCTGGCTTGATTCCAAGCTTATCAAGATCTCTAAAACCTTGTAATCAATCTTATAATTCTATTATTTTTAGTTTTGCATTAGTTCGAGTTGAGAAATAAAGATTTCATCATTAGAATTCCCTTCAAGAATAGTTAATATAATTTATGAAATTATGAGTTTATTATAATACATGGAGCATTACTAAGTTTGAGTTTGTCTTATTGAATATATGAATGTCTTGAATATGGTTTTACTTGCACTTCATGATAGCAATAGGAGTCTTCCACACCATTAGAATTAACGGAACATATAAGGATAATTTGATCAATATGTTGTAGGTCAATGGTTTGATTTACAAAAGGAGATTATCTAACTAATTAAGATGAAAAAGAAAAACCTTGGACAAAGGAGAAGTTATAAGTGCTATCAAATAGAGTGAGAACGCGTTGAGGTAGAATATTCAAGATAAAAAGATGCTTCGTATATATTTGGAATTTGATAATTGAGATCGTTGAACTTTGGAACTAGTACATGAAGTGGAATATATGTCTACCTCCTTTGCACAAAACTTAAACAAAAGTGTGAGTATGAAGATACAGAAAAATAAGAAAAAGAACAAATATGAAGAAAAAAAAAGCGAGTGTGCAAAGAGCAAATAGACATATACCACTATATTGTAGTAAGACAAAGAGATGTTTGAGATTTTGAGTCCCAATTGAATATGACAATCCTAAAACACTTGGGACTACCTCACTAACTCATTCGGTTTAACCGAACGCTTTTACATCATGTTGATAATAATCTTTTGTGAATTGTTAATTACTAAAGGTGTGGAAGCCTACTAATATTATTCGGATGGTTCGACTAAGGTACTATTCGTGAATTTATTTATATGTATCCTTTATGATAAACACATGCTGCAAGTGTCTCATTTATTTTATCGACTCGGCTTCATGAATATGAGGATAACATCCATTAAGCTTGGGGAAGTTGGTGAGTGCATATTTGCATCATGTTTTAGATTATTATTTTTGCATTGCAATCATAGGATCTTGGTATTTTACGGCGTTCGCACACAATTTATATGTTTATTTTCACTAGGATTAGGACAGATGATGGATCCGATGGACACAACTCTTGGACCAATTATATTGGAGTGAAAAGGAGCCAAAAATAACATAAATCACTTATTTGGGAAACATTAATAATACTAGAAGAAACCCCGAAGAGATTGGAGGATACAGAAGAGTTAACGACCTACTCCACGGCGGGAAAAGTTTTTCGGCTGTATAGTTCCCGTCATATAGCTGGCATCGACACCGCCTCCTCAAATAGTTTCACCCCGTGCAACTGGATCGGAGAGACGACATACAGAACACCCATAAATCGCCAAAATCCTCACCTCTGGAAGGGATATGGAGGGGGAACTTGCCCTAGGGATCCACCTTCGCCCTAAGAAAATCTGGGAGGCCAATGCATCAATCTCCATCTTCATCTACCTCTACATATTCATCACCACCATCATCTCCATCCATCCCATCTAGATCTTGTTGTAATTCTTGCACTAGTTGTGGATTTATAAAAGTACTATTCATCGATAATCGTTTCCATTATCATAGTTATGATGTTGTTTGCCTCCATGTCTGAGTATATCATTAGTTCTTGGGGAGATGGAGAAACCCTAGTATATGATTGAGATGAAATAGAGATTATTATGTTATACATCATCATGTGTATGTGTTAATTGTCTTCATCTTGTTGTTGGGATTTATGCACCTCCTTAATATTTGCCTCTCATGAGGACTTGATGAAGGAGATTACTTGTTGGTAGACAGAGGGATGGTAGCACTTACTGTGACTATAAATTCATTTTCATCCTTTACGTACTAACTTGGGGAATCAAGGAGAACTCATCAAGTTATGTCCATGCCACGGGAGAAATCCCTTAATAGCGCAGTATCACGATGGTTGTCGGTTTTCTGCTGTGGTTATGACAGATGATGTGAGTAGTGATTGCTGCCTATTCATCCATATATGCAGCTCCTCCCACATACATGCACATCATGATAATATTAGTTATAATAATATTGATCACTTAGTCTAGATTTCTAGCGGTTTATCCACCACTCCCCGAGAGCGCCTTTTTTCCTATTGTAATTTCAATCTTACTTACACACACGATTACCATTTTCCGCATTAAGTTTTACTTCATTTAACTTTACTATTTCACTCAACCAAAAACCTAAAAACAATTCTACCTTTCTTGCATCTTATAATTATTCCTTAAGTACTTTGTTTTGTTTTAATTAAAAGAATTTTAGTCTTTTGCCTACTTCTCCATGTGGGATTGATATCTTTATTTCAAAACTAGCTACAAACGATCTATGCACTTGCAGTCATCAGGCTGATTCGGCCTGACCTGGCCCATTGAGTTGGGTCAAACCCTGAGCCGTGCTGGGCTGTCCCCGTGCTGGCCCAGTACCCCATCTCTATCTTTTCCTCTATCGCGCACAACTTGAGCTTCCTCCTTGCTGGCGATGTGGTGCCGCCGCTGTCGCCGCGTTCAATTACGGCCACCTATGGCCTCCCCGACCACCACCGTGGTGCAGGATGAGGCAGTCGACAATGCTCTATCAACTAGTCTAGCTTGATTTGATGCTTGAGCTCTCCCCTGACCATTTCGTGTCCTTCTAGATGCCTAGGGTTTGGATCCCGCCTGTGGTTTGGTGCTCCGATGCTTCCCCGGTGCTTTGGTGTCTAGATGGTGTCGCCCCCTCCTTTGGAGCCCCCATGACCGCGGCTTGGTGCGGGTTGCAGCGCCCTTTGGGTTCTCCCCATGCCGTCGTGCTTGTCTCCGACTCTGGCTACTCTGCCTCCTCTTCTAAACTTAGCGAGGACCTTTTGTAAGTTCACCTGCTCTCCCTTCTTACTCTCTATGTCTCTCTAGATACCCTATGTGTCCTTGCAGTGAGGAATCCCTAATTAGGGTTCATCCCTTGTGTTGGGGTTCTTCCCTTCTTGATGTGGTTATCAAAGATAATGAAAATTTCTTTATGCATATACCCGATGTAACTAGGCTATGTAGAATCAATTTCTATGTTGAGTTTGGGATAGATGATAGTGGCCCAAGAAAGTGAAATATTGTTTGAAATTTCACTTACTGTCAGTTACTAGATTGATGATGCTATGAGATGTATCCATTCGTTATGATTGAAATGCTTCAATACTAATGCATTATACTTGGATATCTATTCAAATGCTTCTGATGAACTCTGATGATAGTATTTTTAGAGAAACAGAATTGATTCCTAAATTGCTATTTTAGGAAGATGATTGATAAACTCTTTGAGAAGATTTGGCTATGAGATCTCTTTGTAGAATTTACATAGTTAGGATGGATCTTTGTGACACCTTCATTTGAATGCTACACAAAATTCATTCTATTGCTAAGTTACTTTCTAACTGTATTTTGGAGTAGCTTTGTATTTGTGAGATCTTGGAAAACTCCACTAAATATAGTGTTACCCTTATTAATTCCATTTGGCCTATGATGTTGGTCTGAAGCCCATCTAGTGTAAGAAAAGATGTTCTTTACGTGTTGTCCATTATCTTATGCGTTCTATGATCAACATATCATGCCTTTGCATGCATACATATGTATATATAATGATTAGGACATAGATCTAAGGATTTGAGAGATACCATGATTCTAGACTAGATTGTGGTAGCATGTGGCCTTGTGCTGGAGTTGCCTTCTCTTATATAACCAATGGTGGTTTTCTCCTTGATCTTCTGTTCTTGCTTGGTGATGTTGTACTTGGCCTTGTCCTGCTCCTCCTAGTGATGTTGCTCCAGGCTCCTGCGTGCCCTTGCTGTCCACCTATTCCACCCCCTCCATTAGGTGATCATCTTGGATGGTTTCTTGGTGGATTGTTGTGGTGAATGGTTATTTGATGTTGTGGAAATCTGGCAAGTACTGGTGATGGTTAATTGTGTGTTCTTGAGTGAGCTGCCTCACTATGCTCTTTTCCTTTGGATCAGATCAAGTGAATTTTATTCACTTCCCCTTCCTTTTACTATTTTCTGCTCTGGTGAAACTTGCCCCTTTACTTGCCCTATGAGGTTGTTCTGAAGCCCTTTGATTTAAAAGAACAGATACTTCACATTGGTGAAACTTGCCCCTTTTTATTACTCAATGAGGTAAAATGAACAATTCATTTCACTGTTCAAGACTGAGAGTAAAACTAACAAAAACTAATTTCTTTGATTTCTTATTTTCTTTGTTTTGGAGGTACATAAGTCCTAATGATCAAGAGAATTAGATAGATATTGATGGCTGTGATAATACAACACCTTTTATCTATATAAATTGTGTCATTTTCCTATCATATCATGCTCCATCTAACTATTGCTATGCCTAATATGCATGATTACTTGTTTTCATTAAATTCAATATGAGCTTTGCATAATTAGTAGTTTATTAGTATTTTGTTAGTTTTCCTTGGATTTTTTTTGTGTTTAGGTTTAAGGAAGAATAAAGGAATAAAGCCTAGGGAAGGAAGTCATAAGGATGCAATATGGAGGAGCTATAGGCATCAGACTAAGCCATTTGAGAGGTCAGAAATGTGAATTTTTCCACTTTCTCAAAATGAAAATCGAAGATAATGTGTTTGTAGCCCTCTTCGAGACGAATCCAATGAGCCCAAGAACACGCAAAACGGAGTTCGTATGAAGAAATCATGACCAAAACACTAAAGAGTACAAAAGTTCAACGACCAACTATACGACCAGAGAAAATATTCTAACCATATAGTTGCGCCCGTATAGTTGCAAAAAGGGTCAGAAACAACGGTATTTCGCCCCCAGAAGCTCCAGAACTTTCCCTAAGTCATACGACGGTATTAGGGGAACCCTAGGGAACCCCCAAGGGAGAGAAATGAACCCACCACCAACACATCTATCAGATCTAGATCCAATCTCCATCATCCACCACCAAGGTGGAGCCCTGCCGCCATATCCAGCCACCAAGATCCAATTAATCTCAACCTTGAAGGAAGGTCGGGGAAGAAGACCAAGAGGAGGAGGCGCCTCCATGCGCCACCGTCGCCACCGTCACGCCATCACCATCTCCATCACCGCTGCTCCTTCTTCTTCCCCCATTATGGTCTCTGTGATGGGTTGTAATATGGCTTGATCTCCCTTTTATTAATGTTATGATGATTTGAGAAATTAGAGTGTGGCGTGTTCTTGTTAATTAATATGTTTGTGCTTTCTCTTTACATTGTTCTATTCATGATATTATTCTAGTTATTGTAGACGTCCGATCCATTGTTGAGGAATTAGATAGGGATTCACGGTGTTGTCACAAAACTTAATATTAGTCTTTACTCTTTCAAGGGTAGAACTAATAGGCTATTTGATATAAGTGGGTCTGCGGAGGAAATAGCAGCTTAGGATGCACCGCCCATTAAGATTCAATTCCCCAATATCACTCATGATTTAGATAGGTATAGTATTGCAAATTGTTTGACCCCATAGTGTCATTCGGGATATCTTGTGACGAGCACATTTGCCAAGGAGTACGGTTTTCCATAAAAGTTAATACATTTTGTCTGGTCTTGTTTCCTTAATACACCATTTGACTACCAAATCAAAAGAGGGTGTAGACAGTTGAGTTGTATGGTTGGAGACATTCAGGATATCTTGTGACCAACACATTTGCCTAGGATTACGGTTGGTGACAACAGTACATGAGGGACCGCAAAAATTATAGTTAATAGCTATTCCATAAGAATTTATCATACACACCGGTATACACAATATTAATCAAGAAATCATAGCATTAATATTTCATCTCATTGCATTCACCTCTTTCTAGTTTTACTTTTGTTCTAGTTTTCTTGCAGTCCTAGTAGTAGTTGTTACAAATCATATTAAATTCATTTATCCTAGTAACTTATAGAATAGGCTATTTCCAAACCATGGTTTGGGTGCGAATGTGACCGCACTGGCAACGTGGCTGCGGGATCGTGTTGTTTCTGTTCGCCGAGCTCTCATCAGGACAAACTCTTTAAATATTTTCTCCTACAAGTCCTACAATAACCCTGTTGTTGGTGCAGGAACCTAGTCATCAAATTGGCGCCATTGCCGGGGAGCAAAGTGTTCGATTATTACCTATCTACTCGCACATAGTTTATTTCCATTTGTTTCTATTATCTTACTGCTTTCTTTTATATTGAAAACAATAAAAATTTACAAAACCAAAAATTTATAAAAACAGTTGCTACTAATCATTTCTACCAAGATAAATTATGTTAAACTAATAATACAAGAATTAGAGGAGATATAGGATTCAAATTTATCCAGCCTGGTTGCTAGATATGATATGATAGAGAAAATGCTGAACCTATTGGAAGGGTATTCATTATGGTTGCATGTTAATGATGGATCTTATTGCACAAATGTAAAACAGATGACTACCTTAATTTTCAATGTAAGTGTTCCAACAATCCTACTCTAGAAAATTATAATAGTGATAAATCATATGCTAGTTTGGAAGTATTAGAATACGTTCTTTTCAAAGGTCCATCTGAAATGGTATTTACACTAGGAAGTATTGATGTTGAGTGTGAAGCACTTGATGGAGTTTTTAATTTAGTGTACCTCATATTACTTGTTTACGAAAATAATTTAAGTAATAATTCATTGGTATAATATTATTTGAGCGGTCTAAAACCGCCATGGAGAAAGATAACCTTTTGCAGGACTTACTAAAGAGCGGAGATGAAAAGGAGCACAAGGAAGAGGAGGAAGAACGGATTGATCACCCGCTCATACCTTCAACTCCTACTTTTGATTCTATCATTGCTATTAATACACTACTCGATGAAATGGAGGAACAAAAAGATGAGGTTGACAAAAAGAGTCACACTATAACATTTGTTTGTGATGCCTCTCACTCTAGTAGTGATTTTTATGATGCTAAAATTGTTGATAATTATTCTGAGGAGGCCTTGTGCCTAGACACTCATATGGAGAGCATTAATAATAACGAACTAGAGATAGAACCTTGCTATACTAACATGGAGGGTCCTGAACTCCTTCTATGAAGGAAGAGTATTATGAAGTGTTCCCCTACAAAGGTAACCAAAGTAAATATTTAAGAATTATAGATGAATCTCCACCCCTATCATTGCAGCTATACACAGAGGCATTTTCACCAAACATGGTGCATCAACACTCACTTTAAAGAGAGAACTTGTTTATCTACATGATCCCGATGCACAATAAGTGGGTACGACTCCGACCGAACTCTACTCTACGATGCTCCAGCAAGCTGGTATGTACAACCTCACCTCGAGTCGATATCCCTTGGGATCCAGGTGGGTAATGTATGGATCATTCTAGCCTGGCTTTATGGCTTTAAAGAGAGCGCTTCCCGGGAGGCAACCCAAAAGTTACTAGGTGTCTTTCTTAGTTTTGTGTGTTGAGTAGTCTAGTTGCATTCATGTTGCATTGGCACTTTTATTCTTCACATGTCTTGCTATTAGAGTAATCTTGTGGTAGTTTTCAAAAGATAGAATTTATTTTCACTACATTATGTGTTGGATAAACTCGGTAAAAAGGAAGACAAAATCAGTTTCAGGTGAATCCTACAATTATATGTATTTGTTGGTCGAAAATTAAAGTTTTTATTTTACCGTCAAAACATGGTGTTTATTAAGTTTCAGGTTAATAACGAATCCTCAAAGAAACATGTGAAGATTGGAGTTAACAGAAGGTTTAACAACCAACTATATGACGGGACCTCTTTGGTCCGGCCGTATAGTTGTAGCCGTATAGATATCGACGCCATCTACCCTTCGATGTTCAAGGTACAGTAAGTTTAACGACCAACTATACGGTGGGACCTTTTTGGTCCAGCTGTATAGTTGCACCCGTATAGTTCGGAAACCCCCTCAAACGCCAACTAGAAGGTAACCATTGCTCAAAATTTTATTCTTTCTTCTTCCTTCTTCTAAAAACCCCGAAACACCACCAGGGAGCTTCTCCCATGTTTTAGAGAAGCCGAGCATATGTAAGCAATAAAGTTCTATCTCAGAAATTCCTTAAGTTGTAATTCTCTTTAGTAGTTCATGTTTTATTTTTGTTTTCTTTCATTAGTTGGGTGAACGAACTTCGTTCGTACACCAAACTGTTGCCTTCTATTTTCTTTTTTTTGTGTTATTTTCGCAGGGACTTGAACCTTATGTGATGATGTGTATGGTATTGCCAACCGTGGAAACACTCGCGTAAGCCACTTGGTTGCTTCAATTCAACATGCCTACCTATTAATGTCTGGTAAAACCTTCCAACTCAAACCTCTTTTAAATAAGCACATAGGGGCTGCACACTCGTGTTTCATATTTTGTCTCACTTACACTTCGTCATAATCTAGGAGAGGGCACTTATAGAACTAGTTTGTTGACTTAAGCGTGGTGTTTAGGTTGATGAATCGACTCAGTGGGACTTGTATTTTTATCACTTATGAGCTAAACCCGTGTTTTCAAAAACACAAAAATATTTGGTCTTCTTTCTAGTCTTGTTCGTACCAGGTTCTTAAGGAAGGTATACACCGGATCATGAAGCATTCATTGAAGCAAAGGTTCTTTGTCCATCAAAGTAGAGGTTAAAAGCACCTCAATGGTAAAGTGTGTCACACTTGCTTTAACTTAAGCTTGGGGAGGTAACCACTTCTTATACTCTCTTTTGATAACTGCATTTTCTCTTTTGTTTTCATGATCTTCTCAAGTTGGTATTTGAAAAGTTCTTAGCTTCGGGACGTTATTTTGCATGCGTAGAGTCTTGTGCAATGTTCTTTTTCTTAAAAACTTTTCATGCTATTGTGTATCCCTCTGTTTTTAAATGCATGCTTAGGTGAGGTTTTGTTCATATTTATATAAGGGATATACTTGCTCATCTTAGGACCCATAGGAGACAAGCCATAGCTTTGATGCATCTTGTCCAACTTTTATCTATCTTGTGAAAAATATTGTGATCCTCTAAATATACATTGCCATGTTATCTACATCGAGTAAAAAATATATATAATAAAGAAGTTCTTTGAAACTTGCTAGTTGTCACTGTTCAGAATTGTCTTAAGTAAATGGTTATGGAGTAGGACGACCCCATAGTATTGGAAATGATGGTCTTAATAGATGCTTACTAAGTGAGTTGTCAAATAAGAAATGATGTTTGAAAGTTTCGAGATGACATATGCCAAAATTTTGTCTTGGAAATCAAAGTGAGATATTGCTTGATGCGTGTCTTGCGCCACTGTCGCACTACATGGGATGCTAACAACTCCGCTGGCCTTTGGACAATCCAAAAAGACGAAACTATTGAAGTTTAGTTATGAGTTTCCCAACATATGTAGCAAAAATGATATATTTGGGTATGCATTGGTATTCTCATGGGCTTGCGTTAAAAGCAAAAGTTGGAATACTCCTCTGACTTTGATGAGAAATCATTATACCGAAAAGGGAAACCTTGGTAATGGTCACGAGTGTCCTTCCTAGCCTACACAGTCTTGACTGAACATACACCACTCTTTTGGCATGGTCTCGTTACTAAGAAATAGATTTCCTATGAGCTCAAAAATGAAAGTTTGCACTTGAGAGACTTTAATAGATGGCATGAGTGGGAAGCATTGGAAAAATCTATCTCTATTTATGATTGACAACTAACTGTGTTCAGCTTTGCCTTATACAAATAAAAATACAAAAATACAATAAAGTGCGTATAGAAGGATCACAAGTTTACTTGCAAGATAGATTTAACTTTGACATGGGGCATAGAAGTTTTTGAATAATCTCTAGTGGTTTGGAATAATATAAATGAGCTTATATTGCATTGTATGACTATGTGCAAGATCACATCCATTAAGTTATCGTTCCCTTTTTGCTCGAGGACGAGCAAAATCTAGCTTGGGAAAGTTGATGGCTATGATAATACGACACCTTTTAGCTATACAAATTGTGTCATTTTCTTATCATATCATGCTCCATCTAACTATTGCTATGACTAATATGCATGATTACTTGTTTTCATTAAATTCAATATGAGCTTTGCACAATTAGTATTTATTAGTATTTTATTAGTTTTCCTTGGCTTTGGTTTGTGTTTAGGATTAAGGAAGAATAAAGGAATAAAGCCTGGGGAAGGAAGTCATAAGGATGCAATATGGAGGAGCTATAGGCATCAAACTTAGCCATTTGAGAGGTTGGAAATGTGAATTTTCCACTTTCTCAAAATGAATATCCAAGACCATGGGGTTGTAGCCCTCGTCGAGATGAATCAAACGAGCCCAAGAACAGCCAAAATGGAATTCGTATGAAGAAATGGTGACTAAAATACTGAAGAGTCCAAAAGTTTAACGACCAACTATACGACTGGAGCGAATATTCCGGCCGTATATTTGCGCCCATATAGTTGCAAAAAGGGTCGGAAACGACGGGATTTCACCCCCTAGAAGCTCCAGAACCTTCCCTAAGTCATATGACGGTATTGGGGGAACCCTAGGGGACACCAAGGCCTAGATAAAGGAGGGAGGAGTCAAGGGAGAGGAACGAACCCACCACCAACACATCTATTAGATCTAGATCCAATATCCATCATCCACTAGCAAGGCGGAGCCCTGCCGCCATAGCCAGCCACCAAGATCCAATCTCAACCTTGAAGGAAGGCCGAGTAAGAATACTAAGAGGAGGAGGCGCCTCCATGTGCCGCCGTCACCGCCGTCACGCCATCACCATCTCCATTACCGCTGCTCCTTCTTCTTCCCCCATCATGGCCTCCATGATGGGTTGTAATATGGCTTGAACCCCCTTTTATTAATGTTATGATGATTTTATTAATTGAAATGTGTTGTGTTCTTGTTAATTAATATGTTTGTAAGGTTCCCAACCTTTAATAAGGTAGAGATCCCTATGTTTACAATGCTAGTCCCTGGATCAATAGCTAGCATCCACAGTTAAGATGTAATATCAAGAAACAAAGGTCATAATACAACTTTATAACCAGGAATAAAATAATTCATTACATCTTACATAGATCATTTGGCTATCACATTACAATGCATCGGAATATCTATATAGCATGGAGTCCTGCATCTTCACAGTGCCACAGGCAATCATGTTGGTTGTATACTTGTAATCCTATTCAACACACTTCACTAACATCAAACAAACCTGCAACATAATAAGTTGCAGCCACAAGGGTCAATACATTTGAATTGTATTGGAAAGTTTCACTACTAGTAGAAATAAGTGGATCCTATCATTACATGCATATTTGGCTAAGTAGGGTTTAGGCTCTTTTGCAGAAAGCAATATAGTTTTATCCTATCATTTCAAAACAGTTTTGATCTTTTGTCAAATCTTTCTGAACTCCTTGGAAAACTCCAAGTGCTTATAATCCATTGTTGTCACCATCAAGTTTTAACTTTCAGAAATTGGAATGTCGAGATCTTTCATAGCTTCAGGCCTTAGTTGCTCAGTATTATCCATAACCGGGGACACGACTAAGTACTTAGAATTTGATCTTCTGCAGAAGTTGTACACTTTACCCACATGACACAATCTCGTCTTGATGCCACCAGTGGCCGCTGGATAAGTACTCACCAAGATGGAGTACTGGCAGATCGAGAATGTGACAAAGTCTTTCCATAGAAGTCCTCCCAATACACAATGCTAGCTTGTCTACCAGGAACCAATGTAGGGATATATTTCCCTTACACAATTCTAGTTAACCTGAAGATGCTAATGCATGGGTCTTCCACTATGTAGTTGACTAAGCCAGAGCCCATTTAGCATGTGGCTGTACACGGAAGCCACTATACGAGAAACATGTTCAATCTCTAAGTCCCTGGGTGGTTTTCTTCTAGTGCACACACAAAAAGATAGCCACATAAACATGGTTCCTTTTGTTGCCACCTTGTCCAACCTTGAGTATCCTTTTCCACCCACGTGGTTCATTGAGTACTTGTTTTATTATATAAAACATATATCTTTCCAACACTTCATATAATCATAACATGTATCCCATCCCAAATATATAGCAGGGCTAAGCTTGCTACAACTACAATGTTTTCACTAAGGAAGATATAAGGGTATCCTATTAGGATTTAGCATAGCATAAAATATAGTAATACTTATCATGCATGTTACAAAAATCCACTAAGTGCAATGAAAATAGTAGGACTTAGATGATAGTGTCACTTGCCTTTTTAGTAGAGAATGTTGGTTCACTTCCTGATCTTGCAAATATCACACTCTTCTAATTTCACTACAATTCAATCAAGCAAACAAAAATTCAACTAGCATTCAAACAATTTATCACACATAAAATAATGGAAACAAGGCAATGCATGCAAGCAAGCAAAAGATAGTTTTATTTAGAAAATTGGTTTCTACTAGGCTCTAAACATTTTAAAGCTCAAAGTGGTCATTTATAAAAGTGGTAAAACCATTTGCAAAGGGTTTTATCTATAAACTGTTTTTAAATCAAATTTATATTTTATGTGGTTGAAAATGCTTTTAGCAAAGCAATATTCTTTAAAGGGTTCACCAAATATGTTTTTAACCTCAAAACTTAGTGTTTAGGGTCAGAAGGTTTGAATCAAAACATTTCCCAAAGGCTTTACACAAAAAGTATTTTTTTAATAAATAAACATTATTTTTATTTGACTAGTAATGCTTTAAATCAAAGATTTACTCTTTAGCTTTAACAAATACATTTTCAAATCCATGAGTTGGTTCCTACGGTCAGTAGGTTCACAACAATCCATTTTGCAAAGATTTCACCTTAAAATTATATCTAGAACAATTTTTATATTCAAACTATGCCTACACAAGTTTCTGCAAATTCAACCAATTTTCCAGAAGAAAAACATGAAACAAAGTGCATGGTTGGGTAGTATTTGTCTTGCTGATTCCATTGATATAAAATTTGCAAAATTTGGACGTGTAGAACTAAAGTTATGAATTTTACAAGTTTGCAACTCTAATAGAACATTTTCTGTTTTTAAATCTAAACCAGTGCCACGCGTCATGTTCTTACTGGACGATACCGTTTCACGTGGATCGCTTGATTCTAGCCGTCAGATCTAAAGTGCATCGCACGGTGCAGAACCAATCTTACCTCTTCGTCTAGTGGATCTATCGTAGCCGACAGATCTAAATCCTACAGTTCCTAGCAACTAACCAAAGATTTTGCAGGGTGTGGCCTTGAAGCGGCGGAGGCGCTCTAAATACGGCGGTATGGCGAATCTAGGAAGCGAGAGGAGGTTTGGGAGGTCTCACCGGGTTCGCAGGATCACGGTGATGCTCGAGGTGGCCGCAGAAGGGGCAGGGGCGTCCGGAGATGATGGTGATTCCTCGCTGGAGCTAGTGTCGGCGTCGGGCACATCCTGTTGTCGACGGGGACGGGGCTGCAGACCATGAGAAGGTGATTGGGAGGGATCATTAGACTCGCGTGAAATCGGAGAATATCTGAGGGTCCTCGAGAGACAGAGGGGGCTCAGGGTTCACCTGGGAAGGTCGCCGGAGTTGGGGAGGTCCACGGTGGTGCTCCCACTTCGAAGTTGCCGAGCCTATGGTGCATGCGCGAGCAAGTGAAGGGTACTGGGAGATGCGCCAGGAGGTGGGGAGAAAGTCTGCGTGCAGTGGGAGGCGAGGCGCGACGAGGTGTGGCCGGAATCGGTTGCGAAGCTCGTCGGAGGCGGCGGCGGTGCAAAAGGAAATTGGGGCAGCCTGGTGGCTCTCTGGCAGCAAGGTCTGAGGGGAAATGGCGAGGAGGAAGAGGTGCTTAATAGGGCGTGTTCGCGAGAGGAAATTACTGCGCCATCAATGCGTATTGACACCGGCAATCAATCGGCAGCAACGGCAGGGGCGTGGTCGCGGTGAAGACGACGATGAGGTGGCGTGTGGGGTCCGGCTGGCAGTGAGAGAGAGGGGGCATGGGGTCCAATCGTTAGTGTCTTTGTGTGTGAGCTTCTCAGTAAGAAGAAAATGGTTCGGGTGATAGGGAGTGGGCTGCTGGGCCAGATGGGCTTGGCTGTTTTGATTCATTTTTTTTCTACTGGTTGCTTTTTCTTTTCCTGTTTTGAATTTCTGATTTGATCTTCATTCAAACAATTCAAACACCAATTCAAATCAAACCACCACCAAACTTTAGGTATAGTTTAATTCTGTTTAACAACATAATCCAAAGTCCAAATATAAAAAAATTCTTATATTCTTTTTAGGATCTATTAATAATTAAATAGATAGACCTTATTCTTAAATTCAAATAGGTTTTAATTTATTTTAAAACTCTATCTTGAAATCTAAATAATAACAAAACCTTTTCAGTAGTTTTCATTTGAAAATATAAAACACTTGGAATTTTTATTTAAAATACTTTAACAAGTTTTGGTGTTTATTTAAAATGGAAAAGCCTTTACTTAAATAAAATTGGATATTTATATATCCTTATTATTTTATTTAAATAAACCTTTACTCTTTTAATCAAACAAAATATTTTATTTCAAAAGCTTGGTGAAGGTTAAATTTGGCTCTATAAAATAATCCTTATTTAATAATTCCAACTTTGCTTATCAAAACCAAATCTTTTTATTTAAAGTTCCAAAAATAGTGATTCCAACTATTATAACTTTATTTATTATTTGTTTAACTTTTTAAATCCCTTTAGGATTCTATTGGACCAAAATAGGTTTTGATGCTTCCAATTGGAA
Source organism: Avena longiglumis (assembly GCA_030063025.1). Classification (NCBI taxonomy): domain Eukaryota; kingdom Viridiplantae; phylum Streptophyta; class Magnoliopsida; order Poales; family Poaceae; genus Avena; species Avena longiglumis. The sequence goes on from CP125977.1 coordinate 523,308,173, forward strand.
TCAAAAAGTTTCTTCTCACCCTAAAAATTATCAATTGTTTATTTTGTTTAATTCTTTTTCACATTTCAAAATTTGGAAAAAATCTGGGATGTGACAGTTTACCACCCTTAAAAGAAATCTCGTCCCAAGATTTGGGAAGGCTAGGGTTACAAGTTGGCTTCAAGGCAACTAGGGTACTACCACCCTTAAGTGGAGTGGCGTGCCAGGGCTTCTCGTCGGCGTCCAGGGCTACTGGTAGATGACCATGAGAGGTGGCGCGGATCATGGAGCTCGCCAATGATTTAGGGTGCGCCACCGAGATGCTTGCAAGATCTAAGGTAGGCTTCGACGAGGAAGACGCACTAATGCATTCACGCCAAGGGGTACGTGGGCAGAATCGAGCTGTGTGAAAGCAAAGGGAAAGAGGAAGTCGCCGCTTGTGGGCATTGGATAAGAAGGAGGAAAATCGGCCATGGTCCAGAAACAATTCCCTTTGTTTTATCCTTGTTCTTTTCTTTTTCTATATTATGTTTTGTATTTTACTTTCAGATTTGTATATTACTTATTTGTTTGAAATTTTCTATTAAATTTTATCTGTTAGATAATTGCTGCAATACTAAATGTACTAAGTATTATTTTGGTGAATTTTTATTGTGTAATGTCATTATTTCTTTATTTTCTTTATATACATACCTTTCCATTTAATATTGGTAAGGGCTTTAGATATAAATTTAATTTATCTAATATCCATAAACTTATTAAAGAATGCATTACTATTAATCCATGAGTTTTGATTTTTATCGATTTATAATATTAAAGAAACTTCAATATATATTGATCCTTAATTATTATTTGATACATAAAGTTTTGAGTAATTAATATGTTTAATATTATTCTCATAAATTTAGGAAATAGCAATGTATAAATTTTATTATAACTAACATAGAAGTTATGTTTTGAATTTCAATTGCTTACCCTAGGGTTTAGGGTTCTTAATATACTTATACTCTTTTGGTGATGTGAATAAAGATTAATGGCTAAACATAGTGTCTTTATGTTTGTGATCTTTAATGGTATCACCCTTTTAAAATAAAAGTTATCTTCTTGGGATGAATTTTGAGAGAGAATAGATAAAGATAACTCCTAAGCACATATGGTTATGATAATTGGAAATGACAAAGATGTGCTGAAGTGATTTGCTATAGGAAAATATTCCTATAAAGCATTGTGTAAATAAGATGATTTATCCAACAGATGGGATGGATGTTAATCTTGGTGATAGATTTAGGGTTTAGTGTTTACCAAGAATTCCTACCTTCCATAATTCACAATCCTGGACTTCTAATTAAGGAATTTATTTCCTAGATATACTAATTCTTCCTATCCATCATCATGTGTTAACATGATGAGCTTTACTTCACAAAATATTCTTATCCACCTTTTATTCTTCTAAATCCATTTATAATTCCAATGAGCTTGACACTGAAGCTTTCATAATCTTCTCATATCCATACTTGGTTATGGCAAACTATTCTACTACTAATAATCTCCAATCCAACAAGTGGTTACTTATAACTCCATTCATACTCTTCCTTAATCATCCATCACTAACATTACTCCAATGGATGTATATAAATCAAATTCTACTTTCCGCAAAAGCTTATTATCTTTTTAAGAGAAATACACTACTTCAATAACTCCATGCTACTCTAGCTTCAACTTAATCATACTATCTTATATCAACTTATCTTCAATATCTTATATTCAAACTTCACATCATATCATGGTGACTTGTCATGGCTTACCTAGAATAACATATCTATACTAGGGTTCAATCATGTTCTATCCACCAATGTCACTTATACATGATATAAGAATTCAATCTTGGTGACAAAAGCATGATCATTAGAATCCTTTGATCAATTATGGCTTAGGTTTCCAGTTGGCTAATCAAGTCCTTTATCAATACAACACTACAGTTGTATTATAATTATCTTCTTAGTGTATTTATCTGACTAAGAGAGATTATTCATTTACTATTCCTACTTCATTCAATAGGATTACTCCTGGTAACTTATCTTCAGAATTCATCCTTGTAAACATCTTTTTTACCATATTGATTTGATTTCCTCCAATCACTCCCATCCTATAGATGATATCTAAAACTAGCATCACCACTTACCTCTTATTACTTCTTAACTAAAGGTATGAAGTGAATGCTATGATAAGGACAAGAGTTGATAGATCAAGAATTGATAGGTTAAGAAATGGTGAATCAATAGTTGATTACTCAACATTGATGAACAACAAATATAAGGATAGGATTCCATAAGGATTGATATGGAAAGAAAGATATATGGTGAATGATGTTGACTTGGTTTCTATCCTACTCAATCTCACTAAAGAGTTAAGGTTAGGTATTACCATGATACTCATGGTATAAGTAGATGAGATTAAGATAGATCAAGAATTAATTGCTACATTCTTATTACTTAAGTTATATTTATAACTTGGTATTCATGAGTTGTGTAATGAATACTAGGATAATCACTTAAGGAACAAATAATAATCATGAAGCAATGTATTAGGGTTTAATTTTTATTACATTTGACCTACCCTTAGACCAAATCTCCCTTACCCAAAATAAGGTTTTAGCAAAGGTCATATTGAAACCTATCGCAGTCAACTTGATGATTTACTTCAATTCTATCAAGTTGAGAGAAGCTTCAATCACTTCGACAAGTTTTGTTCAAAAGCGCGAAAATTATTCAGATTTTCTATGCATGAATGCAATGCACACAACTGTGTTGAGCTTATTTCTAAGCTCTAATGCTAGGATGTTACAGACTCTCCCCCTTAAAATAAACTTCGTCCTCAAAGTTCGTAAACTCTCATGTTTCGGGGTATGGAATTGTCCTGTATTGGTTACGATACGTCTCAGCTCCATGGTAACCTCAATGGGAATAATTGTAGTATCCCATATCCAGATCTTTTTCCTTGAATTCTCACCATACTTGGCAATTTTCAACTAGTTGTCTCCAATACTCCCAAATTCCTTTTACTTTACTCCCTTAGGAATATTTCCTTATTATACAATTCTTTAATTTATGTCTCTTATCTATTTCATTTCCCTAATTAGGTATCCTAATCCAATTCCCTTACTTGATCATCGAACTTCATCAGATTATGCAAGGTCTAGGAAGTCTCACTAAAACAGGGTTTTAAAGTTTATTAAACAATAACTATGGTCAAAAAGACTAACTTTTGATTTGTTATTGTATGGTTCATAGTGGTGATCCTTACAAAGATTGGATTTGAACTCATTTAGTCCATACCCATTGGAATTTCTTGTTCCTCTATACCTGTCCAATTGGATGTGCTTTATTCTATCTTATGAATGACTTAAGATTTGTTTTTTCTAGAATTATCCTATTAAGATTAATCTATTTTACTACCTTCAAGTTTTTACTTTAATAGGCTTTAGATAATCTTTTATTATTACCTTAAGTAATTCTTGAATTACTATTTAATAATTGCATTAAGGTTTGAGTACTACTACCTTGAAATAAATTTTGATCTTTCATCTAGACATACTTCCGAAATGATGATTTATTTTAATCTTATGAAAATAAGGCTTAATGTTGTCATAGGCTAGTATTTCGTCTCCAACCTTTATTTGGAAAGTCAAATAACAATACTTCCACAAATTGTTTACTCTCCCCCTTAGGGTTTACTAATGGTCTCTAAACTGCCTTATAATGTAACCATTGGCTTTATAACTAGAATGTAGGACTTTGTCTAGCTTATTCTCTACCTAGTTAGGGTCTCATGAAAGATTGTACGGTGCATCCACACAATTGTGGATCTCTGAAGTGAATCTTTCAGCATTGTTTGTCTTACTTATTATTTGGACATTTTCGCTTTGATAGGTCTGACTTTGCGAAGCGCCATGAAAGACGATCACTTTAATTTTATACTCAATTATATCTTACTTAACTTAGACCAAGGTTTATGCTCTTTATGCAATACTAAGATGATCTGATTAACCATGTCGACCAACACCGTCTGCGGACAAGATACCAACTGTGGATCAGAATACCGACTATGGATCAAATACCAGCTACGGATCATCCTAGGTTGTAGGTATTACCCTACGGTTTCCGATGTACCACTGGCATTCTATCTGAATTGTCAGAGCTTGAATACCATTTTGGTTCCAAAGCTTCTTCTTTGTACTAACTCATGATGCTTTCATGAACTAGGTACTACTACTTCATTAATTCTTAGCAATATCTCCTACTTTGATTGAACCTTAAGTTCATCACTTCTTGTTTCTCCTTATACTTCCTACATTAATCTTCCTTCTCATATCTGGCTAAGAATGATCTGAGCTTGATCCATCCTCCAAATTGATTTGATACTCCTTACACTTTGCTTCATTCTTCATGTAAGTCTTCATCTTGGTCTTTGGAAATCGCACCCCTTACGAATTCCATTTTCTATCTAGGTCTATAACATCAAGTAGTAACTGGATGTTGCTGTAGGGGTTCATAGCATGGAAAACAAAAAATTTCTATCGCATGCAAACAAACAAGCCAAGATCTATCTACTAGATTGTAGCAACGAGTCGATAGATGAACTCACCCTCGAAGATTCCAAAGCGGTTAACGAGATCGGATTCTCGTGGGTGATGTAGTCGTACTCTTGCCGATCTCAAGATCGTGTAGACGATCCTTCCAGCCACATTCTGCAGCGCCCCCGTCGGTCACACGCTCGATCGATGAAGACCTTCCTCTCCTTTTTCCAAAGAAAATGGAGGTTGTATCACTATCCTCGCGATTCCGGCAGCACGATGGCGTGGTACCGGAAGTAGAGGGGATATCTTGCAGGGCTTCGCCTTAAGCCGGAGTGAGTATGGTGGACTATGAGAGAGGCCTCGATGATCTAGGGTTTAGACACACCAAGGAGAGAGGGCTAGGCCGACGGCTAGGTCTTGGGGAAGCTGAAGTCGGCAGCTAGGGTTTGCCCTAGGCGGCGGCGGCAGCAGAAGGTGGTGGCGCCGGCGGTTTAGGGTTAGGGTTTGGAGGGTGCAAGGTGGAGGCTTGGAGGGGCAGCCCTGCCCCTCCTTATATAGGTGGAGGGGGCCGGCCAAGGGGAGTGGAGTCCCTCCCCAACTCGGCTTCCAAGGCCGGCGGTGGAGGGAGAGGGACTTCCTCCCCAAGTAGGTTTCCTACTCTCCCTCCACCAAGCAAACTTGCCGTTTGACTTTTCAAATTGGCGTTTGACTTTTCAAACTAGGATTTGATTTATCCCTTTATTTTGCTCAACGATGACACCTAGTACATGATTCAACCATTCCAACTTGTAATGAAACATTCATGTACCCTTTCCCTCCGGAGTGCCGGACATTTCGGAACCTTCTAGAACATTCCCGATGAAAACACCGGAACCATTCTCCAACCCCGAAATAGGACTTTCCTTATATGAATATTATTCTTCGGACCATTCCGGATCTCCTCGTGATATCCCGGATCCCATCCATGACTCCGAACAACATTTGGTCTCTTACTCATCATTCCATAACTACTCAACAACATCGAATCCTAAAGTGTGTCTCCCTACGTTTCGTGAATTATGCGGACATGATCGAGACACCTCTCCGATCAATAACCAATAGAGGAATCTGGAAATTCATATGGCTCCCACATATTTCTACGATTACTTTGCGATCGAATGAACCACTTACATACTATACCAATTTCCCTTTGTCTCACGATAGTTTACTTATCCGAGGTTTTGATCGCTTGATTCTCGCATACCTAGTTCAACCTCATTACCGATAAGTACTCTTTCGCTCCCGTGGTATGTGATCCCTTGTGAGCCAGTCACATGCTTGCAAGCTAATTGGATGACATTCCACGAGGGCCCAAGTATATCTATCACCATATGGATGGACAAATCCCTCTTGATTCATGTGTCTCAACCCATACTTTCCAAACACTCAATGCCACCTTTATAGCCACCCAGTTACGGTGTGGTGTTTGATGTCATCAAAGCATCCTTCCTGTGATGGTGATAAACATGATCTCATGGTCGAAGGAATTAGGTTACTATGTATCAGAAAGCATATAGCAATTGAACTATTTAAAATGACTTGATCTTTATGCTACGCTTATCTATAGGAGTATGTCCATCATACCATTCTCCTAATGATATGATATTGTTGTTAATAACATCTCAATGTTCATGATAGGGAAACCACAATCATCTATTAACCAACAAGCTAGTATTATGAAGAGGATTTACTAGGGACTCTAATTTAGTTTACAAATCACACAAGTAATAATGTTTCCTTGTTAATGATCCAATGATCCAACAAAGATATGCAATGTCGGGTCCAATGATCATACGATGTTTTTCTTGACTGTTTTATGATCCACCATCTCTATGCAATGTCTTTATTCATCAAATCTTATGTTTCATTGAAAACTATCAAACTGTTTTGTTCTGAACACTACTGTCTCATTCCTAACCACCAAACCATATCAGTTTTCAGATCTTCTTAACTTTTCACTTCAATCTATGATCACCATTTTGGTTTCACCTATTGAACATAACGATAACCACCGCATGCTATAGCATCGCTGCGGTTATCAAGCTATGTTCTTACCTTCACCGATGACTTGAGTAGATATGGGTATATCTATTTCATGAAACATAAGTCCTAAACTTTCGAGAAGTTTAAGGAATTTCAAAGTGAGGTAGAGAATCAACGAACAAGAAGATTAAATTTCTATGTTCGATCGTGGAGGTGAATATCTAAGTTACGAGTTTATGCAGCATTTGAAGAAATGCGGAATACTTTCACAATTGACACCGCCGAACACCATAGCGTAATGGTGTGTCCGAACATCGTAATCGAACTCTCTTACATATGGTTCGCTCTATGATGTCACTTACGATTTACCGCTATCGCTTTGGGGTTATGCATTAGAAACAAATATTCACTTTAAATAGGGCACCATCTAAACTGCTGAAACGACACCGTATGAATTATGGTTTGGGAAGAAACCAAATTGTCGCTCCTTAAAGTTTGGGGTGTCGGGCCTATGTAAAGAAGTTACAAATGACAAGCTTGAACCCAAAGCGAAAATGCGTCTTCATAGGATACCCGAAGGAAACTATCGGGTATACCTTCTACCATAGATCCGAGGGCAAAATCTTCGTTGCCAAGAATGGATCCTTTCTGGAGAAGGAATTTCTCTCGAAAGAAGTGACTGGAAGGAAAGTAGAACTCGACGAGGTTGTTGAACCTTCTATCGAAATTGCGAGTAGCACAGCACCAGAAGAAGTTCCTGTGGTGCCTATACCAATAAGAGAGGAAGCTAATGATGATGATCATGAAACTTCGGTTGAAGTTGCTACAGAGCCTCGCAGGTCAACGAGAACTCGTACCACTCCTGATTGGTATGATCCCGTTATGAGTCTCATGTTGGTGGACAACACTGATGACCCTGAGACATATGAGGAAGCGATGATGAGCCCAGATTCCAATAAATATCAAGAAGCCATGAAATCTGAGATTGGATCCATGTACGAAAACCAAGTGTGGACTTTGGTGGACTTACCGGATGGCCAGAAGGCTGTCGAGAACAAATGGATTTTCAAGAAGAAAATAGATGCTGATGGTAATGTTACTGTCTATAAAGCTCGACTTGTTGCAAAAGGGTTTCGACAAATTCAAGGAGTTGACTACGATGAGACTTTCTCACCAGTAGAGAAGCTAAAGTCTGTGAGGATTATGTTAGCAATCGCTGCATATTATGATTATGAAATATGGCAGATGGATGTCAAAACAGCGTTTCTCAATGGAGACACTGATGAAGAGTTGTATATGGTAAAACCCAAAGGTTTTGTCGATCCTAAAGATGCTAACAAGGTATGCAAACTTCAACGGTACATTTATGGATTGAAGCAATCATCCCGGAGTTGGAATCAACATTTTGATAAGGTGATCAGAAGTTTTGGTTTTATACAAACTTATGCAGAAGCTTGTATTTGCAAGAAAGTGAGTGGGAGCTCTATAGCATTCTTAATACTATATGTAGATGACATATTGTTGATTGAGAATGATGTACACCTTCTTAATAGTGTCAAGGAATATCTGAATAATAGTTTTTCAATGAAAGATCTTGGCGAAGCAGCTTACATATTAGGAATAAAGATTTATAGATATAGATCAAGACGCCTAATATCATTGTCACAAAGTACATATTTGGACAAAGTTCTAAAGAGGTTTGGAATGGAAGATAGCAATAAAGGGTTCTTGCCCATGTTGCCCAATACGACCTTGAGTAAAACTCAAAGTCCAGCAACGGCAGAAGATAGAGAAAGGATGAGTAAGACTCCCTATGCCTGAGCCATAGGATCTCTAATGTATGCCATGCTATGTACTAGACCCAACATTGCATATGCTATTAGTTTAACTAGCAGATATCAAAGTGATCCAGGAGTGGATCATTGGACAGCGGTCAAAAACATCCTTACGTACTTGAGAAGAACTAAGGATATGGTTCTTTCTTATGGAGGTGATGAACAGCTCGTTGTTAATGGTTACACCGATGCTAGTTGGAACACCGATCCAAACGATTCTAAATCTCAATCTGGATACGATTTATTTTGAATGGTGCAAAGAAGAATGGAGGAGTGCAAAGCAAAGCGTTGTGGTGAGATCTTCAACTGAATCGGAATACATAGCTGCTTCGGAGGCTTCACAAGAAGCGATATGGATGAAGGAGTTCATTACAGAGCTCGGTGTGGTTCCAAGTGCGCTGGACCCAATGTCTATCTACTTTGATAACATGGGCGCAATAGCCAATGCGTAAGAACCAAGGTCACACAAGAAGCTGAAGCACATCAAGCTACGTTTTCACGCTATTCGACAACATGTCCAAGATGGAGACATAAAGATTTGCAAGGTACACACAGATCTAAATGTGGCAGATCCGTTGACTAAACCTCTTCCGAGGGCAAAACATGACCAACACCAAACTGCCATGGGTGTTCGGTATATTACCATGTAATCTAGATTAGTTGACTCTAGTGCAAGTGGGAGACTGTTGGAGATATGCCCTACAGTGTAAGGTTCCCAACCTTTAATAAGGTAGAGATCCCTGTGTTTACAATGCTAGTCCCTGGATCAATAGCTAGCATCCACAGTTAAGATGTAATATCAAGAAACAAAGGTCATAATACAACTTTATAACCAGGAATAACATAATTTTATTACATCTTACATAGCTCATTTGGCTATTACATTACATTGCAGCAGAATATCTATAAGCATGGGGTCCTTCATCTTCAAAGTGCCACACGCAGACATGTTGGTTGTAGACTTTGTAATCCTAATCAACACACTTCACTAAATCAATCAAACCTGCAACATAACAATTTACAGCCACAAGGGTCAATACATTTGAATTGTATTGGCAAGTGATACTATGGTAGTATAGTGGAGTCTATCATCTATATGCGTTTGGCTAAGTGGATCTTAGGCTTGCTTTTCTCTAAATAGATTTTCCTTACATTTGAAAACACTAAGTTTTTGCTTGACAAAAATCTTTCCCATGGAATCTCCCAATAAAAATTGGTGATCCTTTCAACCCTTGTTCAACCACAAGTTTTTAACTTATAAATTTGGATGATGAGATTCTTTATAGCTTCCATGTCTTGATTCTCAAATTGTCCTTTACCCGGGACATGGCTAAGTACTTAGATTTTACACTCTGCAGAGGTGGTGCACTTTCCCCACAAGACTTGGTTTCACCAAGACAAGATATTTCAGAAGCCTTTCCTTAGACAAAGTGGACGCGTTCCAACCTATCATTCCACTACCACCAACTGTCCAAATGGCTAAGTTCTAGCAACCTATGTGATCCAGGCAGAGCCCATAATGCCAAGTGGTTGCACTTGAAGCTTCTCAACATTTGACATCTCAAATATCTTTGTTCCTGGGTGGCAATCCACAAGTGTAATACACAAGGTAAACCATAGCCATGGGCCTTGTGTAACCACTCAACCAAAAACCACCAAGCAATTACCATTCCACCCAGGTGATTCATTAACTTAGTTGTTTTATTAAACAAAAACACAAGTCCTCAGACTTAGAAATTTTCCATAGTGTGAATATATTTCCACCCTTGTTTTCTATTAGCTAAGCTAAGCATGATAGTAGTAGGAGTCTTAACTTAGGAAATTTTACTAAGGTTTCATCTACTAGGTTTTCCCATAGCAAGGTTTATAGTTATAAAAAATTCCATGCAAGTTTTACTTAGAAAAATCACTAATGCATAGTGAAAGTAATTGGGACAAAAGTATGAAGCATCACTTGACTTTTTGGTAGAGTATAGGTTCACTCCTTGGTATTTGCAATGTTCACACACTTCAAGTCACTACAAATCAATCAAGCAAACAATATTTCAATCTACCATTCAAGCAAAACATCACATAAAATAATAAACAAAACAATACATGCAAGCATGCAAAAGGATTGTTTTATTTGTAAAAGGGGTTTCTAATGGGTCATAAACATTTGAAAACACCTAATGGTCATTTTTATAAAGTGGCAAAGTCATTTGCAAAAGATTTCACTTCATAAGCCATTTTCAAAACAAGGTATCATTTTATGTGGTGTAGAAATGTTTTTACTAAGGCATTAATCTATAGGGTTCACAAAATATGTTTTCAAACCATAAAACTTGGTGTTTAGGGTCAGAGAGTTTAAAACAAAACATTTCCCAAAGGTTTTCCTTCAAATTCATTTTTAATAAATAAACCATATTTTTATTTGACTAGAATTGGTTTTAAATCAAAGAATCATTCTTTTTCTTCACCAAATACATTTTTGAAACCACAATTTGTTTCCTAGGGTCAGTAGGTTCAAAACAAACCATTTGCCAAAGATTTTATCCCCAAAATCATTTTTGAACAATTTTTACAATCTAAACAAGCATACAAATGTTTCTACAAAAACAAACATTTTACCAGAAAGTTTTTACTAAACAAATTGCATGGTTGGCTAGGTCTTGTCTTGATGATTCCATTGATATAAAGTTTGCAAAATTTGGACGTGTGGAACTAAAGTTATGCAATTTACAAAATTGGAAATCTAATAGATCAAATTCGCTTAAATCAACAGATCACGCGGCCCTATTCGATTCGTCAAAACGCTTTCGTGGATCAAGCGATGCAGGCCGTTGGATTGAGTCATATCGCACGGCACGCAGATGCTACTTACCCTTTCATCTAGCTTCTATCCTAGCCGCTGGATCCTAATCGCACGGCACCTAGCACACTTGCTAGAGACGGGCGGCGCTGCGGTGGCTACTGGTGGCGGAGCGGTCAGACGGCGGCGGAGTCGATGATACAGGAAGCGAGGGAGGAAAGGAATATGCTCACCGTTTTCGCAGAAGCCTGGGGAATCTCAAGGTGTTCTCGAGGAGTCAAGGGGAGCACGGAGTTCACGGCTATTGCTCACCGGAGTTCTTGCTGGCGTCGGTTGCGCGCGGTCGTGGTCGAGGGCGAGGCTGCAGATCGTCCCGAAGCAAAATAAGTGCACGGTTAGATGCGGGTGAGTGCGGTGAGTGCAGGAGTGTCATCGGGAAGGAGAGGGGCGGACGCATGCTTAGGAGGAGGGTCGCCGGAGAGGAAGCAGACGGTGGCGACGGTGGTCGCCGCTGTCGAGGCTCGTGGAGCTGCTGGGCGCGCACGGGAGGTGCGCCTGGTCTGGGAACTTGCCCGTGCTTGGGAGGTAAGGGCGGCGGTGCTGCCGAATTGTTCAAGAACCGCCGGAGAAGGCGGCGTGCAGAAATTGGAGACAAATGGGGCTCTCTGCAAGGCCCGAGGGGAAAGGAAGGGGAGGGTGAGTTGGTTAAACGAGCGTGATCGCGGGGGATTTTAATTCGCAGAATAACTCGTATTGATTCAAATTAAGATGCGGAGGAAACAGTCAGGGGCGAGAATAATCGCGGGGTGAATACGACGATGATCTGGCTGTGGGGCCCGACGTCGGTGAGGGAGGGACGTTTCAGGTGGGGTCCAATGGTCAGCGTCTGTGTGGGTCGACTCGCAGGTTTGAAACGTTTTCATGGGAGGAGAAGAGTCTAATGGCCAGGTGGGCTTAGCTGGGCTGGGTCGTTTTGTTTCTTTTTTTTTTGTTCAGATCCTTTTTCCTTTTTCTGTTTGAATTTCCTGTTTTGAATTTCAAACAACAAATCAAACATCCAACACAATTCAAACCTTTGTCAAAGTTTGTATAGTTTTTAATTCTGTTTGACAACAGAATCCAATGTCCCAAAATAATATTTTTATTATTTTTAGGATCCATTTATTAATTAAATAAAATGGACCTTAATTATTAAATCAAATAGGGTTTGATTTATTTATTTTTAAAACTCTATTTGAATTCTAAGAAAAAGTACCAAAACCATTCAGTAGGTTTTATTTGAAAATAATAAACACTTGGAAAACTTATTTAAAATAATTTAATAAGTTTTTGATGTTTAATTAAAATGGGAAAAGTCTTTACTTTAATAAATTTGGTTTATTAATAAACACTCATTATTTTATTTAAATAAACCTTTACTCTCTTTATCAAATAGAAGTATTTTATTTCAAAAGCTTGGCCAAGTTTTCATTTGGCTTTATAAAATAATCCTTATTTATAAATCTACCTTTTCTTTTGAAAACCAAATCTTTATTAAAAATACAAAATAGTAATTTTAAATTTTTTAAGTTTATTGTTTATTTATCTTTTAAATCCCTTTAGGATTTTATTTGATGAAAATAGGTTTGAAGGTTTCCAATTGGGTTCAAAAGTTTCTTCTCACCTAAAATCAACAAAGTTTTATTTTATTCATTTATTTTTCACATAACAAGATTTGGAAAATCTTGGGATGTGACAGTTACCACCCTTAAAATAAATCTCGTCCGAGATTTGGGAAGGCTAGTTACAAATTGGCTCAAAGCATCTAGGGTACTACCACCCTTAAAAATTTTCCAACTAATTTACATCTTGGCTTGCTTGGGATCTTGATGTAACTTTCCTGGACAGAAGTTTGCATAGTGGCCTAATTCCTTGCATTTGAAACAGGTGATAAGGCTGAGGTCTTGAGGTGGCTTCTCTGGACAATATGATGCATAATGTCCTAGCTCTTTGCAGTGGTTGCACATCACTTGGCTAATATCCTTCTTTATCTTGGGTTTCACTAGCTTTTGTTTGTCTTCTTGGCTCTTCTTCTTTTTTGGGCATTCATTGGCATAGTGTCCCATCTCTTTGCAATTGTAGCATTGCAACTGGCTTTTGTCCTTCTTCTTCTTTTTGGGTCTCTCCAAAGCTAGGAGTTCTTCTAGTTCATGTTCTTCATATCTCACCTTAAAGGTGAGAAATCTTTCTCTGTTCTTGGGGCAGTTACTAGAGATATGACTTTCTTCTTCACAATTAGGGCATTGATCTTCATGCTCCTTGGATGTATGATCCTTGTCTCCACAAATATTGCATGCTTGGGTTCCTTCCAGAATATCATCTTTTCATCCTTGTTATCATTAGCTCCTTGGAAAAAGTTTTCTCTCATGTTGATCATTTGAGTAACCAATCCTTGCAACAATTGGGATTGAAGTTTCAAAATCCTTTGTATGGCTGGGTCTAGTCCATTGTTGTTGGCTAAAAGCTGAGTTGTCATTTGGCTCAACTGGTTTTGGGTTGCTATAAGTTCTCTCATGTTGTCCTCTTGGTTGTTGTTGTTGTCATCAACCTTGATGTTGGAGTCTCTTGGAGAAGTCATCTGTTTGGGTTGAATTGGGATTAGAATAGGCAAGATATTTCTAAGGGAATAATTCTAATCACACACATCACAATTCACACAAGCAATGTGCAAGCAATCACAAACAAACATCCCACTCAAACAACAAGTTTCAATCATATACTTGGCAATCAAAAATACTTTTGTTACACCACTTAAGTTGGTGGGTTTGTTTTAAACAAAATATGATGGTCCATCTATATGGTTCACTTGTGATCTTTCCATCATTTTTGGTTGATTCTTCTTGCATGAGATCATGGTTTCCTTGGGAAAAACTCTTGGTCAAATAAACTTCAAAGGTGATGATGGCTTCTTCTAAGTTGTGTTTCCTTAGTCTCCAAATCTTGAACATGATTTCTTGTCTCACTTGTCCTTAGTGATATCCAAGGTTGAAGTCCTTGGTGAATATGCTGAAGATGTTGAAGTCATTAGAGTTGAAGATGTTGAAGTCATTAGAGTTGATGAAGTCCTTTGCACATGGTGAAGTCTTTGGCCATGGGGTAGGTTTTGTCCACCAAGTTTGAAATAGAAGAGATGTGGAATCAAACTAAAATGGTTGAGGAAAGAGTTTACAAGATTGTTTGTAAATAAGTTTTGGAACAAATACAACTCCTATTTTCTAAGGGTTTTGTCCAATCCTAGGGTTACAAATCCTACAGGCAACACAATGCTCTGATACCATCTGTAAGGTTCCCAACCTTTAATAAGGTAGAGATCCCTGTGTTTACAATGCTAGTCCCTGGATCAATAGCTAGCATCCACAGTTAAGATGTAATATCAAGAAACAAAGGTCATAATACAACTTTATAACCAGGAATAACATAATTTTATTACATCTTACATAGCTCATTTGGCTATTACATTACATTGCAGCAGAATATCTATAAGCATGGGGTCCTTCATCTTCAAAGTGCCATAGGCAGACATGTTGGTTGTAGACTTTGTAATCCTAATCAACACACTTCACTAAATCAATCAAACCTGCAACATAACAAGTTACAGCCAAAAGGGTCAATACATTTGAATTGTATTGGCAAGTGATACTATGGTAGTATAATGGAGTCTATCATCTATATGCATTTGGCTAAGTGGAGCTTATTCTTGCTTTGCTCTAAATAGATTTTCCTTATCATTTGAAAACACTAAGTTTTTGCTTGACAAAAATCTTTCCCATGGAATCTCCCAATAAAAATTGGTGATCCTTTCAACCCTTATTCAACCACAAGTTTTTAACTTATAAATTTGGATGATGAGATTCTTGATAGCTTCCATGTCTTGATGCTCAAATTGTCCTTTACCAGGGACATGGCTAAGTACTTAGATTTTACACTCTGCAGAGGTGGTGCACTTTCGCCACAAGACTTGGTTTCACCAAGACAAGATCTTTCAGAAGCCTTTCCTTAGACCAAGTGGACACGTTCCAACCTATCATTCCACTACCACCAACTGTCCAAATGGCTAAGTTCTAGCAACCTATGTGATCCAGGCAGAGCCCATAATGCCAAGTGGTTGCACTTGAAGCTTCTCAACATTTGACATCTCAAATCTCTTTGTTCCTGGGTGGCAATCCACAAGTGTGATACACAAGGTAAACCATAGCCATGGGCCTTGTTTAACCACTCAACCAAAAACCACCAAGCAATTACCATTCCACCCAGGTGATTCATTAACTTAGTTGTTTTATTAAACAAAAACACAAGTCCTCAGACTTAGAAATTTTCCATAGTGTGAATATATTTCCACCCTTGTTTTATATTAGCTAAGCTAAGAATGATAGTAGTAGGAGTCTTAACTTAGGAAATTTTACTAAGGTTTCATCTACTAGGTTTTCCCATAGCAAGGTTTATACTTAGCAAAAATTCCATGCAAGTTTTACTTAGAAAAATCACTAATGCATAGTGAAAGTAATTGGGACAAAAGTATGAAGCATCACTTTCCTTTTTGGTATAGTATAGGTTCACTCCTTGGTCTTTGCAATATTCACACACTTCAAGTCACTACAAATCAATCAAGCAAACAATATTTCAATCTACCATTCAAGCAAAACATCACATAAAATAATAAACAAAACAATACATGCAAGCATGCAAACGGATTGTTTTATTTGTAAAAGGGGTTTCTAATGGGTCATAAACATTTGAAAACACCTAATGGTCATTTTTATAAAGTGTCAAAGTCATTTGCAAAAGATTTCACTTCATAAACCATTTTCAAAACAAGGTATCATTTTATGTGGTGTAGAAATGTTTTTACTAAGGCATTAATCTATAGGGTTCACAAAATATGTTTTCAAACCATAAAACTTGGTGTTTAGGGTCAGAGAGTTTAAAACAAAACATTTACCAAAGGTTTTCATTCAAAATCATTTTTAATAAATAAACCATATTTTTATTTGACTAGAATTGGTTTTAAATCTAAGAATCATTCTTTTTCTTCACCAAATACATTTTGAAACCAAAATTTGTTTCCTAGGGTCAGTAGGTTCAAAACAAACCATTTGCCAAAGATTTTATCCCCAAAATCATTTTTGAACAATTTTTACAATCTAAACAAGAATACAAATGTTTCTGCAAAAACAAACATTTTACCAGAAGCTTTTTACAAAACAAATTGCAGGATTGGCTAGGTCTTGTCTTGCTGATTCCATTGATATAAAGTTTGCAAAATTTGGACGTGTGGAACTAAAGTTATGCAATTTACAAAATTGGAAATCTAATAGATCAAATTTTGTTTAAATCAAACAGACTGGGACACGCGTCCTATTCTGATTCGTCAAAACGCTGGATCGATTGAGTCATATCGCAGATGCTACTTACCCTATCCTAGCCGCTGGATCCTAATCGGGCGGAGTCGACGCTATAGGACGCGAGGGAGGAAAGGAATATGCTCACCGTGTTTGCAGAATCCCGGGGAAGATCAAGGTGTTCTCGAGGAGTCAAGGGGCGCACGGAGTTCACGGCTATTGCTCACCGGAGTTCTTGCTGGCGTCGGTTGCACGTGGTCGTGGTCGAGGGCTAGGTTGCAAATCGTCCCGAAGCAAAATAAGCGCACGGTTAGATGCGGGTGAGTGCAGTGAGTGCAGGAGTGTCATCAGGAAGGAGAGGGGCGGACGCATGCTTACGAGGAGGGTCGCCGGAGAGGAAGCAGACGGTGGCGACGGTGGTCGTCGTTGTCGAGGCTCGTGGCGAAGGCGAGCTGGCGCTGACGGGAGGTGCGCCTGGTCCGGGAACTTGCCCGTGTGCTTGGGGAGGTAAGGGTCGATGCGGTGCTGCCGGAATTGGTCAAGAACCTCGTCGGAGAAGGCGCCAGTACAGAAGAAATTGGAGACAGCCTGGGGGCTCTCCTGCAGCGGTGTCCGAGGGGAAAGGAAGGGGAGGGGGAGGTGGTTAAACGAGCGTGATCGCGGGGGATTTTAATTCGCAGAATAACTCGTATTGATTCAAATTAAGACGCGAGGAAACAGTCAGGGGCGAGTTCATCGCGGGGTGAAGACGAGGATGATCTGGCTGTGGGGCCCGGCCGGTGAGGAGGGACGCTTCGTGGGGTCCAATGGTCACCGTGTGGGTCGACTCACAGTGTTTGAAACGCTTCAATGGGAGGAGAGGAGCTGGGCTAATCGGGCCAGTGGGCTTAGCTGGTCGCTCGCTTGAATTTCGCTTTGAATTTCAAACAACAAATCAAACATCCAAAAAAATTCAAACGCTTGTCAAAGTTTGTATAGTTTTAATTCTGTTTGACAAATGTAATCCAATGTCCCAAAATAATATTTTTATTCTTTTTAGGATCCATTTATTAATTAAATAAAATGGACCTTAGTTATTAAATCAAATAGGGTTTGATTTATTTATTTTCAAAACTCTATTTGAATTCTAAGAAAAAGTACCAAAACCATTCAGTAGGTTTTATTTGAAAATAATAAACACTTGGAAAACTTATTTAAAATAATTTAATAAGTTTTTGATGTTTAATTAAAATGGGAAAAGTCTTTACTTTAATAAATTTGGTTTATTAATAAACACTCATTATTTTATTTAAATAAACCTTTACTCTCTTTATCAAATAGAAGTATTTTATTTCAAAAGCTTGGCCAAGTTTTCATTTGGCTTTATAAACTAATCCTTATTTATAAATCTACCTTTTCTTTTGAAAACCAAATCTTTTATTAAAAAATCCAAAAAGAGTAATTTTAAATATTTTTAAGTTTATTGTTTATTTATCTTTTTAAATCCCTTTAGGATTTTATTTGATTAAAATAGGTTTGAAGGTTTCCAATTGGGTTCAAAAAGTTTCTTCTCACCCTGAAAATCAACAAAGTTTTATTTTATTCATTTATTTTTCACATAACAAGATTTGGAAAATCTTGGGATGTGACATACAAGCATTAATAAATATAGTTATTAGTATATCTTTGTGTTTATGATAAATGTTTACATTCATGCTATAACAGTATTAACCAGGAAACATTAACACTTGTGTGATTTGTAAACTAAATTAGAGTCCCTAGTAAAGCCTCTTCATAATACTAGCTTGTTGGTTAATAGATGATTGTGGTTTCCCTATCATGAACATTGAGATGTTATTAACAACAAGATCATATCATTAGGAGAATGTTATGATGGACATACTCCTATATATAAGCGTAGCATAAAGATCAAGTCATTTTAATAGTTCAATTGCTATATGCTTTCTGATACATAGTAACCTAATTCCTTCGACCATGAGATCATGCTTATCACCATCACCAGAAGGATGCTTTGATGACATCAAACACCACAACGTAACTGGGTGGCTATAAAGGTGGCATTGAGTGTTTGGAAAGTATGGGTTGAGACACATGAATCAAGAGTGGGATTTGTCCATCCATATGACAGATAGATATACTCTAGGCCCTCTCGGTGGAATGTCATCCAATTAGCTTGCAAGCATGTGACTGGCTCACAAGGGATCACATATCATGGGAACGAGAAAAGAGTACTTATCGGTAATGAGGTTGAACTAGGTATGCAGAGATACCAACGATCAAAACCTCGGATAAGTAAACTATCGTGAGACAAAGGGAAATTGGTATCGTATGTAAGTGGTTCATTTGATCGCAAACTAATCGTAGAAATATGTGGGAGCCATATGAATTTCCAGATTCCACTATTGGTTATTGTTCGGAGAAGTGTGTCGATCATGTCCGTATAATTCACGAACCGTAGGGAGACACACTTAAGGATTCGATGTTGTTGAGTAGTTATGGAATGATGAGTAAGAGACTGAATGTTGTTCGGAGTCACGGATAGGATCTGGGATATCACGAGGAGATCCGGAATGGTCCGGTGAATAATATTCATATAAGGAAAGTCCTATTTCGGAGTTGGGGAATGATTCCGTTGTTTTCATCGGGAATGTTCTAGAAGGTTCCTAAGGTCCCAAGACTCGAGGGAAGGGTACATGAATGTGTCATAACAAGTTGGAATGATTGCATCATGTACTAAGTGTCATCGCTGAGCAAAATAAAGGAATAAATCAAATCCTAGTTTGAAAAGTCAAACGCCAATTTGAAAAGTCAAACGACAAGTTTGCTTGGTGGAGGGAGAGTAGGAAACCTACTTGGGGAGGAAGTCCTCCTCCCTCCACCGCCGGCCAAGGAGGCCGACTTGGGGGAGGACTCCCTTCCCCTTGGCCGCGCCCTCCCACTTATAAAAGGAGGGGCAAGGGTGCCCCTCTAGACACACACCTTGCCCCACCAAAACCCTAACCCTAGCCGCCGGCCACCACCATAGCCGCCGCCCTAGGGTTTCCTCCTAGCCGCCGACTTGGGGCTCTCCCCTTGCCCTAGCCGCCGGCCTAGCCCTCTCTCCTTGGTGACTCTAAACCCTAGATCTCCAAGGGTTCTCTCATAGTCCACCATACTCGCTCCGGCTTAAGGCGAAGCCCTGTGAGATCTCCCCTCTACTTCCGGTACCACGTCGTTGTCCAGCCGGAATCACGAGGAGAGTGCTACAACCTCCGCTGCCTACTGGAACAAGGGAGAGGAAGGTCTTCATCGAGTACCGAACGTGACCGATCAGGGCGCCGTCAACGCTGGGCCGGAAGGATCGTCTACACGATCTTGAGATCGGCAAGAGTACGACTACATCACCCACGAGAATCCGCTCTCGTTAACCGCTTTGGAATCTTCGAGGGTGAGTTCTTCTATCGACTCGTTGCTACAATCTAGTAGATAGATCTTGGCTTGTTTGTTTGCATGCGGTAGAATTTTTTAGTTTTCCATGATACGAACCCCTACACTATCCCCACTGTTAGCTTGCCAATATCATCAATGGTGAACAGGCCAAGGGCACCCATGTCACCCAGTGTGGACAGTAGGCTAGAGGAAGAATTAGCCGTGCCAACCTTGTTTGGGAGGTAGCCCAAGCCTCACCGCCCCCTCTCGACCAGCCCTGCCTCGCATACAGCAATGAGAACTGCCAGAACGCTACCACGCCGGCCGACCATGCCGACACGCACCCACGCAGCCCCGACCACCTCAAGCCCGCCGCCCGCCAAAGATGCACCCCACCGTCCCAGGAGACCGCCAGACATGCCCATTTCACCGCCCGTACCCCGTAGCCACCGCTCGCCGCAGAGTTCGTCACCTCTGCCTCGCAGAGCACCGAGCGTTCCCGACCGTCTGCCACCGCCCCAACAAGCGCATTTACACCTTAGAGCATTGCCAGGAGACCACCGATCGATCGCCACCCTCGGCCATGCCTCTAGCAGCCCATAGCTGTGTCGCCACCGTCGCCTGCCCATCCCTGTTGGTCTCGCTGTCGAGCCTATAAAAGGAGGCCACCCCCAGCCGATTGAAGCACGCCATCTCACTCCCCTCTCACCCAAAACCACCCCACCCCATTCCCGGAGCAAGGCGAGCAGCGCATCGACAGAATTTCACCAGAGCTCGCCGCTGATGGAGAAGAAGGAAGCCATCGATTGGAGCCGCCCCAGGAAGAGCTGCCGGTACCAGGAGGTTCGCCGTCATCGACTTCGTCGTTCGCCCGCATCACCGACCCTCGCCTGAGCCCCGGTGAGCCTCCCACGACCCCCACCTGCCGCGTTAGGGTTCTGTCTCGCCGGTGCTGTCCGACGTGGACGATGAGCCGTAGCCGTTCGATTAGACATGGATCATGCGACCGATATCGCCTCGTACCGCTTCGCGTTTAAAGAGCCACTAACTGGTGGAACCCCCTATCAGTTGCGCCCCGCGCCGCGGAGTGACACTAGGCCGGCATGTTAATCTTTCCCGCGCAACCCACTCATTTGAATTTAGCTTTTTCTATTTATATTCAAACTTAGTTCTGTACCTAGTTTCAAAAATCAATCCAGCTCGATTCACTGAACCAAATTGAATGAAACCAATTTTGTTAGAAAGGTTTCGAAATGGTTAATCCAAGCCCATTGGATTCAAATCATTTTAATCTATAGATCAACCTTGGTAAAAATAACAAGGCCGAAGCTTTCTGCATTCAAATATTTTTCAAATTTAAACCATAATAGCTTTTGAGTTGATTCCAACTCTCAAAAATCACATTTGATCATACCTTCCAGAATATAAAAAAACATATGGGTTTACTTACATAAATAATGTCCAAGTAATAAAATAATGCCACATAGGCATTTCTAGTCACTTTATTTATTTAAAATTAAAAGGTTAAACATTATTAAATTGTGACACCACTTTAAATCACATTCCCATGTACTGAAATATGTGGTGATGACATGTGTCAACATGATTCCATGTTTGAGTTGGAGAATATTAAATCTTCCGTAATTTTTCAATGAGTAGAAATTACTTTTCTAAAAATAAAATAAATAAGACAAATGCTTTAATCTTGTAATATTAGTGATGATGCTAGATCATCTATAGAACCCTTTTGTGTGATGATTGAAAGTAGTTAAGTATTGTTTGGTGATTGTGTACCTCGTATTTATTCATAGACGCTAGTACCGATCAAGGATACGAGGAGGAAGGAGGATACTACAAAGAAGAAGCTGAGGAAAACTTCAATCACTGCTCTGCACAAGGCAAGCTTATACTGATACTGATGCAAGCTAACACTTGCAAGATACTCTACTTTAGCAAGCCTAATACTACTAGTTGATTGAGCAAGCTAACACTTGCAATTATGAAAGTTAGATAACCTATGCAATGCACTAAGCATGCTTGGTTGGACACATTTGATGATACCCAATTTACTTGCAAGCTTCATACTTTATTTCTTTATCAAATATATTACTTAGAGCTTACTTAAGTGAATTGTAGATTCTAGAAAGATAATTGAAGGTTGCATAAAGAGCATAAAATTTGGCCTACGCTAGATAATCTTGATGTCATCCCAAGGCATGAGATTGAACTTAGTTAAACTCCACTAGTTTACCACCCCTCATTAGTATTCACTCCCATTTGTAGATGCTAGTGCTAAGCATAAAACTTGATCAACTTTAGATGGGAATACTTGGTGGAAAAATGGTTATGAAAACCTTGGAATGATGGATCATTCTATTGAGATGTTTTGACATGTGTTTCCAAACACCAGATGTTTTGATGATGAAATGTTAAGGCCTGAGCCTTAGCCCTTTATAAAACTGATGGTTGTCTAGATGCGATGCCATTCCAATTTTACCGTACAACCACAATACCCAAGAATTGGGTAGGGCTTGACTGGAAACTTATATACCTTAGTATTGGTTCCCTCACAGCCAAGGTTTGAGCTGAGGCTACCTTGTGAATATTGTCCACCTGTGTAGTACCCAATATGACAGTTGGTCATGATTGGGAGGCCAAACTCACAGGAGAGGTGCTTATACTATGGCGTGTAATTGAAAGGTTAGGATTGATTATCCGCATACTGAGTATGGTGAATTCAGGATTTGTTCCTGACGGATGTATCGAATGTTGTGGTGAAAGTGTACAATCTCTACAGAGTGTCAAACTATTCAAATAGCCGCGTCCACGGTTATGGACAGTTGGAGTGGCCATACTGTTCCCCCGTCAGATGTTAGTATTAGTTTGCGAGTACTTAAAGAGTACTCATGGCTTTGTCCCTGGCTATTCCCATGGCCAGACTATGAAGAGGAGTACCAGGAGGATGGACCCCAGGAAAGTTACGACAACTAGGATCATCTCTCATCGTCAGCATTGCCTGTGACCCCGAAGATGGAGCTTCGCCTATGCTACTGTTATTATTACGTATTTCCGCTGCTTGAGTTGTATTAAGAACTAGATCATGAGATCCTTATGTGTGTAAGACCTTATGTATGGTTTGTAATGGATGATGTACTGTGGTATCCAACACTGTTATGTCTCGCAAAAATGGTAATCCTGGGATTGCGATGTATGACATGATAGGCATCTCGGAATAAAAATCCGGGTGTTGACACTATTTAATTACGAAAATTGGCAATACAGACCGTTCAGATTCCGGAACTATCGTGGGACGTTGAGGGCTCCCACCCATATGCTGCATATCCTCTACGAATTACCAATTAATATGCATGCTACGAGTAATAACAGCCACGACCCGCACATCCGGCTCCATGCGAGAGGGAAAAGATACAGCTGACTTCTTCGTCCCATTCCAAATCTCATGTCCAACGCATAATATACGGCGCAAGAATCACTGGCGACATTGGTTGTTAAGTCCTAGATAATATGTTCCTTTACCACCGGAACTTTCATAGTAGGTTATTACCTCATGGTAAATAACCTATAATCACATTATTATGAAAATAGTGTTTTCTGTCCTTTTTCAAATCCAGGTGATGAAAACAATAGATTTGCAAAATACTTTATAGAAAATAATCAAAGGACATGAGCAAGTGTGAACTTGCCTTGTGTGATTGCAAGATTATGCACTCACGGTCTTCGAGACAATATAAAAGATCCAATATCTGAAATCAGCATCATTGGTCCGGTAAGGACTAATGTTTAAAGAAGCAAGATGCCATTATGCATAAGTAATGTAATGCACTTGATAAACGCGAATCCCGGGGACAACGTTGATCAAGGGTTTGGAAACTGGAAATGGTTACTATTAGAATGTGTTGTCTTTTTAAATAAGTTTGATATTGGTGCTTCTTATTAAGGCTTGTGATTGTGTGTGAAACAACATGTAATTATAATACCATAAAACAATGAGATACACACAAATGTGAAATGCTACTCAAGATTGCTTATACTATAATTCTTTATCTTCAAATTTTTACTTTACAATTAATGTCACTTATAAAGACCTCAAGTGTTATCAATCCTAAGTATATAAGTAAAGTATAAAGTAATGTGATTTATGATTACTTTTCATACGTTGACTGAAGTGGCAAAACGAATAACTTTTGAAGAAAATATTTGCTATAGGAAAATATTCCTATAAATCATTGTGTAAATAAGATGATTTATCCAACAGATGGGATGCATGTTAAGCTTGGTTATAGATTTAGGGTTTAGTGTTTACCAAGAATTCCTATCTTACATAATTCACAATCATGGACTTCTAATTAAGGAAATCATTTCCTAGATATACTACTTCTTCCTATCCATCATCATGCGTTAACATGATGAGCTTTACTTTACAAAATATTCTTATCCACCTTTGTGGGATAAGAATATTTTACAATGTTTGGCAAGCTAGAAATGATGCGCGGGACAGCAAAATTCTAATTGACCCGAAGACGGTTGTGTCCAGAACCGGTTGCTGCTCTTGATGAATGGAATAGAATCCTAGCAGCGCACTGTTTTTTGAGTTGGGTGAAGGTGAATGCATATGGAGGTTTTTCGAGTTGCGGAAGGTGTAGGAGGCGTGGCGTGGCGGGGTGTGGTCGTTCATGACCACGTACAATGGCGATTTCATTTCTGGAGCATGCCAGTTTGCCCCCACCTCATGTCATGGATGCACAAGTAAGTCTGGGAAGTTCAGGCATGGGCGGTGTGGGTCTACGTACGACGTACGCGTGGCGTCAAATCTTCAGGTGCAGAAAGTGGTTTTGGAGACAGAAAATTTAGGAGTGGCTACCCAGCTTTGTAGGGACGATCGAGCAGGATTGCATTGGGAGAATTAATATATACATACTCGCTGCGACGCATGCATGTTCTTGCATATATAGGAAGGAAGGCTGCGATCGAGAGTAATAAATTGTGTGTACTACTACTAATAATGTTTGGAACGGTGTTGCGCCGATCGATCTGTGTTACTACAGTACTTAATTCGGAACCAGCTAGCTGCTTGGACGGCGAATAAAAAGCAGGGCAGGGTGCTCCCCAGCTAATTAAGTCGTTACCGATCGATTAGTACTCCACATGCATAACAAATTACGTACTGAAGCTATAGCTAATCTCACCGACGATATGATGATCATCCATTTCAAGAAAACAATCCCATTCGATAGAGGAGAACGTACTGTAATTAATTCGATAGAAAGAAGGAGAAAATTGATCTCAACAAAACAAAAAACATGGGCGATCGATCAGCCTGAACGAGTTATTGTGACGGAAGAAATGGGGGCCACCAATCCATTATCCCCTGGAGGGGGAGGGGGATCGATCGCTCCAGCAACGGCCGGACGGCCGGACCACTCATCAGTCGGAGCTGCTAGGCTCCGGCGCATCCGCCTCAGAAGGCTGGGGCCTCAGAGGGCGACTCGGACGGTGCTGGCGCCTCGGCCTTCTCCTCGGCGGCCTTCTTCTTTCCGCGGGCCTCGGCGCCCAACGGCGCCACCGCGACGGCGACCACGAGGAGCGCGAGGATGAAGAGAGCGGCGCCGCGAGCCATTTTGCTTGGTGGCGGTTTACTTGCGATCGAGAGCTCTGGCGGGGATGGATGCTTGCTTGCGGGGGGGTTTAATTTGCTGCTGCTTGCGACTTTCTTGTGTGGGGATGGATGCTTATATATATGCGCCGCTCGCCGGCTATTCTTAGGGCGGAGGAGGAGGAGGAGGACGTCCCGCAGCGCGAGGTGAACCGCTGGTGCCGAGCGGCCAGTATAGGTCGTCGTGCACCGCGGGATTTGACGATTTGCCCCGTTTTACTCTGAAATTTGATCATTTGCCACACCGTGTGTCACTGACATGTGACATGTGGTGGCCAATGTGGCAAATGATCAAAACAGAGTAAAGGGAGGCAAATGATCAAATATCCCTCGTGCACCATGGATAGCCTAGGCCATGCGTCGTCATAGATAGGCTATTTTCACGGCCGGCCCTAGACTGGAAGGACCGTGGCAGCTAGCCGTCCGGGTCAAAATAAATAAATAAATTAGGGGCCCATCATAAAAATATAGGCATAGTAAAAAACAATATTGAGCCCGTGGCAAACCGTTCGACTCCCCTAGTCCCTGGATCCTGGACGATCAACTCGGCCGACTGCCGCCGAGGCTCGACTCCTACTCCCAGACGGCATCTCTTCCCCTTTTTTTTTTGCGATTGTCGCTTCGCTTCCTTCCGATCCCGAGTGAGTCCTGTCCCTTGAGGCCATGTCGCCGTGACTCCCTGCGCTGCGCCTCCCCAGTCCCCCTAGATCGGATCGCCTCCCCTCGGCCTCTCGACGAACTACGATCGATCGCCAGGCCCAGGCGCTGAGACGCGAAGCGAAGGCCATCAACCTCCGCTGTTGTTACCTGTCTATCTGCTGGTGTGCCCCCGCCCAGCCTCCCCTTGGCAGAGACACTAGTTCCGGTTTTTTCCGGTCGGATCGCCGGTCCGGTCCAATTTTTTCAACTAGGGGCTCGACCCTACTCCCAAACGGCACCGCTTCCCTTTTTTTGTGAGTCGCTTCGCTTCCTCCCAATCCCGAGTGAGTCTCGTCCCGTGAGGACGTGTCGCCGTGACTCGCTGCGCAACCCCAGTCCCCTGGATCGGATCGCCTCCCCTCGGCCTCTTGACGAACTGCGATCGACCGCAAGGCCCAGGCGCCGAGACGCGACGCGAAGGCCATCAACCTCCACAGATGTTGCATGTTTGCCTGCTGGTATGCCCACGCCCAGCCCATGGTTATGCCCTGGCCCTAATTCTTAATACTAATTAGTAATTGTTGTTCTTAACTTTTTGTTTGTAGAGTGCGAGGTTGATTATGGCGCATGGGAATCCGGTGTTAAGAAAAGAAAATTGAGAGAATAAGAGAAGAAATTAATAGAATCACAGAGAGAATCTTTTCATAAATTTTTTAAGAGCAACACGATCACATCGAGGAATCGAGATGAGTTGGCGCTAGTTCTTGTTGGAGAACAGACTAATATTGAACCAGAAGATAATGTAGGTACAGAGGACGTTGTTCGCATCAACGCAGATGATGACAATGTGAGTAATCATGATGATGAATCTGCTAATCGTCACTTCTAGCAATAGAGATTTACTTGTCACGTCGTTGGTCTCTCTATATCTATTTTAATTTTCACTTTATTAGTATGCTTGCATCTTGATAGTATTAAGATGCTCTCTGTATATATCTATTTAACAGATGGGAACCTGCAGTAACAATGCAATATCGCTATCTAGCGACAATAATTTTTCTTTACCTTTTGGTGGTTTTGATTTTCAGTCATCAGATGAAGAGCCCGCCGAGAGGATTGAGTTTATAGGTATCAAAAAAACATCAAAATTGTAGTCATCTGTTTTGTATGCGTTTATATGGTAGACATTGATTTGTTGTTGTATTAGGGCCTGAACACAAGGGGGCACTAATTTTGATAAGTAGAGCCTTTTTGGAAACGATATGTATCTGAAATAAGTTCATGTAGACTCCCTCTTAGACTGGTGTGAACCCAAATTTCTATCAGAAATCAAGTACTATATCTACATGCTACCATATTCATCTGTCATGAAAAAAAATACAACTTGGTAAGATGATATATTCTTGATAATGTTATAAATAACAAGCTACCCTGTGATATTTAAATACTTTCATTAATCACAAGCATGGCAATTCTTTAATTCTATGTACTTGCCTAGACATTTGGAGCCGAGTTCACAAGAAAATACCTAAAGAATATCCTCGATAAACCTATTGATCTCCATGTTTGTCAAATGAAGAGCAAAATGCCAAAGATGGTTAGGATGAAGATGGGAGCTGTGTCAAATGCAATCTTGACGACTAGACGGGAGAAGGTTGTGAGAAGCTTCAACCTAAAGCAGGATAACATTGTGTTTTTTTGCTTTGATGAAAAAGATAATGGAGAGGTTCAGCAACTTCCAGAGGGTGCCCCAGTATAAATGCAATGTTGGTTTCTTAGAGAGTAATAATTGTGCTAGCTGATTGATTTATGTAATGCACTTTGTATGTGCTGCCATGATGTGTAATGGCTAAATTTGTATGGATTTCCCCAACTATATATATCTGGCTAATGTTTACCATGATCGAGCTGCTATATATATATATGTTCTTGGGTTAATCTATCTATCTGGCTCCTGAATCATGATTATGTGTCATGTCAGCTATGATCGAGTTTGAATTAGCATACTACTATTTAAAATGGTTTACGGAGACGGTCAATTTAAAAATCTACTTCGAGACACACTAGTTGGAGACGGTCTTTGTTAGAATCTGACTCATATCGCCTCACTATTGGAGACGGTTCCTAGTATAGGTCGTCTGAGGTTAAGGAGTTCTGGTAAGCGGTCAGAAATATTGGACATCTCTAGATCGTACATGTTAGAGGCTTTTCCCTTTTTCCACTGTTTGAGGTCACGTATCTTAGAGCTGAAAAGTAAAACTGACTCAGGTGGTGTGCTGTTAGAAGCTATGAGTCGGTACGGGACACCGTACGAAGCCTATGAGAAATTGACGTCTCTAAATAGAGAGTTTGTACTAGCGCATACGGATGCAATACATTTATTATTTATCTTCTTTGCATGTTTTACCCACATTACTAAAATCTTAAAGTTTATTCAAAGAAAGTTAATACTTAATAATTCTAAAATTCTTGTAAATATTATATTTAATATTTTTGTGATAATATACATTAATATAAGAGTTTAAAACTAGTATTTTATTTAAGTTTAACTCTTAATATTTTCTCAAAATTCTATTTAATAATAAGTGTTTAAATTGAGGGAATTTTATTTTATTAAAATAAAATACAAATTAGTATTTTTCTAAAATATTATACCTATTTAGGATTGAAAGTGAATTTTATTTAATTTTAGGTATTTTATTTATTTTTATAAAATTCCATAAGGAATTTATATCATAAAAATAATTTTTCTCATTAAAATAGAATTCCTTAATTTTATTGGGTAGCTTACATTTTTTGAACACATGGATATATTATTTGTATATTTATGATTTTTTTCATTTTCTTAGGGATTATTAAGTCTTGGTGGTATTTTGGTCTTTTAATAAATAGTCTAGAGTTTAAATTTTCTTTAAAGCTGGGCCTAGCCCTTTGGGATGTGATGAGTGCATATTTGCATCATGTTTTAGATTATTATTTCGTATTGTAATCATAGGATCTTGGTATTTTACGGCATTCGCACGCACTTTTTATGTTTATTTTCACCAGCATCAGGACAGATGATGGATCGACACAACTCTTTGACCAATTATATTGGAGTGAAAAGGAGCCAAAAACAACGTAAATCGCATATTTGGAAAATATTAATAATACCATAAGAAACCCCAAAGCGATTGGAGGATACAGAAGAGTTAATGACCAACTATACAGAAGAAAAAGTTTTCCGGGCATATAGTTCCCATCGTATAGTTGGCATCGACACCGCCTCCTCAAATAGTTTCACCCCGTACAACTGGATCGGAGAGGCGACATATAAAACACCTAGAAATAGCCAAAAACCTCACCTCCGGAAGGGATCTTGAGGGAAAACTTTCCCTAGGGATCCATCTTCACCCTAAGCAGATCTGGGAGGCCAAGGCATCGATCTCCATCTTCATCAAACGCTGCGTTGATGGCTGACGTGGAGCCTGTTGGGAACCCCAAGAGTAGGGTGTGAAGCTGCACAACAACAAGTTTTCCCTCGTTAAGAAACCGAGGTTATCGAACCAGCAGAAGGAAGGAAACGTCACACATGTGTTGCAAGAAACACGAAAACCTACACAGCACAAACTCTATACTTTGCCCCAACGAATCAGTGAGGATGTCAAACTCACTGGTTTGCTGTAACAAAGGATTAAACGTATGTTGTGGAAGGTAATGGTTTGCAGCAAGTAAACAGGTAACAGTGAAAGATGTATCAATGGTAAAGATTGGACCGGGGTCCATAGTTCACTAGAGGTGCTCTCCTTAGATAAACAACATGGCATGAAGGGTAAACAAATTACAGCAGGGCAATTGATAGAAACTGAGAAAGACATAACAATGCAATACCAGACAAAAAGATCCTATGAGATTCGATTGGGCAATACAATAATATACATTGACCGCCATCCAACTGCATCTATGACTAGAAGTCCACCTTCAGGTTATCATCCGAACCCTCTCCAGTATTAAGTTTCAAGCAACAGACAACTGCTTTAAGCAAAGTGTGTAAGGTAAATAATCCACTTGTTCCATGAACAAGAGATTTTTTTTCTCCCTAGTAGCAATAGCACATCTACAACCAAAGAGATTTCTGTCACTTCCCTTGGAAACTAGAGGCATGAACCCACTATCGAGCATAAATACCCCCTCTTGTAGTCACTAGCAACTACTTGTCCAAGATAGATACTAACAAAGGAGAGCATGGAAGATCACAAACAACACAGACATGATAGAATCATAAAGACAAAACCATTAATCAATCTGACATAGTAATCTCAATATCCATCGAATCCCCGCAAACACAACATGCATGATTACAAATAGATTAGATCTTGATCATGAACGGAGCTCATAAGATCTATACATGAAAGCACAAGGAGGAGATACAACCATCTAGCTACTACATGGACCGATAGTCCAAAGTGGAACTACTCACGCATCATACCGGAGAGAAGGCCTCCGAGATGATCTCCCCTCCGGCACGGTGTCGGTAAGAACTTCAGATCCCCCCCCCGATATAGGGACGACAGTGGCGGCTACAGAAGGTTCCGTGGAGTTTTGATCGGATTCCTAGGGTTTCTGCATCGGGGGCTTCTTATAGGCGAAGATGCGAGGCTGGGAGGCGTCCAGGGGCCCCACACCCTACCTAGGCACGGGGTGGGCCTACCCGCGCCTAGGGAGGGTATGGCGGCCCTGGTTCGCCTCTCCTTCTCCCCTCTGGACTTCATGTCGCCCATGGCAAAATATTGACTTTGGATTTTGTCCCGAACAATTCCGAGAATATTGATTTTCTGCCTTTCTGGAACAAAAAACAGAAGAAAACAGGCAACTGGCACTATGGCAACTTGTTAATAGGTTAGTTCCAGAAAAGATATAAAAACACCTCAAATTGTAGACAAAGCAAAGCAAAGTAGATACTAAACAAGCATGGAGCATAAAAAATTATAGATACATTTCCGACATATCAAGCATCCCCAAGCTTAACTCCTGCTCATCCTCGAGTAGGTAAGTGATAAAAAGAATAATATTTGAGGTGACATGCACCATCAAAACCAATATCAAACAATTTGCAAGCATTGAAAACTGGGATCAAAGAACTCTAAACATGTGCATGAAAGATGGAGTTCTAACAATAGGACATAGTAACTATGCATGCAACATGAAAGGCTACAAACAAAGATCATGAATAACATGCATTGAAAAACGTTTGTTTGTTTCACATACAGAAAACATGGCATAGTGGCAATCTGCTTGTCCCTCACAGAGTAGCAAATAGATGCATATGACACCTTCAAAGTTCACAAGGGTGACTAGAAACAAGTAGCACATGAACAAGTAATATCACAATATGCATCAATCAATTAGTTTTGGGACACTGCACACAGAATGACAACTATGCCCTCTTAATGGTGCCTAAAGGTAGAAGGTGGACAGTCAAATAATAGTGGAAGAAAGGCCCTTCACAAAGTGAAGCGGAGATTTAAAGTTTCAAAAAGAGATTCCAAAAATTATGGTACTTGTTAGCTTTCAACCCTCATTTCCCCTATCATAAGCATCTTGAAGTGGTTAAGGTTAAAGTGAACAAACTATGAAGTATATGCTTGACAAAGTATATGTTGGCAATCTCAAGTCCCTTGAATACAAGTGCCACACCTCATGCTACTCAACTTCAGTCACCTGTAAGTTTTTCTCATTGTAAGTACATGCGTATCATAGTGAACCACCAACGGGGTACCCCTTTCACGTGGTACAGGAGCTATCCCATAACCAAAATGACAAGGCAAGCAGACAATGAGCATCTCAGCGATCTTTTTATTTACTAGATGCATAGCTTTTTATTGAGGATGCTTCATAGATAGCTCACTATGGTGATGCTGCAAGTTTCCACCATGATTAGGCATGGCTTAGGCTAGCGGCCCAGGTGTTTCTCTAACACAAAATACATACTCTATGGACTTACAAGTTCCCTCTTTATTTCACACCGATGACATCCATAGACAAAAGAGCATGATATCAACTGAGTACAAAGTACAAGTGCAATGTTGAAAATGTTTCCCGTGACAACACGGTTCTGCTAATTCCAATGTATAAGTGCAAGCATATACAACATAGATGACACAATGGTTCAAGTTTATTAGGGACAAAGAATATAAAATGTGCCATCAAGTTCGTGAGATCTTTAATCACTAAGTTTTCACATAACAAAATACTTTTTAATTGGAAGATAGCCGAAAACAAGAATATACTTGGACTGGAGTAACACACCATACATAGGAATTTATAGTGGACACTTTGGAATAACTTAGTTTCTTGGGAGTTGGAAGCATGAGTAGAACTTACTCATACAAGTGGAGGCTAGCAAAAGACTGGGAGCAACCAACTAAGAGAGCAATAATGGCCATAATCATGCAGAGCAACAAAATATTACTAATCAAAGCATAGAGTGGTACTACAAGTCAAGGACTAAATGATCATAGAGGCTATGGTGACTTGTTCATAGTCATAACATGGTGTGAGCATGCGCGAAGTCAATCCAAACAAAGCATCAAAGGAGAATACCACAATACTATGCTTTTGCATGCTAAAACAATGCATAATTTCTTCAAGGCACACTAAGCAATCCCAATTGTTTGGAACAAGACATGCTATAGAAATAATCACTAACAATAAGGTCAAAACAACACCTAGCATGTCATGCTAACAAGTCACAGTCAATGCAAGCTCCTCTTGCACTTTCAAGCAGGAACTTCCTACTCCTTTCCAACACCAAGCAACTTATTTGAAACAACACAACGAGAACGGGGGTCCAAATTACTTTATTCAAGCAAAATAAACAACTAAGAAAACCAAACAAAAACTAAGACGCTCCAAGAAACAACACAACTATGCATGAAACAATAAAAACGAAGTGTTTAGACAGACCTAATATTTTATTGATGAAGAAGGGGATGCCTTGGGCATCCCCAAGCTTTTATGCTTGTACCTCTTGGATATTTCTTCGGGTGACACCATGGTGGCATCCCCAAGCTTGAGATTTTGTCCATTCTTCATCTCATTACATCATTCCCTCTCTACACCTGAAATTGTTCCTTCATACAAAACTTCACACAATCTTCATTAGCAACATTAGTGTATTTAAAAGATAACAGACCTTTAGACAATCTTCATTAGCAACATAATATATAGTATATAAAAAATTAATAGGGAGATGACCATTTATATAGTACATCAATGACACATGAAAGGATAAAGTTGCCGACCTCGACCGAGAAGGAAAGAGCAACGAGAAAACTTATTTCGAGCTCTTGGGCATTTCACCGAACACCTCTTGGGCATAGGAAAAAAACACAAACTAGCACACCTCTCACCCTCTTTCTATGATCCAAAATGAGAGAGTGAAAAATGAGAGAGAGGGGTGTGGGTTGCGGTGTGTTATATAGGCGCACCCCCTTTAACACCGGTTCAAGCCACGAACCGGTGTTAAAGGGGGGGCTGCACGGGCCACTGGTGCAGGGCCTTTAACACCAGTTCGTGGCTCGAACCGGTGTTAAAGGGGGTGCTCCTTTTGCTTTCTGGACCACGCTGGTATGGGCGCCCCCTTTAACACCGGTTCGTAGGAGAACTGGTGTTAAAGACCATTTCCGACCTCAACCAAAGGCCTCGTTTCCACTAGTGATATAACACTAATGGAAACCGCCCCATGTGTCCCGGTTGGTAAGGGCCTTTAGTCTCGGTTACCCAACCGGGACGGGGAAATCGGGACAAAATCCCCAACCTTTAGTCCTGTTTGCCCCACCAACCGGGACAAAAGGGCGTACACGTGGCCCCTTCTCAGTGTGAGGGGGGAGGAGCAACCATCCCGGTTCGTAACACGAACTGGGATAAATAACCCTCTACCACGGCAGAGATTTGACACATTTCACTGCCACATCAGAGAATTTATTTTGGCAAGTCACCGTCTGCCGCGGCAGAGATTTGACACATTTCTCTGCCGCGGCATAGAATTCATTTTGGCAACTTTTTTTTGCCGCGACATCATTTTTTCCACTTTTTGTGCCACGACAAAGAATTTATTTATGTTGTTTTATTTTTTATTTATTTTTTTGAACTCATCAATGAAGGAACCATTATATTACACAAGATCATCATGACAATATAGATCCAAGTGTCGAACATATTACATTCGATACACGGAGTTCATGCACTACATACAAAATAAGCTCTTTGTACAATCTCTATTGTTTATACACACCCAAATAGTATTCTCCTTTTGGGTTTAGGACTTCTGCATCCAAGAATCCCGCCAATTCCTCCTGAATTGCTCGTACGCGATCCTTTGGCAGAAGACCGTCTCGTAGACGTTCGATCTGATTTTAAAAACGAGTCAACCTATATGAATGAAACTAAACACAATTTGATGGTAATTAAAAACTATAGAAATTGTTTACGTACGTGGAGTTGATCTAAATTTCTGCCCTTCTCACAACACGTCTGACGGTAAACTCGCAAACATAGTATCCACATAAATTGTTCCCTGGTCCCTGCATCAGGCACTTTACGAGAATAGAGTTCAATCAAGAAAACAATCAAGCATGATAATAACGGTATCAAAACTAGAATCAAAGAGATGCGCGGATATATCTAGTGGTGCTTACATCTAGTGGTTGAAATTTAAGCTCCTCTTTCCAAACACCCCTAGCCTTGTTGTTGAACTGTTTCCAAGCGCTGCCCGGCGAAGAAAACGAATAAAAGAAGTTATTAATTACTTGATATCATAAAATTTATGAACGTTGCCGATATAGTGTCGTAATGATTAGAATTACCGCTAGAGAAGCATCTGCATGTTCTTCCATGACTCAAGGGGTTTATGTTTCGAGTCCATGACTAGTACACGCCCTTTGTCAAGTTGAATGATTAACAGAATATAGTGGAAGCTGCGCATGCATAACTAATCAATTATATACTTAACATCGAGTAAGCGAAATAGAAAGTGTATACAAGACAATAACACTCACTCGAAGTTGTCAGGAAATAGTATTTCCCTTCTGGTTTCTTGAAACCTTAACGCGTGTACAATATTATCCTCCGTATCCTGGGGGTTTGTTTTGAGATTAGCTTGATGAACCCAATATGGGTCAATGAACCCAATGTCATAGATTTGTCTTCTGCTGCATTCGAGAATCTTCATTCTGCATATTATAGTATGATTATATACATGCAATAAACGAGGTGAGATAGCTAGAGACTAAATTAATTACAGAATTAGTGATTACAGACAATAGGCACTGATGATCGATTTGTCCAAGGCGTCTTGATTGAATAATTGAAATAGTTCATCAAATTCAATGGATATCATGTCATCTATTTCTTTCCCATAATGCTTTTTGTAACCCTCAACATTATCCAGTTAGCCCCGGCCTTTGTGGCATGCATGTACCAGTTATGCAATCTTCACATTTTTGTTGGAAGATTATTTACCTCCTCAGGTTTGACGAGAGGTTTGCCGTACTGGTATTTGTATGCTACTTCACACACGGGAAGTACTCAGAACTAGGATAAGTCGGGCAATACTCATACCTTGAGCAGCAACTTCTCCAGACAGTAACTATCTGGATCATAATGCTCTTCGGCCGCATATTTGCTCCACCCCACATTGGTATGGGAAATCACCTTGAGAGGGGCGCAAGACTGTTTTTCTTGTTCTCCGAGCTGGGCAAAAGATTTCTCGCTTGCATCAGTACTGCTCTTCGAGGCTTGTTGTGCCGCATGTGACTTGAGAATAGAACGCTCATAGTCTGATGATAGCTTTGGCTCGGGTTGATGAAGAGTCTTTAGCATTTTGAACTCTCGGGCTTTTTCTTCTTTGGTGCTGGGGAACTCTGGCTCTTTCGGCCGCCTCATCTTAGAGAAAAACGTTGTCGTTTCCGCATCAACGATAACCGTAGTCTCCTCTTCAGTACAGTCATAAGCTCTCTTGGGAGGAACCTTTGGTACTTTTGGAAGAGGCTCTTGTTTACGTTTCGACAATCGCTTACCACAACACAGAGTAGCGGTGGTACGCTTACGCTTTTGATCCTGAGGCGCCGGTGATGGCTGCGCTGGAGATTGGTGAGGCGACGGAGACGGGTGAGGCGACGAAGACGACCTCGCTGGAGACGGGTGAGGCGGCGGCGAAGATGGCCTTGGCGTGTGATTTGGAAGCACGATACATTCCTTTGGCATCTCCCAGTTCAGTCACATCCCCTTCATCTGCAGGGTAGTCAAGCTTCAAAGATTCAAAGGTTGGCAATGATTTCATCCACCCCGACAACAGCGTAGCCCTGTGGAACCGGACGACAGTGGTAAGTTGGTGTGGGTCCAATTGGTAAGGCATAGCCGACCGCCACCTTCATTGATATGTTCAAAACTTTGACATGTAGTTCGCAGTGTGTCATCTGTGTGATATATTCCACTGGGTATCCAACAGGAGCCATCTTCGGTGCACCATCGTCATCGTCATTGTCATCACCCGGGACCTCTGTGGAAGCCACACTACTTTTTCGATTATTCGATAGGTCTGTAGCATCGAATGAAGGTTCTACCACCATGTGCTGTTGAGATGGGCCGGTAGTACCTTGCTGTCTAAGTGCGTTAATTTGATCTTGTTGTTGCTTTATTCGTTCTTCAATTATACGCATTCACTCTTTCTGAATATCTGCTTCAACTTCTGCCTTGTCCTTTCTCCTCTTACGGCTTCTATCAGGATATTTCTTCCTCTCTTCGGGAAACTCAGTGCTCCATGGTTTGGAGCCTATTGTTCCTCGTGTTCGTCCATCATGTTCCTTATTTCCAATGGCGAGTGTGAGCTCATTATTCTCTCTATCGGGAATGAAGTCCCCATCTTTAACAGCTTTTACTGTTGTTCTCATCTTCTCGATTGGGAAGGGGTCTTATTTATGTCGTATGTTATATATACACTTCCCTTCCGAGTCCAACGTGCCCCTATGCCCGTAAAACCAATTCTTTGCACGTTCGATCCAATCGTCTGTCTCTGGGATGATCTTAGCATGCAGTTCATCCCCAAGTTTCGTCCACTTAGGAATGCCATCCCTGTAGCCACCTTGCCCCATAGTATGGTGATACTTCTTGTTAGCAGCATTCATCTTATTCGTTGCAGACATTTTCTTAGCTTTTTCTGATGTTTTGTAATCCACAAACTCAGCCTAGAATGGTTTTATCTTCTGAAACTGAATCTTCTCGAAATCCGGAGTCTTCTCTTTCACGACATAGTCAAGGTGCAATCTTTTCTTCCAGTTGGTGAAACACTGGGCCATCTTCTTCATAGCCCACTCCCTGACCTTCATCTCCATGGCTCGCGCATGTTTTAAGGCGTCCTCAACTGGATCCTCCGATTTGGATCCAGCTCTATCTTCGGTAGTTTGAAATTAACCATGATCCTCTTCCACAGTAAATCTTTTGCCACGGTAGGGAGATATAAAGACGTTCCCTCTTCTTCCGCATCAGCAAGCCTATTCCAATTTCGAATAGTAATCGGGATGAAGTCCCTAACGATTACTCCTCATTGTGCCACAAATTTGTTTGCGACAACTTCGGGAGCAATCAGTTTGCCGTCTTCACCGATATCTTCGATCCTGAACCTCTCATGGTCTTCCAACTTTTTGGTTGGGCCTCGTCCGCTCTTTTCAGTAGATTTGTTCGATCCGGAGGCTAAAAGAAGAAAGATCGTCATTACTATTTCTATATAGATAGCAGATGATTAATTAATGAATTAATTATATTACATGCACCTCGTCGGAGCGGTTGTCTTCTCGATCACACAAGGCATCGCCTTCTCCCTCGCGGAAGGCATCACCTTCAACCTCAAACAAGTCGTCTCTTCCGGCAAAAAGAGGATCACCCTCACTAGAGTTGTTTAGAAACATCGATACATCTAAATTTTCTTCCCCGCGGATCACACCTTGGATCAACTCTTCCTTTTCTTCATCTCTGTCGTGTGGGTCCATATTTTCTGCATAGGTGGAAAAACGGATAAGTCAAAGCGGCTAAGGGAGAATGTTAGGTACGGTGTTGAGAGATATAAACCTTAATTCGGAGAAACCCTAATATATACATACACAATAATAAAAATGAATTTACAATATCAGAAACCCTAATTCGGAGAAACCATCAGTTTCGGATCCTATCGCGAAGAACCAATACCGGAAAGAAAGGCGGCAATCAATCAACCCTCGGGTTCGGGATGCCCTGGCGAGGACACACCGGCTAACCCTAGGTGCAACATTGATTCAACTAGGGTCTATGACAACTAATATCATGGCTAAGCATCTACAATACGATGGTTATCAAGAAATGTTCGATCTTCGATGGTGTTGACCTCGGTCTTTGATCTCGATCTCATATTCTACCGCGAAGAACTGAACACCGGAAAGAGAGGGGAACAATCAACACATGGCATCGATGCAATGATCAAACAAGGATGATGATATGACAAGTTAATTTGTATTGAAAAGTAACCCTAAGACATGCTCGGCAATTTAAACGGGGTTCCGAGGGGTGAAAACCCTAACTCGACGAAACTCCGGAGTATATGAGAGGGGTTGATTTTGTTCTCTAATTAAACTTGTCTTGAAAGTTGTTGAACAATGCATGATTATAGGTTAAATAGTTATATCTCATTTTCTGAACATTTTGATATATTATTTGTATTTTTTTGAGTTATAAATAATTACTTATTGAATTTACAATATTATATCAATTCCTGTATTTAATTAAACTATTTCTGAATTTAAACAAAACTGAAAACATTTTTTATACCGAGGCCACTTCTAGCCACGGTGGCTGACAGAGGGGGCCGTGGCCACCTCAGCCTCCACGCAGGCCGGTGTGACCTGGACCAGGGCTTGACGGGGTCAGACCCTAACCTAAACTATTTCCACCGCAGAGGCACCTAGCCTCCGAGGCTGGCAGGTGGGACCGGGGCCACGCGGGCACCACGCAGTAGCCACGCGAGCACCATGTCACCACGACGGGCAGTGCGGCGGATGGTGGTCGACGGCGACCCTGGGGAGCGTGTGGGACTGCGGGACTCTGCGTGTTTGAACCAGCGTAGCACGACGAACGATATAGAGGCCGCGCCGCTCCTATTTGGTAGCCGGAGCTACGTCTACGGTGAGGTCTGGCGGTGGCCGACGGCGGCGCTTGAGACTAGAGCAAACCAGAGAGGGAGGAAAGGAAGGGAAGGGTCCTAGAGGACCGGTGGCTCACCCTGAGCACGGTGGTGGGGTCGGGGAAGCACGGCGAGGTCGAAATCGGGCTGATTGATGGCAGCGAACCTCGTCGGGGTTGGGGAAGAAACCGTCGAGGAGGTCGGGGTGTGCTCGAGCCCTCTTCTTGCACGGACGAAGGCGGCCAGGGCGCGCGCAGACGGAGGCGATGGTGTGGAGGCGGCGAGCTCGGGCAGCCTGCCGGCGTTGTTGGGGTTTCCTGTGTGCGCATCGGTGAGAAGAAGAGAAGTGAGATGGGGAAGAAGAAGAGGAGGCGCGCCAGTTATAAACGAAAGGGCCTTTTGTCCCGGGTGTTGGCACCAACCAGGACTAAAGGGTCATACGTCCCGGTTGGAGCCAGCAATCGGGACATATACTCCACCTTTTTTCATCACCGGCGGCTACAAGTCTTTAGTCCCGTTGGTGGCTCCAACCGACGATGACCTGCTTTCAAAAAAATTCAGGAATTTTCTCTCTGTTCCCGCCTTATTTTTTATTTTGGGGTTTAAATTTGTAATGTTTTTTAAATGATAATTACTTTGGAATTTAGAAAAACTTTAAACATAAAATGTGTTTGAATTTGAATAAATAATTCAAAACAATTTTCTGTTTTTAAAAATAATTAAAGTAACCATTTAAACTATGAACCATTTAAAATTAAAAATGAATTAACTTATATTTTTTGAATATTAATTTGGAATTTAGAAAAACTTTGAACATAAAAAGTGTTTGGATTTGAATAACTAATTCAAAACTAATTTCTGTTTTTAAAAATAATTAACGTAACCATTTAAAATAAAAAATGAATTAACTTATAGTTTTTGAATATTAATTAGGAATTTAGAAAAACTTTAAACATAAAAAGTGTTTGGATTTGAATAACTAATTCAAAACCATTTTCTGTTTTTAAAAATAAATAATGTAACCATTTAAAATTAAAAATGAATTAACTTACATTTTTTGAATATTAATTTGGAATTTAGAACAACTTTAAACATAAAAAGTGTTTGGATTTGAATAACCAATTCAAAACCATTTTTTATTTTTAAAAATAATTAATGTAACCATTTAAAATTAATTAACTTTTATTTTTTGAATATTAATTTGGAATTTAGAAAAAGTTTAAACATAAAAAGTGTTTGGATTTGAATAACTAATTCAAAAGCATTTTCTGTTTTTAATTTGGATTTGAATTAAGTTATATTTTTATATATTAATGGGCGGGAAAAAAAGGATAGGAAATAATGGGCGAGAAGAAAATTTTATTAGGATAGAACTGGAATTAAAGTACATAACGCAACTAACACTAAGTTACATAAAGCACGACTGAAGATTAAGATACATAGAAGAACTGAAAATTAATATACATGGCCAGATTAAGCCATAATCGGCCGAACTTGTTTTGCAATGTTGGAATGATTCACCATGCTCCGCCACACCGTAATACTCGCCATCAGTAGCCGTACGCCGCATGGCCGTCGTTCTGCCGCTGCCGGGTCGCCGTAGTTGAACCTTGAAGGCTAAGTACGAGTGGGCTGGACTTGAGGGTAGCGTAGGCGAGGGTTAGAGTCGGCGGTCGTGTCGTAGGCCATGATGCTCTAGAGAGTCCGATCGCGCCACCACAGCCGACGGCCGACCTCGTTGAAGTTCGGAGGAGGTGGGCCGTCCTCCTCGTGCCTAGTGAGCGCCCTCTCACGCCGATCCCCGAAGAAGGCTTCCCAAGTCAGGAAATAGTCGGGATGCCAGTTGGGATTCCTCCGCTGCTCCAGCGTGAGCTCGAAGTAGTAGTGGTTCGTGATGTCCATCCGGCGCGCCACACCTAGAGGGACAGGAGTAACCGGCATGCCTCCGGCACTCAGCATCCAGCCGACGGGGACGCAGTAGCCCGACGGGCAGGGGTAGTTCGAGGCGCAAAGTGCCTCCGCCTCCCTAGGGGTTAGTCGTATGGTGGAAGCCATGGGAAAGAGTGATGAGGTTGCAGATATGAGTCTAGAGATGTGCAATAACAATGGAGGCCAATCCTACATGTATGTACTGAGAAATGGCGGGAAGAAAACTGTGGGAAGAAATGGCGGGAAAAAAGCTGCGGGAAGAAATGGCGGGAAGAAATGACGGGAAAAAATGGCGGGAAGAAACTTGGGTTTAGGGTTTAGGGTTTAGGGTTTTGTGAAGGTTTTTTTGAGCATCATTAGAACTTGCATTGGATCTCTAAAGAAACCACGTATTGCGAGTCTAAAAATAATTTTTTCGAGAAATCATGGGCGTTAGATCATGTACCTGTAGTACAAACCGGACCCACTTCCTACCGATTCGGCAGACATTTGTCCTTTTCACCCGGGATGGAAGAAAAGGTTTGAGATGTCCCGGTCGGGAGATAGTCCATGTAAGGTGGTCTAGTATTTTAGAAAAATGGGACGGTAGAATTCTAAAACAGCATTTTGGTGGTTACTTCATAAAACGACCCGTTTTTTGCGCTCGGAAAATGGAAAATGGCTTTTCCATGCGACGAAAAGGAAAATTTCCTTCTGCAACATTGTTCTCCATACCAATGTCCACATCCATGCATAATATGGGCACAGCATCACAAACTATGCCGTGATTCAGCACATAACATCGGTCATTTGGACCGAGAGCCATGAATCCTCGAACATGATAGGTCATTTTGTGAAGGTTTTTTCGAGACATGATCAATATACCAAGTCTGTTATTTTTCCTTGCAACTATGTCACATAATATGACATCACGCGAAGGATTTACATTGTTCGGATTTTTTTTGAATTTCTTATGCCCGTTTTGAATTTTTTAAATTTCTAACTATGGTCGAACCGGTGTGCATGAAGATAGGGGACGAGCATCGTTAGAACTTGCATTGGATATCTAAAGAAACCACAAATTGCGAGTCTAAAAATGATTTTTTTTCAAAAAATCACGGGCGTTATATCATGTACCTATAGTACAAATCGGACCTACTACCTACCGATTCGGCAGACATTTGTCCTTTTTACCCGGGATGGACGAAAAGGTTTGAGATGTCCCGGTTGGGAGATAGTCCATGTAAGGTGGTCTAGTATTTTATAAAAATGGTACGGTAGCATTCTTAAACAGCATTTTGGTGGTTACTTCACAAAACGACCCGTTTTTTGCGCTCGGAAAATGGAAAATGGCTTTTCCGTGCGACGAAAAGGAAAACTTCCTCCTGCAACATTGTTCTCCATACCATTGTCCACATGCATGCATAATATGGGTACAACAACATTGATAGGTTCATCCTTAGTCCCGGTTGGAGGGATTTCGGCAGGCTGGGCCAGGCAGCACTAATGATAGGGGTGAGTGTCGACATTATGTCGTGCAGCGTGTACCTTATCCCGGATGGTGTCACCAACCGAGACTAAAGATGAACCTTTAGTCCCAGTTGGATACATCAACCGGGACAAAACACGAGTAAGCACTAATAATAGGGGTGAGTGTCGACACTATGCCGAGCTTCTTGTACTATAAATAGGCATCCTTGTGAGTCCAGTCCTCCAGCCAGATTGAGGCATCTCCAATATGAGCGAGAGTAGGACACCACTACGACCAATTCAGGAGATGCCACGGATCCCGATCCTCCAAAGATCTCCAAGAAACTAGTCATAGAGGCACTCCCTAATATGTGAAATTTAGTTAGCTCCTAGGTGCATTGATCTAGTTAGAGAAGTTACAAGCTACAAGATGGTTTTCGAGCAGATTGACACCCACGACCAGTTTAGGAGATGCCGGATCCAAGTCCTTCGGCATCTCCAAGAAACTGGTCATAGAGGCACTCCCTAATATGTGAAATTAGTTAGCTCCCAGGTGTATTGATCTAGTTAGAAAAGTTACAAGCTGCAAGATGGTGTGCGAGAGCAGGGACACCACTACGACCAGTTTTATGGAGATTCCGCCGGATCCCAGTCCTCCGGCATCTCCAAGAAACTGGTCATAGAGGCACTCCCTAATATGTGCCCACGCATATTTGGAGATCAGATCTTAATGGTAAGTACGAATCGGGACAACTTCTTCATAGTTCGGGAAAGTCGTTCTACGAATCGGGACTAAAGGCCCCCTTTAGTTCCGGTCCAGTCACAAAACAGGACTAACACTCAAGACATTTATTAATATTAAAAACCGAGACTATAAAACCGGGACTAAAGGCCCCCCTATATATAGTCCCGGTCAAGCCACAAACCGGGACTAACACTCAATACATTTATTAAACTTGGAAAATTGCAAACATCATAAGATATCCCGGCCAGACATGAACTAGAGTTACACAATATGAGCATGAACTTCTTGGCATATGTCCTTCCTTATGATCGCTTCAGACGTAACCATGGAGCATCTTCTTTACTTAACGGAATGCTTGGGTCAGTTTTCACTGTGAAGGGAGGAATTTCATCAAACTTATTATAATCTTCTGACATGTCTGTCTTGTCCTTGATTCCCACGATGTTTCTTTTCCCTGAAAGAACTATGTGACGCTTTGGCTCATCATATGATGTATTCGTTTGCATATTTTTCTTTTTTTTGGTCTGGAGGACATGTCCTTCACATAGAAAACCTGAGACACATCATTGGCTAGGAGGAATGGTTCATCTCTATAACCAAGATTGTTGATATCCACTGTTGTCATTCCGTACAACTGGTCTATCTTTATCCCTTCCCCATTCAGGTTGACCCATTTGCAGCGAAACAAAGGGACCTTAAAAGAGACTCCATAGTCTAGTTCCCATATCTCCTCTATGTAGCCATATAATATGTCCTTTTGCCCATTCTCGTCTGTTGCATCAAAGCGGACACCACTATTTTGGTTGGTTCTCTTTTTATCTTGGGCGATCGTGTAGAATGTATTCCAATTTATTTCGTACCCTTGGAAATTCAATATAGTAGAAGATGGTGACGCGGCCAACAAGTATAGCTGATCTCCAATAGTGGTGTCATTCAAGAGATGTGTCCGCATCCAACCACCAAAAGACTTCATGTGTTCATCTGTAATCC
The DNA here is from genome assembly GCA_030063025.1 of Avena longiglumis. NCBI lineage: Eukaryota > Viridiplantae > Streptophyta > Magnoliopsida > Poales > Poaceae > Avena > Avena longiglumis. The sequence goes on from CP125977.1 coordinate 523,352,777, forward strand.
ATGATTCAGGCTTCCCCGGGTTTTTGGAGCGTACAATATTCTTGCGTTTCTCGATATACAGAGCTGCCAAGGTGGAATTATGTAGAAATGTGTAGCGTGCTTTAGTGAAAGAATCCCCATCCCTACATATCATTGCTTTCTTTCCCAGCGTGCCTTTTCCACTTAGTCTTCCCTCATGCCGCGAGTCAGAAACACCAATCGGCTTAAGGTCAGGAATAAAGTCAACACAAAACTCAATGAACTCCTCTGTTCCATATCCCTTGGAGATGCTTCCTTCTGGTCTAGCATGGTTATGAACATATTTCTTTAAGACTCTCATGAACCTCTCAAAGGGGAACATATTATGCAGAAATACAGGACCGAGAATGGCAATCTCTTCCACTAGGTGAACCAGGAGATGCGTCATAATATTGAAGAAGGATGGTGGGAACACCAACTCAAAACTAACAAGACATTGTACCACATCCTTCTGTAACCTTGGCAGAATATCTGTATTGATTACCTTCTGAGATATTGCATTGAGGAATGCACACAGCTTTACAATGGGTACTCGAACATTTTTCCGGTAGAGGCCCCCTCAATGTAATCGGAAGCAACTGCATCATAATCACCTGACAGTCATGAGACTTCAGGTTTTGGAAATTTTTCTCTGCCATATTTATTATCCCCTTTATATTAGATGAGAAGCCAAACGGCACCTTGATACTATAAAGGACTTCAAAAAATATTTCCTTCTCTGCTTTGGTAAGAGCATAGCTGGCACGACTTAAGTGACTCCCTTTATCTATCTTGTTCTGTGTATGCATGTTCTTTGGGTCTTTCATAATTTGTTGGTACTCCCGTTCTTCTGGTGTATCTTTTGTCTTCCCATACACGCCTAGGAATCCTAGCAAGTTCACGCAAAGATTATTCATCACGTGCATCACGTCGATTGAAGAGCAGACACGTAGGACTTTCCAATATGGCAGCTCCCAAAATATAGATTTCTTCTTCCACATGGGTGCGTGTCCTGTAGCGACATCATTCAGAACTGATTGACTGCCAAGACCCTTTACAAAGATTACTTCTATGTCCTTAACCATACCAAATACATCATCACCAGCAGGGAGTTTAGGCTTCTTCCGGTGATCAGCCTCACCTTTGAAATGCTTGCCTTTCTTTCTTACGAGATGATTGGTCGGAAGAAATCGTCGATTCGCCAGGTACACAACCTTCTTGCATTTATGCAAATATGTACCTTCAGTCTTATCTAAACAGTGCGTGCATGCCTTATATCCCTTGTTTGTCTATCCTGAAAGGTTACTAAGAGCAGGCCAATCATTGATGGTTACGAAAAGCAACCCTCGTAGATCAAATGGCTCCTGTTTGTTCTCATCCCACGCATGTGCTCCTGGTTTTCCCCACAGCTTTAAGAGTTCTTCAACTAATGGCCTAAGGTACACATCAATGTTGTTGCCCGGTTGCTTCGGTCCTTGGATGAGCACTGACATCATAATGAACTTACGCTTCATGCACAACCAATGTCGTGGTGGTGGCACGGAAGATGCCATGGGTAGGCTAAAGTACGGGGCCAATGGATGCTAGAGGGATCTGGGGAGGGAAGATGTTGTTGAATATACACACAGAAGACCAACGTAAAGATCTCTATTTCTCCTTTCTTGGGATACAAGTGCTCCTTGAGCTGTATAAGAGTAGAGAAGAAGAACTTTACCAGCCTAATGGTACCAAAATGAGTCGATGCCCTTCTCAGAGTCCAAGCCTCTCCTTATAAAGGGGAGCCTTGGCTCCTCTAGGGCTGACATGGCAAGCATATTCGAGGAATATGCTTGTCCTAATATAGTAACTCGGCGGCCTCCTTTCCGTGTCGCCCTTCTAAAGACGGCAAGGTTCTAGAGAACCCCACCTGCGTGCGTCGGGCTCCAGGACTGTCACCTCCGTGATCTCCTTCTGCCCTTCTGCCACTCTGTGCCTTGTCCTTTGTGCTTGGCTCTGCTCAGATTCTTCCTAGCCCGTGACTTGGGTTTGAATATATGCGTCTCCTTCTCCTGCAAGCTTCATGTCATTCGGCCCAGTCTCGCTTAACTCGGCTTGGCCTTCACCTGCATTTATATTATTCGGGCTGACCCGACCGACCTAAACTGTACGTTGGCCGGGTAACGTATTGCTCTTCTCATAAGTATCCTTCTTATGCTTACCTCAGCCGACCTTTACAGGACTCGGCCGATTTAGACAGTAACTTGGAATTTGGACGGGGAACTTCCTTCCGTCTTTCCCCGTCCTGACCCTATCCGGGGTCACCTCCCCAACAACCAAGGAGGAAGGTTGTAGATACATAGAGTCACGGGCCAGGTGCTGTGACTACAGCTCTGCTCCCCAAAAGGATTCATGCCATCTGTACTTAGACCAAACCATAAGTTCCTTGTGTCAAATGCAAAGTATTGGAAGTCTCTCTCGATTTTTCTCCACTGTGATCCATCAGCAGGGTGTCTCAACTTCCCGTCTTTCTTACGGTCTTCTTCGTGCCATCACAACAACCTGACATGCTCCTTGTTTCTGAACATGCGTTTCAACCTTGGTATTATAGGAGCATACCACATAACCTTAGTAGGAACCCTTTTCCGGAGGGGCTCTCCCTCAACATCACTAGGGTCATCTCTTCTGATCTTATACCACAATTCATTGCATACCGGGCATTTATCTAAATTCTCATACTCCTTACCGCGGTAGAGGATGTAGTCATTAATGCATGCATGTATCTTTTGCACATCTAATCCTAGAGGACAGAGAGTCTTCTTTACTTCGTAGGTACTCTCGGGAAGTTTGTTATGTTTTGGAAACTTCGGCTTCATTATTTTTAGCATCTTTTCAAGTGAGGAGTCAGTTAGACCACACTCTGCCTTCCATCGCAGCAATTCCAGTATGGTACCAAGCTTTGTGCTGCCATCTTCACAATTTGGGTACAACAATTTCTTGTGATCTTCTAACATGCCCTCTAACTTCAACTTCTCATTTTCTGTTTCACAGTCTCGCTTTGCATCAGAAATGACCCTACCAAGTTCATCAGCGGCCTCATCTAATGCCCGTTCTTCACCTCCTTCCTCTTCATTGTCTTCCATTGCAGTATCATTGTATTCAGGAAACATATGATGATAGTTGTTATCATCATCTTCTTCTTCACCGTCTTCCATCATAACCCCTATTTCCCCGTGCTTGGTCCGGCAATTATAGTTGGGCATGAAACCTTTCATAACCGCCAGGTGGCCTCGAATGATTTTCAAGGAAGAGTACTCCTTGTTGTTCCGACATTGAACACATGGACAACGTATAAAACCATTCTCTTTGTTTGCCATAGCCACATCGATAAATTTATCCATGCCTTTAATGTACCCGGGTACACGCCGGTCACCGTACATCCATTCCCGACCGTTCATCTACATCATATAAGTAAGTTTATCAAAACCAGGACATCATAAATAGTGAAATGACCAATTCACATCGACACATGCATTGTATCAATGACAGAGAAAAGATAAGATTGCTAACCTCGATCGAGGGAAATAAAGAGGAGAAATCTCAAGTGCGTCTCGGACACCTTCTATATTTTTGTTCTGTGAGAAATTGAACGGGTGAAGGGAATATGCCCGAGAGGCAATAATAAAGTGGTTATTATCGTATTCGTATTTATGATAAATGTTTATTTTACATGCTATAATTGTATTAATATGGAAACGTTAATACATGTGTGTTTAATAAACAAAAGAAAGTTCCTAGTTATGCCTCTCTTATAAACTAGCTCGTTGATTAACAAGATGATCATAGGTTTCCTGATCATGGACATTGGATGTTGTTAATAACGAGGTCACAACATTAGTGTAATGGTGTGATGAACATTCATCCGAAGTATAGCATTACGATCAAATTCATTGAGTTTATATTGCTATAACATCTTACGAAGTGATCCTAATCCTTAGACCATGAGATCATGTCAATCACTAACACCGGAAGAGTTTCTTGATAACATCAAACGTCACACCGTAACAGGGTGATTATAAAGATGGATTCAGAACTACTAAAGTGTTATGTTGAGGCCCATGGATCGAGAATGGAATTTGTTCATCCCTATGACGGATAGATATACTCTGGGCCCTCTCGGTGATATCACATTAGTTAGCTTGCAAGCAAGTGATTTGATCACTAGAATGTTATATCACGGGAACGAGAAAAGAGTGCATGCCAGTAACGAGATCAAACTAGGTATGGAGATACCGATGATCGAATCTTGGACATGTAATATATCGCGAAACAAAAGGATTAAGATACTAGCGTAAAAGGTTCCGACGATCACAAGAAAGTCATCGTTGAATGTGTGGGAGTCAGTATGGGTCTCCAGATCCCGCTTCTGATTATTGATCTGAGAGGGGTCTCGATCATGTCCACATTATTCGCGAACCGTAGGGTGACACACTTAAGAGACAACGACATCCAATTGGAGCAAAAGTTTCATGCCGAAAAGAAAAGGAAAGCGCAGGAATTTATTTCACTAGACACCGAAACTGTTTCGGTTGAAATTGCTGAAACTGGTTCTGCATGTGAAATGGAATACTAGCAAGGGTTTTATGTGAATGTTTGTTAATTAAAGTAATTAACAAAATTCTGAATAAATAAATAAAAGAGTTTTATTTAATGAGAGCTTGCATTAAATTTGGTGGAAATTTAATGCATGTGAGTGGATTTTGAGTGGAGGCTTTTAATGGGAGTGGAGGCTTTTCATTTTGAGTGGGAGCTCCACCCACATGAATGTGGAAGAGGTGGGGCAGCCCCATGGCTGGGCGCCATGCCCCTTGGGTGCCCCCTCCCCTATAAAAGGCCCCTCTCCTCCTCTCACACTACACCTCCTCGTGAAGGATCTCTCTCCCCTCTAGAATTTATCCCCATGGTCTCGGACTAGCGAGATACATGTTCCTGGCTATTCGGCAAGAAAGAGTTGTGCTTCCGCATCGCTGGAGTGAGGAGGCGGAGGTTGCTCGGTGCCTCGAACGTGTGTGCGAGCACGGATGCGCGCTGTTTTACGCTTAGGACTTCCTCTCGATCTTGAGATCGGCAAGAGATCGTCTACATCAACCACGAGTTTGGACTCGTTAAGCTTTGTCAGTCTTCAAGGGTATGTTCTCTATGGATATACATCCGCCCGTTGTTTGTATCTAGTAGATAGATCTTGGTACATAGTTGTTCCCATCGTAGGAAAATTTTTGTTTTCTATGCTGCGAACCCTACAACGGGATCATTCACTCAAACATTTCATCAAACACCTTGAATGCATGCATAGAAAAAAAATAAACTAGCTCACCTCTCACACCTTCCACCAAGAAAAAACAGAGGGGAGGCAGAGGGCTGGGGCGTCGTATTTATAGAGGGCGGGATCATACGTACCGGTTTGTAACACAAACTGGGACTAAAGGTGTGTGCCACGCCACGTGGCTGACGCCCAACCTTTAGTCCCGGTTTGTGTTACAAACCGGGACGCATGACACCTTACGAACCGGGACGCATGCCTCCGGCCACCCTGCCCGCTCAAACCGGGACGCGTGCCAGCATTATTCCCGGTTCGTGGCACAACCGGGACTAATGCTGTTAGGGGGCATGAACGGATAGCCTATTTTCTACTAGTGGAGTCCTCTCCCTTGAGGCCATGTCGCCGTGACTCCCTGCGCTGCGCCTCCCCAATCCCCCTAGATCTAATCGCCTCCCCTCGGCCTCTCGACGAAATACGATCGGCCACCAGGCCCAGGCGCTGAGACGCGAAGCGAAGGCCATCAACCGCCGTTATTGCCTGTCTACCTGCTGGTATGCCCCCACCCAGCCTCCCCTCGGCATAGACGCTGGTTCCTGTTATTTCTGATCGGATCGCCGGTCCGGTCCAGTTTTTTCAACTAGGGGCTCGACCCTACTCCCACACGACATCGCTTCCCTTTTTTTGCGAGTCGCTTCGCTTCCTCCCGATCCCGAGTGAGTCCCGTCCTGTGAGGCCGTGTCGCCATGACTCGCTGCGCAACCCCAGTCCCCTGGATCGGATCACCTCCCCTCGGCCTCTCGACGAACTGCGATCGAACGCCAGGCCCAGGCGCCGAGACGCGACACGAAGGCCATCAACCGCCGCAGTTGTTGCCTGTCTTCCTGCTGGTATGCCCATACCCAGCCAATGGTTATGCACTAGCCCTAATTCTTAATTGTAATTAGTAATTGTTGTTCTTAACTTTTTGTTTGTAGAGTGCGAGGTTGATTATGGCGCCTAGGAATCCGGTGTTAAGAAAAGAAAAAGGAGAGAATAAGAGAAGAAATTAATAGAATCACAGAGAGAATCTTTTCATAAAATTTTTAAGAACAACACGATCACATCGAGGAATCGAGATAAGTTGGCGCTAGTTATTGTGGGAGAACACACTAATGTTTAAACAAAATATAATGTAGGTACAGAGCACGCTGTTCGCATCAATGCAGATGATGACAAAGTGAGTGATCATGATGATGAATCTGCAATTGTCACTTCTACCAATAGAGATTTAATTGTCATGTCATTGGTCTCTCTGTATCTATTTTAATTGTCACTTTATTAGTCTGCTTGCATCTTGATAGTATTAAGATGCTCTCTGTATGTATCTATTTAACAGATGGAAACCTGTAGTGACAATGCAATATCGCTGTCTAGCGACGAAATTTTTTGCTTTACCTTTGGTGGTTTTGATTTCCATTCATCAGATGAAGAGCCCGCCAAGAGGATTGAGTTTATAGGTATCAAAAAACATCAAAATTATAGTCATCTGTTTTGTATGCGTTTATATGGTAGACATTGATTTGTTGTTGTATTAGGGCCTCAACATAAGAGGGACACTAATTTTGATAAGTAGAGCCTTTTTGGAAACGATATGTATCTGAAAGAAGTTCATATAGACTCCCTCTTAGACTGGTGTGAACCCAAATTTCTATGAGAAATCAAGTACTACATCCACATGCTACCATATTCATCTGTCATGAAAAAAAAGTGCAACTTGGTAAGATAATATATTCTTGATAATGTTATCAATAACAAGCTACCCTGTGATATTTAAATACTTCCATTAATCACAAGCATGTTAATTCTTTAATTCTATGTACTTTCCTAGACATTTGGAGCAGAGTTCACAAGAAAATACCTAAAGAATATCCTTGATAAACCTATTGATCTTCATGTTTGGCAAATGAAGAGCAAAAGGCCAAAGATGGTTAGGATGAAGATGGGAGCTGTGTCAAATGCAATCTTGACGCCTAGATGGGAAAAGTTTGTGAGAAGCTTCAACCTAAAGCAGGATAACATTGTCTTTTTTTGCTTTGATGAAAAAGATAATGGAGAGGTACATATTATGGTTTCTCAACTTCTACAGGGTGCCCCAATATAAATGCAATGTTGGTTTCTTAGAGAGTAATAATTATGCTAGCTGATTGATTTATGTAATGCACTTTGTATGTACTGCCATGATGTGTAATGGTTAAATTTGTATGGATTTCCCCAACTATATATATCTGGCTAATGTTTACCGCGATCGAGATGCTATATATATGTGTTCTTGAGTTAATATATCTATCTGGCTGCTGAATCATGATTATGTGTCATGTCAGCTATGATCGAGTTTGAATTAGCATACTACTATTTAAAATGGTTTACGGAGACGGTCAATTTAAAAATCTACTTCGAGACACACTAGTTTGGAGACGGTCTTTGTTAGAATCCGACTCAGATCGCCTCACTATTGGAGACGGTTCCTAGTACAGGTCGTCTGAGGTTAAGGAGTTCTTGAAAGCGGTCAGAAATATTGCACATCTCTAGCTCGTATATGTTAGAGGCTTTTTCCTTTTTCCACTGTCTGAGATCACATATCTTAGAGCCGAAAAGAAAAACTAGCTCAGGTGGTATGTTGTTAGAAGCTATTCGCTTGAGCCAGTATGAGAAACCGTCTAAGGCCTATGAGAAATTGACGTCTCTAAATAGAGAGTTTGTACTAGCGCATACTAACGCAATTCATTTATTATTTATCTTCTTTGCATGTTTTACCCACATTACTAAAATCTTAAAGTTTATTCAAAGAAAGTTAATACTTAATAATTCTAAAATTCTTGTAAATATTATAATTAATATTTTTGTGATAATATACATTAATATAAGAGTTTAGAACTAGTTTTTTATTTAAGTTTCACTTTTATTATTTTCTCAAAATTCTATTTAATAATAAGTGTTTCAACTGAGGGAATTTTATTTTATTAAAGTAAAATACAAATTAGTATTTTAAATATTATACCTATTTAGGATTGTAAAGTGAATTTTATTTAATTTTAGGTATTTTATTTATTTTTATAAAACTCCATAAGGAATTTATATCATAAAAATAAATTTATCTCATTAAAATAGAATTAATTAATTTTATTGTGTAGCTTACATTTTTGAACACATGGATATATTATTTGTATTTTTATGATTTTTATTCATTTTCTTAGGGATTATTAAGTACTGGTGGTATTTTGGTCTTTTAATAAATAGTCTAGGGTTTAAATATTCTTTAAAGCTGGGCCTAGCCCTTTGGGATGTGATGAGTGTATATTTGCATCATGTTTTAGATTATTATTTCGCATTGTAATCATAGGATCTTGGTATTTTATGGCATTCGCACGCACTTTTTATGTTTATTTTCACCAGGATCAGGACAGATGAAGGATCAACACAACTCTTTGACCAATTATATTGGAGTGAAAAGGAGCCAAAAACAACGTAAATCGCTTATCTGGAAAATATTAATAATACCAGAAGAAACCCCAACGCAATTGGAGGATACAGAAGACTTAATGTCCAACTATAAGGCGGAAAAAGTTTTCCGGACGTATAGTTCCCGCCGTTGGCATCGACACCGCCTCCTCAAATAGTTTCACCCTGTACAACTGGATTGGAGATGCGACATATAAAACACCTAGAAATAGCGAAAAACCTCACCTCCGGAAGGGATCTGGAGGGAAAACTTGCCCTAGGGATCCATCTTCGTGCTAAGCAGATTTGGGAGGCCAAGGCATCGATCTCCATCTTCATCAACCGCTGCATTGATGGTTGACGTGGAACCTATTGGGAACCCCAAGAGCAGGGTGTGAAGCAGCACAGCAGCAAGTTTTCCCTTAGTAAGAAACCGAGTTTATCGAACCAGCAGGAGGAAGGAAACGTCACACAGGTGTTGCAAGCAACACGGAAACCTACACAACACAAACTCAAGACTTTGCCCCAACGAATCAGTGAGGTTGTCAAACTCACCGGCTTGCTATAACAAAGTATTAAACGTATGGTGTGGAAGTTAATGGTTTGCAGCAAGTAAACAGGTAATAGTGGAAGATGTATCAATGGTAAAGATTGGACTTTGGTCCATAGTTCACTAGAGGTGCTCTCCTTAGATAAAAGAACATGACATGAAGGGTAAACAAATTACAGTAGGGCAATTGACAGAAACTGAGCAAGACATAACAATGCAATACCAGTCAAAAAGATCCTATGAGATTTGATTGGGCAATACAAAAATATACATAGACCGCCATCCAACTGCATCTATGACTAGAATTCCACCTTCAGGTTATCATCTGAACCCCCTCTAGTATTAAGTTGCAAGCAACAGACAACTGCTTTAAGCAAAGTGTGTAAGGTAAACAATCCACTTGTTCCATGAACAAGAGACCGTTGTTTTCTCCCTAGTAGCAACAGCACATCTACAACCGAAGAGATTTCTGTCACTTCCCTTGGAAACTACGATCGACCGCCAGGCCTAGGCGCTGAGACGCGAAGTGAAGGCCATTAATCGCCACAGCTGTTTCCTGTCTGCTTGCTGGTATTCCCCCGCCTAGCCCATGGTTATGCCCTAGCCCTAATTCTTAATTCTAATTAGTAACTATTGTTCTTGACCTTTTGTTTGTAGAGTGCGATGTTGATTATGGCGCCTGAATCCGGTGCTAAGAAAAGAAAAAGGAGACAACAAGAGAAGAAATTAATAGAATCACAGAGAGAATCTTTTCAAAAAATGTTTAAGAGTAACACGAGCATATTGAGGAATCCAGGTGAGTTGGCTCTAGTTCTTGTGGGAGAACAGACTAATGTTAATCTAGAAGATAATGTCAGTATAGAGGACGATGTTCGCATCAACGCAGATGATGACAATGTGAGTAATCATGATGTTGAATCTGCTAATGTTGATAATGAATCAGAACCAGTTAGTGTGGATATTTATAATCCGGCTAATTGGGGTACTCTTGATAACAAGGCAAGCGACATATTGGTGGAAAAGAGTCCTATCATAGAAGAAAATATCACTTTTTCTCTAACTGGTAAAAGACATTTTTCATATTCTCATTACTCTAGATACATGAGCAATGGCGAGGTACGTGATAAAAAATGGCTAGTTTATTCAAGACATGTTGACAAAGTGTTCTGTTTTTCTTACAAGTTGTCCAATACTATTAACTGCAAGAATTCTTTATCACATCATGTGTTTAATGATTCGAAACATATCATCGATAGGCTTAAATAACATAAAGTTAGTGTCGAGCATATCACAAGCATAATCTCTTGGAACAAATTAAGATATAGACTGAACAAACATGAAAAAATTGATAAGGACTTTCAGCATGAGATCACAAAGGAGAAGGAGCGCCTGCAACAAGTTTTACTAAGAATAGTTGTTGTTGTGAAATATCTTGGTAAACGTAGTTTGGAATTTAGATGATCCAATGAGAAGCTTTACAATGATCATAATTGTAATTTCTTAGCTTGTCTTGAGATGATTGCAGAATTTTACATGGTAATGCAAGACCACATTATACGGATTCAAAGCAATGAGATTCATTATCATTATCCTAGTCACAAAATTCAGAATGAGTTGATTTTACTAATGGCTTCTAGCATTACAGACACTATTCTGAAGGTGGTTAAGAAGGCTAAATATTTCTCAGTTATTCTTGATTGTACCCCAGATGTGAGTCACCAAGAGCAAATGAGTTTGTTGGTTCGTTGTGTCAATACCTCTAATGTAGAGGTAAAAGTTCAGGAGTACTTGGTTTCTTGGTGGTGAATTACACATCTAGTAAAGGGATTTTCAAGGTATTGGTTGAATCCATCAAGTCATATTGTATTCTTATTGATGACATTAGGGACCAAGGTTATTGTCAACACCCAGATTTTTAATCCCAGATGCCTGTTATGACATACATCGCAATCCCAGGATTACCATTTTTGTGAGACATAACAGATTGGATATCACAGTACATCATCCGTTACAAACCATACATAAGGTCTTACAACAAATAAAGGATCTCATGATCCTGTGTTAATACAAATCAAGCAGCGACTAACGTAATGATAACGGTAGCGTAGGCGAGGCTCCATCTTCATGGTCACAGGCAATGCTGACGATGGGAGATGATCCTAGTTGTCGTAACCTTCCTGCGGTCCATCCTCCTGATAGTCCTCTTCATAGTCTGGCCACGGGAATAGCCAGGGACAAAGCCATGAGTACTCTTTAAGTAGTCGCAAACTAATACTAACAAGTGAAAGGGTTTTGAGTAGGAAGTACTAGCCTCTAGGTTGTTCTGCAAAAAGCCAGATTTACCTCTACTGAGTTCAGAAGCAAAGAAAGCTAGTTAAAAATTTTATAACACCTAAGTGTGAACTTGAATTTCATAGCACAGCCCTATTGTGGTCAAGTCAAGTCATTAATCATTTCACAAGTCATTTTGAAAACATCTGACGATGGAACAATATGGCCACTCCAACTGTCCATAACCGCGGACGCGGCTATTTGAATAGTTTGACACTCTGCAGAGGTGGTACACTTTCACCACAACATTCGATACATCCGTCAGGAACAATCCTAAATTCACCATACTCAATATGCGGATAATCAATCCTAACCTTTCAATTACACGCCCTAGTATAGGAACCTCTCCTGTGAGTTTGGCCTCCCAACCATGATCAACTGTCATCTTGGGAACTGCACAGGTGGACAATCTTCACAAGGTAGCCTCAGCTCAAACCTTGGCTGCAAGGTAACCCATACTAAGGTATATAAATTTCCAGTCAAGCCCTACCCAAATTTCGGGTATTGTGGTTGTACGATAAAATTGGAATGGTATCGCATCCAGACAACCATCAGTTTTATAAAGGGCTAAGGCTCATGCCTTAACATTTTCATCATCAAAATCATCTGGTGTTCAAGAACACATGTCAAAAAATTTCAGTAGAATGACTCAGCATTCTAAGGTTTTCATAATCATTTTCACCAAGTACTCCCATCTAAAGTTGATCAAGTTTTATGCTTAGCACTAACAACTACAAGTGGGGGTAAACACTAATGAGGGGTGGTAAACAAGGGTGAATGATCTAAGTTCAATCTCATGCCTCAGGATGACATCAAGATTATCTAACTTAGGCCAAGTTTTATGCTCTTTATGCTACCTTTAAACATCTTTCTAAAATCTACAAGTCACTAAGTAACTCCAATATAAAGCTTTGATAAAGAAATAAAATAACTAAGCTTACTAGTAAAACTAGGATTGGGTATCAAGTGGTGTAAGACTGCAAGTAAAACTTGCATGGTTTAGCTTATCTTGATAAGATAGTAGCTTTCTAAGATATTAGCTTGCCAAGTTGCAAGTATGAGCTTGCAAAGTTAACTTGTATTGTGAAGCTTGCATAGTTGCATGTATAAGCTTGCTAGGATAGCTTGCCTTGTGCAGAGTAGTGGTTGAAGTTCTCCTCAACTTCTTCCTCGTAGTATTCTCGTTCCTCCTCGTATCCTTGGTCGGTACTAGCGTTTATAAATAAATACAAGGTACACAATTACCAAACAATACTTAACTACTTTTATTTATCACACCAAGGTTTTCACTAGATGATCTAGCATCATCACCAACATGACAATCATTAAGACAATTGTTTTATTTCTTTTATTTTAGAAAAGTAATTTCTACTCATTGAAAAACTACTTAAGATTTAACATTCTCCAACTAAAACATGAGATCATATTGAGACATGTCATCACCACATATTTCAGTACATGGGAATGTGATTTAAAGTGGTGTCACAATTTAATAAGGTTTAACCCTTTTATTTTAATTAAATAAAGTGACTAGAATTGCCTATGAGGCATTCTTTTATTGCTTGTCCATTATTTCTGCAAGTAAACCTAGATATTTTTACATATTCAAAAGTTCTTGTTAAATGTGATTTTTGAGAGTTGGAATCAACTCAAAAGCTTTTGTGGTTGAATTTTGACAAATGATTGAATGCAGAAAAGCTTCTGCCTTGTTATTTTTACTATAGGTGATCTGCAATTCTAAATGGTTTGAATCCAACAGGCTTTAATTAAGAATTCCAGTACCTTTCTATAAAAATTAGTTTCATGCAATTTTGTTCACTGAATCGACCTGGTTTGATTTTTGAATCTAGGTATAGAACTAAGTTTGAAACTAAATGGAAAAACCTAAATTCAAACTACTGGGTCACGTGGGAAGTTAACTGGGCCGACCCACGGCGCACAGCGCGTGCGCGGGTGAGTTTAAGTGGTTGTCCCCACCAGTCAGTGAGACAGGGGGTGCAAAGCGGTACGGGGCAATCTAAACCACACGTTCAGCTTATAATCAAACGGCTGTGACTTATCGTCTCCATCGGGCAACTCCGGCGAGACAGAACCCTAGCGCGGCCAGTGGGGGTCTACGGTGTCTCACCGGGGCTCAGGCGAGGGTCAACGATGGGGGCGAACGACGAAGTCGACGATGGCGAACCTCCTGGTACCGGTGGCTTCTCCTGGGGAGGCTCCAATTGCTGGCTCCTCTTCTCCTCCTCCGCGGCAGACTCCAACAAAATTCCGGTGACCTACTGCTCGCCTTGCTCTGGGGATGAGGTGGGGTGATTATGAGAGAGAGGGGAGTGTGTTGGTTTGTTGAAGTCGAACGGGGGTGGCTTCTATTTATAGTGCCAAGAGGGGACCAAAGGGCGCGGGTGGAGCTCGTCGTGGTCGTCGTCATAGTGGGATAATGCAAGGTCAAAGGTAGGGGGCGGTGCTGTGCTCCCTGGCGAATCTCAAGGGCATGGTCACGAGGCGTGGGGCGGTGCAAGATGGTCGGAGCGCTTCGGTATTCTGGGCGGGTCCGACGGGAAGTTTAATGGCGCATGGGCTCTCCTGGTCGCGCGGCGATGAACGAGCATGTCCTAGCGGTTCTTGGGACGGTGGTGATCACGCACGCACGCGGCGAGGGCGGCGCGCGGTCTGTGGTCGCGTGTCGAGTGCGTCTCTCTGGCGCGCTCTCGGCATGGCATAGAGGCATAGGGCATGATGGTTCTAGAGTGGTCCAGGGGTTGGCAATGCGTTAGCGTTGGACAGGGGGTGGCGGTGGACGGTGGTCAATGTCCCAGACAAGGTTGGCGAGGCTAGAGCTTCTCCTAGCTTGCTGTCGACCATGGGGTCGCAAGGTGAGGCTCGGCATGCTCACCATTGATGGCAATGGCGAGCTCACTATGAGCTAAAACTTGTTAAATGAGCTAGATGATCTACTAAGAGGGTGTTGTGTGTAGGGGTTCGTAGCATGGAAAACAAAAAAAATTCTACCGCATGCAAACAAACAAGCCAAGATCTATCTGTTGGAATTATGCCCTAGAGGCAATAATAAAGATGTTATTATTATAATTCTTGTTCATGATAATATTTATATTCCATGCTAGAATTGTATTAAGCGGAAACTTTAATACTTGTGTGGTTTGTGAACAACACCGTGTCCCTAGTACGCCTCTAAGGACTAGCTCATTGATTAATGATGGTTAAGGTTTCCTAACCATGGACATGAGTTGTCAATTAATAATGAGATCATATCATTGGGAGAATGATATGGTGGACAGACCCAAACTAAGAGAAGCAATTAGATCGTGTCATCGTGTTCATCTTTGTGAAGCTTTTCCATGTCAAATATTGTATTCCTTAGACCATGAGATAATACAACTCCCTGGTATCGGAAGAAAGCTTTGAGGTCATCAAACGTCATCCTATGAGAGGGTGGTCATAAAGGTGTCTCTCAGGTGATCGGAAAGTATCTGTTGGGTTGTATGTATCGAGATGGGATTTGTCCCTCCCAAGTCGGAGAGATATACTTCGGGCCCACTCGGTAATCGATATCAACACCGCTTGCAAGCATGTGGTTAAGTAGTTAATCACAAAGTGATATCGGATTACGGAACGAGTAAAGTACTTGCTGTGAACGAGATTGAACTAGGTATGACGGTACCGACGATCAAATCTCGGGCAAGTAAAATATCGCGAGACGAAGGGAATATAAATATGGGATTGATTGAATCCTGGCATCGTGGTTCATCCGATATGATCATCGATGAATGTGTGGGAGTCAATATGGGTTTCCAGACCCCTCTGTTGATTATTGATAGAAGATCATGTCTGCATATTCTCGAACCCGCAGGGTCACACACTTAACGTGTCTCGACGCTAGGATAGATTGGATAATTGGTTTATGAGTTTTTATTCGGAGTCTCGGATGGGATCCGGGACATCACGAGAGGTTCCGGAGTGGTCCGGAGAATAAAATTCATATAAGGCAGTGCAGTTTTTGGAGTTCGGAATTGTTCCGGGTTAATCGGTATTGTACCAGAAGCTTCTAGAACCTTCCGGAAGGGGACAAAGTGGCCCCACCTTCCGGGAGGGGGCATGGGCCTATGAGGGAGTGCCCTGGCCGCATTGGGCCAGGGGCACAAGGCCCCATAGGGCCCAGCCGGCCAAAGAGGGTTTAAACCCTAGATAGAGCTTCTAGAAGGGGGGGTTTCCTTGCCCCCCACTCCTCCTCCTTTGGGGCCGCCGGTTTGGGCTTGGGGGAGGGGCTAGGGCTGCGCCCCACCCCTCTATATAAAGAGGGCTGGGGGCGCACCACCCCCCACACCTTCCCCTCCAACCCTAGCCGCCCTGCTTCCCTTCCTCTCTCCCCTCATTGCTTGTGGCGAAGCCTGCTGAGAAATTCTCCACCATATACACCATGCCGTCGTGTTGTAGATCCAATCCATATCTCCACCATACTTGCTGGACTGAGGAAGGAGGAGACGTCGAGGTGCTGCACGTGTGCATCTCACGGAGGCACCGCCACTTGTGGTGCTAGATCGGATCGGATCGCGAGGAGGAGAAGCGAGTACGACTACATCACCCACGTTCCGCGTTAAAGGCGTTCATTTATGAATCTTCACGGTATGAAGATCTAATCCAATCTCTCTCGTTGTGTGCATCTCCTAGATTAGATCTTGTCTTTCCCTTTAGCATCCGTAGAAAATTTTGACTTACTATGCCGCCAAACCCTTGAGGGTATCGAGCTAGATCTATCGTAGATGTGTTTCACGAGTAGAGCATAACATGGTTGTTGCGGCGTTGATGTTTTCTGTTACAAGCCTCTTGTTTGTGTTCTTCTTATGGCGGGATAGTGAGATTGAAGCGGTCCAGGCCAACCTTACGCGACGTCGTTCGCGAGGCCAGGCTCCACTTGACGTGTGGCTTGTTCCACACATGCGGTGGTGGATGTCAGTTTCTCTCACTATAGTTGTCATGGGATTAACGGAGTTTGGCAACCATAATATCACCTTTGTGGCTTTCCGTAGGTAAGAATCGTTCTTAGCATCTACTCCCATAAGCTACGTAAAACATGCAACAACAAAGTAGGCGTCTAACTTGTTTTTGCAGGAGTGTTTTGTGATTTGGTATGGCCCAAGATGTGATGTGTATAATGTATGCGATGATCATGTTTTGTAATGTTTCACGACTTGCATGTCGATGAGTACACAACGGCGAGAATATATGGTTGTCTTTATAATTGTGTATGACCTGTGTGTCAACTTCTTATGCGCCATGTAATAGTTTCACTTTATCGCTAAGTAGTTAGCAATAGTTGTAGTTGCTATTCGTGGTGGAGGCAATCATGGTGGAGTGATGGAGATCATGCCTTGGACGCACAAGATGGAGATCATTCTTGGCAAGATTGGCTATACCATGTCACATAAAGTTATATGCATGTGATGTTTATCCTTTATCTTATTATGCTTAGATCGCGGTAGCATTATAAGATGATTCCTCACCTAAAGATCAAGGTAAAAGCATGTTCTCCCCAAGTATGCACCGTTGAAAGTTAAATGTGTCCAAGCATCACGTGATGATCGGGTGCTATAGACTCTAAGCTCACATACAACGGGTGCAAGCCAGTTTGCACACTGAAATACTTGGGTCTAAATTGACGAGCCTAGCATGTCTGAGACATGGCCTCAGAACACATGAACCGAAAGGTTAAGCATGAGTCATATGAATGATATGATCGACACTTCGTTGTCCACCATTGAAACCACATCTCTTCTCGTGAAGATCGGATTAGGTGTGGTGAATTTGGATCGTGTTCACTAAACAACTTGAGGGATGTTGAATTTAGTGGGAGTTCATCTAGTAATTTGATTAAGTTGAACTAGTTATCATGAATATAGTCTAATTTGTACTTGCAAATACTGTAGATCACATGGCTAAGTCCAACTTCAACTTCAACGTTTTTTAAGAGAAGGAAAAGCTTAGAAACAATGGGTCTAACTTCACCAATTGGTTCCGCAATCTAAGAATCATTCTCTCTGGCGGTCAAAAGGACTATGTCCTTGGGAAAGCGTTAGGTGACCCTAACTGCTACCGGTGATGAAAGCATCTATCGATCCTGCAAAGATGATTATGGTGTGATTAAGAGCACCATGTTGTTTGCTATGGAACCGAAACTTCAAAATCGTTTTGAAGACTATCCCGGGCCGTTTGAGATTCTCGAAGAGCTCAAAACCATGTTTCAGACCCAGGCCCGTTCTGAGAGATATGAGATCTCTGAGAAGTTCTTTAACTGCAAGATGGAGGAAGGGAGTTCCGTTAGTGAGCATGCCATTAAGATGACGGGCTACACTCAACGCCTTGAGCAAGCTGAATGCACGATTCGGAGGAGCTCAAGATTGACAGTTCTGCAATCACTCCTCCCGGCTACAAAAGTTTTGTATTGACTCACAATCAGATTGGTTCCAATACGATCACCGAGCTCTTCGCAAACTGAAGGGCGGAGGTGGACATCAAAAGGATAATCATGTGTTGATGGTCAACAAGCCCACCTTCAAGAAAGGTAAGGGAGAAAGAAGCCCTTCAAGAAGAGGCGGCAAGCGCTTGCCCTGGAGAAGAAGCTCAAGTCGGTCCTAAGCCGGACCTTTGAGTGCTTCTATTGCAAGGACAAGGGTCCTTTGGAAGCTTAATCGTCCGAAGTACTTAGCGGACAAGAAGGCTGGCACCATCAAAGGTATATCCGATATACATGTTATTGATGTTTTCCTTACTAGCCCTCGTTGTAATGCACTGGGTATTTGATACGGTTCGTTGCTAATATTTGTAACTCGAAGCAGAGCTCGGAATAGGCGGCTGACTGCGAGGATGAGGTGACGATGCGCATTGGCAACGGATCAAGAGTTGATGTGATGGCCGTCGGCACGCTCTCCTTAGTTTTACCTTCGGGATTAGTTTTAAACCTTAATAAGTGTTATTATGTGCCTGCGTTGAGCATGAATATTATTTCTGGATCGTGTTTATTGCAAGACGGTTATTCATTTAAATCGGAGAATAATGGTCGTTCTATTTATATGAGTAACATATTTTATGGTCATGCACCTATTGTGAATGGTTTATTTCTTCTAAATCTCGAAAGGGATGAAACACACATCCATAACATTGAGGCTAAGAGATGCAAAGTAGATAGTGATAATACTACTTATTTGTGGCACTGTCGTCTAGGTCATATTGGTGTAAAGAGCATGAAGAAACTCCATTCTGATGGACTTTTGGAGTCTCTTGATTTTGAATCATTTGACACATGCGAACCATGCCAGGCTGGGGAGTGTGTGAGCTTGGTCGAGGAGGCAAGCGTGTCTCACTGGCAATTGTTTGGAACTCATGGGAGCAGGTGAGGTCGGGCTCGAATTGGGGTAGCCTAGAGGCAGAGGGGGAGGGCTGTCTGGGGGAAAAGAGAGAGAGGGGAGGGAGGCGTTTAAGCACGCGTGGTCGCATGGGGAGTTAAAGCCGCTATCAACGTGAATTGATCGCCGGCGTTACTGGCTGCAACGGTAGGGAGTGATTTGGGGGTTGAAGACGATGAACAGGAGAGGTGGGGCCTTGCTGTCAGCGAGGGAGTGAGAGGGAAAGAGGGGCCACTGGTCAGTGTCTGCGCGGGTGGGTCTTCTGGTGAAAAACGATTCGCGCGTGGGGAAGAAGCTGGGCTCGAGTTGGGATTCCTAGGCCAGGTGAGTTGGGTTAGGTCTGTTTCTATATTTTTTTCTTTCTAACTGCTTTATCTTTTTCTATTTTGATTTTCTGTTTTGAAATTCAAACAACAAACAAACACTCAAAAGATTTCAAAACTCCTCCAAACTTTGCCTTGAGTTTTGTTTCTGTTTAACAACAATATTCCAAGTCCCAAAATAATATAATATTTTTATTTTAGGGTCCATTAATAATTAAATAAAATGGATCTTAGTTATTAAATCAAATAGGTTTTGATTTATTTAAAATCTCCATTTGAAATCTAAATAAAACCAAAAACACTTCAGTAGGTTTTATTTGAGAATATAAAATACTTGGAAAACTTGTTAAAAATAAATTAACAAGTTTTGATGTTTAATTAAAATAGTAAAACCTTTATTTCCAATAAAATTGGATATTAAATCATTATTATTTTATTTAAATAAACCTTTAATATTTTTATCAAATAGAAATATTTTATTTCAAAAGCTTGGCCAAGGTTTAATTTGGCTCTATAAAATAATCCTTATTTAAATTTTCTAACTTTTATTTGAAACCAAATCTTTTTATGAAAAGATCCAAAATAGTAATTCCAAATATTTTTAACTTTATTGTTTATTTATCTTTTTAAATCCCTTTAGGATTTTATTTGATCCAAATAGGTTTTGAAAGTTTCCAATTGGATTCAAAAGTTTCTTCTCACCCTGAAAATCAACAAAATTTTATTTTATTCATTTATTTTTCACATAACAAGATTTCGAAAATCTTGGGATGTGACATGTCCACAGGTTTATGGAGTGAAGTGTCGATAAAAGAATACGAACAAGAAGCATCACACTTACCATTGCACAACTCATAGAAGAAAGCAACTCACCATTATATAACTTAGCTTGCAACCAAGTACAGCAGTCATAATAGAGATACATAAAGATAAATCATAATTGGAATTGGAAAACTTGTTCTTGGTCAGAGAACACCTGATAAACAGTTTCACAAAAGCTTTTTGTAGACGTTTCAAAACAGGAGCACTCTTTGCTCAAAAAGGCTTTTCACAAGTGAAGGCTTTCAAAGTAATACTCAATAGATAAGAGTTTTGTGCAAACAAGGAAGATGAAGAACATGATTGAATAAATCACCATATGAATTCTTGAAACACAACAACTCAAAAGCTTGCTGGAGATAGAGAGGAAGTGGGTTGACTGACTCAACCGGTAACTGGAGAAAGGTCCCGTTATAGAGGGTAGCAGGAATTACAAGTCATAAAGAGCTTTCAAAAGATTATGGTACTTACTAGCTTTGAGCCCTCATTGCCCCTATCATAAGCATCTTGAGATGGTTAAGATTAAAGTGAACAGAGATGGAGTATATGCTTGATGAAATATAAGTTGGCAATCTCATGTCTCTTGAATATGAGGGCCACTCCTCATGCATACTCAACTTTGGATCCAGGTAAGTTCTTGTCATTGTAAGTATTTGCATATCATTGAGAACCACCAACGGGGTACCCCTTGCACATGGTACAGGAGCTTTCCCATAACCAAAATGACAAGGCAAGCAGTCAATGAGCATCTCAGCAATCTTTTTATTTACTATGCATATAGCTTTTTATTGAGGATGCTTCATAGATGACTCACTATGGTGATGCTGCAAGTTTCCACCATGATTAAGCATGGCTTAGGCTAGCGGCCCAGGCGTTTCTCTAACACAGAATACAAACTCCATGGACTTACAAGTTCCCTCTTTATTTCACACCGTTGACATCCATAGAAAAAAGAGCACGATATCAACTATGTACGACAAGGTATAGGTGCAATGTTGAAAATGTTCCCTGTGACAGCACGGTTCCGCTAATCCCAACATGTAGATGCAAGCATATACAACTTCGATGTCCACAATGGTTCAAGTTTATTAGGGACAAGTAAATAAGTGTGCCATCAAGTCCGTGAGATCTTTACTAACTAGTTTTCACATAACAAAATACTTTTTACTTCGAAAGGTAGATGAAGCTTGAGAATTTGCTAGGTATAGCAAAATCTACTAGGTAGATATGGTGAACACGAGTGGCAAAGGTTTTTGGTTCAAAGGGTTTTGGAAACATAAGAAGTATACCATCTCAAAACAGGTTTTTGGCTAGGAAGGCTGGGTAGCAAGCGAGAGAGTTGAAAGAAACAATAAAAATACAAGTAATAAAGCCAAACATGCAATCTTTCCTTGAAGAAACAAAAGAATATTAAATAAAGAATACTAAGCTTATGAGCCAACAAGAAAGAAAACAAAAGATACCAAATACCAGCAAGCTTTTTCGTTCTTTCTTTTTCTTTCAAATTAATGCCACTGACCAGAACTCAGTTTGCCAAAACCAATTTAGATCCTCTTGATGATCCCAAAGTAGTGCCAATACTGAACAACAAGATCCATCATATAATAGAGATTGCAAACTAAAAGTAAGAAGTGCAAAAAGTAAAAGATGAGACTTCTCATTAATATTCCAATAAAGGCACTCACACCAAGGGATACATAGATAATCAACTAAAGGAGAGATACTTCCACATGCAAACCAAACTATAAGATAACTCCTCTACCACATATATGAATCTACTAAAAAGGTAAAATATGAAAGATAATGGTGGTCATACCGCGGCACTCCCCCAAGCTTGGAACAAGCCAAGGGGATGCCACACCTGATGACGATTCACTCCTTCTATGGTGGTGTTCTTCCAACTCTATCTCCATGGGCTTCTTGCCTTTGTCGTTGGCGCAGGCCATGGTGCTCTAAACTTGAGAAGATTTCCTGACAGAAACAGATTGGAACGAAAACACGATGAGAACATGATGCACGAACCTCGGGGAATCCGGGGGGGTTATATATTACGAAGAATCAATACATAAGGAATGTTTCGATACGGGAACGAAGCGGAGACGGAGTCTGGGAGTGGAACACCCCCCTCAGGCGCGTCCAGACTGGGCCCGCGCCTAGGGTGGGTTCGTCCACCCCGGGCTTCGTTTCCTCTTCAGTTTCGTCTCGTAACTTCCCGTATGTATTAAAAACATCAATAATATAAAAAGATTGGAGATTCGCAAACCTTCTATTTTCACCATTTTTACCGATTCATAAGTGAACTCTGCAGATTCTAGTGTTTGGTTCTTGATAAATTCTTCTTGAGTCACCATTTGAATGACATCCACTTCTTCATTGTAAGAATCTCCAGAAATATATTGTTTTAATCTTTGACCATTAACCACCTGCGTTGTGTCATCTTTCAGAGAAGAGATTTTGATGGCACCTGAACGGTACACTTCCTTGATAACAAAAGGTCCTTCCCATTTGGAGAGTAGTTTACCTGCAAAAAATCTGAGACGAGACCTATACAAAAGAACTTTCTCACCAACATGGAACTCCCTTTTGAGAATTATCCTATCATGCCATCTTTTTACTTTTTCCTTAAAGAGCCTAGCATTTCCGTAAGCTTCCCCTCTCCACTCATCTAGATTACTTAAATCGAGCAGTCTTTTCTCACCAGCAAGTCTAAATTCTCTATTCAACTCTTTCACTGCCCAATAATCCTTGTGTTCTAATTCTAAAGGCAAGTGACAAGCCTTCCCATAGACCATTTTGTAAGGAGACATCCCCATAGGATTTTAATAAGCAGTACTATAAGCCCACAAAGCGTCATTCAACTTTTTAGCCCAATTTTTTCTAGATCTATTGACAGTCTTCTGCAAAATAGATTTAATTTCCCTATTGGAAAGTTCTACTTGCCCACTAGTTTGGGGGTGATAAGCTGAAGCTATTTTGTGGTTTACATCATACTTAACGAGAGTCTTTTTAAAAACCCCATGAATAAAATGGGAGCCTCCATCAGTCATGAGATATCTACGTACACCGAACCTAGGAAAAATTACATCTTTGAGCATTTTCATAGAGGTCTTACCATCAACACTGCTCGTAGGTATGGCTTCTACCCACTTGGTAACATAATCAACAGCAACAAGGATATGAGTATACCCTTTTGAAGGAGGAAAAGGCCCCATAAAGTCAAATCCCCAAAAATCAAAAGGTTCAGTAACAAGAGAATAATTCATAGGCATTTCATTGTGTCTAGAGATGTTACCTACTCATTGGCATTCATCACAGGATAAGATAAATTTCCTTGCATATTTAAAAAGAGTAGGCCAATAAAATCCAGATTATAAAACCTTCTGTGCAGTCCTATCCCTAGCATGATGTCCTCCATAAGCACTGCCATGACATTTTCTCAATATCTCTTGTTGTTCAAATTCTGGAACACATCTTCTCATAATGCCATCTACTCCTTCCTTATATAGATGTGGGTCATCCCAAAAGTAGTGCCTTAGATCATAAAATAATTTCCTTCTTTGTTGGGATGTAAAGGTTGGAGGCAAATACTTGGAAACAATAAAGTTAGCATAATCAGCATACCAAGGATTCTCATGTGGACTTACCCTTATTGCAGCTAACTGCTCATTTGGAAAATTATCATTAACAGGTAAAGGGTCAAAAGAAATGTTTTCCAAACAAGATAAATTATCAGTAATAGGATTATCAGCACCTTTCCTATCCACAATATGCAGATCAAACTCTTGCAAAAGCAATACCCACCTGATAAGCCTAGGCTTAGCGTCCTTCTTTATCATAAGGTACTTAATAGGTGCATGGTAAGTATGAATAGTGACCTTAGAATCAACAATATAAGGTCTAAACTTATCACAAGCAAAGATTACAGCTAAGAACTCTTTTCAGTAGTAGCATAATTCTTTTGAGCAGCATCTAGAGTCTTGCTAGTATAATGAATAACATTCAGCTTCTTGTCAACTCGTTGTCCAAGGACAGCACCCACAACAAAGTCACTAGCATCACACATGATTTCAAAAGGTAAACTCCAATCAGGTGGTTGGACTATAGGAGTAGTTGTTAAAGCTTTCTTCAAAGTTTCAAAAGATTCCTTACAATCATCATCAAAAACAAAAGGTACATATTTTTGAAGAAGATTAGTAAGGGGATTTGAAATTTTGGAGAAATCTTTAATAAACCTCCTATAGAAACCAGCATGACCTAGGATACTACGAATACCTTTGATATCTCTATGGCAAGGCATCTTCTCAATTGCTTCAATTTTGGCTCTGTCAACTTCAATGCCTCTTTCAGAGATCTTGTGTCCAAGAACAATCCCTTCATTGACCATGAAATGACATTTCTCCCAATTTACAACAAGGTTGGTTTCCTCGCATCTCTGCAAAACTTTATCAAGGTTATGCAAACAATTATCAAAAGAAGTTCCATAGACGGAAAAATCATCCATGAAAACCTCTACAATTTCTACACAAAAACCCTAAAAGATAGCAGACATACATCTCTGAAAGGTAGCAGGAGCATTACATAAACCAAAAGGAATATGGATATAAGCATAAATACCATAAGGACAAGTGAAAGTGGTTTTGTCCTGGTCCTGTGCTTTCACAGCGATTTGAGAAAACCCAGAATAACCATCAAGAAAGCAAAAGTGAGTCTTTTTAGACAGCCTCTCAAGCATTTGATCAATAAAGGGCAAGGGATAATGATCTTTCTTAGTAACTTTATTAATCTTTCTAAAATCAATGCACATTCTATACCCAACCACTACTCTCTGGGGTATAAGCTCATTATCCTCATTAGGCACAACAGTAATTCCCCCTTTCTTGGGAACACAATGAACAGGGCTAACCCATTGACTATCAGCAATAGGATAAATAATACCACCATCAAGGAGTTTTAATACCTCATTTCTTACCACTTCCTTCATTTTAGGATTCAAACGGCGCTGGTGCTCAACAACTGGTTTTGCATCATGCTCAATATTAATAGCATGCTGACATATAGTGGGAGAAATTCCTTTTAAATCATCAAGAGTATAACCCGTAGCTCCTCGGTGCTTCTTCAATACCTCCAATAGCCTTTCTTCTTCCTTTCCTGAAAGTTTAGAACTAATAATAACAGGATATATCTTCTTATGATCAAGATAAACATATTTAAGATCATTAGGTAAAGGTTTTAATTCGAAAACATGATCCCCTTTGGGTGGTAGTGTGGTACCCAAATCTTCCACAGGTAAATTATGCTTAAGTAACTCAGGCTGATGAATGAAAACCTCATCAATCTCATTTCTTTCCTTCATAAAGGCATCACTTTCATGATCTTCCATGAACTGCTGCAAAGCATTGTTAGGAGCAAGGGAAATAAAAGACAATTGCTCAACCTTTAAATCCTCATCAGGTAATTCATTCTCATAAGGGGTTTTGGCAAATTTAGAAAATTAAACTCATAAGATTCTCCATCAAACTTAGTCAAAACTTTTTCCTTCCTACAATCTATGATAGCCCCACAAGTATTAAGGAAGGGTCTACCAAAGATGATAGGATAGGTTTTACTAGCTTATTTACCAAGTACTAGAAAATCAGCAGGATATTTAACCTTACCACAAAGAACCTCCACATCCCATACAATACCAATGGGGCAAACTTGCTCTCTATTGGCAAGGTGAATAACCACATCAATGTCTTCAAGCTCACAAGGACCAATCTCATGCATAATTTCCCTATAAAGCTCATAAGGAATAGCACTAGAACTAGCACCAATATCACATAAACCATAATAGCAATGATCACCAATTTTAACAGAGAGCACGAGAACACTAGCTCTTCTAACTTTCTTAGGATGAGAAACAATATTACTAGCGTCCTCACAAAAGACAGTATACTCATCCTCTATATTTCTAGTGACAAGATCTTTCACAATAGCTACCACAGGCTCGATATCAATAAGCTCATTGGAACCTACAGTTTTCTTTGCGCTTTTGCTAACTACATTAGCCAAGAGAGAGTGTTCCCTCACCTTGGAGGGAAAAGGGATCTTATCCACATAAGTTTAAGGCAAAATAGTATCAACAGTACAAACCTCAGTACTGGCAGGAATGTGGGTAACAATGTCTTTATAAGGAGAATGGTACTTGTCCCACTCTTTCTTGGGTATCTCAATATAAGAGGCAAAAGCATTAAAACATTCCGAAAGAACTTGAGGATCAAGGGAAAACTAATTGCTAATATCACGGAAGTTATCAGTTCCCATAAAAGATTTAATACATTCATAATCATAGTTTATACCTGACCTCCTTCCTTTGTCATTCTCCTAAGCTTCAGTGTTATCTTGAATACAGTCCAAGAGATCCAATTTAACTTCTTCCTTCATACTTGGGAATGATCCAACACAAGAAGCATCTAGTAATCCTTTATCCTGAAGAGAAATCCTAGCATAAAAGTTATTGAGAATAATATTGTTAGGGAGTTCATGAATAGGACATTTAAGCATTAATAACTTCAGTCTCCCCCAAGCTTGAGATGTACTCTCTCCATCAAGAGGCCAAAAATTATATATAAGACTTCTATCCTTTTGGATTTCACTGGGAGGATAAAATTAAAAGTAAAAGAGAGATGCCATCTCCTCCCATTCCATGGATTGTCCATTCTTAAGCAGCTTATTCCATGCCTCAGCTCTCCCTTTCAAGGATATGGAGAGTAACTTCGTCTTCACCTGCTCAGTTGTGATACCTGCACACTTAAACAACCCGCATAATTCATGGATATAAAGCAAGTGATCACCAGGATGGACTGTTCCATCCCCAAAATAATAATTATCCATGACACGATTAACGATACTCGCAGGTATCTTAAAAGGATCTATCTCAACAGGTGGTGGTTTATCTACTACCCTTTCAGTGGTAGTAGTTTTCCCAAACAGAAAACCAAGTGGGTTATCCATATTGGAAACAAAGAAACAAACAGTAACAAAAGGAAATACTCACAGTAAAAGTCCCCTTTCCAGTTCCACTCTTCAATAGCGCTTCACTCCCCGGCAACGGTGCCAGAAAATATTCTTGATGACACACAAGTATAGGGAGTGTATCGCAGTACTTTCGATAAATAGGAGTGTCGATCCCAACGAGGAGCAGAAGGTGCTGAATAGTGGTATGGAGCAGGAAATCCCTGCGAATACTTAGCAAACAGATTTTAGTGGTTTTCTGACAAAGTAACAAAACAAAGAGCAAGTAACAGAAGTAAAGAATCAAACGGAGCAAGTGGCCCAATCCTTTCTTAGCAAAGGACAAGACGGTGGAAATACTTATAAGGACTAAACGTTCTCGAGGACACATGGGAATTCTATCAAGTGCTTTAGCTGTAGGGGTTCGTAGCATGGAAAACAAAAATTTTCTATCGCATACAAACAAACAAGCCAAGATCTATCTACTAGATTGTAGCAACGAGTCGATAGAGGAACTCACCCTCGAAGATTCCAAAGTGGTTAACGAGCGATTCGTGGGTGATGTAGTCGACACTTCCGATCTCAAGATCGCAGAGACGATCCTTCCAGCGCCACGTTCCGAAGAGCTCCCAGATCGGTCACACGTTCGTACTGACGAAGACCTTCCTCTCCTTGTTCCAAAGCAAATGGAGGTTGTAGCACTCCTCGCGATTCCCAAGACAACGGCAGTACCTAAGTAGAGGGGAAATCCCGCAGGGCTTCGCCTTAAGCCGGTGCGAGTATGGTGGAGCTTATGAGAGAGGCTATTAGTGGTCTAGTAATTAGACACACCAATTAGAAGGCTCTAAACCAATTAGAAGGCTCTAAACCGTTGGCTAAAGCAATTAGAAGCTCTAAACCAAACAGCTCTAAACCGGAGATCTCGAGTAGAAAGTTATGTGTCTATGGGAGGAGCCCTCCTTATATGGGAGGGGTCCTTGGCCAGGAGGGAGGAGTCCTCCCCAACTCGGACCAGGGCTTGGCCCCGAGGAGTCCAACTCCTCCTCCAGGTTGGTTCCAACTCCTCTTGCTTGTTTCCCACAGTTTCTTGTTTTGGCAGTTTGACTTTCAAACTGGACATTTGACTTTTCTGTTTTAGGATTCAATTTAATCCTTTATTTGGGACAGCAAGAACACTTAGTACATGATGCAATCATTCAATGAGCAATGACACATTCATGTACCCTTCCCCGAGTGCTTGGGACAATCCGAACCTTCTAGAACATTCCCGATGAAAACACGGAATCATTCCCGAACTCAAAACGGACTTTCCTTATATGAATCTTATTCTCGGACCATTCCGGATCACCTCGTGATATCCCGGATCCCATCCGAGACTCGAACAACATTCGTCTCTTTCTCATAATACCATAACTACTCAAACAACGTCCGAATCCTTATGTGTCTCCTACGGTTCGTGAATTATGCGGACATGATCGAGACACTTCTCCAACAATAACCAATAGAGGAATCTGGAAATTCATATGGCTCCCACATATTTCTACGATTACTTTGCGATCGAATGAACCACTTACATACGATACCAATTTCCCTTTGTCTCACGATATGTTACTTATCCGAGGTTATGATCGTCGGTATCTCGCATACCTAGTTCAACCTCATCTTGATAAGTACTCTTTTCTCGTTCCCGTGATATGTGATCCCTTGTGACCAAGTCACATGCTTGCAAGCTAATTGGATGACATTCCACCGAGAGGGCCCAGAGTATATCTATCCGTCATATGGATGGACAAATCCCACTCTTGATCCATGTGTTTCAACCAATACTTTCTGAACACTCAATGCCACTTTTATAGCCACCCAGTTATTTGTGGTGTTTGATGACATCAAAGCATCCATCCGTAAAGGTGATATGCATGATCTCATGGTCGAAGGAATTAGGTTACTATGTATCGTAAAGCATATAGCAATTGAACTATTGAAATGACTTGATCTTTATGCTACGCTTATCTATAGGAGTATGTCCATCACATCATTCTCCTAATGATATGATCCTTGTTAATAACATCTCTATGTTCATGATCAGGAAACCATGATCATATATTAACCAACAAGCTAGTTTAACAAGAGGCTTTACTAGGGACTCTTATTTTAGTTTACAAATCACACAAGTATTAATGTTTCCGGTTAATACAATTATAGCATGTTATGTAAACATTTATCATAAGTGTGAAGATATGATAATAACCACTTTATTATTGCCTCTTGGGCATATCTCCAACAGTCTCCCACTTGCACTAGAGTCAATAATCTAGTTTCAAACCTTTGTGTATTCAACACCTATGGCTTTACGGTGTTGTATGTACACGATTGCTAGTGGTCAACTGATCTCCGGATCTGACACTTCCAGGTCCGTGTGTAATTGCATGTATTTTTGTCTCTACGCATCACTCATTCTCTAATGAGATGGCTTTGTATAAATTTGGTCTTTCGGTGTGACCTTTAGTTCTTTGGGGTTAAAACATGTTGATAATATTGTCGCACAATATATCTTCATAGTATTATTCCTCTGTGAACTACACCTAGTTTGATAACAAACTACTTGACACAAATGCCCTCTTTTGCTGCTATAATAGCAGTCAAATACTTAGCCTTTTGTTGTAGTATCTGTCACAATGTCTTAACTTTGGAACTCATCCAAATTCATTATGGAACTTACTTTCCATTATATTGTGCCACCCTTAGTTTAGATTGAGATAAACTTAATTTGTACTTTGTGACAAAGCTAGTATCAATGTAGTACTTTTACAATGAACTAACCATCTATTTGTCTCTTCTCAAAATATACTCTTAGTTCTTCCAAAAGATCATAAGAATATCCTTACTATTGTCCAATGATCATCTTACAAATCATTCTGGTATATGCTCACAATATTTAGAGCATAGGACATATCTGGATTTGTACATATCACAGTATGATTGATATAAATACTCTTTGTGATTTCATACATCAAGTATCAATCTATACTTGATTATTTGTTTCACTTTATCAAATGTCAATACACTTGAATATATCATCAATATTGAACTCTTTCAATCCTTTCTGTGCGACAAGAACCTTTTCTTGTAGTTTCTATATTGAACTCATTCAATATCTCGTCTATGTACTTCTGGCACAACCATATTTGCGTCTATTGATGCCAAATATTTGGGTTTTGCCTAAGTCTTTCATCGGGATGAAATTCTTAATATGTGTTAATAAAAGATACATTTTTTTCTAATCAACAATATGTCCTCCACATAATGTATTTAGAAATATGTCTTAGCGCTCCCACTTAATTTCTTGCAAATGCAAGCATCTTCATTGTCTCTGATGAAATTAAACTCTTTTAACAGTTTCATCATAGTGAAGATTCCAACTCCGCTATGCTTACTTCAACCATTGAAGTTTGCATATGCTTTTAGCATCTTTTGAATTAACAAAACCCTATGGACCGTGTCATGCACACGTCCTAGGTAACGATTCTATTAGAAGAACTTGTTTTGTTTATTCAACTACCATATAACAAATTATATGTAGTGGTTGCTATATCAATCCGTCTAGACTAAATATCGCTATGAAAGATCAGATCTTGTCATAGTCAACCTTTGAACATCGTTGTGAACTCTTTCCCAACATGTCGACTATTTCATAGATGTAAAACATCCATGTCTATTTCTTTATAGATCCAGACACAACTGTAAGGTCTTACACCTTTCTCGAGGGTCCTTCAAGTTCAAAACTTGATTTCTGTGTATGGAACTATCACGATTTTATGGCTTCAAGCCATTTGACCAGTCGAGGCCCATCATCGCTTCTTTGCATGTAGTCGGTTCATTATTCTCAAATAATGATTCAACCCTCAAATCTTGGTATTTGATTGTTTACCCGATCTACTTGTTTCAATAGGAACTTAGATCTCCGTGACCACAACCTTTTGAGGCACGTGAGCCATGAGCATTGTTGCCGCCTCAAACACTTTTCTACACAAGCAACTCTGCATATAGCTAAGGTTCTTTAACCTTATCAAAGTTCTATTGTCCTCCCACTTAACTTTTCACGAAAAATTCCTTCTCAAAGAAAATTGACGTTCTAAGCAACAAACACTTTTGTCTCCGGTGTTTATGGAGGAATACTTAACAGTTTATACAAAGACAGGTTCATCCGACTTTGGTTGCACACATCTTTCTTATGCATAGCATACCAATGTTTAAGAAAGGACTATTTGGGTTTTATCCCAAACCATAACCTTATATGGTGTCATTTCAACGGATTATGATGAAGCTCTTTTCAGTGGAAAAACGGCAATCTCTAAAGCTTTTAATCTTTAAAATATAATGGCAGTTTTATGAATTATACCTTCGATCTTACCATGTCAAACAAGGTTTAATTACATATCTCGAACACTCCATACTCTTATGGTGTTTCGGAAAATGCAAATTCACGGAACGATTCCTTAAATCTTAGGTATTATGCTAAACTTTGTAACTCAAATATCTTCCTTTATGATCTTTATCATAAACTGTTTATATTCTTGTTACAATGATTTTGCACTTCATCTTGAAAGTCTTTGAACTTTTCAAATGTTTCATACTTCATCCTTATTAAGTAAATATTCATATATTCACTCAAATTTTCGGAGAAAGCATATGAAGTTGAAATCCATCGCTCTTGACTACACATAATGGACTTTGTACAACAATATGTACAATTTCCAATAAGCTAGTCATTCGTTCCCTTTTGGCCTATGAACGAAGTTTTAATTATCTCTAGGAAAGTTTCACAAGCGTCATTTGATCAAAATCAAAAGACTCCAAAATTCCATACATATGGACTTTCTTCATGTTTTCTTTCCAATATAATTTAAACGGCGATGTCACTTCCTAAGTGATCTTTCAATCAATTTGTCTTTCGACATTTTTAGCACTAGTTTTATGGATGTGATTTCTCCAATGAGATTTGCGAATCCATCTTTTATGAATTACGGCAATTATTTGAACAACCCTTTTGTTCTCATAATACCTGATAAAACAAATCTTTGAAGGCAAGCTTTGATGTTTAACGAGCAACACAATAACCCTTTATTTGTTCTCGATGAACATCATCACATATTCTTTTGCTAATTACTTAGGCCACTATAGTTCATGAATTCTGTTGTTTTGTATGACGATTCATACCAACAAATTCAGTATCAAATACTTAAGAACCACACTGTTTAATAAGCAAAGAATATAGCCATAACATGTATATCATCTATATACTTAAATTGAACAATTCTAATCTTTTCTTTTCTGCCATATATTTATGAGATTCTCTTCAAGATTTTTCTGTTTGAAAGAATCTATCAATATCAATAGTGGAGTCATACATATGACACATAGTCCAAAGCGTGTACAGTTAAATACCAATGTCTTTGGACTTGCACTTTGAAGTAGATCACCATCATCAAATGTTTGGTGTTCTTTCAAATTCCTTTCTTTAGTAATCTCTTGGTGTAGTAAACATTTTACCTACATCAAATATTCATCCTTATCATGGAATCGTCCATGATCAAGCTACTATTAGCTTATAACGATGAATTATGAGTATAATGTTGTTATCCAAAACCTTTTGGAGGATTAGGACAACAAGTGTCCACAACCTTTCGCAAATTCTCATCAAATATGAGAACATGACTTTAGCCACATTATACTCTATCATGTTGCAACCAAAACTTCGTTTCAGATATCACAATATCTTCAACACATCATGGTTTCTGAAACAACTCTTTCAGATCCTAGATAACCTTGATATTAAGAGAATCCTTTGAATATCAAGAATCGTGGAGACAAACATGATACTTATATACTAACATTGGAATTGTTACTCTTGTTTTAATACCAATTATTAAACTTCATGGAGTAACTGAACTTACCGAAAGTTTGCAATAGGACTTTTAAACTTTAGATTAACACTTCAAAACAATACGATACCAGTTCGTAAAGTAACTAACCAGAATTCTATAGCTCTATCATCTCAATAATAACTAAGCGCAAGGTGGTAAACGGATGCCAATGACTACAACAACTATGCAAATTCACTTTGATTTAGTTTATGATAAATTGAGTTCTAATTAATAATTAAATTAATCTAGGTGAACTCCCACTCAAAACAATATCCCTCACATTGTTTTAGTGATCACACGAACCAAATCCACCACATCAAAACCGATCATCACGAGAGTTGATATAGCTTTAATGGCGAACAATCAACATGTTCATCATATCTACTATATGACTCATGCTCTACCTTTCGAATCCGTGTTCCTGAGGCCATGTCTGTACATGCTAGGCTCGTCAAGATCAAACCTTAGTTTCTGCATAAGCAAATCTGGCTTGCTCACGTTGTATACACTTGCAGAATCTAGCACACCCGATCATCACGTGGTGTTTCGAAACAACAGGCTTTAGCAACGGTGCTAACTAAGGGTGAACACTTTATGATTTGAAATTCATGTGCATGAGGGATCATCTTATAATGCTACCGTCGTCTACTAAGCAATACAAGATGCATAAAGGATTAACATCACATGCAATTCATAATATGTGATATGATATGGCCTTTCTTCTTTGTGCTTCCGATCTCCATCTTCCAGCACGAACATGATCTCCATCATCACCGGCATTGCATCAAGGTCAATGACGCTACTCCATGGTTGTCGCCCACCGCTTCAACTATTACAACTACTTTGAATAGACACGCGGTCTTAACATAAATTAAAGACAACCATATGGCTCCTGCTTATTGTCGACTTACAATAAGGAACATTGCATACATCAAATACAATCACAATCATGGCCATATCATCATCAGACACCCCGCAAAACAAAGTTAGACGCTTCTACTTTCTTTGCATATTTTACGTGGTTTGGGGCTTTCAAT
The DNA here is from genome assembly GCA_030063025.1 of Avena longiglumis. Lineage (NCBI taxonomy): Eukaryota > Viridiplantae > Streptophyta > Magnoliopsida > Poales > Poaceae > Avena > Avena longiglumis. Next base: position 523,386,942 of record CP125977.1, read on the forward strand.
AAGTGTCGTTCTAACTTACGAACAAGAACCACAACATTGATACTAGTATTGTTGATCACCCGTTGTAAATTGGATCTTAACTATGCTAGGAGAAACATGCACCCGCAAAGCCACTTATGCAATACAAGTTACATGTCAAGCGTGGAGCAAGTCTCATGAACGATGTCATGTAAGGTTAGCCCGGGCCGCTTCATCCCAACATACCGCAAGATACAAAGTACACAAGAAGCAATCGACAATAAAAGCATCAACGCCCACAATGACCATTGTGTTCTACTCGTGCAACAGATCTACATATAGACACGGCTCTGATACCACTGTAGGGGTTCGTAGCATGGAAAACAAAAATTTTCTATCGCATACAAACAAACAAGCCAAGATCTATCTACTAGATTGTAGCAACGAGTCGATAGAGGAACTCACCCTCGAAGATTCCAAAGTGGTTAACGAGAGCAGATTCTCGTGGGTGATGTAGTCGTACACTTCCGATCTCAAGATCGCGTAGACGATCCTTCCAGCGCCACGTTCCGGCAGCGCCCCCAGCCGGGTCACACGCTCGTACTGACGAAGACCTTCCTCTCCCTTGTTCCAGCAGGCAGCGGAGGTTGTAGCACTTCTCGCGATTCCGAAAGACAACGGCGTGGTACCTAAGTAGAGGGAAATCCGCAGGCTTCGCCTTAAGTAGTATGGTGGAGCTTATGAGAGAGGCTATTAGTGGTCTAGTAATTAGACACACCAATTAGAAGGCTCTAAACCAATTAGAAGGCTCTAAACCGTTGGCTAAAGCAATTAGAAGCTCTAAACCAAAACAGCTCTAAACCGAGATCTCGAGTAGAAAGTTATGTGTCTATGGAGGAGCCCCGCCTCCTTATATGGGAGGGGGTCCTTGGCCAGGAGGGAGGGAGTCCCTCCCAACTCGGACCAGGGCTTACGCCCGGAGGAGTCCAACTCCTCCTCCGTGTTGGTTCCAACTCCTCTTGCTTGTTTCCCACGCTTGTTTTGGCGCTTGACTTTCAAACCGGACATTTGACTTTTCTGTTTTAGGATTCAATTTAATCCTTTATTTGGGACAGCAAGAACACTTAGTACATGATGCAATCATTCAATGAGCAATGACACATTCATGTACCCTTCCCCGAGTGCCGGACAATCCGAACCTTCTAGAACATTCCCGATGAAAACACCTAATCATTCCCGAACTCAAACGGACTTTCCTTATATGAATCTTATTCTCCGGACCATTCCGGATCACCTCGTGATATCCCGGATCCCATCCGAGACTCAACAACATTCGGTCTCTTTCTCATAATACCATAACTACTCAAACAACGTCAATCCTTAAGTGTGTCTCCCTACGGTTCGTGAATTATGCGACATGATCGAGACACTTCTCCGAACAATAACCAATAGAGGAACTGAAATTCATATGGCTCTACATATTTCTACGATTACTTTGCGATCGAATGAACCACTTACATACGATACCAATTTCCCTTTGTCTCACGATATGTTACTTATCCGAGGTTATGATCGCTTGATCTCTCGCATACCTAGTTCAACCTCACATCGATAAGTACTCTTTTCTCGCTCCCGTGATATGTGATCCCTTGTGACCAAGTCACATGCTTGCAAGCTAATTGGATGACATTCCACCGAGAGGGCCCAGTATATCTATCCGTCATATGGATGGACAAATCCCACTCTTGATCCATGTGTTTCAACCAATACTTTCCAACACTCAATGCCACTTTTATAGCCACCGTTACGGTGTGGTGTTTGATGACATCAAAGCATCCATCCGTAAAGGTGATATGCATGATCTCATGGTCAAGGAATTAGGTTACTATGTATCGTAAAGCATATAGCAATTGAACTATTGAAATGACTTGATCTTTATGCTACGCTTATCTATAGGAGTATGTCCATCACATCATTCTCCTAATGATATGATCCTGTTGTTAATAACATCTCTATGTTCATGATCAGGAAACCATGATCATATATTAACCAACAAGCTAGTTTAACAAGAGGCTTTACTAGGGACTCTTATTTTAGTTTACAAATCACACAAGTATTAATGTTTCCGGTTAATACAATTATAGCATGTTATGTAAACATTTATCATAAGTGTGAAGATATGATAATAACCACTTTATTATTGCCTCTTGGGCATATCTCCAACATTAGCTTCAAATAGCTGAGTACTCTTCTCTGGTGTTTGTAAGTGTTGTGTGGGTGAACCTATGCTAATATATTGCCCTTCCTAGGACTAATACATACTTGTGATTAAACCCCCTGCAAACATCCGTAACTATAGGAAAGTAATTAAGATATAAATCTAACCACAGCCTTAAACTCTAAGATCCTACACTCCCTTGTGCAAAGGTGTCATAACGGGGGTTCAGGTTTCTGTCACTCCGGCAACCCCACAATTAGTAGCCTAATACACAATGCATTCCCCTAGGACCATAAATGGTGAAGTGTCATGTAGTCGATGTTCACATGACACCACTAGAAGAATAGCACCACAACTTAAATACTAAACCATTGATTAATAACTCACCACAGATTCCCTACTAACAACATGACTTCTCCCATGTCCTCAAGAACTAAACGAACTACTCACAAGACATCATATGGATCAAGATCAAAGATGATATGATAATGGGTAACAATATGAACATAATCAATAATCCAATGGTTCCACTCAAAAGCATCAACTACAATAGTAATTAACACCGGGTAAGTTTCCCCTAATGAACTAAATCAATATCCAACACAATTTTTACAGCGGGACGGAGTGGTGATGATGGTGCTGGTGGAGATGATGGTGTGGATGATGATGATGATCCCGATGAAGCCTAGCTTGATGACGGTGTTGATGGCGACGGTCTCCCCTCTGCGGGAAGGAATTCCCCCGGTAGAAATCTGTCTACAGGAGAGATCTTTCTCTCTCAGTGTTTTCCACCTCCCAGAGGCGGCGGACATCTATCTATGGTCGCTCCCCTGGTGTTAGTGTTATGTGGGGAAGATATAGGTTAAGGGGCGGAGTCGGAGGCCGAACAGGTGGGCCAAACCCACCCTAGGCGCGGGGTCAGGCCCGCGCCTAGGTGGGGTGTGGGCCCCTATGGCCCCCCTTCGCTCCTCCTTCTGGCTTCCTTCGTCTTCTAGTAAAATAATATGTTTCCATATTTTTCTGGTATTTTTGTGATCTTCGTGAAATTGCACCGAAATGTCGTCTTTTCCATCAAAATCTAGACTCCGGCAGTCCATCCTCCAGGAGTCATCCAACATGCATAAACAGACGAGAAGACATAAGTAATACCTCATAACAAGATAAATATCAATGAATATAGGTACATTATGATATAGAATGGTGATGCAAATTGGGCGTATCAGAACTCTCTTAGATATGGTTCGTTCTATGATGTCACTTACAAATTTACCGCTATCGTTTTGGGGTTATGCATTAGAAACAACCGCATTCACTTTAAATAGGGCACCATCTAAATCCGTTGAAATGACATCAGATGAATTGTGGTTTGGGAAGAAACCTAAATTGTCGTTCCTTAAAGTTTGGGGATGCGAAGCTTATGTAAAGAAGTTACAACCCGACAAGCTTGAACCCAAAGAGGAAAAATGCGTCTTCATAGGATACCCGAAGGAAACTATTGGGTATACTTTATATCATAGATCCGAGGGCAAAATCTTCGTTGCCAAGAATGGATCCTTTCTAGATAAGGACTTTCTCTCGAAAGAAGTGACTAGAAGGAAAGTAGAACTCGACGAGGTTGTTGAACCTTCTCTCACACTTGAGAGTAGCACAGCACCGGGAGTAGTTCCTGTGGCGCCTACACCAATAAGAGAGGAAGCTAATAATGTTGATCATGAAACTTTGGTTAAAGTTACTACGGAACCTCGCAGGTCAACGAGAACTTGTACCACTCCTGATTGGTATGATCCCGTTATGAGTGTCATGTTGGTGGACAACACCGATGACCCTGCGACATATGAGGAAGCGATGATGAGCCCAAATTCCAATAAATGGCAAGAGTCATGAAATCTGAGATTGGATCCATGTAGGAAAACCAAGTATGGACTTTGGTGGACTTACCGGATAGCCGGAAGGCTGTCGAGAACAAATGGATTTTCAAGAAGAAAACATATGCGGATGGTAATGTTACTGTCTATAAAGCTCGACTTGTCGCAAAAGGGTTTCGACAAATTCAAGGAGTTGACTACGATGAGACTTTCTCACCAGTAGCAAAGCTAAAGTCTGTGAGGATTTTATTAGCAATCGCTGCATATTATGATTATGAGATATGGCAGATGGATGTCAAAACGGCATTCCTCAATGGAGACACTGATGAATAGTTGTATATGGTAAAAACCAAAGGTTTTGTCGATCCTAAAGATGCTAACAAGGTATGCAAACTTCAACGGTCCATTTATGGATTGAAGCAAGCATCCCGGAGTTGGAATCAACATTTTGATAAGGTGATCAGAAGTTTTGGTTTTATACAAACTTATGGAGAAGCTTGTATTTGCAAGAAAGTGAGTGGGAGCTCTATAGCATTCTTAATACTATATGTAGATGACATATTGTTGATTGGGAATGATGTAGACCTTCTTAATAGTGTCAAGGATTATTTGAATAATAGTTTTTCAATGAAAGATCTTGGCGAAGCAGCTTACATATTAGGCATAAAGATTTATAGAGATAGATCGAGACGCCTAATATCATTGTCACAGAGTACATATTTGGACAAAGTTTTAAAGAGGTTTGGAATGGAAGATAGCAAGAAAGGGTTCTTGCCCATGTTTCCCAATACGGCCTTGAGTAAAACTCAAATTCCTGCAAAGGAAGAAGATAGATAAAGGATGAGTAAGACTCCCTATGCCTTCTCCATAGGATCTCTTATGTATGTTGTAGAGGGAGTGTCCCAACCTTTACAATATAAGGTGGAGTCCCCTGTGTTTACAATGCTAGTCCCTGGATCAATTGCTAGCATCCACAGTTAAGATGTAATATCAAGAAACAAAGGTCATAATATAACTTTATAACCAGGAATAACATAATTTTATTACATCTTACATAGCTCATTTGGCTATTACATTACATTGCAACGGAATAACTATAGTCATGGGGTCCTTCATCTTCAAAGTGCCACAGGCAGATGTTGGTTGTAGACTTTGTAATCCTAATCAATCAATCTTCACTAAAATCAATCAAACCTGCAACATTACAAGTTACAGCCACAAGGGTCAATACATTTGAATTGTATTGACAAGTTTCACTACTATGTTGAATATAAGTGGATCCTATCATTACATGCATATTTGGCTAAGTAGAGTTTAAGGCTCATTTGCATAAAGCAATAATTTATCCTATCTTTTCAAAATGGTTTTGGTCCTTTGTCAAATCTCCTTGTCAAAAATCCCTTGAGCTCCTTGGTAACCTCAAGTGCATCAAGTTTTATCAAAATCTCTTGAGTTCCTTGGTACCCCCAAGTACTTCAAGTTTTTATCAAAATCTCTTGAGTTCCTTGGTACCCCCAAGTACTTCAAGCTTTTATCAAAATCTCTTGAGTTCCTTGGTACCCCCTAGTACTTCAAGTTTTTATCAAAATCTCTTGAGTTCCTTGGTACCCCCAAGTACTTCAAGTTTTTATCAAAATCTCTTGAGTTCCTTGGTACCCCCAAGTACTTCAAGTTTTTATCAAAATCTCTTGAGTTCCTTGGTACCCCCAAGTGCATCAAGTCTTTAAAAGTTTTATTTTAGAAATTAGAATGTCGAGATCTCCCATAGCTTCAAACTTTAGTTGCTCAGTATTTTCCATAACGAGGGACACGGCTAAGTACTTAGATTTCTTTATCTTCTGCAGAAGTTGCACACTTTACCCACATGTCACAGTCCCATCTTGTTGCCACCAGTGGCCACTGGATTAGTGCTCACCAAGATGGAGTACTGGCAGATTGAGAATGTGACGAAGTCTTTCCAGAGGGTCCTCCCATACACCATTGCTAGCTTGTCTTCAGTACCCATGTAGGATTCCAGGTCCCCATGTCCAGTAAGCTGAAGACAATGCATGGGTCTTCCCAATGTAGTTGACTAAGCCAGAGCCATAAATAGCATGTGGTTGCACACGAAATCCACAATTGGAGAAACATGTTCAATCTCTAAGTTTCCTGGGTGGTTTCCTTTGGAGCACAACACAAAGAGATTTCCATAGACATGGTTCCTTTTGTTGCCACCTTCTCCAAAACTCAAAGTATCCTTGGCCACCCAGGTGGTTCATTGAGTCCTTGTTTTATTATATAAAAACACAAGTCCTTTTCTCAACTTCATAAATTCTCAACATGTATCTCTTTTCAAAATATAGCATAACTAAGCATGTAACAACTACAATATTTTCACTAAGGTATATTTAGGGAATCCTATTAGGATTTAGCATAGCATAAGTATAGAAATTCTTTTCATGCATGTTTCAAAATCCACTAAGTATAATGAAAATAGTAGGACTTTAGATGATAGTGTCACTTGCCTTTTTGGTAGGGAATGTTGGTTCACTCCTTGATCTTGCTAGTCTCACACTTTTCTAACTTCACTACAATCAATCAAGCAAACACAATATCAACTAGCATTCCAAACCAATAATCAATCAAACAATTCACTCACATAAAACAATGGGTTCTAAGTCATGCATGTAAGCATGCAAGAGGTGGTTCTATTTGCAAAGATGGTCTCCACTAGGCTTCTAAACCTTTCAAGGTACAAAGTGGTCATTTTCCAAAGTGGCAAAGTCATTTGCAAAAGGGTTTTGTCCATAACCATTTTTAAATCCTTTCATTATTTTATGTGGTGGAAAATATTTTTATCCAAGCAACAACTTTAAGTTGTTCACCAAATAAATTGTTGTTTCTCAAAACTTGGTGTTTAGGGTCAGTAGGTTTGATCCAAAACATTTTTCCAAGTTTTTTACTCCAAAAATTTTTCATAACAAAACCATTAATTTTATTTGGCTAGAAATGGGTTAAACCAATTATAAGAGTTTCAATTTGCAACTCAAATCTGTTTTCAATCTATTTTTAAATCGAAAACCTGGCCACGCGTCATGTTCCTATTAGGCGATCTTGCTCGTGCGGATCAAAGAACGTGGACCGCAGGATTTAAAGTGAATCGTGCGGCACAGGATCGATCTTACCGCTTCGATAAGTCAATCTATCGCGTGCCTCGGATCTGGATCGAACGGCTCCTAATGCTCTGCCAAGAACTGGCGGCGCGACGACGGTGACGCGCGGCGGCGGTGCTTTGGCTACAGTGTAACGGCGAGAACAGGAAGCGAGGGGAGTAGAGGAAATGCTCACCAGAATCGCGAGGACGTGGTGATGCTTGACGTTTGGTCGGCGTGGCAAGGGGCGCTCTGGGTCTGCAGCAATTGCTCGCCGGAGACGTGGTCGGCGTGAGATGGTCCTGGAGCTCGTCGTGGATGGTGCTGTGGTTCGCCCCGAGGAAAAAGGAAGACGCAGTTAGATGCGCTAGATCAAGGCGAACTCGCGTGCGTGAATGAGAGGAAGAGGGGCGGTCGGATTTCACCTGGGGAACTCGCCGGAGTAGGGCGCAGTCGCGGTGGCGCTCAGAGCTTTGTCGAGGATGGCGTTCTGGGGCGCCCGCGGTTGAACGGAGGGTACTAGGAGGAGCGTCTGGGAGTGGTGAGTGTGCTCGTGTGCTCGGAGAGGCAGGAGGTGGCGAGTTTTGGCCGGAATTGGTCGGAGACGGTGGTCGGAGCAGTGGGAGGGAGAGCTCGATTCAGGGCAGCCTGGGGGCAGAGAGAGGGAGGCGCGTGAGGGGAAATGGAGAGGGGGAGCAGACGATTTATCGTGCGTGATCGCAGCGAGGTTAAGGCACGGAATTATGGCGAATTTACGCGCGGCATCAACGGAAAGAAACGGCCGGCGTGGTCGTCGTGAGGAAGAAGGAGGAGTGAGCTGGCTGCGTGGGTCCCTGCTGTCAGCGAGGAAGTGAGGGAAAGAAGAGGGCCACCGGTCAGTCACTCCGCGGGTCAGAAACTGAGTGTGAAGCGTTTTCTTCGGGGAAGGGGAGCTGGGCTGGGTCTTGTTGGGCTTAGTGGGCCTGGTCTGATTTTCATATTTTTTTCTTTCAAAAGCTTTTTTCCTTTTTCTATTTCTAATTCTGTTTTGAAATTCAAACAACCAAACAATACTCAAATCAATTCAAACAATCACCAAACAATGCAACTTTTAATTTGGTTCTGTTCAGTAACATAAACCAAAATTCCAAAACCAAAATAATAATAATTTTTTTATTTTAGGGTCCATTATTAATTAAATAAAATGGACCAAAGTTATTTTATCAAATAGGGTTTTGATTTATTTAATAAAACCTCTATTTGAAATCTAAATATTTTCAAAACCAAATCAGTAGGTTTTATTTGAGAATATAAAATACTTGGAAAACTTATTTTAAATAAATAAATAAGTTTTGATGTTTTGGAAATAGTAAAACCTTTATTAATAAAACTTGGATATTAAATCCTTATTAATTTATTTTTAACAAACCTTTACTATTTTTATCAAAAAAAAATGTTTTATTTCAAAAGCTTGGCCAAGGTTTAATTTGGCTCTATAAAACAATCTTTATTTATAAAACTATCCTTTCTTTTGAAAACAAAATCTTTTTATTAAAAGATTCAAAATAGTTTTTCCAAAATATTTTTATTTTTCCCTTATTAATTGTTTATCTCTTTTAAATCCCTTTAGGATTTATTTGATCCAAATTGGTTTGAAGGTTTCCAATTGGATTCAAAAAGTTTCTGCTCACCCTGAAAATCAACAAAGTTTTATTTTATTCATTTATTTTTCACATTACAAGTTTTGGAAAAACTTGGGATGTGACAGGCTACCACCCTTAAAATAAATCTCGTCCCGAGATTTGGGAAGGCTAGGGTTACAAGTAGGCTCAAAACAACTAGGGTACTACCACCCTTAAAAATTTTCAAACAAAAAATTATAAGTTGGCTTGCTTGAGATCTTGGGGAAACTTCTTTGGGAAAACTTCTGCTTAGTGTCCATTGTTTCCATACTTGACTCATGGGCCAAGATTGAGTTTCTCCATAGGCTTGTTCAACTTGTTCTTCATCTTTTCTGGACAGTTGCTTGCATAATGTCCTGGGTTCTTGCAATTGAAACAGTTGATATCTTTGAGTTCTTTACGTAGCTCTTGTGGACAAGTTGCTACATAGTGGCCTAGCTCCTTGCAGTTGTTGCATACCACTTGGCTAATCTCCTTATTCTTCTGGGTCTCTGGGCATTCACTGGAATAGTGTCCCATTTCTTTACATTTATGACACTGCACATGGCTTTTGTCCTTCTTTTGCTTTTTGGGTTTCTCCAAAGCTAGGAGTGCATCCAGTTCATGTTGTTCATATGTTATCTGGTAGGTAGGAATGTCCACATGATTCTTGGACCTTTTATTGCCCTTTAGGAATTTCACATTCCTCTTATTTGATCCCTTGAATTGGGTTGTTTTGCTTGGAGGTACAAGTGGTCCTTTTCCTTTGTCATCAACCTTCTTGGTATACTTGGATCCTTCTTGATGGTCTGCAATCATTTGTTGTACTCCACCTTGTTTCCTTTGTTCCACAATGGAATAGATGGGGCATTTCATAGGAACATGGTTGTTTCCTTCACATAGGTAGCAAGTAGCTTGAGAGGTGGGACATTGTCCAACAGGATGTTTCTCTTCACAGTTGGGGCATTGATCTCCATGCTCCTTGGAAGTATGATCCCTGTCTCCACAAATAATGCAAGATGGGGCTCCATCTAGAATAACATTCCTATCATCCTTGTTGTCACTAACTCTTTTGGAATAGCTTTCTTCCATATTGATCATTTGGTCAGTCACCTTAAGCATCAATTGGCCTTAAGTTTCCAAAAATCCTTGTAGGGTTGGATCTTCTCCACTAGTGTTGGCTATGAATTGAGCTGTCACTTGGTTCAACTGGTTCTGGGTTGCTATGATCTCTTTAATGCTGTCCTCTTGGTTGGTGTTGGTGTCATCAACCTTGATGTTGGAGTCTCTTGGAGTAGTCATCTGTTTGGGTTGAATCGAGATTAGAATAGGCAAGATATTTCTAAGGAATCAATTCTAATCACACACATTACAATTCACTCAAGCAATGTGCAAGCATTTACAAACAAACATCCCACTCAAACAACAAAGTTCAAGCACATACTTAGGCAACAAAATATTTTTGTTACACCACATAAGTTGGTGGTTTTGACTTAACTAAAATATGGTGGTCCTTCTATATGGTTCACTTGTGATCTTTCCTTCATGATTCTTCTTGTATGAGATCATGGTTTCCTTGAGAAAAACTCTTGGGTATAATATTTCAAGTGATGTGTGTTCCTTCTAACTTTTGCATTCCCTTAGTCTCTACATCTTGAGCAAGATTTCCTTGTTTCACTTGTAGTCCTTAGTGGTATCCATGTTGGAAGTCCTTGGTGAATATGCTGAAGATGTTGAAGTCATTAGAGTTGAAGAAGTTGAAGTCATTAGAGTTGAAGATGTTGAAGTCATTAGAGTTGAAGATGTTGAAGTCATTAGAGTTGAAGATGTTGAAGTCATTAGAGTTGAAGATGTTGAAGAAGTCCTTTGCACATGGTGTAGTCTTTGGCCATGGGTAGGTTTTTCCATCAAGTTGAAGTGGAAGAGATGTAGATTTGAAACAAAAATGGTTGAGGAAAGAGTTTACAAGATTTGTTTGTAAATAAGTTTTTGAACAAAACAACTCCTATTTTTCTAAGGGTTTTTGTCCAATCCTAGGTTTACAAATCCTACAGGCAACACAATGCTCTGATACCATCTGTAGAGGGAGTGTCCCAACCTTTACAATATAAGGTGGAGTCCCCTGTGTTTACAATGCTAGTCCATGGATCAATAGCTAGCATCCACAGTTAAGATGTAATATCATGAAACAAAGGTCATAATATAACTTTATAACCAGGAATAACATAATTTTATTACATCTTACATAGCTCATTTGGCTATTACATTACATTGCAGCGGAATAACAATAGTCATGGGGTCCTTCATCTTCAAAGTGCCACAGGCAGATGTTGGTTGTAGACTTTGTAATCCTAATCAATCAATCTTCACTAAAATCAATCAAACCTGCAACATTACAAGTTACAGCCACAATGGTCAATACATTTCAATTGTATTGGCAAGTTTCACTACTATGTTGAATATAAGTGGATCCTATCATTACATGCATATTTGGCTAAGTAGAGTTTAAGGCTCATTTGCATAAAGCAATGATTTATCCTATCTTTTCAAAATGGTTTTGGTCCGTTGTCAAATCTCCTTGTCAAAAATCCCTTGAGCTCCTTGGTAACCTCAAGTGCATCAAGTTTTATCAAAATCTCTTGAGTTCCTTGGTACCCCCAAGTACTTCAAGTTTTTATCAAAATCTCTTGAGTTCCTTGGTAACCCCAAGTACTTCAAGTTTTTATCAAAATCTCTTGAGTTCCTTGGTACCCCCAAGTACTTCAAGTTTTTATCAAAATCTCTTGAGTTCCTTGGTACCCCCAAGTACTTCAAGTTTTTATCAAAATCTCTTGAGTTCCTTGGTACCCCCAAGTACTTCAAGTTTTTATCAAAATCTCTTGAGTTCCTTGGTACCCCCAAGTGCATCAAGTCTTTAAAAGTTTTATTTTAGAAATTAGAATGTCGAGATCTCCCATAGCTTCAAACTTTAGTTGCTCAGTATTGTCCATAACCGGGGACACAGCTAAGTACTTAGATTTTATTATCTTATGCAGAAGTTGTACACTTTACCGACATGTCACAGTCCCATCTTGTTGCCACCAGCGGCCACTGGATTAGTGCTCACCAAGATGGAGTATTGGCAGATTGAGAATGTGACGAAGTCTTTCCAGAGGGTCCTCCCATACACCATTGCTAGCTTGTCTTCAGTACCCATGTAGGATTCCAGGTCCCCATGTCTAGTAAGATGAAGACAATGCATGGGTCTTCCCAATGTAGTTAACTAAGACAGATCCATAAATAGCATGTGGTTGCACACTAAAGCCACAATTGGATAAACATGTTCAATCTCTAAGTTTCCTGGGTGGTTTCCTTTGGAGCACAACACAAAGAGATTGCCATAGACATGGTTCCTTTTGTTGCCACCTTCTCCAAAACTCAAAGTATCCTTGGCCACCCAGGTGGTTCATTGAGTCCTTGTTTTTTTATATAAAAACACAAGTCCTTTTCTCAACTTCATAAATTCTCAACATGTATCTCTTTTCAAAATATAGCATGGCTAAGCATGTAACAACTACAATATTTTCACTAAGGTATATATAGGGAATCCTATTAGGATTTAGCATAGCATAAGTATAGAAATTCTTTTCATGCATGTTTCAAAATCCACTAAGTATAATGAAAATAGTAGGACTTTAGATGATAGTGTCACTTGCCTTTTTGGTAGGGAATGTTGGTTCACTCCTTGATCTTGCTAGTCTCACACTTTTCTAACTTCACTACAATCAATCAAGCAAACACAATATCAACTAGCATTCCAAACCAATAATCAATCAAACAATTCACTCACATAAAACAATGGGTTCTAAGTCATGCATGTAAGCATGCAAGAGGTGGTTCTATTTTCAAAGATGGTCTCCACTAGGCTTCTAAACCTTTCAAGGTACAAAGTGGTCATTTTCCAAAGTGGCAAAGTCATTTGCAAAAGGGTTTTGTCCATAACCATTTTTAAATCCTTTCATTATTTTATGTGGTGGAAAATATTTTTATCCAAGCAACAACTTTAAGTTGTTCACCAAATAAATTGTTGTTTCTCAAAACTTGGTGTTTAGGGTCAGTAGGTTTGATCCAAAACATTTTTCCAAGTTTTTTACTCCAAAACATTTTCATAACAAAACCATTAATTTTATTTGGCTAGAAATGGGTTAAACCAATTAATCCATCCTAAACTTCACCAAATCCATTTTCAAAACCATGGGTTGGTTCCTAGGGTCAGTTAGTTCACAACAAACCAATTTGCAAAGGTTTCAACCTTAAAAACATTTTTGAATAATTTTTTTTCTAATCTAAACAAGCATACAAATGTTTCTGCAAAAACAAACATTCTAACAGATACTATTTACTAAACAAATTGCATGGTTGGTTAGGGCTTGTTCCACTGACTCCAACGATATAAAGTTTGTAATTTTTGGACGTGTGGATCAAAAGTTATAAGAGTTTCAATTTGCAACTCAAATCTGTTTTCAATCTGTTTTTAAATCGAAAACCTGGCCACGCGTCATGTTCCTATTGGGCAGTACTGCTTCGTGCGGATCAGCAACGTGGACCACAGGATTTAAAGTGAATCGTGCGGCACAGGCTCGCTCTTACCCCTTCGATAAGTCAATCTATCGCGTGCCTCGGATCTGGATCGGACGGCTCCTAATGCTCTGCCAAGAACTGGCGGCGTGACGACGGTGGCGCGCGGCGGCGGCGCTTTGGCTACGGCATAACAGCGAGAACAGGAAGCGAGAGGAGTAGGGGAGATACTCACCAGAATTGCGAGGACGTGGTGATGCTTGACGTGTGGTCGGCGTGGCAAGGGGCGCTCTGGGTCTGCAGCAATTGCTCGCCGGAGACGTGGTCGGCGTCAGATGGTCCTGGAGCTCGTCGTGGATGGTGCTGTGGTTCGCCCCGAGGAAAAAGGAAGACGCAGTTAGATGCGCTAGATCAAGGCGAACTCGCGTGCGTGAATGAGAGGAAGAGGGGCGGTCGGATTTCACCTAGGGAACTCGTCGGAGTAGGACGCAGTCGCGGTGGCGCTCAGAGTTTTGTCGAGGACGGCGTTCTGGGGTGCCCGTGGTTGAACGAAGGGTACTAGGAGGAGCGTCTGGGAGTGGTGAGTGTGCTCGTGTGCTCGGAGAGGCAGGAGGTGGCGAGCTTTGGCCGGAATTGGTCGGAGACGGTGGTCGGAGAAGTAGGAGGGGAAGCTCGATTCAGGGCAGCCTGGGGGCAGAGAGAGGGAGGCGCGTGAGGGGAAATGGAGAGGGGGAGCAGACGATTTATCGTGCGTGGTCGCAGCGAGGTTAAGGCACGGCATTATGGTGAATTTACGCGCGGCATCAACAGCAGGAAACGACCGGTGTGGTCGTCGCGAGGAAGAAGGAGGAGTGAGCTGGCTGCGTGGGTCCCTGCTGTCAGCGAGGAAGTGAGGGAAAGAAGAGGGCCACCGTCACTACTCCATGGTCAAACCGAGTGTGAAGCGTTTTCTTGAGGGAAGGGAGTCACTGGTCTTGTTGGGCTTAGTGGGCCTGGTCTGATTTTCATATTTTTTTCTTTCAAAAGCTTTTTTCCTTTTTCTATTTCTAATTCTGTTTTGAAATTCAAACAACCAAACAATACTCAAATCAATTCAAACAATCACCAAACAATGCAACTTTTAATTTGGTTCTGTTCAGTAACATAAACCAAAATTCCAAAACCAAAATAATAATATTTTTTTTATTTTAGGGTCCATTATTAATTAAATAAAATGGACCAAAGTTCTTTAATCAAATAGGGTTTTGATTTATTTAATAAAACCTCTATTTGAAACCTAAATATTTTCAAAACCAAATCAGTAGGTTTTATTTGAGAATATAAAATACTTGGAAAACTTATTTTAAATAAATAAATAAGTTTTGATGTTTTGGAAATAGTAAAACCTTTATTAATAAAACTTGGATATTAAATCGTTATTAATTTATTTTTAACAAACCTTTACTATTTTTATCAAAAAAAAATGTTTTATTTCAAAAGCTTGGCCAAGGTTTAATTTGGCTCTATAAAACAATCTTTATTTATAAAACTATCCTTTTCTTTTGAAAACAAAATCTTTTTATTAAAAGATTCAAAATAGTATTTTCAAAATATTTTTATTTTTCCCTTATTAATTGTTTATCTCTTTTAAATCCCTTTAGGATTTATTTGATCCAAATTGGTTTGAAGGTTTCCAATTGGATTCAAAAAGTTTCTTCTCACCCTGAAAATCAACAAAGTTCTATTTTATTCATTTATTTTTCACATTACAAGTTTTGGAAAAACTTGGGATGTGACATATGCCATTCTATGTACTAGACCCGGCATTGCATATGTTGTTAGTCTGACTAGCAGATATCAAACTGATCCAGGAGTGGATCATTGGACAGCGGTCAAAAACATCCTTAAGTACTTGAGAATAACTAAGGATATGGTTCTTTCTTATGGAGGTGATGATCAGCTCGTTGTTAATGGTCACACCGATGCTAGTTGGAACACTGATCCGGATGATTCTAAGTCTCAATCTGGATACGTATTTACTTTGAATGGTGCAGCAGTTAGCTGGAGGAGTACACAGAAAAGCGTTGTGGCGAGATCTTCAACTGAATCGGAATACATAGCTGCTTAGGAGGCTTCACAAGAGGCGATATGGATGAGGAGTTCATTACAGAGCTCGGTGTGGTTCCAAGCGTGCTGGACCCAATGTCTATCTATTATGATAACATGCGCACCATAGCCAATGAGCAAGAACCAAGGTCACACAAGAAGCTGAAGCATATCAAGCTGCGTTTTCACGCTATTAGAGACCATGTCCAAGATGGTGACATAAAGATTTGCAAAGTACACACATATCTGAATGTGGCGGATCCATAGACTAAACCTCTCCTGAGGGAAAAACATGACCTGCAACAAACCGCCATGGGTGTTCGGTATATTACCATGTAATCTAGATTAGTTGAATCTAGTGCAAGTGGGAGACTGTTGGACATATGCCCTAGAGGCAATAATAAAAGTGGTTATTATTATATATTTGTGTTTATGATAAATGTTTACATTCATGCTATAATAGTATTAACCGGAAACATTAATACTTGTGTGATTTGTAAACTAAATTAGAGTCCTTGGTAAAGCCTCTTTATAATACTAGCTTGTTGGTTAATAGATGATCGTGGTTTCTCGATCATGAACATTGAGATGTTATTAACAACAAGATCATTTCATTAGGAGAATGGTATGATGGACATACTCCTATAGATAAGTGTAGCATAAAGATCAAGTCATTTCAATAGTTCATTTGCTATAAGCTTTCTGATACATAGTAACCTAATTCCTTCGACCATGAGATCATGCTAATCACCATCACTGGAAGGATGCTTTGATGACATCAAACACCACACCGTAACTAGGTGGCTATAAAGATGGCATTGAGTGTTCGGAAACTATGTGTTGAGGCACATGGATCAAGAGTGGGATTTGTCCATCCATATGACGGATAGATATACTCTAGGCCCTTTCAGTGGAATGTCATCCAATTAGCTTGCAAGCATGTGACTGGCTCACAAGGTATCACATATCACGGTAACGAGAAAAGAGTACTTATCGGTAACGAGGTTGAACTAGGTATGCAGAGATACTGACGATCAAACCTCGGATAAGTAAACTATCACAAGACAAAGGGAAATTGGTTTCGTATGTAAGTGGTTCATTCGATCACAAAGTAATCATAGAAATATGTGGGAGCCATATGAATTTCTAGATTCCTCTATTGGTTATTGATCGGAGAAGTGTCTCGGTCATGTCCGCATAATTCACGAACCGTAGGGAGACACACTTAAGGATTCAATGTTGTTTAGTATATATGGAATTTAAGTAGGGAGACCGAATGTTGTTCGGAGTTTCGGATGCGATTCAGGATATCACGAGGAGATCCGGAATGGTCCGGAGAATAAGATTCATATAAGGAAAGTCTGATTCAGGAGTTCGGGAATGATTCCAATGTTTTCATCGAAGAGGTTCTAGAAGGGTCTAGAAGGTTCACCGGACCGGAAGGGGAATGGTTCATGAATGTGTCATGGTTAAGTGGAATGATTGGATCATGTCCTAGGTCACTTGGTTGGGCATTTGCGAGAGAGACATAAAGCTCTAAATTGAAAGTCAAAATGGAGGTTTGAAAAGTCAAATTGTAAAAATAGTTTCCTAGTGGAAGAAGGAAAGAGTCCTTCCTTCTCTCCAACTTGGGTTTGGGGAAGGACTCAAACTCCCCTCTCCCAAGATGCCCTCCTCTCATAAATAGAGGGAAGGGGCTGCCCGCACGTGGCTAAATCCTCAGCCCAGCCATAGCATATTTCGGGGGCCGTTGCCACTCTGGCCTCGGATTCAAGACGTGTGGGGGAGGGGGCTCCCAGATGACAATGTCGCTACCACTACGGCCTTCACCACCGCCACCCTTCTTATGGCTATGTGGTGGCTGCAGTGCATGCGAGGATGATCTCCCTGCACGATGTAGCGCATCACACCAATGATAGTCCGGTTCCCCCAACACAGGCGGCGACAGAATGTTTTGTGGTTCACATGGGGAGGACTGTCACCCTCGTAACTGGCGAGCTCCCTTTCCCTCCGGTTTGCGAAGAAGGCATTGCAGGTGTCATAGTTGTCGGGATCCCAATGGGGATCCATCCGCTGCTCTGTCGTGAGCTCGAGGTAGAATTTGTTCGTAATGGCTATCTGGCGTGTGTAATCTTGAGGCATAGGAGGGAGAGAAACCCCTCTAGCGCTCAGCATCCAGTTGGCGGGCAGATGGTAGCCTGACAGGCATGGGTATCTGGAGGCACAAAACACCTCGGTCTCCTCGAGAGTCAGGATTGCCCAATATGCAGGGCCCATTGTTGTGAGAGGGGAAAGTGTGGATGTGTGGATTACCTTGACGGTCGTCCTAGATATAGAGGGAAAGGGCGGGAAAAAATGGCGGGAAGCGAAGGGAAATGGCGGGAAAGATATCTTTAGTCCCGGTTAGTGGCTCGAACCGGGACTAAAGGCCCTCGAAATATCTATAGTGTCAATTACTAGTTTCAGTAGTTAAACTAACTATTTTAGAAAATGGAAAACAGATTTACATCAGTCAATCAAATTCAAACACTTTTTATGTTGATAGTTTATCTAATTCAAAAGTATGCAAAAGATATAATTTAATTCAACAAAATATTAGTTGTATAATAGAGTATGCTAACAGATTTATATTACAGATCTTTTTTTCCTGCAAATTTTGATATATAATACATAATTTTCATCATTATAGAATAATAGATATTGATTTATTTTATTAATCAAAATTTTATTATTTTAATTAACTCTAGTCCCGGTTCAAAACTCCAACCGAGACTAGAGGGTTTTGGCGCGCTCGCGAATCGGCGCGGCCGAAAACACCTCTAGTATTGGTTGGTGGCTCCATCCGGGACTACAGGGTGGCCTCTAGTCCTGGTTGGTGGCTCCAACCGAGACTAGAGGTTAGTGGTGTAAATACCACCGCCCCTCTCCCGGTTCGAGACACGGTACTGGGACACGTGATTTTCTCTTCTCCGATGATGCAGGCACTGCCTCCCGTCCGCCCGGAGACCCCGTGCCGCCAGGAGGAGCCGCTGCCACCCGGAGACCCCTGCGATGCCAGGAGGAGCCGTCACCAGGACGAGAACCCACGCCGCTACGAGGAGCACCGCGTCGCCGCCCTTGTTTCACGCAGGGAGAGGAGCACCGCCGTCGCCCGCGTCTTCGCGCACAAGGAGGAGTGCCGCTGCCGCCCGTTGTCCCCGCCGTCTCCGCGCCGTCGTCCCCGCTCCGTTGGTCTCCGCTGTGAGTATTTTTAGGGATTTAATTGTTAATATTATTAGTTGCTAGTATTATATATAGCTAGTACATATTTAGAGATTTAGGGATATTTAATTGTTAGTATTTAGGGATTTAGGGATAATTGTTAGTATTTAGCGAAATAGGGATAATTGTTAGTATTTAGGGATAATTGTTAGTATTATATATTGCTAATATTATTGCTAGTATTTAGGGATTTATGGATAATTGTTAGTATTTAGGGAATTAGGGATAATTGTTAGTATTTAGGGATTTAGGGGTTTAGGGATAATTGTATATATATATATTGCTAATATTATTGCTAGTATTTTTTTTGAAGGTAAAACAGTAGGGCAAAAAAACCCCACTGCAATTTTTATATATTATAGAGAGTTACAAAAGAATATTTACAAACTCAATCCACCTCAAAGAAGAGGGATAACATTCTAAGCAGCTATCTCCTGTATAACATTTTATATATTGCTAGTATTTATGGATTTAGGAATATTTTCTAGTATTTAGAGATTTAGGGATTATTGTTAGTATTGCTAGTATTATTTCTAGTATTTAGGGATTTAGGTATTATTGCTAGTATTTAGTTAATTAGAAGTAGATTTTCCTAGGATTATTTAGAAATAGATTTAATTATTTAGTATTGATAGTATAGAGATATAAATTAAAATAGAATTATTTCCTTAGCATTATTTTGATCAAATGCCTACTTCAGGATATGCCTATACCGCATCCTCGTAGTCGACTCATCGACAACGATGGAGTACTGCACTCTGCCGGACATGTCCGAGATTGGGCCCCGCCAGGATGGCACTAGGAGGTGCTACCTTCCGGGACGCGTATCTTGGTGAGGAATCCGGGTGTCGTCGTCGACCCAGATCTTCTTTGGTGGAAGTCACGTGGTCTAGGAAGGGTGCAGAGGGAGTTGGCCCCCTAGGAGGTGGTACGACATCGTGTCAGGGAGGAGGACGAGCACGCTCGTCGCTATATGGTGATGCTGGACGCCAGGATGGTCTCCAATACCTGGTAGCTTCTTCAGGGATCTCACCCTAGCTATACTCATGTGATGGTTCCGACTATTTGGGTGTTCACATCCCGTGGCTTAGGAACTGGGAGTCGACGTTGAGTTTGAGCGATGTTATTCATCGAGATGTTGTTATTTATACGATATTAGTACTTTGTTGTGATTCGAGATGTATTAGTACTTTGTTGTTGTGATATATGATGCATTGTTAATTTTATTACTTAGCATTTATTCTATGGACTTCTGCGGTAGAGAAGGTGAAGAGCCTCTATTCGACATGATACAAGGAGATGAAGCTCTCTCCTATCAGGGTGAAGCGCTCCCCTATCAGGGTGAGGCGCTCCCTAGTCATGGTCGAGCGCTCGTCGATCATGGTGGAGCAGAATACCGTGGAGCAGATGATGGCTCACAGTTTCTCAATGAGTCCGGTGATGGAATGGAGATAGAACCTCTAGTCGAAGCGCATACTAGTTTTAGTTGCAATGATGGCTTGGAAAATGATGGACCGGCCTTAACCAAGTCTAGCGAGGTATATTATTAAGCCTCTTGATCACTTGATAGATGTATTAAATGATTTGTATATATATATATTAACGAATGTTTCTTATTTTAGACCTCCACATCGACCAACTCTGGTAAAAGTAGTAAACGAGGACCGGCCAAAGGGATGGCCACCGATGCGCATCGTACAATTGATGAGGTCTCTCTAGAGGGCAAACTGTTGCTTCCCATAAGTAACGCAAACACATTTATTCATCAATGTGGATTTATTGTTAGGGACAATGTCCCGATCAGCATTATCAACTGGAATAAGCCAGCAGAGGGAGATGGAAATCCTAATAGTTTTGTCGATGACATATACAAAGACATACTATGGGAGAAGCTCATTTCACATTTCACCCTACCGATCTTGTAGTTTGAGAAGACCACAGATGCTATGAGGTCCAAAATCAAGCATTTCGCTCTTAAGAAGATGGCCGAACAGTTCAATAACTATAAGAAACGATTATACAATGAATATCTCGAGGAAAAAGAAGTTCAAGAATTCACTGGCACACTAGAGAAGCAGCGGGCTCACTGGGAAAGATTTCTGGACTACAAGAAATCAGAAGTAGCAAAAAAAGGTCCGAAAATAATAAAGAAAATGCTGCAAAAAGGAAATATCACCATAAGATGGGGATAGGTGGCTACAGGACTTCCGTGCCTAAGTGGGAGGAAGCCGAGAAATCCTTGCGTTCCCAAGGGATCACTCTAGCTACAGAGGATTGGCTCATCAGGGTAAGGAATTGGTTACTTGTGCATGGGGCGAAGTATGACATGGAAACATGGGAGTTAATATTTGATGAAAAGTCTAATGTTGCTACACCCCATGAAGAAATTGTTAAAACAATCGAGGAGGTTAAAAGGGTAACTTCAAACCCAATAGAGAGAACAACGAGCTGACAAAGTCCCTCGGGAATCCCGAAAAACCAGGACGAACACAAGGCTTTCGACCTCGTGTGCCGTGGAAAACTGGGTTTCCTGAGGACAATGAATCTTATAGAAGCCGAGCGTGAGAAAAGAAGCAGAAGGAGCAGGAGGAGGCAGACCGGTTGTGTAGCGTAGAAATAAATAACAAGGAAATATATGACATTCTGAAGGAGCAACAGAAGCAACTAGACGAAATGCGCCAGCAAGGGCCAACTCATCAGCCGCAGTAAGAAAGTGTTGGCGGCCCATGTCAGCGGAAAAGCAGCATGGCTTCCACGGTGACCGGTCTGATAGATCGCTACCCCGTGGATAATATCACTGAGAAGACAAGTTGTGAGCTACATATGGGAGTGATGAACTTATCCTTCAAGGCGACTCTCCAAGGAAGCCGAGTCTACCGCCTCTAGCAAGTCCACATGATGAGGAGTGGGACGACTACCCTAGCGCGACTCCGCCGCCCCGTCAGCCGAAGGCGGCCGCTCAGTCGACTAGAAGTACTACTACTCAGAGGAAACATAGTAGGGTGAAGAAAACCCCAGTGCCTCCTCCCAAGTTACCTTACGAGATGACCGATGAGAAAACCAAAGAGATCAGTGATGCCCAAGTGAAATCCTTTTTTGCATCCAAAGATCCCGAGCCAAAGCAAATATTTGATCCGAAAGCCAAACAATGGGCTACAAGTTTTATTGAGCAACCATCGCAATATGAGATAAATAAGGCTGATGACTACAAACGCTGTCTGGTGAAAATTGGTAGTAATAATACAAGAAGCATAGGGAAAGGATAGGTTGCCCAACTCGGAGACAAGGCAAAACAATCGATCTCCCCGCTCAAGTTGTTACCCAATTTTGATCATGATTAGGATTTCCTTATCGATCAAGTGGAAGCGTTTGCTATAGGTGCTGGAATTAATGGTGATAAAGTGTTAGGCGAACATGTCCCCATCCAGAAGGAAATAAAATTGAAATATGAATACGGGAATCCCACTACTAGAAAAACGCCTATTCGTGGCGCACCTGAAAAGTCCTTCCGTGGTGCACTAGCAGTGCGCCACGAGCCTCGCGCTACAGCTATCTCGTAGCCGTGGCGCACTGCATGGTGCGCCACGGTTATATCGAGATAGGCGTGGCGCACTACTAGGTGCGCCATGGGTAGGGGTACATGTGCGCAACGGATGTTTTTTTCAAAAATAAAAAAAATGCAAAAAACACCCTCGTTGCTCTTCGTGACTGCAAGGAGGAGGAGGCCGCAAGGAAGGAGGTCGTCGCCGTCGTGACTGCAAGGAGGAGGAGAAGGTCGCCGCTGCCATCGCCATTGTCACTGCAAGGAGAGGAGTTCTCTGGAGCAAGGAGGAGGAGAAGGCCACCGTCGCCATCGTCAGTGCAAGGGAAGGAGGAGAAGGAAAGGAGGAGGAGGAGGAGGAGGAGGAGGAGGAGAAGAGAGAAGGAAAAAGGAGGAGGAGTAGAGAGAAGTTAAAGGAGGAGGGAGGAGAATGAAAAGGAGAAGAGGGAGGGAATAGGGTAGGTAGGCGGGGTGGGGATTCGAAATTTGAATCCTGCCCAAGCTTATCCGTGGCGCACTAGGTGGTGGTGCGCTACGGGTAAGTCGCCCTCTATTTTTTTTCTGCAGGAAAAAACGGTCTTTTGACCGTAACTTTTTACTCTTTTCAAATTTTGAAAATCTAAAAAATCGCTAAACGACCGTAGGTCGTTGCGAGCGGATGCGAAATCTCGTTCTCGTCATTTTGGTATATTATACGATTTTTTCGATATTGTATGCAAAAGTTACGACCTTTTTACCGTGGAATGACTTTTTTTGCAGATCAAGTCGAAACTCATGTTTGTTAATTTTACTAGAAGCTATACCACATTACCTATCTAAATATGAAAGGATTTAATTTTTTGAAGTGTTTATCATTTTTTTTATTTTTTGCAAAGCTTAAAAAGGTGATCCACGGGGGGTGGGGTGGAGTTGCGTGATAGTTAGGCGTAGGGCACTAGGGCAAGGTGCCCTACTACTTGTATACATCCGTGGCGCACATGCCATAGTGCGCCACGGATGTGTCTAGCCGTTCACCAGAGAGGCGCTTAGGCGTGGCGCACCCTCCATGTGCGCCACGGTTGACACAACCGTGCGCACCTACCCTATGTCTTCGGATGTTTAGCGCGGCGCCAACAGGCCCTGCCCACATATCTGCGGGCGTACTATGGTCATGTGCGCCACGGTTGTTCTAGTTACTAGTAGGGCACTGCCCATAGGTGAGCCACGCCTATTTTAGCCGTGGGGCACTTCAACCATGTGAGCCACGGATGTGCTGATTACCTATAGCCATTTTCCTAGTAGTGGCCTCTTCTCAGGCCCGATGAGATCGAGCTTATACCAACACAAATGCGAAGACTGCATGAGTGTTACGAGAAAGTCTCTACATGCAAGGAAGAAGATCGATTATCAGTGCTGCTTATGAGAGTTACAAATGAGCATTTCACCGGTGAAGACCGGATTCAAATTTATTTTGAGGAATTCTATATGTTATTGAAACAAGATGCCCTCGACTTGAGTCTCTTCAGTTCCTATTGTTTATAAGTGGTTCATTTATTTCTATGATAAAGTCTCTAACTCAGCTCGTTCATTGCCTGTAATTATCCTTACTATGCTATTATATAGAATGAAGAGCAAGGAATGTGACATAAAGAAAATATTTGACACTGTGTTCATTGACCCACGTCGAGTTAATGAACGATTTCTAAAGCAATACTCCAAGGATAAGAAACGTAACTTGCTAAGGTTCATAAAAAGGCAACATTACAAAAAGTGAATATTGTTTCCCTACAAATCCGGGTGAGAGTGTTATACTTACACATTCACTTTTAAAATTGATGAGTTACTGACGTATATATAAATGTGTGCAGCTTCGAAGTTGACACTAGAAGAGTTGAAATCAAATACTCACTAAGGAAAGACGAATCGGAGTACACAATCGTTAAAGATGCGATCCACGGGTAATTTCATCCATTATCGCACTATGTCGGTCTCTTTCGTTCATAAATATCTTGAGATATCAAGTAACTAATAACTCATTTATTCTTTATTTTTTGCCGGGCAGGGTTTGGCAAGATTTTACCAAGAGTAGGGTTGGTGAATTTTAAAATAAGCTTAGTTTTTGTCGGGTCGAGGTAAGCAATACGAGACTGTGCATCTCTTCAATTCTAGTTTCAATACCATTATATAATGCTTCATTATTATTTGATTGAATTCTATTCTCGTAAAGTGCGAGAGGCAGCTAGCAGAGACTAATTTGTGTGGATACTTCGTCTACGAGTTCATTCATTTTGAGGTCAGTGAGCGGGATGGAGCGATATTTCTAGATGTACATGAACAATATATTCATAATTTGAATTTATTACCATCAGTTGTGTTGAGTGTCATTCATAATATTTGTTATGACGATTGATATTCATATTGATCTCCTTCTTTTATGTACTATAGTTGGAAAGATTGTGGGGGAATCTCCATCCAAAGGAGCGCTTGGTAGCAATTCAAGAGTAATTGGCGGGATTTTTGGTTGACCATGCCATAGACCCAAATAGAAAATTCCATACCAAGGGATACTACTGATTTAATAATCTCCGCATGTAATCATATAGACGGGTTGTGACCTCCATATAATAAAATTGTATATATATGTAATCGAATTGTATCTATACACTAGTGCACACACAGGCCTCTAACACCGGTTCGGACCAGCCTCTAACAGCGGTTGTAGAACCGTTGTTGGCGGTTCGGTGTTAGAGGCCCCCCCTTTAACAGTGGTTCTTATATGAACTGATGTTAAAGGGTGGGGCACGTGGGGTTGCCGCAGCGCTCAGCTCCCCCTTTAACACCGGTTCGTAACACAAACCGGTGTTAAATATTCTCTACCGCGGCAGGAAAAAGGCATAAATCTCTGCCGCAGTAGGAAAACGGAATAAATCTGCCGCCGCAGTTACGCCGCCTGCAGTATTTTTGCACGACGGGACGGAGGGGAGGGGAATCGATCGTTAGAGGTATACACATACATCATCAGTACATACGAGTACATGAATAATTAAGAAGCTATTACTATACACAAACATCGTCATTGTGGTATTGTCCGTAAACGTTGAAGCATCAAGTACAAGACAAACACGTTCAAGCATATATACAATATAACATCTCCGTACACGTTCATTTTGGTGGATATCTAAAGAGTTCTCCGCCAGGCGTGACGACCTCATCAAGTATGAACCTCGCCAATTCCTCTTGAATGGCTCGTATGCGGTCAAATGGTAGGATTTGGTCCCGCATCCGTTCGATCTAAATATATATGAAAAATGGGGTCAATATATATATAAGTATAAAACTCAACATAATTGATGGTAATAAAATAATGTTGTGTACTTTGTTTACTTACTCTAAGTTATTCTAGTGCGGCTTGGCCCGTCGCACATATCGTGTTGCGAATGAACTCGCAAACATAGTATCCACATACGTTATTGTCGGGTCCCTGATGCGCGCACTTTATGAGAATAGAGAGGTCAATCAAAATAATAATCAATAAATCATGATATAATGGAATTGGAAGCAAAATCAAAGAGATACGCAGACCTAGCTAGCTAGTATTACTTACATTTTTGTCTAAAAAATTTAGTTCTTCTGACCATTCACCCACGTCCCTTCCCGTGAACCTTTTCCAAACCCTGTCCGGCAAAGAAAATGGATAAAGGAGTAATTAATTACTTGTTGTCACGAAAGTTGCCGATCCAGTGTGATAATATGATTGAAATAACTTCTGGAGCATCTCTTTAAAGTTTGCCCATAGCTCTTGGTATTTTCGTAACGAGTCCATGACAAGGACTTTTCCTGAGTCAGGTTGAATGACTAACAGAATAAAGTGGAACCTGCACAAGCATAACTCATCATTAGTTACACTTAACATCGAGTAAGACGAAACAGAATGTGTAAAAGAGAGGGTAACAGTACTCACGAGAAGTTGTAAGGCAATATTATTTCCCTTTTGGTTTGTTGTCTCAGTAAAGACCTTAGCAAGAAATCTTCTGTTTGCCCGGGTCTGTGTTTTACCACTTGTTCATGAACTCTATTTGGGTCAACGACCCAATGTCAAAAGGGCCTCCTTTCATGCATTCCATAACCTTTTTCCTTCATAATAGTATATACATATATGGTGAGCATATATATACATGCAATTAATGAATTGAATGAGATGAGATAGAAATTACAGAAATAGTACTTACACACAATAAAGGCTGATGGCAGCTTTGTCGAGTTCTTTCTGATTGAATAGAAAATACAAGTCTTGAATGTTGAAGGCGATCTCGTCGTCTCTGCACAAGAAAATCTCATCTCTTATATGCGCCGTGATCCATTCTTCCTTTCTCGTCTTGCAGAAATCAAGGTACCACTTGTGCAATCTTCGCATCTTTTTTGGTAGAATCTCGAGCTCCTCTTTCTTGAGGAGATTCTTCCCATACTTCCATGGCTGTATGGGGTTGACATCGCCTTTCGGCAAGTTGTCTCCCATAATGTTCAAGTATGCAATGTAATTCATCCCCATCTCATTGGCTTTTCTTTGTAGCTCTGCCTCGTAATCATTTACAGGAGGAGCTATCGGTGTGTCGAACACTTGGAGCGGGGCGCATGATTGGTTTTCCTTCTCTCCGAGCATAGGAACTATTTTCTGGGGTGCCGCACGACTGCTACTTTCAGTATCCCTCCACCTTGCACCCCCCTTCATAATCTGGCGCTCGTAGTCCGGCACAAGTGGGGTTTCAGGTTTCAAAAGATTACTGTAAAACTTCTCCACCACCGCTGGATCTAGTTTCTCCTTTGGCTCGTCTCGTCTAGGTGCAAAGAATTTCTTGACCTCTTCTTCTGAGATCCTATTGGTCTCCTCGTCGCTGCGATTCCACGCTAATACTGGCAATGTCTTGGCGGAAGGCTGCGGAACATAGTTTCTTGAACTCTTTGACATACGGTTTCCTGCGGATTTCTTCGTGGCAGTGCTAGTGATGCTCTTCGTGGCAGTGCTCTTCCGCCTACGCTGAGGAGATGGCTGAAGCGCCGGAGATGGTTGACGCACAGGAGATGGCTGGCGCGCCGAAGATGGATGACGCGTAGGAGATGGCTGGCGCCGAGATGGCCGCCTTGAGATGGCTGGAAGCACCGGAGACGCAGGGAGTATTCGATGACTTGAGATGGCTGAGGGCCAGATCGCCGACGCTGTGGAGACGGCGGGGATGCCAGTGGCCTCCAATTTGGAAGCACGATGTGTTCCTTCTTCCAAAGAATGGTTATTTTCACTGCAAATTTGAGTTGAGTTTCCCCTTGACATGTAGCATGGTCAAGCTGTTCTTCCTCATATTCCTTCACAAGCTCATCCACCTCGACAATAGCATAGCCATCTGGAATCAGTCGGCAGTGGTAAGTTCCACCAGCTACAGGAGGTAAGGCATAGCCGACTGTCGTGGTATTGCCGACGAGTACGCCATGGAGGGGTCCTCACAGTGCGTGTTTAGAAACGTGGGGTAAGGTGGACGGTTGACGGGTACGAGGTAGCACATCTTACCCAGGTTCAGATCCCACGATGGTGGCGGAATCCTACTCCTGCTATAAATCACTATAAGGGCGATACGCCGAGTTACAGAGATAGGTTCGATGTGCGAGGTGTGTGTAACAACGATGCCCTAAAGGCTCCCATAGGCCCGACTTATATAGTCTCTAGGTCCTAGGGTTACAGGGAAAAGTCCTAGTCGGACAGGTTATAGAGTCCTAAACCGTCTATCACTAGTCTTGTGTATCTTGTACTCCAAGGCTCCGAGTACGCTGGTGACTCCACCGTAGCATTCCTTTATCCGGCATGGGCCTCCCTTCTAGATCCACCTAACTGGGCCGCCAGCAGGCCATAGGACATGCTACCGACTATGGGCCACCCGGGTTAGTCGGATAAGAGACATGCTATTAGGATACCCATATAACATATTCCCAACACTGGCCGCCACCTTAATGGATAAGCCCATTAATATCACATGCAGCTCAGCGTGTTCGCTCTCCGTGATCTCATCCACGGGGTATCGAGGACCCGCCATTTCAAGCGTGGGATGCACGTTCTCCATGGAAGCCATGCTGCTTTTCAGCGTAGAGTCTGGGCCGCCGGCAGCTTCCAATGCAGGCTCTTCGTGCCGCTGAGATGGGCCGGTAGCTTTCTGGATCTTTTATGCATTCACTTGCGCCTGCAGCGCCACAATTGCATGTTCTATCTATGTCATTCGGCTTGTACGCTCTTTTTCTTTTCTGCCGCGCCATCAGTAAGAGTTGCTCCACTCGGCAAACCCATCCTTCCACGTCATACCCCCTGTGCCTCGTGCAAGTACAGGGTGTTCTTTTTTACCGATGGCGTGTGTTAGCTGGTCATTCTCTCTGTCGGGATGGAAAGTCCTGGCGGCTGTTTCCTCATATACCGTGATGAGTTCATTGACGGGTTTGGCAAGGAGGGTTAGGAAGATACACAATCCCGTTTCTGGGTCCAACCTTGCCCTGATTCCGTAGAACCAAGTCTCTGCACGTAGGTCCCACCCATGTGTTTGGGGTGTGATCCCTCTATCGCGCAAGGCCTTCTCAGCTTCCTCCCACTTAGGCCTCTGAGATATGTAGCCACCTGACCCCGTCCTCTAGTGATATTCCTTCTTCTGGGAATTTAGCGTATTGGTTTCTGACCTCTTTGTAGCTATAGCACTTTCCTTGTATGCCACAAATTCGGGCCAGTGAGGTCTTATCTTCGCATAATATGCGTCTTCGAAATCTGGAGTCTCGCGAGCTTTGACAAATTTGTTCAATTTTGTCTTCCATTTGCGGAAAGTTTCAACCATCTTCTTTAGAGTCCACTCTTTTACCTTTTCCTTTATAACCGGTTTATTTTCATCCTCCTCTGGCGGTAGGGTGAAATTTACCAACAGCGAATTCCAAAGCGTTTCTTTGGATCTTTCATCGACAAAGGTACCGTCGCCCTTCTTTGGCTTATTCCAATATTCAACTATGATTGGGATTTGATCCCTAATAAGAACTCCTTAATGACGTATAAATTTGTCTGCGGCCTTCTTGGGCTCCATCGGCCTGCCATCAACTCGGACTGCTTCGATCGTGAACTTTGCACGATCTTTCAACCGATGGCTCGCGCCTCGCTTGCTCTTTTTCGTAGAAGACGATTCTTGCTGGCTGGTCGATCCAGAGGGCTAAAGAAGAAAGAAGCGTTAATATATACAAATCAATTGGTGCAAGTCAGCAGAGGTGTTGGGGAGATGACCTCGGATAGGGTAAAGACGGGGAAAGACGAAAGGGCATTGCCCGTCTAGTTTCCGAGTTACAATCTGAGTCGGCCGAATCCTGTAGAGGTCAGCCAGGATAGGGAAGGGCAGGACCCTTATGATAATGGCAAGGCATTACCCAGCCGAGATATTGCGTAAATCGGCCGGGTTAACCCGAGTAATCTTAATGCAGGTGAAGGACAAGCCGAGTTACGCGAGGAAGGGCCGAATGATATGAAGCTTCCAGGAGAAGGATAAACCTAAAGTCAAACTCTAGCTGCAAGCTAGAGAGAATCTGAGCGGAGCCAAGCACAAGGGACCAAGGCGCAGAGCGACAGAGGGGCAGAAGGAGGTCACAGAGGTGACAGTCCTGAAGCCCGAGGCACGCAGGAGGGGCCCTCTAGAACCTTGTCGTCATTAGAGGGGCGACAGGGAAAGGAGGCCGCCGAACTACTATATTGGGACAAGCATATTCCTCGAATATGCTTGCCACGTCATCCCTAAAGGAACCCAAGGCTCTCCTTTATAAGGGGAGGCTTGGACCCTGAGGAGGGCATCGGCTCATTTAGTATCGTTAGGCTGGTAAAGTTCTTCCTTGTATATAGCTCAAGGAGCACTTGTAGCCCAAGGAAGGAGAAATAAAGATCTTTTCCTTAGTCTTTTGTGTGTAGAATCAACTGCATCTTCCCTCCCCAGATCCCACTAGCATCCATTGGCCCCATACTTTAGCCTACCCATGGCATCTGCCGTGCCACCACCACGACAGTTGGTGCCCACCGTGGGGCCAGCAGCGGTGCTAGCTGGAGTCATGATCCGGACGGGAAACTTCATCAACACTGGTGAGCGCATTGTATCTGTCTTGGTCCGGAGACTTGATCTCTGTGACTACGTCAGCGACAACGCAGTCAGCTTCAAGGGAAAAACTCCTCCGCGCAACGGCATCTTCATCAACTTGGGCATGCACCAGATTTACGTCGGCGTCGACATCTCCAGCGTTTATCCTCACCAGGTTGTTGTTGCAGGAGAACCTCCCCTCAGCGCCGCGAGCAGCCCGAGCGGAGCGCGCCCTGTCAGTAGCATCGAGGTGATGGTCGCGGCCGGGGTGCAGGCGGGAGTAGCAGGCGCCGGATCAAGCAGAGACCCTGCAGTGGGCTTGCAGGTCGCGCCCAGGCAGACAGCCCCACCACCCACCGAGGTAATTCCTTCAGTGGCCAACCAGGCCGAGGTGCAAGAGACAACCCCAAAGGCACCAAGAATAAGAGGGCCACCTCTGGAAAGACCAGAGAACATTCTTCAGGCAACCATAGATAATATTACTACACCTGTAGCGCCGATACTTGATCCGGCAAATGCTCAGGCAGAGTTGGAAGAAACTAGGCAAAAGGTGCTGGTAGAGGCAAAAAAGGTGTCGGCCTTGCGGGAGTCCTTAAACAGGACCCTGCGAGAGTATGCCAAAGCAAACAAGCTTGACGTCGCCCCCGAGCGGGTTGACGAGTTGAGATTAAGAGGAAAGAACCTCATAGATGATATCAACAAGGAGCATGATGCTCATAAGGCAGAATCAGTTGATCTAGGCTTGCCGAGGTACAGTACCCCGGCAAAGAACCTGAGAGCGGCAAATGCCACAGCATTAGAGTTAGAAGGGTTGACCGGCGAAGCCCGGCAGAAACAGCAAGAAAGAGTGAATGAGCTGGTGCGCATTGCGAACCAGCAGAATGAAGAAATGCTCAGAGCAGACCCGGCAAGGCCAGCGGCCTCGCGAATGGTTCACTCGGCTGGAGAAGCACCTGCCTTATCTATGGCAGCAGCATCTTCACCCGAAAACAATGCACGAAAGGACAGAGCCGTAACTTCGGGAAAGAGAAACAAGCAAATTGTTCCATATGATCCGACGATAGCCGGAAAAGCAAACGAGAACAAAGGCAATGGAAGCCGAGGTGACAGTGGAGAGAGAAACCCCGGCCGTGCCGAGAAGGGCAACGGAAGCCGAGGCAATGAAGATCTCGGAAGAGGAGAACTCGCAAGAGGAAATCACGAGAACAATATCCCGGTCGAACGAAGGAGAGAACCGCCACCCAACCCGCAGCCGAGACATGAACCTCGGCAGGAAAGAGAAGTGAGACCAGTTCGCCACAATCTGGTGAATGAGAGGTATAATGATGGATATTCCGAGATGGAATATGCGATCCATGGTGGAAATAACCACTATGGGATGCAGGAGAGAGTTCTGTATAGAGATTTGCTGTCAACTGACGCCAGAGTGAAGTTGGACCGACTATACCGGTCCGAACTACTAGAAGAACAGGGTCCACCGGGTCCGGCGTGCTACGGTCCTCGGATCATGGGCGAGCCATCTGTGCCGAACTTTCAGCTAGCAAGAGGCACAAAAACATACAATGGGAGCACTAAACCACATGATTGATTGATTGACTATGCTACTGCTGTAAAAATAGCTGGTGGAAACTTGCGATGGGCGGTACGATATGTCTCGCAAATGTTGGAAGGACCAGCTAGAGTGTTGTTGAATAACCTGCCAGCAGGCATCATCAACTGTTGGTTGGATTTTGAAGAAATTCTTGTTAGCAACTTTACCAGTACTTACAAGAGGCCGAACAGGCCGCAGCAGCTAGCCATGTGCAAGCAAAGGCCGAATGAGACAGACAGAGAATTCTTAACTCGGTGGTGTAACCTGAGGAATTCATGCGAGGGAGTTATAGAGTCACAGGCAATATCTTGGTTCGCCCAAGGATGCCGTTATGCTAGTGTATTATGGCAGTGACTGCAAAGAGATATGCCAACCACATTGGCAGAAACCATCAGGATAGCGGATTTCTATGCGTAGGGAGATCCGACGCAACCAGAATTGATGTCGTCAGATCATCGAGAACATCAAGATCAATACGCAAGAGAAGTGGTCGGGTTATCCAGGCGCAATGACTTCAGAGGAAGAAGAAGAGAAGAGAGATCGGATTATAGATATGGTTCAGCTCAGGTGGCAGCAGTAGTGCAAGATCAGCCGAGTCACGGAAATACTCAATGGCAAAAGAATGGTCCTCAGCAATGGACACCAAGGAATGAAGGAAAAATACAATGGACACCAGAACAAAAGAAGCAATGGCAGGAGAGGCCGAATTACACGTTT
Source organism: Avena longiglumis (assembly GCA_030063025.1). NCBI lineage: Eukaryota > Viridiplantae > Streptophyta > Magnoliopsida > Poales > Poaceae > Avena > Avena longiglumis. Next base: position 523,419,614 of record CP125977.1, read on the forward strand.
GAGTCTATGTTAGATCAGCCGTGTAAATTTCACACGTCAAACCCGGCCAGGCCAGCCAACCATACGACCCGCCAATGTGCATGGATGAAAAATGCAATGGGCAACCCCATAGGCATACAGGCAGCGCCTCTCCAGGCACATCAGCAGCATCAGCCACAGTTGACTGGAGCGAATGCACAGCAACTCATGTTACCACCTCATTCCACGAGATATGAAAACTCGGACCGAAGAGATGCGGTGCATCAAGTGATAAACCAAGGTCCGGATGGGAGAAAAAATCCATGAAATAATGGACGCAATGATTACAGAGAACATCATCAGTCGTATTGCGTGTTCACAACTGAACAGCAAGACAAGCAGAGTGTGCAGCGCCGGCATATGGAGGTAAATGCAGTTATCCCGGCAGTACCAAGATATATGCCTTGGTCGGAACAAGAAGTGACTTGGAGCATAAAAGATCACCCAAAGATAATGCCGAGTCCGGGTTCGTATGCACTCGTGTTAGATCCGACATTTGTCGGGCCAAGCATTAATGTGAAATTTTCAAAGGTACTCAATGACAACGGGAGCAGTATCAATATCATGTACAAAGATACAATGCATAAACTCGGAATATCGCAGAACATGCTGCAATCCACGAGGACCACTTTCCATGGGATAGTACCAGGGATTTCATGCGAACCCATTGGTAAGGTTCGAGTGGATGTGTTATTCGGCACAAGAGATAACTGCAGAGCAGAAAACTTAGAGTTTGAAGTGGTGGATCTAGAGAGTTGATATCATGCTCTACTCGGGCGACCAGCATTGGCCAAATTCATGGGCAGCTGCCATGTAAGTTATCTAAAAATGAAGTTACCCGGACCACAAGGAGTGATAATGGTAGCAGGGGATTACAGGAAGTCAATGGAATGTGCTTCAGCCGGATCAAATTTGGCCGAATCATTGGTAATAGCAAGAGAAAAAAGAAGGATTCAGGAGGTAGCTGCCCTCTCTCAGTCGGCACGGCTGAATATGCCGGCATTAGCCAACCCACATGGAAGTGTCTCCTTTCAGCCGACTAAAGAAACAAAAAATTACCAGATAGATGAGCAATTCCCAGAGCGCACCGTCACTATTGGTGCCAGCCTAGATGCTAAATAGGAAAGCGAGCTCACCAACTTCCTCCGTGAGAATCGGGATATCTTTGCATGGTCAACCCAGGATCTGCAAGGTGTGCCGAGGGAGTTGGCTGAGCACTATCTGAATGTAAGGCCAGGAGCAAGGCCAGTGAAGCAACCTCGCCGTCGCTTTGCCGAAGACAGGAGGAAAATAATAGGGGACGAAATAGCTCAGCTCCTTGCGGCCGGGTTCATCATGGAGGTCCTGTATCTGGATTGGCTATCAAACCCGGTGCTAGTAGAAAAGAAGAAGGAAGATCCAAATGTAGCCATTGTATGGCGTATGTGTATCGATTACACGAACTTGAACAAGGCGTGCCCGAAAGATCCTTTTCCTTTACCTAGAATAGACCAAGTCATTGATTCGACCGCTGGTTGTGAACTATTATCATTTGTAGACGCGTATTTTGGTTTTCACCAGATACCGTTAAACCCAGCCGATCAAATAAAGACTGCGTTCATTACCCCGTACGGGGCTTATTATTATCGCACCATGCCATTCAGCATGCGCAACGCAGGAGCGACATATCAGAGATGCATGCAAAAGTGTTTACATGACCAGATAGGGAAATGTACAAGTATATGTGGATGATGTGGTTATCAAAACCAAAGAAAGCAAAACGCTACTGGATGATATCCGACAGACTTTCGCGAACCTGAGAAGGTTCCGAATGAAGCTTAACCCAGAAAAATGCACATTTGGTGTGCCAGCGGGAAAGTTGCTCGGTTTTCTCGTATCTAGCCGAGGTATAGAGGCCAACCCAACTAAGATAAAAGCAGTGGAAAGGATGGAATTGCCAAGATGTCTAAATGACGTACAAAAGTTCACAGGTTGTTTAACCTCGCTCAGCCGATTTGTATGTCGGCTTGGAGAGAAAGCACTACCACTTTATCAGCTGATGAAAAAATCGGATAAGTTCATTTGGACTCCACGATTGTAACCCTCAATCGGAACCTAGTTGGAAAAGTTTGGGAAAAATTCGATAGAAACGATTCAAAGGTGCTCACCAGCACTTTTCAAGGGTGGAAAACGAAGTAATAACATTGCACAACAGTCCTCGATGGGACCCACAGAACAGATATATATAACAGCGACTCAAGGAGTCAAGAATACAGATAGAATATATACAAGAACCAATTCACCTTGAAAACGATAGAGCGTCCAGCTACGGACAAGATGCAAATGGGGCTAAGAGCCCTGAAGAATAACCAATGGCGTCCATAACCCTGCCCAAGCGGAAGGGTAACCCCGCTAACGACGCCGATCCCAAAACCTGCTTAAACAAAAAGGGTGCCGACAAAGGCAGAAAAACAAAGAAGGAGGCGTCGATCGAGGCCAAGACACGAGGCTAGAATTCGCGGTCTCGCCACACAGTATGGTGGATCAAGCAGCGAAGCATGCACTAAACAACCTATAGAGACTCGATACAACCGGCGGTTATCGGAGGGGTGAGAATGACCTAACCGTTCCAACTGTTATCACCAAACAAACCCATCTCGGTGTTTCCTCGAGACCAAACGACGAGGAAGTCAACCGAGGAACTCACAGTTGGCGCTTTATTTATTCGCTATCGCAGCAATTACTAGTCAGGTATAGATAATCATCCTGATAAAATGAGCACTGGGCACTTTTAGTTAATCATTCCGTTATATTTACATCAATTACTAATCAGATACAAGTAGCATGAGATAAACCCAAAACCCAGCAGTTGTTGGTACTTTTAATCAGCCATTTCGTTGTAGTTGCAATACTTACTAGTCAGATACATTTGTCGCAAGCGACAACCAAACAAGCAATTGTGGGCAGTATTATTAACCATTCCGTTATAGTGAAGCTGATTACTAGTCATTATAAGTCAAATTTATAACAGTAAACTTTAGTTATGCTTGTCTATGATCGAGATACTGTGCTCCAAGTCGTCCATATCCGCGGACACGGCTTTCAGAAAGTTTTACCCGGCCGGGGTGCACCAATAGCAACACACACTCGATCAGCCTCGGAAAAACCAAATCAAAACCCAACGAGGCCTTCACGAACAATCACAGGATTCAGAAATATTTCAGGCCACCTTTAGAGAATCCGCAACGGAGTAAGCAAGCTCGAGACGGCCTCAAGGTTATGGGGACGGTCAGTGATCGGGAACCCGAAAGTGTGGCTGGGCTTGTCGACACCGCGGAATCGTGCCATTGATCCTAAACAGTACAGTGTGCAGTACCTCGCACAAATGTAAATAAAGCAGTAGCATGGCATAAGTACAGGATCGTAAATAAAACCTCAAACTAGTTTGTGGCCCCAAGAAATAAGTCTGAATCAAGCTCTGGCTCAGGGGGGTCCCATATACCTCCCGGATGTGGATAGCGCGATAAATCAAGGAACAGGTATCAAGTACTGGGTCTTACGGGACACAAGTGGGTCGGAAACAAATATTATCTATCACCCACCGATGCCTCTCGCTTATTCAATTTTAGTTGTTAACAGAATTTAAAGTGACGATAAGTAAAACTAGAATCATCTCCAACATCAACATGCGCAATACATCAAAGAATCGTGGCATATGACGCACACCCAACAACAATATAGTAGCAAGCGACGACGCCAAGAAGACCAACTAGCTACCAAACAACAGGCAATAGGGTGTGTCCAAGGCAATATATGGCTGCAAGGGATATCAAGGGTACGGAATCTAGAGCATCGCAACACAGATAGCAATAGATCAACAGGGGGGAATAAAGACTATAAAAGTAAGATAGGTAGAAAGGGGGAGATGCTCGCCTGAAAACATTGTCGAAGGTTCATCCGAAGATCGGGGCGAAACTCACATCAACTCAACGGCCTTATCCGCGAAGAACCAAAACACTAGAAGAAACACCGGATGCACTATTTAATACAACGGCAGAAGATCGGCATGATGCATTCATGATGGATGGCATGGCAAAGATGCGATGCAATTAAGTCATATTAAGTGGAACCGGGGTCCCGACAATTAATATATGGTTCAAGTTGTTTAAACCCCCGCATATTAAATGTTGTTTTAGCATGGCCAAAGATAGCATCGGGTTCGCTACACAAATTTAAATGAGGCCAATATAAGGCTAGATTTGCCCGCCTATGGGCCCCATATTTAATTATTAGGTGAATCGGCATAAGGCCCCCAAACCAATGATATGCATGCGAGATGATAATTTAATATGCGACAAGTTGTTATTATGTTATAAAATAGGTTATCGAGGAAAAGGGTCACTCATTAGAGGGGGCTCGACGATCTTGGGGTTCCGGGGTTCGGGGTCGGTCTCGGGGTCCAGGGTTCGACGGAGTTCGGGGTCGGGGTCCCGGGTTCGACGGCCTTGGCGGGTTCGTTCTCGGACTCCGGGGGTTAGGGTCTCGGATCGGGGTAGGTCTTGGCGCAACCGGGGAGCAGGGCTTGGTTGGCGCTGGGGTATCGCTTCTTCCGGTCGGTGCCGTTCTTGTCGCCACGGGATCTTGTCGGTCCTTCGCCTCCGGAACGGGTCCTCGTGGTCTCGACAACTTCGGTTCTCGTGGGCGATCTTGGCACTCGATGTCCGTGAAGTAGAACTTGTCGCGTCCGCGGGCGATCTTGCCGCCTTGGTCATCAACTCCGTGAAGGGATCTTGAGCGCCGGGTTCGGTCTTCGGTAAAGTACTTGTCGCACCATGTCGGAGTCCTTGAGTCCGGAAGGAGAACTTGTCAGCCCCACCACCGGTCCCCACCACCGGTTCCGGGCGTGCTGGTGCTCCGGTCTCCGGTCCGTGTCGATGATCATGTCGCCGCCCGTGGTGTAGTTCTTGCCGGCTTCTCGGAATCACTTGGGTCCATCGTCGGCGTCGCTCCTCGAATAGGAGAGACGGTCTTAGATTTACAACGCCCGGAGTACTTGTCGCGCCGGAGTCTCGGTGTCCTCGGGTCCGATTGTAGATCTCGGCGTCCGGCGGTAGGTCTTGTTGGTTTCACTCCGAGGGGCTTGCTGTCCTGTAGCGTAGATCATGGTTCATCGGGGTCCGGGACAGGGGCCCGGTTCAATGAGGTAGGTTTTGGCGACGGCATCTCGCCCTAGTTTCCACGACGAAGATCTTGTTCGAAAACCGCTGCTGGCGTGGTTGTGCTTTTCATTTCTTGACGGATGCTTGGTTGGATGGGCACATACACGGGCACGGCACTTCTCTTCACACGCATTGTGGGATCACATGTACCAAACGGGCACCGCCGCAGTGCAGGAACCGCACGCACGAGGCCGGGCTGGCTCGTGTGACCACGGCGACCACGGCGACGGAGCGAGCCAGACGCGAGCGGCCGCGGGGCGAGACGCTGGGCGAGGTTGGGGGGCTCGGGGCGCCCAGGAGGGCGGGCTTGCGAGGGTTGGCGGGGGTGGCGACGCGGCTCGGGCCTGCGGTGACGAAGACGATGGCGACGGGCGGCGACCGGCGTCGGGGCGGAAGAGGCGGAGCGAGCGGCAGGGCTTGCGCAGCGGAGAGGAACGGCGGCGGGGCGGAAGAGGCGGAGCGAGCGGCAGGGCTTGCGCAGCGGAGAGGAATGGCGGCGGGGCGGAAGAGGCGGAGCGAGCTCGAGGCCGAGGTCGGTAAGAGGCGCCGGAGGGGAGGGCGAACGGGAGCTCCGCGGCGAAGGCGAGGGCTGCGCCGGAGGAAGCCACGGGCTGGCGGCGCTGGGTCGGGATGGGCGGAGCTGGCGCCTGCCGGGCGGGCTGTCATGGGGTGGCCGGGCTCGCTGGGGGCGGAGCACGGGCCGGGCAGGCAGGAGCGCCGGCCGGTTGGCGGTTTGAGGGGAGGCGCGGCGGGCGCAGCGGCGGAGCCGAGGTCGGGCCGCAGCGGGAGGTGGGAGCGGGTCCGGCGGCAGCCGGCGGAGAGGGAGGCAGCGAGGGAAGCTTGGGCGGCGGTGGTGTGGTGATCCAGAGGAGGAGGACGCGGGCTGCGCGTGTGGGGGAGGGAGAAGGTGGGTCGGGGCAGGCGGCTTGCGCGGTGTAAGGGTGGCGCCTGTGGGACCAGGGCAAGCAGGCGTGGGGGGCGGTGGGACCGGGGGCAGCGGTTGGGTAGTTGTCTTGCGCTGCAAGTGTGTTGTGGGTTGTGTGTTTGGGGTGGGCAGGGAGAGAGAGGGAGGGTTGGGACAAGTGGCCAGCCTGTTGGTTGGGGGTTGGGGCAAGGGTGATGTGGCAGCAGGGGATTGGTCCGGGTGATGTGGAAGGAGGGGGCGGGTAGGATAGTTGGTGGGTTAAGTATTTAGAGGGGCAGGATGGATGGACCGATTAATTTTCTGGGGCGGTCGTTCGGGTCGGGTTGGCCCGTTCGACTGCCCCTACTAAAATAAACAAATCTTTTATTTAATTTAATTGGGCCGTTTGCAACCCGATAGCAACAAAACAAAATTATTCCGGAGACCCGGTGTTTGACATTTGAATAGAGATGGGGCGTCTGGAAAACAAATCGGGGTTTGAAAAATAGTTTTATGCAAACTATGCATGATTATGACGATGCAATGCACAAATTCAACGCGATTTTCTAGTAGTGGTTTTGCGGGATGCCACACACAGGAAGACAATGCATTTCATGAATTGAAAAAGATGTTGGTCACAGCGCCGGTCTTGGCTTCTCCATTATCGAAAGAGCCTATGTTACTTTACATAGCAGCCACCAACAGAGTAGTGAGCGCTGTGATAGTGGTGGAACGACTTGAAGATAATAAATCAGTGCAAAGGCATGTGTATTACCTAAGCGAGGTACTATCAGCCTCAAAACAAAATTGCCCACATTATTAGAAGATGGCATATGGGGTGTACATGTCAGCAAATAAACTTAAACATTACTTCGAAGAGCACCCCATCAAGGTGGTTTGTGAAGCACCCATAGCCGACATATTGAGCAACAAAGATGCAAGTGGCCGAGTAGCAAAATGGGCAATTGAATTGTCACCTTATGCTCCGCAATTTGATAGGAGAGATGCAATCAAATCTTAGGTTGTGGCCGACTTCTTCGTAGATTGGGCCAAGGTACAATACGAGCCACCATTACCAGATCTGAATTATTGGACGATGCACTTTGACGGTTCCAAACTAAGAAATGGTTTGGGGGCAGGAATAGTGTTAACCTCACAAAAAGAGACCAGCTGAGATATGTGTTGCAAATACATTTTGCCGTGTCAAACAAAGTAGCCGAATATGAAGCACTAGTCCATGGATTGAAGGTGGCGAAAGAGATTGGCATACGCCGAATCTTGTGCTATGGAGATTCAGATCTAGTAGTACAACAAGTCTCAGGAAACTGGGATGCGTTTGATGACAATATGGCCTTGTACATGTTTCATGTGCAAAAACTTAGTGGATACTTCGATGGATGTGAGTTTCATCATATACCTAGGGCAGAAAACGACGCCGCAGACACATTGTCGAAACTCGGATCAACTAGACAGTCAATTCCCCCAGGTATCGCCCTAGAGCACCTGAGAAAGCCATCAATAACACCGTCTCCAGAGTCCGAGTCCATCTTTATCCCGGCAAAATCAAGAGAAGATAATGTGCCGATGGAAATCGACAAGCACTATAACCCAGAATTTCCAAAAATCAAGCCGACCGATGCAAGGATGGGTCTGGAGAAATTCGAGGCAGTTATGTCGGCAGAAAACATGGAAATAGATAGTGAGACTACACCAGAAAAAATCACAACAGCATGGGCGCAACCCATATTTTCTTTCCTTAGAGATGCGATTTTGCCGAATAACGAGATATTGGCAAGACAGACAGTGAGAAGAGCTAAGGCCTATACAATTATAAACAACGAGCTCTATAAAAGTAGTGTCACGAGCGTGTTGCAAAGATGTGTGAGCTCGGCGGAAGGCTAGGAGATACTCCTAGATATACATCAAGGAGAATGTGGGCATCACGCCTCGTCCAGAGCTCTAGTGGCCAAGGCATTCAGGCATGGGTTTTATTGGCCAACAGCGTTAAAAGAGGCCAAAGAGCTGGTCGAAAAATGTAATGGTTGCCAGAGATATGCAAGCAAGATACACAGGCCATCGTCCGAGTTAAAAACAATACCAATTACCTGGCCGTTTTCTGTATGGTGTTTAGATATGGTGGGACCATTTAAGCCGGCCCGAGGTGGGATGACCCACATATTGGTCATGGTGGACAAATTCACAAAATGGATTGAAGTGAAACCAATAAAGAAATGTGATGGGCCCACAGCAGTGAAATTCCTCAAAGATATTATCTTAAGATATGGGTACCCACCCAGTGTTATTACAGACAACGGCACAAACTTTGCAGAAGGAGCTTTCGCTAGATTCTGTCAAGAAAAGCACATAAGATTAGATGTCTCCTCTGTGGCTCACCCAGCATCCAATGGGCAAGTGGAAAGGTCTAATGGACTAGTATTTTCCGGAATAAAACCACAACTCGTCGAACCGCTGCATAGGTCGGCAGGATGTTGGATTGAGGAACTACCAGCAGTACTATGGAGCCTCAGGACTACCCCAAACAGATCAACAGGTTATACACCATTTTTTCTGGTATATGGGGCAGAATTCGTGCTTCCAGCCGACATAATACATGACTCGCCAAGGGTTACCCAATATACAACCGCTGAAGTAAATGAGGTAGCTCGGCAAGATGATGTCGATCTGCTAGAAGAAGCCAGGGAGCTGGCGTTATCAAGATCAGCTATCTATCAGCAGAACTTGCGACGATATCACAGCAAGAAGGTGAATCCAAGAGTGTTCAAAGAAGGAGATTTGGTTCTTCGGCTGGTGCAACGCACGGCCGGCATGCACAAGTTGTCACCTCCATGGGAAGGACCATTCATCGTAAGCAAAGCATTGCATAATGATGCGTATTACCTAATCGATGCTCAAACACCAGGAAAGAACAGGGCGGACAAAGCCGACGATGAATCGAAAAGACCATTGAATGTGGCTTTACTTCGTCCATTTTATTGATAGGAGTCATCTATGACACATTGTAAAATGATTCCTCAGGATGGAGCACCAACTATGTATTAAACCTCGGCGTCCAGAGCAGGGACTCGGGGACTGCCATATGTGGTTTTAAATTTCATATTATGTATTAAACCTCGGCGTCCAGAGTAGTGACTCGGGGACTTCCATATGTTGTTTTAAATTTCATGTTATGTATCAAACCTCGGCGCCTTGAGCGGTGACTCGGGGACTGCCACATATTGTTTCTAAGTTTGATTCATGTATCGAACCTCGGCGTCAGAGCAGTGGCGCGAGGGCCGTCATATATTATTTTTGATTTTATGTTAAGTATTAAACCTCGGCACCCTGAGAAATGACTCAGGGACTGTCCGATGTTGTCTCTAAATTTGGTTTATATATTCAACCTCGGCACACTGGGCAGTGACTCGGGGACTGTCCTATATTGTTTCTAAGTAGGAGTTATCCTTTGTTACAAGAATGGGTATCAAACTTCGACACCCAGAGTAATAGTATTTTGCTCTCATATGACCTTCGAGGTCTACGCCCAGATTAACGGTCCAAACTACAGTGGTCAAGTTGCAAGGCTTATTAAAGTCAGGCAATAGTGAACACCAAACTACGGTAAAGCAAAGGCAAATATACACTTCAGACTCAAGAAATTGAGAGCTGCCAAAACAAGGATTCGGGCGAACAGGACCTGTTTAAACAAAGTGATGACGATTACATCCGCATGTGTCTCAGCGGCACACGACAAAGGAAGTTCACACCGCACAAAAGACGGACAAATTTATGACATACATCGTACGCCCGGCATACCGGGGGCAAGAAATAACTTAGAGTTTTTTAGCTAGAGAGGCAGTGATTTGGTCAGGAGCTGGGCACTCCGAAGTAGGGGGAACTTTGGCCGAGGTGGCCTCGCCCTCCACAGACTCAGAAGCGACTTCGGAGGAAGCCGGAGGCTGTTGAGGAGTGTCAGCTTGCGCAGTGGAATGCCCAGTACCTTTGGAGGAGGATCGCGCGTCGCCACTGCCATCCGAGCTCGAACTGGAATCAGTAGAAGCAGCCGAGTCACCCTCATCTTCGCCCTGTTCAACTGAGTTATCGTCCGAGGCATCCTTAACTTGGACCTCGTCCTCCGGGTTAGGAAGGAAACTTGGACCTTCATTCCAGTTATGCACGTCGGCATACTCAACAAGCTGGTAGGCACGAGCTTGCCGGAGAGCGACAAAGTCTGGGTCTTCAACCCAACGAGAACCCAGTGCGCAAATTTCTCAAAATATCAAGAGAAATATCTTCATACCATGACATGATGACAGTGAGAGCCATATCAGCACCAGCTCGTCCGGCCGACTCCCTCCAGAGACTTAGCTGTTTCTCAGAAGCCATTAACCTTTCCACCAATAATTTGACCTCATCAATATTTGGTGTCCCAGAAGTATTCGGCCAGAGAACATGGTAAGCTCGGATAGCTGCCTGCACCAAATCCCTGCCCATAATCTTCATCGGACCAACTGCAGCGCCAACAACAACCAAAAAATCCTCCATCGAGTACTTTGAGTCCGCATCAGCAGGAACACCTCGGCGCACACGAGCACTAATCACCGCTTTAGAGCTCACGGGCTTAGCTTCTGGAAAATGGTCTGCGCAAAACACAAGGGCGTCAGTCAGCAGTAGGAAAGGGAAAAAGATAACTCGACCACGGTGAGAAGCTTACGATGAATATAGCTCAGCATTATCTGAAGATCTTTAGCCTAGTCAATCTTGCTCTTCTCAAAGCGGGTGATCTCCTCGCTCATCCCCCGTGTCTTCAGTTCGGCGGCCTCGAGGAGCTCTTTATTTTTCTGCAATTGCAGAGCTAGCCGATTCTTCTCCTCGGAGAACTCCTGGTCGACCTTTTCTATTTCAGATTTCTGAGAGAGCTTAAGGGCTTCCACCTCGGCATGCAAGCGAGCTATCTCGTCATCTTTATCCTTCAGCTGCGCCGAGTGAGTAGCGCTTTGTTCTAAAAAATGAAGCATCACATCAGGCATGGGCGTGCAATCTTGGTGAGATGCTGCAAAAGTTTGTGACTCGGCTTTACCAAAGCCAAAAGAGTTAAAAGAAACTTAGTGCACATTTCAAAGGGGAATATATAAAGTAAAAGAGTAACTAACCTTCCAGGGCCTTGACCTTCTTCTCAAGACGGATGTTAAGATTATTGATGTTTCCTGTTTACCAACAAACTGAGCCAACATCTCATGCACAAAACGATAAGAGCTTCGGAGATGACGCAAAAGTTTGTCGACTTACCAGCTTTCTTCACCACAGGAATAACCTTCTCGTACTTCTCTTGCAATTTCTTATGTGCAAAAAGCAGCCTCTGGAATTCGGCAGTCCGCCGGTCATGCGCAACCTAAGCAATAAAGCGAATAGTAATAACATATTCGAACCTAAGACATATCCCGGTCAAGCAAAGCTTAACTCGGACCTAGGTGGCTGGATATTCAAAGCCAAGACATGTCCCAGTTAGCTTAACTCGGATCTAGGTGGCTGGATATTCAAAGCTAAGACAGATCCCAGTCAAGCAAAGCTTAACTCGGATCTAGGTGGCTGGATATTCAAAGCCAAAACAGATCCCAGTCAAGCAAAGCTTAACTCGGATCTAGGTGGCTGGATATTCAAAGCTAAGACAGATCCCAGTCAAGCAAAGCTTAACTCGGATCTAGGTGGCTGGATATACAAAGCCAAGACAGATCCCAGTCAAGCAAAACTTAACTCAGATCTAGGTGGCTGGATATTCAAAGCTAAGACAGATCCCAGTCAAGCAAAGCTTAACTTGGATCTAGGTGGCCGGATATTCAAAGCTAAGACAGATCCCAGTCAAGCAAAGCTTAACTCGGATCTAGGTGGCTGGATATTTAAAGTTAAGGCAGATCCGAGTCAAGCAAAGCTTAATTCGGATCTAGATGGAAGCATATACGAACACTAAGACAAAACTGAACAAGGAAAAACATAATAAAATTTCCAAACGAATAACAAGTTATTCGGTTGCAAGCTTCGAGGACTAGAGTATATATATGATGTCATTCGAATAACGAATCAAACGTCGATAAAGATAATTACCTCATTCATCTTGTCGCTGTCAAGAACGATCTTAGCAGCCAGATGTAAGTGGCTGCTGATGTCGAAGAGTTGAAAGGGCTGACTGCTTGGATTGCTTTCGAGCTGATCAGCAGCATTCCAATTATTGGCATACTCAACCAGCGAGCCGAGGTTGTTCCCACTCTCCGTGCGAGTTAGGAATTTACCTCGGACATGCTGTGTAGCCACCGCCGCCGCAGGGCTTTTGTGAAGAGCGAGCTGGTGTCAAGGCCCGGTAACAGAGGCTTGGCGAAAACCCTTTGGCGCAACAGACGGCAATACTAGGCTGAGAAGAGCCAGCAAGACCTTTCTGAGAGGAGGAAGCCTTGCTGACGACAACCTTTCTTGTTTTAGAAGAGGCATCAATAGGAGCTGATACCTCGGCACTAGGAGCGGCGTCCTTAGGAGCCGGAGGAATCACGGTTGCAGAGGGCGCCGAGATATTGACATCGTCGGCCATAGTTGGAGTCACTGTAGAGACCGCGGGGGTCGAAAGAGGCTCAGTGGAGACATTAGGGTTCACAGAGGAGGCAGCAGGTTCGGTAGAAATATCTGTTGGCCGAGTTGTATCGGCATCAACAGGAGGAATCTCAGGCGCATCATGGCGAGGTGGCGTCTGATTCGGAGCTGAAGGAGATGCAGCACGAGCAGGACTCGGAATCCTGGTATCTTCAGTAGGCGGAGAGGCAGTGCCGAGTCATTTACTCGTCATGCCGGGACCGCTGGGCTTAATGTAGTGGAGCACTGCGAAACAAAAAGGTCAAGTCAAAAAGCAGAAAGAGAAAAACAAGAAATACAAGCAAAAGCAACTCACCCAGTGACCCCGGGCATGGTCTTGCGCCTTGGAGGATGCTGAGCTGACTTCTTCATTCGCTTCTTGGGGGCCGTTTCTGAGGCACCAGCGGGAGCATCACGTTTCCCCGAGGTAACAGGAGGCCAGGAGGCAAGAGTCTCGGTGTCGTGAACCTGACCGGCCGGATTAGCTGAGAAAGTAGAAGCCGGAAATGCATAAGAAATTGGCATTGCGTCAACTACCTCTAGAACTTGGACCTCGTCCGAATCACCTTCCTCCTCGTGGGCCGGGGTCTTGCCACGAGCGCGAGCCGGAGCGAGATCTGACTTGGGGACGAACTCTTCTGAGTCCGGCTCCCCACTGTCCGGAGCATTCCGATCCGCAGGCCACGGGAGTGACAAAACCTTGGTGTCCTCATTCTTCTGCTCCACAAACCTCTGCAGGACAAGAAAGAGAAAAATTAGCAAAGAGAGTTACAAACGCGATTAGAAAGCAAAACACTAATGAGTAAGCTTACTTCGGGTGGGGGATGCTCGCGGGTGAACGGCTTCAATCCCCAAGCCCAATCCTCAGGCATCTCCGTCTTAAAGATAGCCCGGACACGCTTGAAGATGAGGTAGTTGTCCAGCTCCACCGTCGAGAGTCGGTTGGGGTCGAGTGGACCGCTCATATAGCAGAGTTTGTGTGTGCATTTCTGGAATGGGCAGATTCGGCTGCTGACGAAGGTAGTCATCAGATCCTCGTCGCGTAGCCTGGAGCGGATTAGTTCCTTTAGCCGAATCTCAAAAGCCTCGGCCAAAGAATGACTCTTCCTTAGATTATAGGTCTAGTTCTTCTTGGAAGGAGGGCCAATGGAGAAGGCAGGGAGCCGAATCTTATCCTCATTCCCCGTGCTCTTGACATAAAAGAAGGACTTGTGCCACTTCTTGCATGATTCTAGCCCCACGACACGAGGAAATTCGGATTTCCTCCGAGGTGTGATGGACGCTGCTCCATATTGGGTGAGCAACTTCTCGGAGGGGTGCAGAGATTTGTCTGGGACGACGTTGGAACGAATCTGGAAAAACTTTGACCAGACATGCACGGACGGCCATAGGCCGAAGTATCCCTCCGAGGCAGAGATGAAGGCAGAGAGAGGCAATGGCGTTGGCGGGAAGATGATGTGGCTGAAGGCTGAAATAATCAAGAAACTCCCTAGCAAAGTCGCTGAGAGGGAGACCAAAGCCGCGTGCGAAATGCGACATGAAAACTACATACTCGCCTTCCCTAAGGTCTGGAGAGGACTCGCTGCCGGGTAAGCGACAAGCTACCTCGGCAGGAATCCGGCGAGTCCAGATTAGCCACTCGACCTCGCGGCGAGTAACGGAGGAGCCCTGCCACGAGCCCCGTTCGGGCCCAGATGCAGCATCGTCGTCCTCGACAAGCGCACCGCTGACAGAGCTCGACATGAGATCGCCAGAGAAACTTACAGAGGAGGAGATAGCCGCGGAGGAAAATCTAGAGCTGCAAGGCCCTGTCGTGGTTCTACCCAAAAACGGCGGCGGAGCAGAGAAAGAACTGTTGCACGAGTACATAAGAAAAACAGAGATCTCTAGAGGAAAAGCTAGGCGATTGGACCGGATGAACTCACCGGCGACAGTGCCGGAGCGAGCGAGCAGGGACGAAGGCGACGGAGCAGTACGGCGGGATCCCCGCCATCAAGGACTCAGACGAGCGCACGGCGGCGAAAGCGCGAACAGGCGCAGAGGCGGGAGGAAGAAGAAGGGCGCAGGTAAGCGAAGGGGGAAAGTGAATCCCCCAGCGCCGCGCCCCTCTTTATAATCGCGCTACCTGCGAGGTAATGGGATCGTGGGTGTGGCGGTTGACCGTGTAGATCGTGTACGTGGCACGAACGCACGACAATAAGTGGAACCGCACCAACGACCACATGGTGGAAAAGAGAGCCACGATCCCCGATGGCACACGAGGCGTCGCAGCACCGACGCGACGAGAGCAGCAGTAACTGTAGCTTGTCAGTAAATACAGTAGAGGAACAAAAATCTAGGGAAACAATTATGAGTATGACACGTAGGACGAGGCGTACGCGAGAAGATACGATGATACCTCGAACGAGAAAAAGATAATTCAGAAACAATGCAGAGCGAGTGTCATGAAACTGATACGACCCGGCCGAAGTTGTCGGCGGGGCCATACCAGCTTCGGGTACTAATGTTGGGGAGATGACCTCGGATAGGGTAAAGGCAGGGAAAGACGAAAGGGCGTTGCCCATCTAGTTTCCGAGTTACATTCTGATTCGGCCGAATCCTGTAGAGGTCGGCCGGGATAGGGAAGGGCAGGACCCTTATGATAATGGCAAGGCATTACCCGGCCAAGATATTGCGTAAGTCGGCCGGGTTAGCCCGATTAATCTTAATGCAGGTGAAGGACAAGCCGAGTTACGCGAGGAATGGCCGAATGATACGAAGCTTGCAGGAGAAGGAGAAACCTAAAGTCAAACTCTAGCTGCAAGCTAGAGAGAATCTGAGCGGAGCCAAGCACAAGGGACCAAGGCGCAGAGCGACAGAGGGGCAGAAGGAGGTCACGGAGGTGACAGTCCTGAAGCCCGAGGCACGCAGGAGGGGCCCTCTGGAACCTTGCCGTCATTAGAGGGGCGACAGGGAAAGGAGGCCGCCGAACTACTATATTGGGACAAGCATATTCCTCGAATATGCTTGCCACGTCAGCCCTAAAGGAACCCAAGGCCCTCCTTTATAAGGGGAGGCTTGGACCCTGAGGAGGGCATCGGCTCATTTAGTACCGTTAGGCTGGTAAAGTTCTTCCTTGTATACAACGCAAGGAGCACTTGTAGCCCAAGGAAGGAGAAATAAAGATCTTTGCCTTAGTCTTTTGTGTGTAGAATAAACTGCATCTTCCCTCCCCAGATCCCACTAGCATCCATTGGCCCCATACTTTAGCCTACCCATGGCATCTGCCGTGCCACCACCACGACAAGAGGCTTAATCCATGCATATATATACCTCGACGGACTTTGTAATCACTAAAGTGCGTTCACCGGAGTCGTCATCTTCTCCATGACTACTTGAGCTGTCATCATGTCCCTCCAAATTCAGATATTGTGAGGTGTCCTCGTGGATCATGTTCTCCATTATTTCTTCCTCTTCAAGGTTTCTACTGAGTGGATCCATAGTTCCTAAAACAATAATATTATCTAGAGTAAAAGAGTAAACATTCAAGTGGACTTGGATTCATACACAAATATACATATTATTTATACAAAAATACACAAATATTATCTAGAGTAAGAGAGCGACCTTGGGCATGCGAGCAAGCACGTTTGACTCAGCGCGATGCGGCCTACCTAAAACGGGCGGTGCCGCTACCTAGGGGTCACCGGAGTGACGGCAACGACGACGGCCAACGACGGCGCTTGCAGAGCAGTGAGGCGACGACGGCTCCGAGCGAGAGGGAGCGAGTGGAGGGGCGGGTGAGCACCATGGGCGCGACGGCGATGGCGGCGTGGGTGGGCGCGGCAGCGACGGCTCCTCTCTCTGTGCTCCTCTGCTCCTCGATCTGGCTGGGGGAAAAGAAAGAGGAGGTGCGCACGTTATCATAGGATTGATATCATAATTATTAATATCAAAAAACATCCATATATCGAATTAATATCCTAAAATCAATTCCCTAACACTAAATTCCTAAAACAAAATATCCTATGATTATGATTATTCTCTAAACTTAATTATGATTATGACACAAAATATCCTAACAGTAAAGTACTAACAAAATATTCTCTAAACTTAATTATGATTATGATTATGAAACAAAATATCCTAACAAAATATTCTAACAAATTTTCTAAACAAAATTGTCTAAACAATCCTAAAACAACATATTCTAACAAATTCTCAAAACAAAATATTCTAAGAAAATCCTAAAACAAAATATTCTAACAAATTATCTAAACAATTCTAAAAAATCCTAAAAAATCCTAAAACAAAAATCCTAGGCGCGCGCGGCTCACCTAGGGCACGGCGGCCGACGACGGCGAGGTGGCGCAGACGAGGAGGAGGCACGGCCGACGACGGGGGCACGCGCACGGTGCGGATGGTGAGGCGGGGCGGACATCGAGGAGCGCGGTGGCGGACGATGAGGGAACGGTGGCGGAAAGCGCGGGCGCGGCGGCGGACGGCGACGACGCGGTCGAGCAGCCTGCCGGTGTCGTCGTTGTTCTCCGCGCGCTCCTTTGCTCGATCCCAAAATTTGCTAAGTGTCTGGCTGGGGAAGAGGAAGAATGCGCGCGCTGCGTTATAACCCTCTCCCCTTTAACACCGGTTCCAGGCACGAACCGGTGTTCAAGGGGGGAATTCGTTTCGCGCGCGCACGCCCCTAGAACCGGTGTTAAAGGGGGGTGCACGTGAAACAAAATAAATGCCCACCCCTTTAACACGGTTCGTGACAGGAACCGGTTTAAAGGGGGCATTTATTTTGTATATTAAAGGGGTGGGGGCTTTTTTAATTCAAAAAATAGGATAGAATTAATAAAATTCATATCTTTTTCATTGTAACTCAGGAAAATATGTATAATATATCATAAAATTCAGAAAAATAAGATCTATCCACTCATATAAAAACATTTTATAGTTACTATAGATGAAAATTTTCCAAATCATTAAAACACTTACATATAAATTTTGATTATTCAATTAAGACAAAATTAAAATAGTCAAACCCTAAAACTTTGAACTTAAGAAATATTAAGCACCTGAAAAGGAATGTAACCATATTTTATTAGAGAAAATCATATTTTATTAGTATTAACATTTTCGAATTGTTTGGATATTTAAATTTAGCATCTTTTGTACACTTTGGAATCTGACAAAACTTTCAACATGAAAATTGTTTGTATTTGAATAATTAATCCTAAAACATTTTTTGTTTTTAAAAAGTAAAATTCTAACTATTCAAACTAGTAACATATGGGAAAGGGCGGGTAGAATGCGCGGGAGGAAAAGGGAAGGAAGAAAATTTTATTACGATAGAACTGGAATTAAAGTACATAACGCAACTAACAAACAACGACTGAAAATTAAGATATATAGAAGAACTGAAAATTAAGATACATCCAGATTAAGTCACAATCGGCCGAACTTGTTTTGGAATGTTGGAGTGATTCAGTCATACTCGTGCCTACACCTGTAATACTCGCCACTTTAGTCATCGTACTCGCCGTGGCCATCATCGCTGTCGTTGTCGGGGTCACCATAGTTGAACCTTGAAGGCTGAGTACGCGTGGGCTGGACTTGAGGGTAGCGCAGACGGGGGTAAGAGTCGGCGGCGGTGTCGTAGGCCATGACACTCTAGAGAGTCTGACCGCGCCACCACAGCCGACGGCCGGCCTCATTGAAGTTCGGAGGAGGTGGGTCGTCCTCCTCATGTTTGTCGAGCGCCCTCTCACACCGATCCCCGAAGAAGGCTTCCCAAGTCGGGAAATAGTCGGGATGCCATCTGGGATTCCTCCACTGCTCCGGCGTGAGCTCGAAGTAGTAGTGGTTCGTGATGGCCATCCGACGTGCCACACCTAGAGGGATAGGAGGAACCGGCACGCCCGACGCCAAAGATCCAAACGACGGGAAGCAGAGTTCAAGGCAGGGGTAGTTCGAGGTGCAAAGCGCCTCCGCCTCCCTAGTGGTTAGTGGTACGGTGGAAGCCATGGGAAAGAGTGATGAGGTTGCAGATATGAGTATAGATATGTGCAATGACAATGGAGGCCAACCCTACATATATATATATATATAGTGAGAAATGGCAGGAAGATAACTGGAGGGAAGAACTAGCGGGAAGAATTAGCGGGAAAAACTGGCGGGAAGAAAAATGGCGGGAAGAAATGGCGGGAAGAAAAATGGATCATTTAATACATATAGTGTTAACAGAAGAAATATGACATTGATTTCCATTTTGAGATACATATGTGTGCCAAAAATGGCTCAATTAATACATATAGTCAATCTTATGATCGCGTCGGCCGTAACCATGGAGTATCCGCACCGTTTAACAGGATGTTTGGGTCAGTCTTCACTCTGAAGGGCAGAATTTCATCAAGCTTATTATAATCTTCTGACATGTCTGTCTTGTCCTCCACTCCCATGATGTTTATTTTCCCTGAAAGAACTATGTAACGCTTTGGCTCATCGTGTGATGTATCTTTTTGCTTATTTTTTCTTTTTTTCGGTTTGGTAGACATGTCCTTCACATAGAAAACCTAAGCCACATCATTGGCTAAGACGAATGGTTCGTCTAAGTTCTTGTCTACCTTCATAAGATTGTTGAGATCCACTGTTGTCATTCCGTACTTCTTGTCTACCTCAATCCCTCCTCCTGTTAGCTTGACCCATTTGCACCGAAACAAGGGGACCTTAAAATTAGGTCCATAGTCAAGTTCCCATATCTCCTCTATGAACCCATAATACGTGGTCTTTTGCCCATTGTCTTCTGCTGCATCGAAGCGGACACCACTGTTTTGGTTGGTGCTCTTTTTATCTTGGCCTATCGTGTAAAATGTATTCCCATTTATGTCATACCCTTGGAAAGTACATACGGTCGAAGATGGTGTCCTGGACAACAAGTACAGATGATCTCCAACAGTGGTGTTATTCGTGAGAAGTCTTTGCAGCCAGCCTCCAAAACTCGCCATGTGTTCACTTATAATCCATTCATCAGACTGCCCCGGGTGTTTGAGGCGTATAAAATTCTTGTGTAAAACCGTCTAGTGTGCTTGATTGAGAGAATGCACATCCCTACAAATCATTGCTTTACATCCTAGGGTGCCTTTTCCATGCAGTCTCCCCTCATGTCGTGATTCTGGAACACCAATCGCCTGAAGGTCAGCAATAAAATCAACACATAACTAAATGACCTCCTCTGTTACATAGCCCTCGGAGATGCTTCCTTCTGTCCTAGCACGGTATATTATATGATTTTTTTCGATATCGTATGCAAAGTTACGGCCTTTTTACCGTGGCATGACTTTTTTTGCAGATAAAGTCGAAACTCATGTTTGTTAATTTTACTAGAAGCTATACCACATTACCTACCTAAATATGAAAGGGTTTAATTTTTTGAAGTGTTTATCATTTTTTTTATTTTTTGCAAAGCCTAAAAAGGCGATCCACGGGGGGGGAGTGGAGTTGGTGCAGGATAGTTAGGCGTAGGCCACTAGGGCAAGGTGCCCTACTACTAAGTTTATACATCCGTGGCGCACATGCCATAGTGCGCCACACGGATGTCTCGCCGTTACACAGAGAGGGCATGCGCCAGGCGAGCGCACCTCCATTTGTGCCACAGTTGACACTAACAACCGTAGCGCACCTACCCTATGTGCGCTACGGATGTTTGGCGCCAACAAAATACTGGCCACATATCAGGCGCACTATGGTCATGTGCGCCACGGTTGTTCTAGTTACTAGTAGGGCACTGCCCATAGGTGAGCCACTCCTGTTTTAGCCGTGGGGCACTTCAACCATGTGAGCCACGGATGTGCTGATTACCTATAGCCATTTTCCTAGTAGTGGCCTCTGGTCAGGCCCGATGAGATCGAGCTTCTACCAACACAAATGCGAAGACTGCATGAGTGGTACGAGAAAGTCTCTACATGCAAGGAAGAAGATCGATTATCAGTGCTGCTTATGAGAGTTACAAATGAGCATTTCACTGGTGAAGACCGGATTCAAATTTATTTTGAGGAATTCTATATGTTATTCAAACAAGATGCCCTCGACTTGAGTCTCTTCAGTTCCTATTGTTTATAAGTGGTTCATTTATTTCTATGATAAAGTCTCTAACTCAGCTCGTTCATTGCCTGTAATTATCCTTACTACGCTATTATATAGAATGAAGAGCGAGGAAAGTGACCTAAAGAAAATCTTTGACACTGTGTTCATTGACCCACGTCGAGTTAATGAACGATTTCTAAAGCAATACTCCAAGGATACGAAACGTAACTTGCTAAGGTTCATAAAAAGGCAACATTACAAAAAGTGAATATTGTTTCCCTACAAATCCAGGTGAGAGTGTTATACTTACACATTCACTTTTGTAATTGACGAGTTACTGACGTATATATAAATGTGCGGAGCTTCGAAGTTGACACTAGAAGAGTTGAAATCAAATACTCACTAAGGAAAGACGAATCGGAGTACACAATCATTAAAGATGCGCTCCACGGGTAATTTCATCCATTATCGCACTATATCGGTCTCTTTCGTTCATAAATATCTTGAGATATCAAGTAACTAATAACTCATTTATTCTTTATTTTTTGTCGGGCAGGGTTTGGCAAGATTTTACCAAGAGTAGGGTTGGTGAATTTTAAAATAAGCTTAGTTTTTGTCGGGTCGAGATAAGCAGTACGAGTCTGTGCATCTCTTCAATTCTAGTTTCAATACCATTATATCATGCTTCATTATTATTTGATTGAATTCTATTCTTGTAAAGTGCGAGAGGCAGCTAGCAGGGACTAATTTGTGTGGATACTTCGTCTACGAGTTTATTCGTTTTGAGGTCAGCGAGCGGGATGGAGCGATATTTCGAGATTGCGGGGGAATCTCCATCCAAAGGAGCGCTTGGTAGCAATTCAAGAGTAATTGGCGGGATTTTTGGTTGACCATGCCATACACCCAAATAGAAAATTCCATACCAAGGGATACTACTGATTTCATAATCTTCGCATGTAGTCAAATAGACGAATTGTGATCTCCATATAATAAAATTGTATATATATGTAATCGAATTGTATCTATACACTAGTGCACACACAGGCCTCTAACACCGGTTCGGACCAGCCTCTAACGGCGGTTGTAGAACCGCGGTTGGCGGTTTGGTGTTAGAGGCCCCCCTTTAATAGCGGTTCTTATTTGATCTGATGTTAAAGGGTGGGGCACGTGGGGTTGCCGCAGCGCTCAGCTCCCCCTTTAACACCGATTCGTAACACAAACCAGTGTTAAATATTCTCTCCCGCGGCAGGAAAAAGGCATAAATCTCTGCCGCATTAGGAAAACGGAATAAATCTCTGCCGCGGCAGAGTTCTTCCGCCGCCCCGTTCTGAGCGTATTTCTGCGGCGCGACGGGGATGGGGAGGGGGAGGGGGAATCGATCGTTAGAGGTATACACATACATCATCGGTACATACGATTATATAAATAATTAAGCATCTATTATTATACACAAACATCGTCATTGTGGTATTCTCCGTAAACGTTGGAGCATCAAGTACAAGACAAACACGTTCAAGCATATATACAATATAACATCTCCGTACACGTTCATTTTGGTGGATATCTAAAGATTTCTCCGCGAGACGTGACGACCTCATCAAGTATGAACCCTTCCAATTCCTCTTGAATGGCTCATATGCGGTCAAATGGTAGGAGTTGGTCCCGCATCCGTTCGATCTAAATATATATGAAAAATGGGGTCAATATATATATAAGAATAAAACTCAACATAATTGATGGTAATAAAATAATGTTGTGTACTTTGTTTACTTATTCTAAGTTATTCTAGTGCGGCTTGGCCCGTCGCACATATCGTGTTGCGAATGAACTCGCAAACATAGTATCCATATACGTTATTGTCGGGTCCATGATGCGCGCACTTTATAAGAATAGAGAGTTCAATCAAAATAATAATCAATAAAGCATGATATAATGGAATTGGAACCAAAATCAAAGAGATACGCAGACCTAGCTAGCTAGTATTACTTACATTTTTGTCTAAAAAATTTAGTTCTTCTGACCATTCACCCACGGCCCTGCCCGTGAACCTTTTCCAAACCCTGTCCGGCAAAGAAAATGGATAAAGGAGTAATTAATTACTTGTTGTCACGAAAGTTGCCGATCCAGTGCGATAATATGATTGAAATAACCTCTGGAGCATCTCTTTAAAGTCTCCCCATAGCTCTTGGTCTTTTCGTAACGAGTCCATGACAAGGACTTTTCCTGAGTCAGGTTGAATGACTAACGGAATAAAGTGGAACATGCGCAAGCATAACTCATCATTAGTTACACTTAACATCGAGTAAGACGAAACAGAATGTGTAAAAGAGAGGGTAACAGTACTCACGAGAAGTTGTAAGGCAATATTATTTCCCTTTTGGTTTGTTGTCTCAGTAAAGACCTTAGCAAGAAATCTTCTGTTTGCCCGGGTTTGTGTTTTACCACTTGTTCATGAACTCTATTTGGGTCAACGACCCAATGTCAAAAGGGCCTCCTTTCATGCATTCCATAACCTTTTTCCTGCATAATAGTATATACATATATGGTGAGCATATATATACATGCAATTAATGAATCGAATAAGATGAGATAGAAATTACAGAAATAGTACTTACACACAATAAAGGCTGATGGAAGCTTTGTCGAGTTCTTTCTGATTGAATAGAAAATGCAAGTCTTGAATGTTGAAGGCGATCTCGTTGTCTCCGCACAAGAAAATCTCATCTCTTATATGCGCTGCGATCCATTCTTCCTTTCTCGTCTTGTAGAAATCAAGGTACCACTTGTGCAATCTTCGTATCTTTTTTGGTAGATTCTTGAGCTCCTCTTTCTTGACGAGATTCTTCCCATACTTCCATGGCTGTATGGGGTTGACATCGCCTTTCGGCAAGTTGTCTCCCATAATGTTTAAGTATGCAATGTAAGTCATCCCCATCTCATTGGCCTTTCTTTGTAGCTCTGCCTCGTAATCATTTACAGGAGGAGCTATCGGTGTGTCGAACACTTGGAGCGGGGAGCATGATTGGTTTTCCTTCTCTCTGAGCATGGGAACTGTTTTCTGGGGTGCCGCACGACTGCTACTTTCAGTATCCCTCCGCCTTGCACCCCCCTTCATAATATGGCGCTCGTAGTCCGGCACAAGTGGGGTTTCAGGTTTCAAAAGATTATTGTAAAACTTCTCCACCACCGCTGGATCTAGTTTCTCCTCTGGATAGGCCCGTCTAGGAGCAAAGAATTTCTTGACCTCTTCTTCTGAGATCCTATTGGTCTCCTCGTCGCTGCGATTCCACGCTAATACTGGCAATGGCTTGGCGGAAGGCTGCGGAACGTAGTTTCTTGAACTCTTTGGCGTACGGTTTACTGCGGATTTCTTCGTGGCAGTGCTAGTGATGCTCTTCGTGGCAGTGCTCTTCCGCCTACGCTGAGGAGATGGCTGAAGAGCCGGATATATGGCTACCTTGAGAGATGGCTATGTAGCCAAGATGGTGACGCACAGAGATGGCTGTTGCCGAGATGGCTGTCATGTCGAAGATGGTCAAGCTGAATCAAGACAGGGGAGTATTCTGATGACTTGCAGATGGCTGAGACGGCTCAGACTACTGACGCTGTGGAGACGGCGGGGATGCCAGTGGCCTCCAATTTGGAAGCACGATGTTTTCCTTCTTCCAAAGAATGGTTATTTTCACTGCTAATTTGAGTTGAGTTTCCCCTTGACCTGTAGCATGGTCAAGCTGTTCTTCCTCATATTCCTTCACAACCTCATCCACCCCGACAATAGCATAACCATATGGAATCAGTCGGCAGTGGTAAGTTCCACCAGCTACAGGAGGTAAGGTAGCATAGCCGTGGTATTGCTTTAGCACGCCATGGAGGGGTCCTCACAAAGGCGTGTTTAGAGACGTGGGGTAAGGCGGACGGTTGACGGGTACGAGGTAGCACATCTTACCCAGGTTCAGATCCCACGACGGTGGCGGAATCCTACTCCTTCTATAAATCACTATAAGGGCGATACGCCGAGTTACAGAGATAGGTTCGCTGTGCGAGGTGTGTGTAACAATGATGCCCTAAAGGCTCCCATAGGCCTGACTTATATAGTCGCCAGGTCCTAGGGTTACAAGGAAAAGTCCTAGCCGGACAGGTTATAGAGTCCTACACCGTCTATCACTAGTCTTGTGTATCTTGTACTCCAAGGCTCCGGGTATGCTGGTGACTCCACCGTAGCCTTCCTTTATCCGGCATGGGCCTCCCTTCTGGATCCACCTAACTGGGCCGCCAGCAGGCCATAGGACATGCTACCGACTATGGGCCACCCGGGTTAGTCGGATAAGAGACATGCTATTAGGATACCCATATAGCATATTCCCAACACCGACAGCCACCTTAATGGATAAGCCCATTAATATCACATGCAGCTCAGCGTGTTCGCTCTCCGTGATCTCATCCACGGGGTATCGAGGACCCGCCATTTCAAGCGTGGGTTGCACGTTCTCCGTGGAAGCCACGCTGCTTTTTAGCGCAGTCGGCCGGCGGCTTCCAATCTGAGGCTCTTCGTGCCGCTGAGATGGGCCGGTAGCTTTCTGGCTCTTTTGTGCATTCACTTGCGCCTGCAGCGCCACAAGTCCATGTTCTATCTGTGTCATTCGGTCTGTACGCTGTTTTTCTTTTCTGCCACTCCATCTGTAAGATTCGCCCCACTCGGCAAGCCCATCCTTCCACGTCATACCCCCTGTGCCTCGTGCAAGTCCAGGGTGTTCTTTTTTACCGATGGCGTGTGTCAGCTGGTCATTCTCTCTGTCGGGGTGGAAAGTCCTGGCGGCTGTTTCCTCGTATGCCGTGATGAGTTCATTGACGGGTTTGGCAAGGAGGGTTAGGAAGATACACAATCCCGTTTCTGGGTCCAACCTTGCCCTGATTCCGTAGAACCAAGTCTTTGCACGTAGGTCCCACCCATGTGTCTGGGGTGTGATCCCTCTATCGCGCAAGGCCTTCTCAGCTTCCTCCCACTTAGGCCTCTGAGATATGTAGCCACCTGACCCCGTCCTCTGGTGATATTCCTTCTTCTGGGCATTTAGCGTATTGGTTTCTGACCTCTTTGTAGCTATAGCACTTTCCTTGTATGCCACAAATTCGGGCCAGTGAGGTCTTATCTTCGCATAATATGCGTCTTCGAAATCTGGAGTCTCGCGAGCTTTGAAAAATTTGTTCAATTTTGTCTTCCAGTTGCGGAAAGCGTCGGCCATCTTCTTTAGAGTCCACTCTTTGACCTTTTCCTTTATAACCGGTTTATTTTCATCCTCCTCTGGCGGTAGTGTGAAATTTACCAACAGCGAATTCCAAAGCGTTTCTTTGGATCTTTCATCGACAAAGGTACCGTCGCCATTCATTGGCTTATTCCAATATTCAATTATGATTGGGATTTGGTCCCTAACAAGAACTCCATCCTGACGTATAAATTTGTCTGTGGCCTTCTTGGGCTACATCGGCCTGCCATCAACTCGGACTGCTTCGATCGTGAACTTTGCACGATCTTTCAACCGATGGCTCGCGCCTCGCTTGCTCTTTTTCGTAGAAGAAGATTCTTCCTGGCTGGTCGATCCGGAGGGCTAAAAGAAGAAAGAAGCGTTAATATATACAAATCAATTGGTGCAAGTCAGCAGAGGCTTAATCCATGCATATATATACCTCGACGGACTTTGTAATCACTAAAGTGTGTTCACCGGAGTCGTCATAACTATTTGAACTGTCATCATGTCCCTCCAAATTCAGATATTGTGAGGTGTCCTCGTGGATCATGTTCTCCATTATTTCTTCCTCTTCAAGGTTTCTATTGAGTGGATCCATAGTTCCTAAAACAATAATATTATCTAGAGTAAATGAGTAAACATTCAAGTGGACTTGGATTCATACACAAATATACATATTATTCATACAAAAATACACAAATATTATCTAGAGTAAGAGAGCGAGCTTGGGCGTGCAAGCAAGAACGTTTGACTCAGCGCGATGCGGCCGACCTAAAACGGGCGGCGCCGCTACCTAGGGGTCACCGGAGTGACGGCAACGACGACGGCCAGCGGCGGCGCTTGCAGAGCAGCGAGGCGACGACGGCTCTGAGCGAGAGGGAGCGAGTGGAGGGGCGGGTGAGCACCGTGGGCGCGACGGCGACGGCGGCGTGGGTGGGCGCGGCGGTGACGGCTCCTCTCTCTGTGCTCCTCTGCTCCTCGATCTGGCTGGGGGAAAAGGAAGAGGAGGTGCGCACGTTATCATAGGATTGATATCATAATTATTAATATAAAAAAATATCCATATATCGAATTAATATCCTAAAATCAATTCCCTAACACTAAATTCCTAAAACAAAATATCCTATGATTATGATTATTCTCTAAACTTAATTATGATTATGACACAAAATATTCTAACATTAAATTCCTAACAAAATATTCTCTAAACTTAATTATGATTATGATTATGACACAAAATATCCTAACAAAATATTCTAACAAATTTGCTAAACAAAATTGTCTAAACAATCCTAAAAAAATCCTAAAACAAAATATTCTAACAAATTCTCAAAACAAAATATTCTAAGAAAATCCTAAAAAAATATATTCTAAAAAATTCTCTAAACAATTCTAAAAAAATCCTAAAAAAAATCCTAAACCAAAAATCCTAGGCGCGCGCGGCTCACCTAGGGCTTGGCGGCCGACGACGGCGAGGTGGCGCGGACAACAAGGAGGGACGGCCGATTTAGCGGGCACGCCAGACAATGCGGATGGGGAGGCGGGATGGACATCGAGGCAGCGCTGGCGGCGGCAGTGGCGAACGAAGGCAGCGCGATGGAAGCGAAGCACGGCGCACGACAAAGCGGTCGGCGACTGCAGCGTCATCGTTGTTCTCCGCGCGCTCCTTTGCTCGATCCCAAAATTTGCTAAGTGTCTGGCTGGGGAAGAGGAAGAATGTGCGCGCTGCGTTATAACCCTCCCCCTTTAACACCGGTTCCAGGCACGAACCGGTGTTAAAGGGGGGAATTCGTTTCGCGCGCGCACCCTCCTAGAACCGGTGTTAAAGGGGGGTGCACGTGAAACGAAATAAATGCCCACCCCTTTAACACGGTTCGTGGCTAGAAACGGTTTAAAGGGGGGCATTTATTTTGTATATTAAAGGGGTGGGGGCTTTTTTAATTCAAAAAATAGGATAGAATTAAGAAAATTCATATCTTTTTCATTGTAACTCAGGAAAATATGAATAATATATCATAATTTTCAGAAAAATAAGATCTATCCACTCATATAAAAACATTTTATAGTTACTATAGATGAAAATTTTCCAAATGATTAAAACACTTACATATAAATTTTGATTATTCAATTAAGACAAAATTAAAATAGTCAAACCCTAAAACTTTTAACTTAAGAAATATTAAGCACCTGAAAAGGAATGTAACCATATTTTATTAGAGAAAATCATATTTTATTTTGTATTAACATTTTCGAATTGTTTGGATATTTAAATTTAGCATCTTTTGTACACTTTGGGATCTGACAAAACTTTCAATATGAAAATTGTATGTATTTGAATAATTAATCCTAAAAAAATTTTGTTTTTAAAAAGTAAAATTATAACAATTCAAACTAGTAACATATGGGAAAGGGCGGGTAGAATACGCGGGAGGAAAAGGGAAGGAACAAAATTTTTTTACGATAGAACTGGAATTAAAGTACATAACGCAACTAACAAACCACGACTGAAAATTAAGATATATAGAAGAACTGAAAATTAAGATACATCCAGATTAAGTCACAATCGGCCGAACTTGTTTTGGAATGTTGGAGTGATTCAGTCATACTCCTGCCTACACTTGTAATACTCGCTACTTTAGTGATCGTACTCGTCGTGGCCATCATCGTTGTCGTTTTCGGGGTCGCCATAGTTGAACCTTGAAGGCTGATTACGTGTGGGCTGGACTTGAGGGTAGCGCAGATGGGGGTTAGAGTCGGCGGCGGTATCGTAGGCCATGACACTCTGGAGAGTCTGACCGTGCCACCACAGCCGACGGCCGGCCTCATTGAAGTTCGAAGGAGGTGGGTCTTCCTCCTCATGTCTGTCGAGCGCCCTCTCACACCGATCCCCGAAGAAGGCTTCCCAAGTCGGGAAATAGTCGGGATGCCATATGGGATTCCTCCGCTGCTCCGGCGTGAGCTCGAAGTAGTAGTGGTTCGTGATGGCCATCCGACGCGCCACATCTAGAGGGATAGAAGGAACCGGAACGCCTCCGACGCTCAGCATCCAGCCGACGGGGACGCAGTAGCCCGGCGGGCAGGGGTAGTTCGAGGTGTAAAGCGCCTCCGCCTCCCTAGGGGTTAGTGGTACAGTGGAAGCCATGGGAAAGAGTGATGAGGTTGCATATATGAGTCTAGAGATGTGCAATGACAATGGAGGCCAACCCTACATATATATATAGTGAGAAATGGCAGGAAGATAACTGGAGGGAAGAACTGGCGGGAAGAATTAGCGGGAAAAACTGGCGGGAAGAAAAATGGCGGGAAGAAATGGCGGGAAGAAAAATGGATCATTTAATACATATAGTGTTAACAGAAGAAATATGACATTGATTTCCATTTTGAGATACATATGTGTGCCAAAAATGGCTCAATTAATACATATAGTCAATCTTATGATCGCGTCGGCCATAACCATGGAGTATCCGCACCGTTTAACAGGATGGTTGGGTCAGTCTTCACTCTGAAGGGCAGAATTTCATCAAACTTATTATAATCTTCTGACATGTCTGTCTTGTCCTCCACTCCCATGATGTTTATTTTCCCTGAAAGAACTATGTAACGCTTTGGCTCATCGTGTGATGTATCTTTTTGCTTATTTTTTTCTTTTTTTTGGTTTGGTAGACATGTCCTTGACATAGAAAACCTGAGCCACATCATTGGCTAAGACGAATGGTTCGTCTAAGTTCTTGTCTACCTTCATAAGATTGTTGAGATCCACTGTTGTCATTCCATACTTCTTGTCTACCTCAACCCCTCCTCCTATTAGCTTGACCCATTTGCACCGAAACAAGGGGACCTTAAAATTAGGTCCATAGTCAAGTTCCCATATCTCCTTTATGAACCCATAATACGTGGTCTTTTGCCCATTGTCTTCCGCATCGGACACCACTTTTGGTTAGTGCTCTTTTTATCTTGTCCTATCGTGTAAAATGTATTCCCATTTATCTCGTACCCTTGGAAAGTACATACAGTCGAAGATGGTGTCCTGGCCAACAAGTACAGCTGATCTCCAACAGTGGTGTTATTCGTGAGAAGTCTTTGCAGCCAGCCTCCAAAACTCGCCATGTGTTCACTTATAATCCATTCATCAGACTGCCCCGGGTGTTTGAGGCGTATAAAATTCTTGTGTTCATTGATATAAGGGGCAACCAAGATAGATCTTTGTAAAACCGTGTAGTGTGCTTGATTGAGAGAATGCCCATCCCTACAAATCATTGCTTTACATCCTAGGGTGCCTTTTCCATGCAGTCTCCCCTCATGTCGTGATTCTGGAACACTAATCGCCTGAAGGTCAGGAATAAAATCAACACAGAACTAAATGACCTCCTCTGTTACATAGCACTTGGAGATGCTTCCTTCTGGCCTAGCACGGTTATGAACATATTTCTTTAATACTCCCATGTACCTCTCAAAGGGTAACATATTGTGTAGAAATATAGGACCGAGAATGACAATCTCTTCTACTAGGTGAACTAGGAGATGTGTCATAATATTGAAGAAGGATGGTGGGAACACAAACTCAAAGCTGACAAGTCATTGGGCCACATCTGTCTGTAACCCTGGTAGGCTTTCTGGATCGACTACCTTCTGAGATATTGCATTGAGAAATGCACATAGCTTCACAATGGGTACTCGAACATTTTCAGGTAGAAGCCCCCTCAATGCAATCGGAAGCAAATGCGTCATAATCACGTGGCAGTCATGAGACTTCACGTTTTGGAATTTTTCTCCGCCATATTTATTATTCCCTTTATATTCGATGAGAAGCCAGACGGGACCTTGATACTGCTTAGTCATTCAAAAAATATTTCCTTCTCTGCTTTGGTAAGAGCGTAGCTAGCAGGAGTTAAGTGGCATCGTTGACCCTTCTCGTTCTCAGGATGCATAGGCTCTTCAGGGTCTTTCCAATAGGGTAGGTCCCAAAATATAGATTGATTCTTCCACATGGGCGCGTGTCCGGCATCGTCATTTGGAACAGATAGACTGTCAGGACCTTTTCGAAAGATTACTTCTAGGTCCTTGACCATACCAAATACCTGCTCACCGGTACGGAGGACAGGCTTCCTCTGGGGTTCTACCAGACGTTTGAAATGCTTGCATTTCTTTCTTACGGGATGCAGGTTCGGAAGAAATCAACGATACCCTAGGAACACAACCTTCTTACATTTATCCAAATATACACTTTCAGTCTCATCTAAACAATGTGTGCATGCATTGTATCCATTGTTTGTCTGGCCTGAAATGTTACTAAGAGCAGGCCAATCTTTGATGGTTACAAAAAGCAACGCTCGTAGGTCAAATGGCTCCCCTTTGTGCTCATCCCACATACGTACACCTGGTTTGGTCCACGACTAAAAAAGTTCTTCAACTAATGGCCTTAGGTACACATAATGTCGTTGACGGGTTGCCTCGGGCCTTGTATGAGCACTGGCATCATAATGAACTTCCTCTTCATGCACAACCAAGGAGGAAGGTTATAGATACATAGAGTCACAGGCCAGGTGTTGTGACTGCAGCTCTGCTCACCAAAAGGATTCATGCCATCTGTACTTAGACCAAACCTTAATTTCCTTGCATCACGTGCGAAGTCCGGGTACTCTCGCTCGACTTTTCTCCACTGTGACCCATCAGCGGGGTGTCTCAACATAGCGTCTTTCTTACGGTCTTCCATGTGCCATCGCAAAAACTTGGCGTGCTCTTTATTTCTGAATACACGTTTTAACCTTGGCATACCACATAACCTTGGAATGAACCTTCTTCCTAGGGCCCTCTCCCTCAACATCGCCAGGATCATCTTGTCTGATCTTATATCATGGCAAAGGTATACCGAATGCATCCAAATTCTCGTATTTCACCGCGGTAGAGGATGCGCCATTAATGCAGCATGTATCTTCTACACGCCTAATCCTAGAAGGCGTATAACCTTCTTTGCTTGGTATGTACTGTCAGAACTCATTATTTCTTGGAAGAAGATTCTTCATTTTACCAACAACTTTGAAAATGTACTGTCACACACCGTTCTCGCCTTCCATTGCAAAGAATCCAAGGTGGTACCTAGCTTTTTGTGGTGATCTTCGCAAGTTGGGTACAATAATGTTTTGTGATCCTTTAACATCTGCTCCATCTTCTCCTTCTCCTTTTCAGTTTCACATTCTTCCTTTACATCTGTAATGGCCCGACCAAGATCATCATCAGCGGGCCCATATGCTGCCTCTTGATCTTCATTATCTACCCCATTGCAGTATCATCGTATTCAGGATACATATTATGATAGTTTTCATCATCCTCTTCTTCTTCGTTGTCTTCCATCACAACCCCTTTTTCTCCGTGCTTGGTCCAACAATTATAGCTGGGCATAAAAACCGGATCGAAGCAGGTAGGCGTGAATGGTTCTGGTATTTGAGTAGTCTTTCTTGTTCTAATAGTGAACACACAGACAGCACATAAAACCATTGTGACCACGGTTTGCATTAGCCACAGCGATGAAATTTTGGAGGCCCGTAATGTACTAGGAAGTGCGTCGGTCACCGTATATCCATTGCCGGTTCATCTGCATTAATATATAGTATATCAAAAAATAATAGGGAGATGACCGTTTATATAGTACATCAATGAAACATGAAAGGATAAAGTTGCCAACCTCGACCGAGAAGGAAAGAGCAACGAGAAAACTTATTTTGAGCTCTCGGGCATTTCACCGAAAACCTCTTGTGCATAGGAAAAAAACACAAACTAGAACACCTCTCACCCTCTTGCTCTTCTCCAAAATGAGAGAGTGAAAAAATGAGAGAGAGGGGTGTGGGTTGCAGTTTGTTATATAGGCGCACCCCCTTTAACACCGGTTCAAGCCACGAACCGGTGTTAAAGGGGCTCATGTCCATCGGGTAGAGTGCCTTTAACACCGGTTCGTGGCTCGAACCGGTGTTAAAGGGGGTGCTCCTTTTTGCTTTCTGGACCACGCTGGTATGGGCGCCCCCTTTAACCCGGTTCGTAGGAGAACCGGTGTTAAATACCATTTCCAACCTCAACCAAAGGCCTCTTTTCCACTAGTGATATAACACTAGTGGAAACCGCCCCATGTGTCTCGGTTGGTAAGGGCCTTTAGTCTCGGTTACCCAACCGACGGGCAATCGACTAAAGCCTCCTTTAGTCCTGCTGCCCACCAACCGGACAAAAGGCGACACGTGGCCGCTGCCGAAAGTGCGAGGAGAGGAGAACGTCGGTTCGTAATACGAACCGACAAATAACCTCTACCCAGTAGATTTGACATTTCATTTCAGGCAGAGAATTCATTTTGGCAACTTTTTTTGCCGAGGCAACATTTTGGCCACTTTTTGTGCCGCGGCAGAGAATTCATTTATGTTGTTTTATTTTTTATTTAGTGTTTTGCACTCATCAATGAAGGAACCATTATATTACACAAGATCATCATGACAATATAGATCCAAGTGTCGAACATATTACATTCGATACACGGAGTTCATGCACTACATACAAACTAAGCTCTTTGTACAATCCCTATTGTATATACACACCCGAATAGTATTCTCCTTTTGGGTTTAGGACATCTACATCCAAGAATCCCGCCAATTTCTCCTGAATTGCTCGTACGCGATCCTTTGGCAGAAGACCGTCCCGTAGACGTTCGATCTGATTTAAAAAAGGAGTCAACCTATATGAATGAAACTAAACACAATTTGATGGTAATTAAAAATTATAGAAATTGTTTACGTACGTTAAGTTACTCTAAATTTCTGCCCTTCTCATAGCACGTCTAACGGATGAACTCGCAAACATAGTATCCACATAAATTGTTCCCTGGTCCTGCGTCAGGCACTTTACGATAAAATAGTTCAATCAAAATAATAATCAAGCATGATAATAACGGTATCAAAACTAGAATCAAAGAGATGCGCGCATATAGCTAGTGGTGCTTACATCTAGTGGTTTAAATGTAAGCTCCTCTTTCCAAACACCCCTAGCCTTGTTGGTGAACCGTTTTCAAGCGCTGCCCGGCGAAGAAAACGAATAAAAGAAGTTATTAATTACTTGATATCATAAAATTCACGAACGTTGCTGATATAGTGTCGTAATGATTAGAATTACCGTTGGAGAATCATCTGCATGTCCTTCCATGACTCAAGGGTTTTATGTTTTGAG
Source organism: Avena longiglumis (assembly GCA_030063025.1). Taxonomy (NCBI): domain Eukaryota; kingdom Viridiplantae; phylum Streptophyta; class Magnoliopsida; order Poales; family Poaceae; genus Avena; species Avena longiglumis. The sequence continues at coordinate 523,453,858 of CP125977.1, forward strand.
TCCATGACTAGTACACGCCCTTTGTCAGGTTGAATGATTAACAGAATATAGTGAAAGCTGCACATGCATAACTAATCAATTATATACTTAACGTCGAGTAAGCGAAATAGAAAGTGTATACAAGATAATAATACTCACTCGAAGTTGTAAGGAAATAGTATTTCCCTTTTGGTTTCTTGAAACCTTAATGCGTGTATGATATTATCCTCCGTATCCTGGGGGTTTGTTTTGAGATTAGCTTGATGAACCCAATATGGGTCAATGAACCCAATGTCATAGATTTGTCCTCTGCTGCATTCGAGAATCTTCATTCTTCATATTATAGTATGATTATATACATGCAATAAACGAGGTGAGATAGCTAGAGACTAAATTAATTACAGAATTAGTACTTACAGACAATAGGCACTGATGATCGATTTGTCCAAGTCGTCTTGATTGAATAATTGAAATAGTTCATCAAATTCAATGGATATCATGTCATCTATTTCTTTCCCATAATGCTTATTTGTAACCCTCAGCATTATCCAGTTAGACCCGGCCTTTGTGGCATGCATGTACCAGTTATGCAATCTTCGTATTTTTGTTGGAAGATTATTTACCTCCTCAGGTTTGATGAGAGGTTTGCTGTACTCGTATTTGTATGCTACTTCACCCATGGGGAAAATCAGAATCGATAAGTAGTGGGTAATACTCATACCTTGAGCAAGCTTTCCAGACAGTAACCACATCTGGATCATACGCCTCGGCCGCATATTTGCTCGACCCACATTGGTATGGGAAATCACCTTGAGAGGGGCGCAAGACTGTTTTGCTTGTTCTCCGAGCTGGCAACAGATTTCGCCATCAAGATCGCTCTTCGAGGCTTGTTGTGCCGCATGTGACTTGAGAATAGAACGCTCATAGTCCGATGACAACTTTGGCTTGGGTTGATGAAGAGTCTTTAGCATTTTCAACACTCGGGCGTTTTCTTATTTGGTGCTGGGGAACTCTGGCTCTTTCGGCCGCCTCAACTTAGCGAAAAACGCTATCGTTTCTGTATCAACGATAGACGTAGCCTCCTCTTCAGTACAGTCATAAGCTCTCTTGGGAGGAACCTTTGGTGCTTTTGGAAGAGGCTCTTGTTTACGTTTCGGTGATAGCTTACCACTACGCAGAGTAGCGGTGGTACGCTTACGCTTTTTATAATGAGGTGCTGGCGATGGCTGCGCCGGAGATTGGTGAGGCGACGGAGACGGGTGAGGCGACGGAGCCGGGTGAGGCGACGGAGCCGGGTGAGGTGACGAAGACGACTGCCACGGCGGCGACGACCTCGCTGGAGACGGCTGAGGCGGCGGCGAAGGTGGCCTTGGCGTGTGATTTGGAAGCACGATACATTCCTTTGGCCATAGAATGGTGACGTTTGTTGCTTCTCCCAGTTCAGTCACATCCCCTTCACCTGCAGGGTAGTCAAGCTTCAAAACTTCAAAGGTGGGCATGATTTCATCCACCCCAACAACAACGTAGCCCTGTGGAACCGGACGACAGTGGTAAGTTCGTGTGGGTCCAATTGGTAAGGCATAGCCGATCGCCACCTTCATTGATATGTTCACAACTTTGACATGTAGATCGCAGTGTGTCATCTTTGTGATATTATCCACTAGGTAGCCAACAGGAGCCATCGTCGGTGCACCATCGTCATCGTCATTGTCATCACCCGGGACCTCGTTGAAGCCACACTGCTTTTTCGATTAATCGATAGGCCGGTAGCATCGAATGCAGGTTCTACCACCATGTGCTGTTGAGATGGGCCTGTTGGAATTATACCCTAGAGGCAATAATAAAGATGTTATTATTATAATTCTTGTTCATGATAAAGGTTATATTCCATGCTAGAATTGTATTCAGCGGAAACTTTAATACTTGTGTGGTTTGTGAACAACACCGTGTCCCTAGTACGCCTCTATGGACTAGCTCATTGATTAATGATGGTTAAGGTTTCCTAACCATAGACATGAGTTGTCGATTAATAATGAGATCATATCATTGGCAGAATGATATGGTGGACAGACCCAAACTAAGAGGAGCAATTAGATCGTGTCATCGTGTTCATCTTTGCGAAGCTTTTCTTATGTCAAATATTGTATTCCTTAGACCATGAGATAATGCAACTCCCTGGTATCGGAAGAAAGCTTTGAGGTCATCAAACGTCATCCTATGAGAGGGTGATCATAAAGGTGTCTCTCAGGTGATCGGAAAATACCTGTTGGGTTGTATGTATCGAGATGGGATTTGTCCCTCCCAAGTCGGAGAGATATACTTCGGGCCCACTCGGTAATCGATATCAACACCGCTTGCAAGCACGTGGTTAAGGAGTTAATCACAAAGTGATATCGGATTACGGAACGAGTAAAGTATTTGTTGTGAACGAGATTGAACTAGGTACGACGGTACCGATGATCGAATCTCGGGCAAGTAAAATATCGCGCGATGAAGGGAATATATATATGGGATTGATTGAATCCTGGTGTGGCATCCCGCAAAACCACTACTAGAAAATCGCGTTGAATTTGTGCATGGCATCGTCATCATCATGCATTGTTTGCCAAAACTATTTGCGCAACACCCGATTTGTTTTCCAAACGCCCCATCTTTATTCAAACGCCAAAAACCGGGTCCCCGGGATATTTTGTTTTGGCCGCTATCGGTTTGCAGACGGCCCGTTTAAATCGAATAAGTATTTATTTATTTTTGGCCGGAGCAGTCGAACGGGCCAACCGACCCGAACGACCGCCCCAGTTTTCTAGATCGGTCCAAACCTGGCCGCCCTGCTAATCCTATTCTACCCAAAACTCTACCCACCCTCCTTGGCCACATCACCCTGGCCACTCCCCTTGCGCCACATCACCCTCTCCCTCCCCTCTAGCCTATCCAACCCTGCCACATGGACACTCCCTCTCTCCTCTTCCCTCTCTCTATCTAAACCCACCCCCCAGACAGAGCACACACGCAGACCACCCCAGCCCCACTGGGCCCCACGCCACGTCCCCTGCCTGGCACCCCTGTCTCCCCGCTCTTCCTCCCCGCCTCCCTTCTTCCCAGCTCCCAGGCGCCTCGTGCCGGTGCCCGTCGCCCCCGCCTCATGAGCCGCCAGCCGGGCCTCACCTGCCTCCGCCGGACCCGCCCTCCGGCCACCTTCCCAGCGCCCACCACCTCTGCGAGCTCCGCCACCTCCGCCCCCGCCTCTTCTCTTCCTCAGCCCACGAGACCCTTCGTCGGCCCTCCGACACCCCACGCTGCCCCTCTGCCCGCCCCCTCTCTCCGCCTCCGCTCCTCGGCCCCGCCGTCGCCTCTCCTCTCCCGTGGCGCGCCCTCCGCCCAAGCAGGCCGCTCTCCCAGGTCTCGCCGCCAGCCTCGCTCTGCTCTCTGCCGCCCGCTTGCAAGCCCCTGCCAGACACCGACGCTGCCGGCCCCTGCCTCCCTCGCGCCCCGCCGCCGCCGCCTGGCGCGACTGAAGCCGCTGGCGCCTGCACTGCCCCAGCCTCGCCTCGCCGCCCCTGCATCCTCAAGCCCCGCCGCCTCGCGGCCGCCGCCGCTGCCTGGGCGACGCTCGCCACCGCCGCCCGCTGGTCCTGCCTCAGCGCCCGGCGACCGCCGCCGCTACCTCGCTGTGGCCTCACCGGCTCCTGCGCCGCGCCTGTGGATCCACGCCCCGAGCCGCCAGAGTACCCGTGCTTTGTCGAGCGCCAACACCATTCACCGAGTCGCGATACAAGAGAACAACAGGGAACCCGACAAGATCTCCGACGTTGGGGTACACCGAAGACGACGTAAGAAACCAAGGACAAGTGCTACCATGGAAACAAGATCTCGGGCCGATGAACCACGCAGCTCTTCTTCACGGATCAAGGCCGTTGTCCGAGACCAAACAGATCCCGAACGACAAGTGCTCCTCACGAGCGCCATGACCCGACGCCCGGATGCCAAGACCGCCTCGATGGCGCGACCCGACAAGAGCGTCGCAACGACAAGAACGACGACAACCAAGACGGTACCGATGCCCGACGCCAGCCAAGTACTCCTTCATGGAACGCCGAGACCCCGAACCGAGGCGATCCTGCACCAAGGCCGCCAAGATCGCCACCAAACGCCAAGTCCTTCTCCCGAACTCAAGATCTGCCCGTTACATGGCGAGAGAACGATCCGTCAACCAGACCGTCCCAACGAACCCAAGATCGCCGAACCCTCTAATGTGTGAACCCTCTCCGCAAAACCCTATTTTATAATTGAGATACAACTTGTCGCATAATAATTGTTCATGCATGCATCTTATCTTGTGGTTTGGGGGCCTTATGCCGATTCACCTAATAATAAAATATGGGGCCCATATGCGGGCAAATCTAGTCTCATATCGGCCTCATTTAAATTTGTGTAGCGAACCGGTGATATATTCTGCCTTGTTAAACAACATCTAAATTGCGGGGTTCTAAACAACTTGAACCATTTAATTAATTGTCGGGACCCCGGTTCCGCCTAATCTGACCTAATTGCATCGCACCTTGGCCATGTCATCCATCATACATGCATCCATCATACATGCATCATGCCGATCTTCTGTCGTTTTATTAAATAGCGCATCCGGTGTTTCTTCTAGTGTCTTGCTTCTTCGCGGATAAGGCCGTTGAGTTGATGTGAGCCACCGCTCTTCGGATGAACCCTTCGACAATGTTTTCAAAGCAGCATCTCCTCTTTCTACCTATCTTACTTTTATAGCATTTACTTCCCTCCTGTTGATCTATTGCTATCTGTGTTGCGATGCTCTAGTTTCCGAACCCGTGATATCCCTTGCAGCCATACATAGCCATGGACACATCCTATTCCCTGTTGTTTGGTAGATAGTGGACCCACGTGCCGTAGTCGCTTGCTCAAGTGTTTTGCTTGTCGTCAAGAACCACCCTTGTTGGAGAATTTCCGCATGTTGACGTTGGAGATGATCATGTTTTACTTATTGTTCACTTTACTTTCTGTTTAACAACTAAAATTGAATTAAGCAGTGGCATCGGTGGGTGATAGGTAAGATTTGGTTTTCCGACCGCCCACTTGTGTCCCGTAGGACCCGAGTTCTTGACACTGCTCGAGATCGAGCGCTAACCACGTGTGGGGAGATATGGGCCCCCATTGATAATTACCTGATTCAAAGTACTGCATCGGGGCCACAAAGTAGTTTGGGGCTTTATTACTATCCTGTACTTATGCCATGTTTTACTTTAATTATTTACGACAGCGAATAGCACTGTCTTTTTAGGATCGACACGATTCCGGGTGCCGATCCCCGCTTGGGGATTTGCGTTGTCGCACACCAGACACCCAAACCCCGAGACCGTTGAGACCGCCGACTCCGCGGGTGTCGACTCGTGGGTGGCCCCATTTGCTTTGTGTCCGAACGCTGTGACTTAGGCCCGCCGACATACCGATGGGTGTATGTTAACCGATCGCAAAAGGGTCAAGTGCCTGTGGATACTTTTGCACCCTCGCGGTTAAATCTTTCGAAGCCGTGTCCGCGGTTATGGACGACTTGGAGCACAGTGTCTGATCATAGACAACTATAACTAAAGTTTACTGTTTTAAATTGACTTGTTTCCGATATGATTAGTAATCAGCTTCACTACAACGGAATGGCTAAGTAAAAGTACCAACAATTGCTGGGTTTTGGGGTTACCTCATGATAATTGCATCCGACTAGTAAGTGTTGCCACTATAACGGAATGATTAACTAAAACTGCCCACTGCTTACTTTATCAGGACGATTATCTAGACCTGACTAGTAAAGTGCCACAACTATAACTGAATAATTAAAACTGCCAACTGTGTGAGTTCCTCGGTTGACTTCCTCGTTTGGTCTCGAGGGGGAAACGCCAGGACGGGTTTGTTTGATGCTAGTACCAGGTTGGATCCGAATAGGTCTTTCTCACCCCTCTCTGATAGCCGCTTTTGTATCGAGTCTCTATAGGTTGTTCAGTGCATCTTTGCCGCCGCCGATCCACCATACCTATGTAGGCGAGACCGCCATCTAGCCTCGCTGCATCGCCTCGTGATCGACGCCTCTTTTCCTTTGCCCTTGTCGGCACCCCTTTGTTTAAGCAGGTTTTGGGATCGACGCCAAGCGTGGTTACCCTTCCGCTTGGCTCGGGGTTATGGACGCCGTTGGTTATTCTTCGTGGCTCTTAACCCCATTTGCATCTTGTCCGTAGTCGGACGCCCATCGCTTTCAAGGTGATTTGGATCTTTGTACCGATATTTGTATTCTTGACTCTTTGAGTCAGTTGTATATATATCTGCTCAGGTCCCATCGAGGACCGTTGTGTAATGTTATTACTTTGTTTTTCCACCCGCATTTAAAGTGCTCGGTGGGCACCTTGAATCGCTTTCTATGCGCGGTTTGCAATTTTGCTAAACTTGCATAGGGTCGATTCCGAGGGTGTTACAGAGTGGTATCGAGCTCAGCCATGCGATACCCCACAAGTCCAAATTTCAGAGGATAACCTAGCTAACGGCCGAAGTAGAGTGTCAAACCTTTCTTTGAAAATCGGTTGGATAGTTCTAATTAGGTCTGATTTTACTCCTTACCCCTCTACTGTTCCCTCTTACCCCTGCGCGTTTTGAATCCGCTCTCGTCTCTTTCTTCGAGTCCAGGAATTCTCGTGGTTGGGTTTCCGTCGTACCTTTAGGGTCTCGCTTCCTTCTTCGATAACGGTGTTGCTACATCTGGTCTTCATGCGATCCGAGGAATCCTTCGTCTGTGGTGCCGTCCCTTGTTCTTTGTTTGTGCTTTCCGGTGTTTTCCGACGCGACGACATCCTCTACGCCAGATCCGATGCAGAGACTGCATCACTCCTTTGTTTCCGATCCTCGCTTGTCGAGATCTTCAGTCTGAATCTTGAGAGTTGGTTGCATAGTCTGTCTATTCGTGTACAGAGTAATGCTTTGAGTGCGGGATGGAGTCGCGACCATACCACTACTCTTATCATTCGCTTTGTATATTGAATGGTGGATCGATGCAATTTTACTCCTTTCATGAAAGTTAGAGGTGACCTTACCTTTAACTTCGCCCGTTGTTTATCCGGAGTGCTCTCGACGATCAGGGACAACGACCTCTTGTTAGTGGTGTCGCGAGGATCTACATGATGCGAGAAGACGGAGAACGCCGACCTTCCTTCCGGTACCATGAGGCGGATCTCGAGGGCGAGATCCATTGTTAGTGGTGTCGAATTGTGGCATCCCGCAAAACCACTACTAGAAAATCGCGTTGAATTTGTGCATGGCATCGTCATCATCATGCATTGTTTGCCAAAACTATTTGCGCAACACCCGATTTGTTTTCCAAACGCCCCATCTTTATTCAAACGCCAAAACCGGTCCCTGGATATTTTGTTTTGGCCGCTATCGGTTTGCACGGCCGTTAAATCGAATAAGTATTTATTTATTTTTGGCCGGAGCAGTCGAACGGGCCAACCGACCCGAACGACCGCCCCAGTTTTCTAGATCGGTCCAAACCTGGCCGCCCTGCTAATCCTATTCTATCCAAAACTCTACCCACCCTCCTTGGCCACATCACCCTGGCCACTCCCCTTGCGCCACATCACCCTCTCCCTCCCCTCTAGCCTATCCAACCCGCCACATGGACACTCCTCTCTCCTCTTCCTCTCTCTATCTAAACCCACCCCTAGACAGAGCACACACGCAGACCACCCCAGCCCACTGGCCCCACGCCACGCCCCCCGCCTGCACCCCTGTCCCCGCTCTCTCCTCCTCCGTCTCCCTTCTTTCCCCAAGCTCCTCACAGGCGCCCCTGCCGGGTGCCCGCGACGCCTCCTGCCCTCGCTAGCCGCCGGCCTCCACCGCTGCCTCGACCTCCGCTGCGACCCGCCCCTGCCACCTTCCCGCAGCGCCCACCACCTCTGCGAAGCCTCGGCGACCTCCGCCTCGCCTCCCCGCCTCTTCTCAGCCCCTGACGAGACCCTTCTGCCGGGCCCTCCGACACCCCCCACTGTCTCTCTCGCCTGGGCTCCGCCCGCGCTCTCTCCTCGGCCGCCGTCCGCCTCCTCCTCCTGTGGGCGCCCTCCGCCTAAGCAGCCGCCCGCTCTCCTGTGTCTCGCCACGCGCCTGCCTCAAGGCTGCTCCGCTGGCCACAGCTGCTCCCCTGCGGGCCAAGACACCGACGCTGCCCGCCTGCCTCCGCCCGGCCGCCTGGCTGGCGAAGCCAGCTGCGCTGATCAAGGCCCCGAGCTCCTGCCGCTGTCTCTGCATCCTCGCAAGCCTCGCTGGCTGCAGCGAAGCTCGCTGCCGCTGCTCACGACGCCTCCGCCAGCCGCCCCTCGGGTCCTGCCTCGCGCTGCGACCGGCCGCTTTCGCCGGCCTCACCGGCTGCCGCCCGCCACTGTGGATCCACGTCCCGAGCCGCCGCAGTAACCGTGCTTTGTCCCGAGCTCGCCAACACCATTCACCGAGAGTCGCGATACCAAGAGAACAACAGGGAACCCGACAAGATCTCCGACGTTGGGGTACACCGGAAGACGACCGGTAAGAAACCAAGGACAAGTGCTACCTCATGGAAACAAGATCTCCGGGCCCGATGAACCACGCAAAGCTCTTCTTCACGGAGACTAAAGGCCGTTGTCCGAGACCCCGAAACAGATCCCCGAAACGACAAGTGCTCCCTCACAGACGCCATGACCCGACGCCCCCGGATGCCAAGACCGCCTCGATGGCGCGGACCCGACAAGAGCGTCGCAACGACAAGAACGACGACAACCAAGACGGTACCGATGCCCCCCGACGCCAAGTACTCCTTCATGGAACGCCGAGACCCCAACCCGGGAGGCGATCCTGCACCAAGGCCGCCAAGATCGCCACCAAACGCCAAGTCCTTCTCCCGAACTCAAGATCTGCCCTGCTATCATGAAGCGAGAACGATCCGTCAACCGAGACCGTCCCCGAACCCCGGAACCCAAGATCGTCGAACCCCCTCTAATGTGTGAACCCTCTCCCGCAAACCCTATTTTATAATTGAGATACAACTTGTCGCATAATAATTGTTCATGCATGCATCTTATCTTGTGGTTTGGGGGCCTTATGCCGATTCACCTAATAATAAAATATGGGGCCCATATGCGGGCAAATCTAGTCTCATATCGGCCTCATTTAAATTTGTGTAGCGAACCGGTGATATATTCTGCCTTGTTAAACAACATCTAAATTGCGGGGTTCTAAACAACTTGAACCATTTAATTAATTGTCGGGACCCCGGTTCCGCCTAATCTGACCTAATTGCATCGCACCTTGGCCATGTCATCCATCATACATGCATCCATCATACATGCATCATGCCGATCTTCTGTCGTTTTATTAAATAGCGCATCCGGTGTTTCTTCTAGTGTCTTGCTTCTTCGCGGATAAGGCCGTTGAGTTGATGTGAGCTTCGCCCCGTTCTTCGGATGAACCCTTCGACAATGTTTTCAGGCGAGCATCTCCCTCTTTCTACCTATCTTACTTTTATAGCATTTACTTCCCTCCTGTTGATCTATTGCTATCTGTGTTGCGATGCTCTAGTTTCCGAACCCGTGATATTCCTTGCAGCCATACATAGCCATGGACACATCCTATTCCCTGTTGTTTGGTAGATAGTGGACCCGCGTGCCGTAGTCGCTTGCTCAAGTGTTTTGCTTGTCGTCAAGAACCACCCTTGTTGGAGAATTGCCGCATGTTGACGTTGGAGATGATCATGTTTTACTTATTGTTCACTTTACTTTCTGTTTAACAACTAAAATTGAATTAAGCAGAGGCATCGGTGGGTGATAGGTAAGATTTGGTTTTCCGACCGCCCACTTGTGTCCCGTAGGACCCGAGTTCTTGACACCTGTTCCGAGATCGAGCGCTAACCACAGTGGGGAGATATGGGCCCCCATTGATAATTACCTGATTCAAAGTATCATGGGGCCACAAAGTAGTTTGGGGCTTTATTACTATCCTGCATTTTATGCCATGTTTTATCGCTTAATTACGATTGTGCGATGTGATAGCACTGCATCGCTTAGGATCGGACACGATTCCGCTGGTGCCGATAAATTCCCGCTTGGGGATTTGTCGTGCAGCCGTATTACCCAAACCCCGAGACTGCTTGAGACCGGCCGACCACAGGGTGTCGACTCGGGGGTGGCCCCGCATTTGCTTTAGGTCTGGAACGCCGTGACTTAGGCCCCGCCGACATACCGATGGGTGTATGTTAACCGATCCGCAAAAGGGTCAAGTGCCTGTGGATACTTTGGTGCACCCTCGCAGGGTTAAATCTTTTCGAGAAGCCGTGTCCGCGTTATGGACGACTTGGAGCACAAAGTCGATCATAGACAACTATAACTAAAGTTTATCGTTTTAAATTGACTTGTTTCCGATATGATTAGTAATCGCCTTCACTACAACGGAATGGCTAAGTAAAAGTACCAACAATTGCTGGGTTTTGGGGTTACCCTCATGATAATTGCATCCGACTAGTAAGTGTTGCCACTATAACGGAATGATTAACTAAAACTGCCCACTGCTTACTTTATCAGGACGATTATCTAGACCTGACTAGTAAAGTGCCACAACTATAACTGAATAATTAAAACTGCCAACTGTGTGAGTTCCTCTGACTTCGCTTGGTCTCGAGGGGAAACGCCAGACGGGTTTGTTTGATGCTAGTACCAGGTTGGATCCGAATAGGTCTTTCTCACCCTCTCCGATAGCCGCTTTGTATCGAGTCTCTATAGGTTGTTCACAGGCATGTCGCCGCCGCCACCACCATACCTATGTAGGCGAGGACCGCCGAATTCTAGCCTCGCTGCATCGCCTCAAGATCGACGCCCTCTTTTTCCTTTGCCCTTTGTCGGCACCTTTGTTTAAGGTTTTGGGATCGACGCTAGCGGTTACCTTCCCGGCTTGGCCTCAAGGTTATGGACGCTGGTTATTCTTCGTGGCTCTTAACCCCATTTGCATCTTGTCCGTAGTCGGCCCCATCGCTTTCAAGGTGATTTGGATCTTTGTACCAGATATTTGTATTCTTGACTCTTTGAGTCCATGTATATATATATCTGCTCTGGGTCCCAGCGAGGACTGTTGTGTAATGTTATTACTTTGTTTTTCCACCCGCACGAAAGTGCCTGGTGGGCACCTTCGAATCGTTTCTATGCGGGTTTCGCGAATTTTGCTAAACTTGCATAGGGTCGATTCTGAGGGTGTTACACCTGGCATCGTGGTTCATCCGATATGATCATCGATGAATGTGTGGGAGTCAATATGGATTTCCAGACCCCGCTGTTGATTTCTGCATATTCTCGAACCCGAAGGGTCACACACTTAACGTGTCTCGACGCTAGGATAGATTGGATAATTGGTTTATGAGTTTTTGTTCAGAGTCTCAGATGAGATCCAGGACATCACAAGAGGTTCTGGAATGGTCCGGAGAATAAGATTCATATAAGGCAAAGCAGATTTTGGAGTTCGGAATTGTTTCGGGTTAATCGGTATTGTACCTTAAGCTTCTAGAACCTTCCGGAGTAGGACCAACATGGCCCCACTTGTCGGGAGGGGGCATGGGCCTATGAGGGAGTGCTCTGGCCGCATTGGGCCAGGGGCACAAGGCCCCATAGGGCCCAGCCGGCCAAGCCCTAAGGAAACCCTAGGGGAGCTTCTAGAAGGGGGGAGGGACTTGCCCCCCACTCCTCCCTCCTTTGGCCGCCGGCCTAGGGCTTGGGGGAGGGGAAAGGGCCAGTCGCCCACACCTCTATATAAAGAGGGCTGGGGGAGCACCCCTCCCACACCTCCTCCACAACCCTAGCTGCCCTCCTGCTCCTCCTCTCTCTCTCCCTCCCGATCGCTGCGAAGCGGCCCGCCATGAAACTCTCCACCTCTTGCACCGTGCCGTCGCGTTGTAGATCCAATCCATATCTCCACGCCACTTTATGGACTGAGGAAGGAGGAGACGTCGAGGTGCCGCACGTGTGCATCTCTCGGAGGCATCGCCACTTGCTGTGTTAGATCAGATCGGATCGCGAGGAGGAGAAGCGAGTATGACTACATCACCCACGTTCCGTCGAACGTTCCGCTGTGCGAATCTTCAAGGGTATGAAGATCTCATCTATCCCCCCTCGTTGTTTGCATCTCCTACATTAGATCTTGGCTTCCCTGTTCGCATCCGTAGAAGTTTTTTGATTTACTATGCTGCAAAACCCATCAGTGGTATCAGAGCTAGATCTATGCGTAGATGTGTTTCACGAGTAGAACGCAACATGGTTGTTGCAGGTGTTGATGTTTTCTATTGCAAGCCTCTTGTTTGTGCACTTCTTATGATGCGGGATAGTGAGATCGAAGTTGTCCAGGCCAACCTTACGCGACCTCGTTCGCGAGACCGGCTCCGCACTTGACGTGTGGCTTGTTCCACACATGCGGCTGGTGGATGCCAGTTTCTCTCACTATAGTTGTCATGGGATTTACACCGGAGTTTGGCAACCATAATATCACCGTTGTGGCTTTCCGTAGGTAAGAATCATTCTTAGCTTGCTACTCCCATAAGCCACGTAAAACATGCAACAACAAAGTAGAGGCGTCTAACTTGTTTTTGCAGGGAGTGTTTTCTGTGATATGGTATGGCCCAAGATGTGATGTGTATGTTGTATGCAATGATCATGTTTTTTAATGTTTCACGACTTGCATGTCGATGAGTATACAACCGGCAGGATCCATATGGTTGTCTTTATAATTGTGTATGACATGTGTGTCAACTTCTTATACGCCATGTAATAGCTTTACTTTATCGCTAAGTAGTTAGCAATAGTTGTAGTTGATATTCGTGGTGGAGGCAATCATGGTGGAGTGATGGAGATCATGCCGGCACGCACAAGATGGGGATCATTGCGCGAAGATTGGCTATACCATGTCACATAAAGTTATAGGCATGTGATGTTTATCCTTTTATGTATCTTATTATGCTTAGATCGCGACGGTAGCATTATAAGATGATTCCTCACTTAAAGATCAAGATAAAACTGTGTTCTCCCCATGTATGCACCGTTGCGAAAGTTCGTCGTGTTCAAGAATCACGTGATGATCGGGTGCTATAAACTCTACGTTCACATACAACGGGTACAAGCCAGTTTTTGCACACGCGGAAATACTTGGGTTTGACTTGACGAGCCTAGCATGTACAGATATGGCCTCAGAACACATGAACCGAAAGGTTAAGCATGAGTCATATGAATGATATGATCGACACTTCATTGTCCACCATTGAAACCACATCTCTTCTCGTGAAGATCGGATTAGGTGTGGTGAATTTGGATCATGTTCACTAAACAACTTGAGGGATGTTGAATTTAGTGGGAGTTCATCTAGTAATTTGATTACGTTGAACTAGTTATCATGAACATAGTCTAATTTGTACTTGCAAATATTGTAGATCAAATGGCTAAGTCCAACTTCAACTTCAACGTTTTTGCTGAGAAAGAAAAGCTTAAGAACAATGGTTCTAACTTCACCAACTGGTTCCGCAATCTAAGAATCATTCTCGCTGGCGGACAAAAGGACTATGTCCTTGAGAATGCGCTAGGTGACGCCCCTGCTGTAGATGCACCGACTGATGAGAAAGTTGTTTATCAACGGAAAGATGATTATGGTGTGATTAAGAGCACCATGTTGTTTTATGGAATCGGACCTTCAAAATCGATTTGAAGATTACCCCGGCCTTTGAGATTCTTGAGGAACAAAACTATGTTCGCACTCAGCCCGCCCGAGAGATATGAGATCTCCGAGAAATTCTTTAACTACAAGATGGAGGAAGGAGTTCCGTTAGTGAGCACGCCATAAAGATGTCGGGCCACTCAACGCCTTGAGCAACTCGGATCGCAAGATTCCAGAGGAGCTCAAGATTGACAGGGTTCGCAATCACTCCATCCCAGCTACAAAAGTTTTGTAGTGACTCATAATCGATTGGTTCCACGACACGATCACCAGCTCTTCGCTGTCGAAAGTCGGAGGTGGACAACAAAAGGATAATCATGTGTTGATGGTCAACAAGCCCCCTTTAAGAAAGGTAAGGGTGCAAAGAAGCCCTTCAAGAAAGGTAGCGGCAAGCGCTGCCCTCGCGGAAGAAGCTCAAGTATGGACCTAAGCCGACATCGAAAGTGCTTCTACCGCAAGGACAAGGGTCACTTGAAGCACAACCGTCTCAAGTACTTAGAGGACAAGAAGGGCACCATCAAAGGTATATTTGATATACATGTTATTGATGTTTTCCTTACTAGCCCTCGCTAGTGCCCGGTATTTGATATCGGGTTGCTAATATTTGTAACTCAAACAGAGCTACGAATAGACGGCATTGCGTGGATGAGGTGACGATGTGCGCGGCAACGGATCAAGAGTTGATGTGATGGCGCCGGACGCCTCCTTAGTTTTACCTTCGGGATTAGTTTTAAACCTTAATAAATGTTATTATGTGCCTGCGTTGAGCATGAACATCATATCTGGATTGTGTTTATTGCAAGAAGCACTACTAGGAAAACAGCTATAGGTAATCAGCACATCCGTGGCTCACATGGTTGAAGTGCCCCACGGCTAAAACAAAGTGGCTCACCTCAGGCGGTCTACTAGTAACTAGAACAACTGGGCGACGTGACTATAGTGCGCCCATGATGTGTGTGGTCCAGGCCCATGGACGCCGCCAAACATCTCAGAAGCGCACTATAGTCATGTGCGCCACGGTTGTTAGTGTCATCTGTGGAGACATGGGGGTGCGCTACACCTAAGCGCACGCCTCCTGCCGTGAACGGTTACAAACATCTGTGGCGCACATGGCATAGTGCGCCACAGATGTAATTCAGCCGTGTAGGGCACTCGCCCTAGTGCCCTACGCATAAGTGGCATGCACCAACTCCACCCCACCCCACCCCCACCCCCACCCCTGTGGATCGCTTTTAGGGTTTGCAAAAATAAACGAAAATGATAAACACTTCAAAAAATTAAACCTTTCATATTTAGGTAGGTAATGTGGTATAGCTTCTAGTAAAATTATGTGAAATGAGTTTCGACTTTATTTGCAAAAAAAGTCATACCACGTAAAAGGCCATAACTTTTGCATACGATATCGAAAAAATCGATAATATACCAAAATGACCAGAATCGAGATTCCAGATCCGCTTGCAACGCCTTTAGGTCGTTTTGCGATTTTTTAGATTTTCAAAATTCGAAAAGAGTAAAAAGTTACGGTCAAAAAACCATTTTTTCCTGCAGAAAAAAAAAACAGGGCGACTTATCCGTAGCGCACCTACACCTAGTGTGCCACGGATAAGCTTGGGCGGGATTCAAATTTGAATCCCCACCCCGCCCTCCTCCCTTTTCCTTTCCCCTTTTCCTTTCCCCTTTTCCCTTCCCCTTTTCCCTCTTCCTCTCCCTTTCCCTTCTCCTTCTTCCTTCTTCCTTCTCCCTTCTCCCTTCTCCTTCTTCCTTCTTCCTTCTTCCTTCTTCCTTATTCCTTCTCCCTTCTCCCTTCTCCTTCTCCTCTCCTTGCAGTGACGGCGCGCCGTCGCCCTCCTTCTCCTCCTCCTCGCAATGACAACGGGCGACGCCGACCTCCCTTCCTCCATCTCTTCCTACCTCCCTCTTCTTCTTCTCCTCCTCATCTTCTTCTCCTCATCTTCCTCCTCTTCCTCTTCTCCTCCTCTTCCTCCTCCTGCCTCCCTCTTCTTCTTCTCCTCCTCTTCCTCCTCTTCTTCTCCTCCTCTTCCTCCTTTGCCTCCTCTTCTTCTTCTCCTCCTCTTCCTCCTATTCTCCTCCTCCTCCTTGTAGTTCCGACGACGACAACAAGGTGACGACGAGGAGGCGACGACGGCGACTGCACCGACGCCACGAGACTTGATTTGAGATCCAGATCTGCTTTTTGAATTTTGAAATTTATATCCATGGCGACAAAGACCTAGTGCGCCACTTATCGTTTCACGCGGGCACTGCCCAAACTTCGTACATGGCGGCATGTGCGCCACGCCTGATCTAAACTTCGGTGCACTGGGTAGTGCGCCACGGCCGAGATAGTCAGAGCGTTAGCATGGCGCATCGCTAGTGCGCCATGGATGGGCATTTCGGGTGCGCCACTAACAGCCTGTTTCCTAGTAGTGAAGGTTATTCATTTAAATCTGAGAATAATGGTTGTTCTATTTATATGAGTAACATCTTTTATGGTCATGCACCTGCTGTGAATGGTTTATTTCTTCTGAATCTCGAAAGGGATGAAACACACATCCATAACATTGAGGCTAAGAGATGCAAGGTAGATAGTGATAATACTACTTATTTGTGGCACTTCCATCTAGGTCATATTGGTGTAAAGCGCATGAAGAAACTCCATTCTGATGGACTTTTGGAGTCTCTTGATTTTGAATCATTTGACACATGCGAGCCATGCCTCATGGGCAAGATGATCAAAACCCCGTTCTCCGGAATGATGGAGCGAGCAACGGACTTGTTGGAAATCATACATACCGATGTATGCGGACCGATGAGTGTTTCGACGCGCGGTGGATATCGCTACTTTCTCACTTTTACTAATGACTTAAGTAGATATGGGTATATCTATTTAATGAAACATAAATCTGAAACATTTGAAAAGTTCAAGTAATTTCAGAATGAAGTGGAGAACCATCATAACAGAAAAATTAAGTTTCTACGATCCGATCGTGGAGGTGAATATTTGAGTTATGACTTTCTCACGCATCTTAAAGCAAGCGGAATCGTTTCGCAACTCACGCCACCCGGAACACCACAGCGCAATGGTGTATCTGAACGCCGGAATCGAACTCTATTAGATATGGTCCGATCAATGATGTCTCTTACTGATTTGCCGTTATCATTTTGGGGTTATGCATTAGAAACCGCTGCATTCACTTTAAATAGGGCACCATCTAAATCCGTTGAGACGACCGTATGAACTGTGGTTTGGTGCTAACCCTAAGTTGTCGCTTTCTTAAAGTTTGGGGATGTGAAGCTTACGCCAAGAAGTTGATGCCGACAAGCTCGAACCCAAAGCGAGAAATGCGCCTTCATAGGATACCTAATGAAACTATTGGGTATACCTTCTATCACGTAACCAAGGCAAAGTGTTTGTCGAAGAACGGATCCTTTCTTGAGAAGGAGTTTCTCTCGAAAGAAGTGAGTGGGAGGAAAGTAGAGCTAGACGAGGTTGTTGAACCTTCTCTTGTATTGAGAGTAGCGCAAAGACCAAATTGTTCCAAAGGTCGCCACACCAACAATAGAGGAAGCTAATGACAAGGATCATGAAGCTCGACGATGCTACCATCGAACATCGTGAGTCGACAAGGTCGCGTGCCCTCCCGAGTGGTACGGCAACCCTGCCTTTGACTGCCTTGTTGGTAGAAGACAGTGAACCGCGAACTATGAGGAAGCGATGATGAGCCCAGACTCGAGAAATGGCTAGAGGCCATGAACCAATTGGGATCCATGAGCGAAAACCAAGTATGGACTTTGGTGGACCCTCCTAGCGACCGAAAGGCCGTTGAGTGCAAATGGATCTTCAAGAAGAAAACGGACGCGGATGGTAATGTTACCGTCTATAAAGCACGGCTTGT
Source organism: Avena longiglumis (assembly GCA_030063025.1). Taxonomy (NCBI): domain Eukaryota; kingdom Viridiplantae; phylum Streptophyta; class Magnoliopsida; order Poales; family Poaceae; genus Avena; species Avena longiglumis. Next base: position 523,471,503 of record CP125977.1, read on the forward strand.
CGCGAAAGGTTTTTGATAAGTTCAAGGTGTTGACTACGATGAGACTTTCTCTCCTGTAGCGATGTTTAAGTCCATTCGGATTTTATTAGCAATTACTGCGTTTCATGATTATAAAATATGGCAGATGGATGTCAAGACTACGTTCCTCAATTGAAACATTGATGAAGAGTTGTATATGATGCAACCCAAAGGTTTTGTTGATCCTAAGGATGCTGATAAAGTATGCAAACTTCAGCGTTCTATTTATGGACTGAAGGAAGCATCTCGGAGTTGGAACCTTCGTTTTGATCAAGTGATCAAGAGCTTTGGATTTGTTCCAAATTGCTACGAAGCTTGTATCTACAAGAAAGTGAGTGGGAGCTCGGTGACGTTTCTGGTACTATATGTGGATGACATATTGATTATTGGAAATGACATTGATGACATGCTTAACGATGCGAAGAATTATTTGAACAAATGTTTTTCGATGAAAGACCTAGGGGAAGCTGCTTATATATTGGGCATCAAAATCTATAGAGATAGACAAAGATGCCTGATTGCTTTAAGCCAAAGTACATACCTAGACAAAGTTCTAAAAAGGTTCAGAATGGATAAGGCAAAGAAAGGTTCATTGCCTATGTTGTCAGGTAAGATATTGAGCAAGGCTCAGTGTCCAGCTACGGTAAATGATAGAGAAGCTATGAGCAAAGTGCCTTATGCCTCGGCCATAGGTTCTATCATGTATTCCATGCTGTGTACTAGACCGGATGTGTCCAATGCTCTTATTTTGACGAGCAGGTACCAAAGTGATCCAGGAGTGGAACACTGGACAGCCGTGAAGAACATCCTAAAGTACTTGAATAGGACTAAAGAAATGTTCTTAGTCTATGGAGGTGATGAACAGCTCGTCGTAAAGGGTTACGTCGACTCCAGTTTCAACACCGACAAGGATGATTCTAAATCTTTACGTGATACGCTTATATTTTGAATGGAGTAGCAGAGTCGAGAAGCTGCAAGCAAAGCATGATCAAGGATCTACAGTAGAAGCGGAATACATGGCTGCTGCAGAAGCCTCAAGTGAAGGAGTTTGGATCAGGAACTTCATCACTGAGCTTGGTGTGGTTCCAAGTGCCTTGGACCCACTGGAGATATTTTGTGACAACACTGGCGCCATAGCACTGGCTAAGGAACCAAGATATCATCCAAAGACCAAGCATATCAACCGCAAGTTTCATATAATCCGAGATTATATAGCAGATGGAGATCTGAAGATTAGCAAAGTACATACAGATCTGAATGTCGCAGATTCATTGACTAAACCTCTTCCACGTGCAAAACATGATCAACACCTTAATACCATGGGTGTTAGGTTGTTGCCAGATGTAAACTATATTATTGACTCTAGTGCAAGTGGGAGACTGTTGGAATTATGCCCTAGAGGCAACAATAAAGATGTTATTATTATAATTCTTGTTCATGATAAAGTTTATATTCCATGCTAGAATTGTATTAAGCGGAAACTTTAATACTTGTGTGGTTTGTGAACAACACCGTGTCCCTAGTACGCCTCTATGGACTAGCTCATTGATTAATGATGGTTAAGGTTTCCTAACCATAGACATGAGTTGTCGATAAATAATGAGATCATATCATTGGGAGAATGATATGGTGGACAGACCCAAACTAAGAGGAGCAATTAGATCGTGTCATCGTGTTCATCTTTGCGAAGCTTTTCTTGTGTCAAATATTGTATTCCTTAGACCATGAGATAATGCAACTCCCTGGTATCAGAAGAAATCTTTGAGGTCATCAAACGTCATCCTATGAGAGGGTGATCATAAAGGTGTCTCTCAGGTGATCGGAAAATACCTGTTGGGTTGTATGTATCGAGATGGGATTTGTCCCTACCAAGTCGGAGAGATATACTTCGGGCCCACTCGGTAATCAATATCAACACCGCTTGCAAGCACGTGGTTAAGGAGTTAATCACAAAGTGATATCGGATTACGGAACGAGTAAAGTACTTGCTGTGAACGAGATTGAACTAGGTATGACGGTACCGACGATCGAATCTCGGGCATGTAAAATATCGCGCGACGAAGGGAATATATATATATATATATGGGATTGATTGAATCCTGGCATCGTGGTTCATCCGATATGATCATCGATGAATGTGTGGGAGTCAATATGGGTTTCTAGACCCCGCTGTTGATTACTGATACAAGATCATGTCTGCATATTCTCGAACCCGAAGGGTCACACACTTAACGTGTCTCGACGCTAGGATAGAATGGATAATTGGTTTATGAGTTTTTGTTCGGAGTCTCGGATGAGATCCAGGACATCACGAGACGTTCTGGAATGGTCCGGAGAATAAGATTCATATAAGGCAAAGCGGATTTTGGAGTTCGGAATTGTTTCGGGTTAATCGGTATTATACCGGAAGCTTCTAGAACCTTCCGGAGTGGGACCAACGTGGCCCCACTTGTCGGGAGGGGCATGGGCCTATGAGGGAGTGATCTGGCTGCATTGGGCCACGGGCACAAGGCCCCATAGGGCCCAGCCGGCCAAACCCTAGGGAAACCCTAGGGGAGCTTCTAGAAGGGGTGGGAACTTGCCCCCCACTCCTCCCTCCTTTGGCCGCCGGCCTAGGGCTTGGGGGAGGGGCAAGGGCCAGCCGCCCACCCCTCTACATAAAGAGGGTTGGGGGCGCACCCCTCCCACACATCCTCCATAACCCTAGCCGCCTGCTACCCTCCTCTCTCTCCCGATCGCAGAAGCGGCCGTGTCGCAGAAACTCTCCACCGCTTGCACCGCGCCGTCACGTTGTAGATCCAATCCATCTCTCCACCCCACTTGCTGGACCGAGGAAGGAGGAGACGCCGAGGTGCCGCACGTGTGCATCTCTCAGAGGCATCGCCACTTGCGCTGTTAGATCGGATCTGATCGTGAGGAGGAGAAGCGAGTACGACTACATCACCCACGTTCCGTCGAACGTTCCGCTGTGCGAATCTTCAAGGGTATGAATATCTCATCTATCCCCCCTCGTTGTTTGCATCTCCTAAATTAGATCTTGGCTTTGCCGTTTGCATCCGTAGAATTTTTTTGATTTACTATGCTGCGAAACCCATCAGGGCCGGTAGTACCTTGCTGGCTAAGTGCGTTAATTTGATCTTGTTGTTGCCTTATTTGTTCTTCAATTATACGCATTCGCTCTTTCTGAATATCTGCCTCAACTTCCACCTTGTCCTTTCTCCTCTGACGGCTTCTATCAGGATATTTCTTCCTCTCTTTGGGAAACCGAGTGCTCCATGTTTTGGAGCCTATTGTGCCTCGTGTTCATCCATCATGTTCCTTATTTCCATGGGCGAGTGTGATCTCATCATTCTCTCTATCGGGAATGAAGTCCCCGTCTTTAACAGCCTTTACTGCTCTTCTCATCTTCTCGATTGGCAAGGGGTCTTCTTTATGTCGTATGTTATATATACACCTCCCTTCCGAGTACAACGTGCCCCATGCCTGTAAAACCAATTCTTTGCACGTTCGATCCAATCGTCTGTCTCTGGGATGATCTTTTTAGCACGCAGTTCATCCCCAAGTTTCGTCCACTTAGGAATGCCAGCCCTGTAGCCACCTTGCCCCATAGTATGGTTATACTTCTTGTTAGCAGCATTCAGCTTATTCATTGCAGACATTTTCTTAGCTTTTTCTGATGTCTTGTAATTCACAAACTCAGCCCAGAATGGTTTTATCTTCTAAAACTGAATCTTCTCGACATCCGGAGTCTTCTCTTTCACGACATAGTCAAGGTGCAATCTTTTCTTCCAGTTGGCGAAACACTGGGCCATCTTCTTCATAGCCCACTCCTTGACCTTCATCTCCATGGCTCGGGCATGTTCTAAGGCGTCCTCAACTGGATCCTCCGCATTTGGATCCAGCTCTATCTTCGGTAGTTTGAAATTAACCATGAGCCTCTTTCATAGTAAATCTTTGGCCACGGTAGGGAGAAATAAAGATGTTCCCTCTTCTTCCGCATCAGCAAGCCTATTCCAATTTCGAATGGTGATCGTGATGAAGTCCCTAACGATTCTCCGCATTGTGCCACAAATTTGTTTGCGACAACTTCGGGAGCAATTAGTTTGCCGTCTTCACCGATATCTTCGATCCTAAACCTCTCATGGTCTTCCAACTTTTTGGTTGGGCCTCGTCCGCTCTTTTCAGTAGATTTCTTCGATCCGGAGGGCTAAAAGAAGAAAGATGGTCGTTACTATTTCTAAATAGATAGAAGATGATTAATTAATGAATTAATTATATTACATGCACCTCGCCGGAGCAGTCGTCTTCTCGATCACACAAGGCATCTCCTTCTCCCTCGCGGAAGGCATCACCTTCAACCTCGAACAAGTCATCTCTTCCGAGAAAAAGAGGATCACCCTCACCAGAGTTGTTCAAAAACGTCGATACGTCTAAATTTTCTTCCCCGCGGATCACACCTTGGATCAACTCTTCCTTTTCTTCGTCTCTATCGTGTGGGTCCATATTTTCTGCATAGGTGGAAAAATGGATAAGTCAAAGCGGCTAAGGTATAATGTTAGGTACGGTGTTGAGAGATATAAACCTTAATTCGGAGAAACCCTAATATATACATACACAATAATAAAAATGAATTTACAATATCAGAAACCCTAATTCAGAGAAACCATCGGGCTCGGAACCTATCGCGAAGAACCAATACCGGAAAGAAAGGCGGCAATCAATACATGGCATAATAGAATGCGCAATCAATATGTATGACATGTAAGATTTAGAGATCCTACACTAGCCCTAGGTGCAACATCGATTTAAAAGGGTTCGGGATGCCCTAGCAAGGACACACTGGCGAACCCACATGTACATAAGGAGTGTCGGTGTTTCTTCAACTAAACTAGGGTTTAAAGTTGCTTGACAATGTATTATGATTGCTTAGACAGATAGCTATGCATGGCTAAGCAGGACACAGATATAAGCTTTAGCAGTGCACACAAGCCAAACCTAGTTATGCTAGGAGCAGTGGATCAGGTAATATAAGCTCAAAGGGAGTAATGCAATAAATAGGACACTCTATCTATCGAAAAAAGACCACAGTAGAATCGTATGCATCATGGCAAGAATTGAAATGCTTTTGAAATCATAGGATTATATCATGGTGGGGCTATGCTTGCCTTTGCCTGTTGATTACAGTTGGTCAAGTATTTGTCTTTGGTCTTCGACGGTGTTGATCTCTATCTTCGATCTCGATCTCGATATCGTATTCTACCGGGAAGAACCAAACACCGGAAAGAAAGGGAAACAATCAACACATGGCATCGATGCAATGCTCAAGCAAGTATGATGATATGACAAGTTGAATTGCATTGAAATGTAACCCTAAAGCATGCTCGACAATTAATCGGGGTTCCGAGGGGTTAAAACCCTAACTCGAAGAAACTCCGGAATCACCTGTGAGGGGTTACTATGTTCTTCTAATTTAACTTGTTATGAAAGTTGTTGAACAATCCATGATTATAGCTTAAATAGATAGTTCTCACTTTTCTGAACATTTTGATATATTATACATATTTTTCTGTGTTATAATGAATTACTTATTGAATTTACAAGATTATTACATTTTTTGGAATTGTTTAATCAATTTAAATGGAATTATTTCATCACTGTGACATAAGCACAGGGGTGAGGTCATTTGTCACCGGGGAATAGGCTACCCCCAGCCACTGACGACTGGGCCCCATGGGATATTATTCTTATTCCAGAAAAGAATTACAGAAAATATTTTAATAAAAAGAAAAGAGGTTATATTGCCTCATGCTGATGTCAGCATGACATCAGCAATGGGGATCCTCGGGTGGGTGATGCCAGTGTAGATTGCGGGCACGCGAGCGAGCGAGACGAGGCTCGTTCGATGCGGCTCATCGAGGGGGCCACAAATTGGCGGCGCTGGACCATTTGGTCGAGGGACTCGCCGGCGGCGAGCACAACTGCTGCGGCGGGGTGAGGCGTACGACGCGGGCTCGATACAAAGAGCAAGGAGGAGAACGGAGGGGTGCCTAAGCAGCAGAGGGTTGGGAGGGCTTGGCGTGGTCCGAGGGCAGCCGAATCTATGTCGGCGAGCATGAACTGCGGCGGCGGAAAGCGACGCTCGACGCGGGCTCGAAACAGAGCGAGAAGGAGGATGCGAGAGGGTCTAGGAGGACGGAGAGCTCACCACAGTGCGCGGACAGGACGGAGGTGGCTGTGGCGGCGAAGCTCGGGCGACCGCCGGCCGGGCGGTTCTGTCTCAGGCCAAGGTGAGAAGCAGAGAAGTGAGATGGGGAAGAAGAAGAGGAGGCGAGCCAGTTATAAACGAAGGACCTTTTGTCCCGGTTGGTGGCTCCAACCGGGACTAAAGGGTCATACGTCCCGGTTGGTGGCTCCAACCGGGACTAAAGGGTCATACGTCCCGGTTGGAGCCACCAACCGGGACGTATACTTCACTTTTTTTTCATCAGCCCAAGGGGGGCGCAGGGATCTTTAGGCCCGGTTGGTGGCTCCAACCAGGACGTATGACCATGTTTTCAAAAAAATTCAGGAATTTTCTCTCTGTTCCCGCCTTATTTTTTATTTTGGGGTTCAAATTTATAATTTTTTTTAAATTATAATTACTTTGGAATTAAGAAAAACTTTAAACATAAAAAGTGTTTGAATTTGAATAACTAATTGAAAACCATTTTCTGTTTTTAAAAATAATTAATGTAACCATTTAAACTATGAACCATTTAAAATTAAAAATGAATTAACTTATATTTTTGAATATTAATTTGGAATTTAGAAAAACTTTAAACATAATAAGTGTTTGGATTTGAATAACTAATTCAAAACCATTTTATGTTTTTTAAAATAATTAATGTAACCATTTAAAATTAAAGTCAGCGGCCATGTCGTAGGCCATGACGCTCTAGAGAGTCCGGCCATGCCACCACAGCCGACGGCCGGCCTTGTTAAAGTTCGGAGGAGGTGGGCCGTCCTCCTCATGCCTGGCGAGCGCCCTCTCACGCCGATCCCCGAAGAAGGCTTCCCAAGTCGAGAAATAGTCGGGATGCTAGTTGGGATTCCTCCGCTGCTCTGGCGTGAGCTTGAAGTAGTAGTGGTTCGTGATGGCCATCTGGCGCGCCACACCTAGAGGTACAGGAGGAACTGCACGCCCGGCCAAAGATCCACCGATAGGGACGCAGAGTCAGGGAAGGGTAGTTCAAGGCGCAAAGCGCCTCCGCCTCCCTAGGGGTTAGTTGTATGGTGGAAGCCATGGGAAAGAGTGATGAGGTTGCAGATATGAGTGTAGAGATGTGCAATGACAATGGAGGCCAATCCTACATATATGTACTGAGAAATGGCGGGAAGAAAACTGTGGGAAGAAATGGCAGGAAAAAAACTGCGGGAAGACATCGCGGGAAGAAATGGCGGGAAGAAATGGCGGGAAGAAACTTGGGTTTATGGTTTAGGGTTTAGGGTTTTGTGAAGGTTTTTTCGAGCATCGTTAGAACTTCCATTGGATCTCTAAATAAACCACATATTGCGAGTCTAAAAATGATTTTTTTCAAAAAAAAACACGTGCGTTAGATCATGTACATGTAGTACAAACCGGACCCACTTCCTGCCGATTCACTAGACATTTGTCCTTTTTATCCGGGATGGACGAAAAAGTTTGAGATGTCCCGGTTGGGAGATAGTCCATGTAAGGTGGTCTAGTATTTTAGAAAAATGGGACGGTAGCATTCTGAAATAGCATTTTGGTGATTACTTCACAAAACGACCCTTTTTTGTGCTCGGAAAATGGAAAATGGCTTTTCCGTGCGACGAAAAGGAAAACTTCCTCGTGCAACATTGTTCTCCATACCAATGTCCACATGCATGCATATCACAAACTATGCCGTGATTCAGCACATAACATCGGTCATTTGGACCGAAAGCCATGAAACCTCGAACATGATAGGTTATTTTGTGAAGGTTTTTTCGAGACATGATAAATATACCAAGTCTGGTATTTTTCCTTGCAACTATGTCACATAATGTGACACCACGTGAACGATTTACATTGTTCGGATTTTTTTGAATTTCTTATACCCATTTTGAATTTTTTGAATTTCTAACTATGGTCGAACCGGCGTGCATGAAGATAGGGGACGAGCATCGTTAGAACTTGCATTGGATCTCTGAAGAAACCACATATTGCGAGTCTAAAAATGATTTTTTTCAAAAAATCACGGGCGTTAGATCATGTACCTGTAGTACAAACCGGACCCACTTCCTACCGATTCGGCAAACATTTGTCCTTTTTATCCGGGATGGACGAAAAGGTTTGAGATGTCCCGGTTGGGATATAGTCCATGTAAGATGGTCTAGTATTTTAGAAAAATGGGACGGTAGCATTCTGAAACAGCATTTTGGTGGTTACTTCACAAAACGACCCTTTTTGCGCTCGGAAAATGAAAAATGGCTTTTCCGTACGATGAAAAGGAAAACTTCCTCCTGCAACATTGTTCTCCGTACCAATGTCCACATGCATGCATAGTATGGGCACAGCATGACAAACTATGCCGTGATTCAGCACATAACATCGGTCATTTGGACCGAAAGCCATGAAACCTCGAACATGATAGGTCATTTTGTGAAGGTTTTTTCGAGACATGATCAATATACCAAGTCTGGTATTTTTCCTTGCAACTATGTCACATAATATGAAACCACGCGAAGGATTTACATTGTTCGGATTTTTTTTGAATTTCTTATGCCTGTTTTGAATTTTTTGAATTTCTAACTATGGTCAAACCGGCGTGCATGAAGATAGGGGACGAGCATCATTAGAACTTGCATTGCATCTCTGAAGAAACCACATATTGTGAGTCTAAAAATGATTTTTTCAAAAAATCATGGGCGTTAGATCATGTACTGTAGTACAAACCGACCCACTTTCTACCGATTTGGCGACATTTGTCCTTTTACCCGGATGGACGAAAAGGTTTGAGATGTCCTGGTTGGGAGATAGTCCATGTAAGGTGGTCTAGTATTTTATAAAAATGGGAAGGTAGCATTCTGAAACAGCATTTTGGTGGTTACTTCACAAAACGACCATTTTTTGCACTCGAAAAATGGAAATTGCTTGATTATTTGGACCGAAAGCCATGAAACCTCGAACATGTTAGGTTCATATTTAATCCCGATTGGAGGGTTTCGGTAGGCTGGGCCAGGGAACACTAATAATAGGGGTGAGTATCGACATTATGTCGTGCGACGTGTACCTTGTCCCGGATGGTGTCACCAACCGAGACTAAAGATGAACCTTTAGTCCTGGTTGGAGACACCAACCGGGATAAAACACGAGTTAGCACTAATAATAGGGGTGAGTGTCGACATTATGTCATAAGTGTCAACACTATGCCGAGCTGCTTGTACTATAAATAGGCATCCTTCTGAGTCCAATCCTCCAGCCAGATTGAGGCATCTCCAATATGTTTTAGAGAGCAGGGACACCACTACGACCAGTTTCAGGGAGATGCCGCCGGATCCCAGTCCTCCGGCATCTCCAAGAAACTGGGCATAGAGGCACTCTCTAATATGTGAAATTAGTTAGCTCTCAGGTGTATTGATCTAGTTAGAGAAGTTACAAGCTGCAAGATGGTGTGCGAGAGCAGGGACACCACTACTACCAGTTTGTGGAGATGCCGGATCCCAGCCTCCCAAGATCTCCAAGAAACTGGTCATAGAGGCACTCCCTAATATGTGAAATTAGTTAGCTCCCAGGTGTATTGATCTAGTTAGAGAAGTTATAAGCTGCAAGATGGTGTGTGAGAGAAGGGACACCACTATGACCAGTTTCAGGGAGATTCCGCCGGATCCCAGTCCTCCGACATCTACAAGAAACTGGTCATAGAGGCACTACCTAATATGTGACCACGCGCATTTGGAGATCAGATCTTAATGGTAAGTACGAATCGGGACAACTTCTTCATAGTTCGGGAAAGTCGTTCTACGAATCGGGACTAAAGGCCCCCTTTAGTCCCGGTCCAGCCACAAAACAGGACTAACACTCAAGACATTTATTAATATTAAAAACCGAGTCTACAAAACCGGTACTAAAGGCCCCCCTATAAATAGTCTCGGTCAAGCTACAAACCGGGACTAACACTCAATACATTTATTAAACTTGGAAAATTGCAAACATCATAAGATATCCTTCACAAAATGAGCTATCATGTCTCATGAAATTTAGGTTCACAATATGCAGCCGACCGGCCAGACATGAACTAGAGGTACACAATATGAGCATAAACTTCTTGGCATATGTCCTTCCTTATGATCGCTTCAGACGTAACCATGGAGCATATTCTTTACTTAACGGAATGCTTGGGTCAGTTTTCACTATGAAGGGCGGAATTTCATCAAACTTATTATAATCTTTTGACATGTCTGTCTTGTCCTCGATTCCCACGACGTTTCTTTTCCCTGAAAGAACTATGTGACACTTTGGCTCATCATATGATGTATTCGTTTGCATATTTTTTATTTTTTTCGGTTTGGAGGACATGTCCTTCACATAGAAAACCTGAGACACATCATTGGGTAGGACGAATGGTTCATCTCTATAACCAAGATTGTTGAGATCCACTGTTGTCATTGCGTACAACTGGTCTATCTTTACCCCTTCCCCATTCAGGTTGACCCATTTGCAGCGAAACAAAGGGACCTTAAAAGAGACTCCATAGTGTAGTTCCCATATCTCCTCTATGTAAACATAGTATGTGTCCTTTTGCCCATTCTCGTCTGTTGCATCAGAGCGTACACCACTATTTTGGTTGGTGCTCTTTTTATCTTGGGCGATCGTGTAGAATGTATTCCCATCTATTTTGTACCCTTGGAAATTCAATATAGTAGAAGATGGTGACGCGGCCAACAAGTATAGCTGATCTCCAACAGTGGTGTCATTCAAGAGATGTGTCCACATGCAACCACCGAAAGACTTCATGTGTTCATCTGTAATCCATGAGTCAGGCTTCCCCGGGTTTCTAGAGCGTACAATATTCTTGTGCTCCTCGATATACGGGGCTGCCAAGGTGGAATTATGTAGAACTGTGTAGTGTGCTTTAGTGAAAGAATCCCCGTCCCTGCATATCATTGCTTTCTTTCCCAGCGTGCCTTTTCCACTTAGTCTTCCCTCATGTCGCGAGTCAGAAACACCAATCGTCTTAAGGTCAGGAATAAAGTCAACACAAAACTCAATGACCTCCTCTGTTCCATATCCCTTGGAGATGCTTCCTTCTGGTCTAGCACGATTATGAACATATTTCTTTAAGACTCCCAAGAACCTCTCAAAGGGGAACATATTGTGCAGAAATACAGGACCGAGAATGGCAATCTCTTCCACTAGGTGAACCAGAGATGCGTCATAATATTGAAGAAGGATGGTGGGAACACCAACTCAAAACTAACAAGACATTGTACCACATCCTTCTCAGAACCTTGGCAGAATATCCGGATTGATTACCTTCGAGATATTGCATTGAGGAATGCACAGACTTCACAATGGGTACTGAACATTTTCGAGAAGCCCCTCAATGCAATCGGAAGCAATCACGTCATAATCACGTGATGTACTATGAGACTTCAGGTTTTGGAACTTTTTCTCTGCCATATTTATTATCCCCTTTATATTAGATGAGAAGCCAGACGGCACCTTGATACTGTAAAGGACTTCAAAAAAGATTTCCTTCTCTGCTTTGGTAAGAGCATAGCTGGCACGACTTAAGTGACGCTCTTTATCCGTCTTGTTCTGTGTATGCATGTTCTTTGGTTCTTTCATAATTTGTTGGTCCTCCCGTGTTTCTGGTGTATCTTTTGTCTTCCCATACACGCCTAGGAATCCTATAAGGTTCACGCAAAGATTCTTCGTCACGTGCATCACGTCGATTGAAGAGTGTACACGTAGGACTTTCCAATATGGCAGCTCCCAAAATATAGATTTCTTCTTCCACATGGGTGCGTGTTCGGTAGCGACGTCGTTCGAAATTGATTGACCGTCGGGACCCTTTCCAAAGATTACTTCTATGTCCTTGACCATACAAAATACATCATCACCAACAGGGAGTTTAGGCTTCTTCCTGTGATCTGCCTCACCTTTGAAATGCTTGCCTTTCTTTCTTATGGGATGATTGGTTGGAAGAAATCATCGATTCGCCAGGTACACAACCTTCTTGCATTTATGCAAATATGTACCTTCAGTATTATCTAAACAGTGCGTGCATGCATTATATCCCTTGTTTGTCTGTCCTAAAAGGTTACGAAGAGCAGGCCAATCATTGATGGTTACGAAAAGCAACCCTCGTAGATCAAATGGCTCCTGTTTGTTCTCATCCCACGCATGTACACCTGGTTTGCCCCACAGCTATAAGAGTTATTCAACTAATGGCCTAAGGTACACATCAATGCCGTTGCCCGGTTGCTTGGGGCCTTGGATGAGCACTGGCATCATAATGAACTTACGCTTCATGCACAACCAAGGAGGAAGGTTGTAGATACATAGAGTCACGGGCCAGTCTGTGGATCGCAGCTCTTCTCCCAAAAGGATTCATGCCATCCGTACTTAGACCAAACCATAAGTTCCTTGTGTCACCGCAAAGTCCGGGAAGTCTCTCTCGATTTTTCTCCACAGGACCCATCGCCAGGTGTCTCAACTTCCGCCTTTCTTACAGTCTTCTTTGTGCCATCGCAACAACCTGGCATGCTCTTTGTTTCTGAACATGCGTTTCAACCTTGGTATTATAGGAGCATACCACATAACCTTAGCAGGAACCCTCTTCCGAAGGGGCTCTCCCTCAACATCACCAGGGTCATCTCGTCTGATCTTATACCGCAATGCATTGCGTACCGGGCATTTATCTAAATTCTCATACTCCTTACTGCGGTAGAGGATGTAGTCATTAATGCATGCATGTATCTTCTGCATATCTAATCCTAGAGGACAGAGAGTCTTCTTTGCTTCGTAGGTACTCTCGGGAAGTTCGTTATGTTTTGGAAACTTCGGCTTCATTATTTTCAGCATCTTCTCAGATGAGGAGTCATTTAGACCACACTCTGCCTTCCATCGCAGCAATTCCACTATGGTACCAAGATTTGTGCTGCCATCTTCACAGTTTGGGTAAAAAATTTCTTGTGATCTTCTAACATGCCCTCTAACTTCAACTTCTCATTTTCTGTTTCACAGTCTCGCTTTGCATCAGAAATGACCCTACCAAGTTCATCACTGGGCTCATCTGATGCCCGTTCTTCACCTCCTTCCTCTTTATTGTCTTCCATTGCAGTATCACTGTATTCAGCAAACAAATGATGATAGTTGTTATCATCATCTTCTTCTTCACCGTCTTCCATCATAACCCATCTTTCCCCGTGCTTGGTCCAGCAATTATAGTTGGGCATGAAACCTTTCATAACCAGGTGGCCGCGAATGATTTTCGAGAAAGAGTACTCCTTGTTGTTCCGACATTGAACACATGGACAACGTATAAAACCATTCTCTTTGTTTGTTGTAGCCACATCGATAAATTTATCCACGCCTTTAATGTATCCGGGTACACGCCGGTCACCGTACATCCATTCCTGACCGTTCATCTGCATCATATAAGTAAGTTTATCAAAAACAGGACATCATAAATAGTGAAATGACCAATTCACATCGACACATGCATTGTATCAATGACAGAGAAAAGATAAGATTGCTAACCTCGATCGAGGGAAATAAAGAGGAGAAAGCTCAAGTGCGTCTCAGACACCTTCTATATTTTTGTTCTGTGAGAAATTGAAGGGGATCATTCACTCAAACATTTCATCAAACACCTTGAATGCATGCATAGGAAAAAATAAACTAGCACACCTCTCACAGCTCCCACCAAGAAAAAACAGAGGGGAGGCAGAGGGCTGGGGCGTCGTATTTATAGAGGGCGGGATCATACGTCCCGGTTTGTAACACAAACTAAAGGTGTGTGCCACGCCACGTGGCTGACGCCCAATATTTAGTCCCGATTTGTGTTACAAACCTGGACTAAAGGTGTGTACCACGCCACGTGGCTGACGCCCAATATTTAGTCCCGGTTTGTGTTACAAACCGGGACGCATGACCCCTTACGAACGGGGACGCATGCCTCCGGCCACCGTGCCCGCTCGAACCGGGACGCGTGCCAGAATTAGTCCTGGTTCGTGGCGCAACCAGGACTAATGATGTTAGGGGGCGCGAATGGATAGCATGTTTTCTACTAGTGTAACCATGACGATGTTCTATGTAATAGGATCCTTCATTGCATGTCACTTACGTCAAAACTCTGCCTCCTTAACCGATCCTCCTGCTACGGCGGACCCTACCCCCTCCCCCACCCCCAAAATAAATTCTGCTGCGGAATGAAAAAAAATTCTGCCGCGGCAGAAATCGCCCTCAAAATGGTGCCGCAGCAACCGAATTTGTACAATCCTACCGCGGCAAAGAACGGCTAGTTCCGGCTCGTACTACGAACCAGGACTAAAGGTCATCCACCCCCGCTCTTCTGCGTGGCCACGTGCAGAGACTTTAGCCCCGGTTCGTTGGACTAAAGGTTGGGACCTCTAGTCCCGATTTCATAGTCCCGGTTGCAAAACTGGGACTAGAGCCTGTATAGAACCGGGACTAGAAGCCCGTTTTCCACCTATGAAAATGACAATAGAAGGTATATATAAAGTATATTTCATTATGTAATCACAAAAGATGGAGACCCCAAGTGGTATTGGGCCTCGTGTTGTCCTATTTCTACCTAATAGAAAGGTTGTAGCAACATCCTTTTTTCCCTGGTTTTTTGGTGTTTAAATCGTTGCCTCTTAGAAAATCAGTGCGGCTGTCGGTTCAGGTTTTTTCCTGGTCAAACTAACAAAACGGTCTGGTTATTAAAACTAGGGAAAGGATTATAAGAGAAGGTCAAAAACAAGAAAGGATAACCAATAGCATGATCTGCAGTTTGATCAACCCTAATTGCATGCTCTTTTTGTTTGTGTAGATGGGTGCTCCCGCTTGAATGTTACATGTCAGGTCTCTGAAATAAACTTGAGACACCGTAGCAAAGCGCGGAGATTAAACTAGTACCGAATAAAAAGGGTGCTCCATCAGTTAACGTTACTGATTACCCCACATGCATGACAGATTACTGAATTCTACTAATCTCACCGGCCGGCCGACGATCATCCATTTCAAGACAACAATCTCATTTGTTTCAAAATTTCGGCCGATAGAGGAGAAGTGTAATTACATGAGAGTTGAGCAGAAGAAATAGAAAATTGGTATCAACAAACAGAAATAATATGGGCGATCGATCAGGCCGAGTTATTGCATGCGTCGGAAGAAAGAAAGAGCTCCAATCCATTATCCCCTAGAGGGATCGATCGCTCTGACGGCCGGACGGCCGGACCACTCATCAGTCGGAGCTGCTAGGCTCCGGCGCATCCGCCGCAGAAGGCTCGGGGGCCTCAGAGGGCGACTCGGACGGTGCTGGCGCCTCGGCCTTCTCCTCGGCGGCCTTCTTCTTTCCGCGGGCCTCGGCGCCCAACGGCGCCACCGCGACGGCGACCACGAGGAGCGCGAGGATGAAGAGAGCGGCGCCGCGAGCCATTTTGCTTGGTGGGGGCTTGTTGGCTTACTTGCGATCGAGTTGCTGTGATGATGGATGCGTGCGTGTTTGCTGCTTGCGAGTTGCTTGCTGGGGTGCTTATATATATGCGCCGCTGGCCGGCTATTCTTAGCTGCTAGGACGGATCGGATCGATCGGAGTCCGAGTCGGAGGACGTCCCGCGGCGCGAGGCCAGCCGGTCGATTCTTGTGCATGTGGTGTGACTGCTTGCTGCTCTCGGCCGGGCGATTTGACGCTTTTCCGACCACTCGCGCGCTAACCCCCAGATCGAGATACTAAATATAGCTTTGTTTTATCTTCTCAATTATATTTTTTTTCGTTTTTTCTTTGTTTTAATCATGACGACGTATTTAATCTAATTAACTAATCAACAAAGTGAGATCACTAGCTAATAAACCGAGCCAGCATTATATTTCAGCAAAAATCCTTTTCATTCCATCACTAGCTAGCTATAATAAACCGAACCGTGAAAATGTGATCGATCGACAGTGGAGTACAAGCCAAGCATATCTTGGACTCGATACAGGCTCAAGCTAGTGGAGGTGCTTGCTATAAAATTGTCACATTTTCAGCTGGCTTTCTTTAAATAGGCTTTCGCCCCGCTTTATAGATAAAGCAACTTCCACATACAAGGTTCAGACAACATCCACGACGGCCGAGGCCAAACCAAAAAGAATAGAGTACGAACAACCGCTGGGGCCACAGCACGAATGCCAAAGACAAAACGAAAAACCACAGCGCAGCGACGACCAGGACACTCAGGCCATCGACGGGGTCGACGTAGCAGGAGCCGAGAGGGGGAGCGCTGCCGCCCTCAAGGCCCGAAGAGTATCATCGAAGACCGTCCTGTCACGCTGTCGCACCAGGGGGGACCACTGCTGGAGGAAAGCAAGAAAGGAGAAATTAGGGTCAGTCACGCGGGAAGGGTAGACCTTCTCAATCACCATCTTGTTATGCACATTCCACAGGGTCCACGAGATGGCTGCAAACACAAGCCAGAAGAAGCGGCGCCCCCTCTGGCTCGGTTTGCCTGGGTTTGCAAGAACTCCCCGAGCTCCTGTGCCTACCAGGCAGGCCCCAGCGCCTCTCGGACAAAGCTCCACAAAGCCCGAGCCGTCGTACAAGAAAACATAATATGGGCACAGGACTCCGGAGTCCCACATAGGGGACACAAACCATCGCCCGGGCCATTCCGCTTGGCCACCTCAATCCCCGAGGGGATCCGGTCCCGTAGGAGTTGCCAAACGAAGATGAGAATACTAAGAGGGACGGGGGCCTTCAACAAGGGGGAGTCCAGCTCAACTCCAGGCCCTGGAATAGGGTGCGATAGGCCGAGCTCACCGAGAACTCCCCCGAGGGGTGGAGCTGCCACCTGGCCGAGTCCGGGCCCTCAGACAAGGACACCGGAAGCGAGTCGAGTAGCTGTTGGAAGTCCGCCGCTTCCGCCTCGCTAAGGTACCGGCGGAACAAGATGTTCCAGCGGCCATCGCGAAAAGCCTCAGCAACGAGCGCTGACGGCGAGGATGAGATGGCAAAGAGACCAGGGACTTGGACCCCCAGAGGGATGGGGAGAAACCAAGGGTCAAGCCAAAACTGCACCCCTGTCTAGCGCCCGCGGTGAAGGAGACGCCCAAACCAATGAAGTGCTTAATCTCCTGGATGGCTCTCCAGAATTGAGAGCCCTCCCGCCTCTCGCAGGCCAACAGGGGGCGGCCCGGGAGATATTTGGCCTTGATAAGCTGCAGCCAGAGACCTCCATCATCTCTGATGATGCGCCAGACCCATTTCAGCATCAGCGTCACGTAAGCGGCGAGAGTCAAGGATCCCTATGCCCCCAAGGCTCTTGGGGGCGCACACATCCGCCCATTTGACCAGATGATATTTCTGATGGTCGTCCCGTGCCTCCCAAAAGAACCTAGACAACTCCTTCGCGAAGTCGGCATGAGTCCCTTCTGGCAGGAGGTACAGGCCCATCTAGTACATGGGAAGGCTGGAGAGACACGAGTTAATCAAGACCGACTTGCTCCCCTTTGACATCAGGCGCGCTCGCCACGGCAACGCACGTGAGCGCACCGTAGACACTAAGGGGGCTAGGTCTCTGATCAACACCCCGGTGTCCCGGATGGGCATACCCAGATACGTAATGGGGAAGTCAGCCAGCCTACAGTTCAAGTTATCCGCGATCCGATGCCACTCCTCCTCGGAGTACCCGAGGATCATAACCTCGCTCTTGTCAAAGTTGATCGTCAGCCCAGACAACGATTCGAAGCAAAGGAGTAGGAACTTTAAGTTAATAATGTCGAGGTCTGAACCCTGCACCATGATCATGGTGTCATACGCATATTGGAGGTGGGAGACCCCACCTCCAGGGATCAGGTGGCCCACCACCCCCGAGATATGGCCAGCAACTTTGGCTCTGTCTAGAATCTCAGCTAGGGCATCCACCGTGGCATTAAACGGGAGGGGAGAGATCGGGTCCCCTTGTCTAACCCCACAGGCCGGACTAAAATATGGGCTAATATCCCCATTCATGTTGATCGCCGTCTGTCCACTCATCACGAACTGCGTGATCCGGCAGATCAGGCGGTCATCGAACCCCCTCCTCTCCAGTACTAGTCTCAAGAAGGCCTAGTCCAAGCGGTCATAGGCCTTCTGGAAGTCTAGTTTGAGGAACACCCCTTTCTGACGATGTACCTTCACTTCATGGATAATTTCATGAAGCGCCAGGACATCGTCGTGAATGAGGCGTCACTTTAGGAAGGCGAACTGGGGGGATGGGTAAGTTGCTCCATGACCGGAGCGAGACAAAGGGCACAGACCTTGGCGAACAAACGTTGGATGACGTTGATCACTGTGATTGGGCGGAATTGGCGGATATCCGCGGACCCACTACTTTGGGGATCGAGGTAATAACGCCAAGGTTCAGGCGGTACATCACCAAAGTCCACATGTAGATCTCATGTAACATCTGCATGATCACCGGCTGAAGCTGGTCCCAAAAAGTCTGCAAGAAGCTCACGGGCAGCCCATCTGGGCCCGGAGCCGAACTAGACTTCATGGCCTTCATGGCCGCTAACACCTCCCCCGAAATAAATGTGAGGGTGAGCAGCGCATTCTCCTCATGGGAGACAAGCGCCTCCCTAGACCAGAAGTCCGGGGCAAGCAAGATGCCCGAAGGCAGGGACGCCGAGAAAAGGGACTGGTAGAAGGCATAAATATGGGTGGAGAGGGCCTGTGGAGACTCCAACAGAACCCCGTCCGTCCAGAGGCAGGGGATCGAGCACTTCCTCCTCCTGCCATTGGCAATGGTGTGGAAGTAGGCTGTGTTCGACCTCCCCTAAACAATCCAGTTCTGGCGACTCCGTTGTCGCCAGAACGCCTCCTCTCCCTTGTAGATCTCCATAATGGAGGTCTCAAGGGAGTACCTAAGGGACCAAGCCTCGACCGAGAGGCCATGCTGGTCAGCCTCCCGGTCCAAAGCCTGAATTTCCCCCAGAATGGCTTCCTTCTAGTTCCGAAGGTCTGCCCCCAAGATAGCCCCCCAACCCCTCATGAGCTGCCGAGATAATTTGGCACAATGGTGACAGATATCCACAGCACAGTATACCCGAGGGGTTGAGGTAACCGATGACAACCACCTCGACCGGACCGCCTCCACAAATCCTCGTTTCTGTAGCCAGAAAGATTCAAAGTGGAATCGGTTCATACGTGGTGGTTGTCCCCCTCCTGAGGAGAGGAGGACAGGGGTGTGATCAGATCAAATCCTAGTGACCGCCTTGAGGGAGCACAAGGGGAAGGCCACCTCCCACTCAACTGAGACAAAGACACGGCAGAGGACACTGCAGATGGGGTGAAGTTTTTTATTTGTCCAAGTATATCTAGCGCCCACACGCACAATCTTGTGTAGGGCCAGATCCGCGATGCAATCGTTAAACATACGCATCCTAGGGAGGTCCACATTCGCCGAGCTCTTGTCTTCAGCAAAGCGGATCAGATTGAAGTCACCGGCGATAGCCACCGGGATCTCAGTCCGTTCCACTTTCGACTTAAGCTCCTGCAAGAAATCAGCGGACCTCCTATGGTCCGCGGGGCCATAGACAATCATCACCTCGCATTTGAAGCGAGATTGTCTATGTGTGAGGGCCATGCTCACAAAGAATTCCCCGCGGTGCATATCATCAATCTCAAAGGTATCCTCCTTTACCCCCAGGAGGATCCCCCCGAGTGGCCTGAAGCAGGAAGACAGGACCAGGAGAAATTGAAGCTGCTAAGGGCCTGCAATTCGGCGATGGATAAGTCTTGGCGAATCATCTCTTGAAGACCGACAATATCTGGTACTTCTCTGCGGATGTATTCCTTGATCTGGTGGCGCCTGCCCTCTTGCCCAAACCCCCGGATGTTCCAGATGAACAACCAGAAGGCCCTGAGGATGTCCATCAGGGAACCTCAGGCCAGGGTGGTCCCCTTCGCGGGGACCGAGCAGGCACAGGGAGTAAGGGGGAGGGACCCAGCTGTCCTAGGAGGTCTCCCACGAGGCCTACTTGGGGGGGTCGTCCTGTGAGTGATCTCCCGCGCATCAGGTGCAGGAGGGGGATCCCTGTCGGGGCCAGGTCCGTCGGACCTATCCTCGGCTAGGATACGAGAGCGCTCCCACTACCGGGCGTCTCGCGCTCGGGCAGCAGCGATTGCTCCCGCATACCCCTCCCGCACCTTAATGGCCGCGAGCTTCTCGAGCTTTGTCCCTTTCTCGCCACAGAAGAACATCCCACAGTCATCAGCCACTCCTCCTAGGTGATCCAGCGAAACCTCTGACAAAACACAGAACGGGGAACCAGGCAAACTAGAAGGACCCGGGTCTGGAGAGGAAGCTATAGGGGCAGAGGTGGTACCTAAAAACTCATCACGTGCCGCCACTCCGCGAGATGCCCGCTCTGCCACTGTCGGCTCAGGACCGGACAAGCCTGTCCGGGAGTCAGCGAGGCAAACGCCGTGGCGGGAAGGGGGCGGGGGAGGCGGCCTGGGAGCCCTGGTCTGCGCAGCTTGGAGGCTGCAGCAGGGGTAACGGGGTCCCCGATGGCGGGCGCTAGCACCAGTGGGTTCGGGGTCTCCGGGGCGAGGGAGTAGCACACAACTCCGGGAGACCGCGGGGACTGGTTGGCGCACACCACCAAACCCTCGCTCCCCGAGGTCTCCAACTCCGGAGACAGGGGCGGGGGCGGGCCAGGCCGAGGCGAGAGGGCCAGGGTCAGGTAGGAGCCGTACTGCGCGATGTTGAGGCTGATGGAGACCGGAGGGTTAGGACGGTAGCAACGAGGGAGGTTGACCGATGCCAGCTTGGCCGGAGCGCTCAGCGAGAGGGGGCGCCTCCTAGGAAAGAAGGGGCCTCCTCCCGAGAGGCTAGCAATCGGGGGGGGCGAGACGCCCCTGGGCACTCCCGGCAGTGGGGGAGGAGGTGGAGGAGATGCGTCGGTGACCAGCAGGGACTCAGGCTCCGACCCTAGGTCGTTGTCCGAGTGCTCGTCCCCCGAGCTGCCCCTCCCGCACCAGCACCGCCACAGGCCGACGGGGGAGAGGGCGACGGGGGGCTGGCCTCAGGGGCGGCCACCTCCTCATCGAGATCCACCAAGAGGCCGCATCCCACCCAGTCGAAGAAGAAGTGTGGCAGGGAGACCGGGAACACCGAAGGGGCCGGGCAGAGGAGGTGCGTCTGAACCGCTCCAAGGCCCGAGAGTGAGCCCACGTCGACCTCCGTCAGCTTGCCCACCGTCTGAGCCACGAGCGCCACCACCTCGGGCCTCCGGGCCTCCAGCGGGAGCCTGTGCAGACGGACCCAGACCTCCGAGAGGGTAGCCACCATCTCCTTGGCGGCCGAAGAGGGCTGGATGGATACCTTCAGCTGGTGAAGCGGCAGCGAGAAGGAGGACCCGAGGGAGCACATGCTAAGGATCACCACTGACGGGAACGAGACCACAAACTCAGAGGCGGAGAAGCGGTGCACCGCCAATCGGCTGTGGGCCGACCGAGCTCCTCCCGAGAAGGGCCTCCGCCACCTCCACCGAGAGCGGTGGGTCTGATGCAGCGGTCGACACCGAGCTAGTGTCTCGGACGATCATCGACACTGACACCTGTGTATTTAATCCCAGATGCCTATTATGCCATACATCGCAATCCCAGGATTACCATTTTTGCGAGACATAACAGAATTGGATACCACAGTACATCATCCATTACAAACCATACATAAGGTCTTACACAAATAAGGATCTCATGATCCAGTTCTTAATACAACTTCAAGCAGCGGAATACGTAATAATAAAGGTAGCATAGGCGAAGCTCCATCTTCGGGGTCACAGGCAATGCTGACGATGGGACATGATCCTAGTTGTCGCAACCTTCCTGGGGTCCATCCTCCAGGTACTCCTCTTCATAGTATGGCCACGGGAATAGCCAGGGACAAATCCATGAGTACTCTTTAAGTACTCGCAAACTAATACTAACAAGAAAAAAGGGTTTTTGGATAATAGGACACTAGGCTCTAGGGTTGTTTTGCAAAGGTCAGATTTATCTCTACTAAGTTAAGAAGCAAGAGAGCTAGTTGAAGTTTATAACACCTAAATGGGAACTTGTATCTCATAGCACAACTCTGTTGTGGTCAAGTCAAAGTATCAACTCATTTCACAAGTCATTTTGAAAACATCTGACGGGGGAACAGTATGGCCACTCCAACTGTCCATAACGGCGGACGCGGCTATTCAAATAGTTTGACACTCCGCAGAGATTGTACACTTTCACCACAACATTCGATACATCCGTCAGGAACAAATCCTGAATTCACCATACTTAGTATGCGGATAATCAATCCTAACCTTTCAATTACACGCCCTAGTATAAGCACCTCTCCTGTGAGTTTGGCCTCCCAACCATGACCAACTGTCATCTTGGGTACTGCACAGGTGGACAATCTTCACAAGGTAGCCTCAGCTCAGACCTTTGTCGTGAGGGAACTAATACTAAGGTATATAAGCTTCCAGTCAAGCCCTACCCAATCTTCGGGTATTGTGGTTGTACGATAAAATTGGAATGGTATCGCATCCAGACAACCATCAATTTTATAAAGGGCTAAGGATCATGCCTCAACATTTTCATCACCAAAATCATCTGGTGTTCGGAAACACATGTCAAAACATCTCAGTAGAATGATCCATCATTCTAAGGTTTTCATAACCATTTTCACCAAGTATTACCATCTAAATTTGATCAAGTTTTATGCTTAGCACTAGCATCTAGAAGTGGGGGTAGCACTAATGAGGGGTGGTAAACTAGTGGAGTTTCAACTAAGTACAACCTTATATCTTAGGATGATATCAAGGTTTCTAACTTAGGCCAAATTTTATGCTCTTTATGCAACCTTCAAATATATCTTTCTAGGATCTATAAGTCACCTAAGTCAACTCTAAGTTAAAGCTTTGATAAAGAAATAAAGTAGAAGCTTGCAAATAACACTAAGATTGGGTTATCAAGTGGGTATGATCTCATATGCTTAAGGCATATAGTTGGCATGGTAACTAGAAAGTATTAGCTTGCATAGGTCAACTTGATTAGTAAGGCTTGCAAGTATGGGCTTGCACAATATCAGTATAAGCTTGCAAGTGTTAGCTTGCCTTGTGCAAAGCAGTGGTTGAAGTTCTCCTCGGCTTCTTCTTCGTAGACTCCTCCTTCCTCCTCGTATCCTTGGCCGGTACAAGCGTCTATAAATAAATACGATGTACACAATCACAAAACAATACTTAACTACTTGCAATCATCACACAAAAGGGTCCTATAGATGATCTAGCATCATCACTAACATTACAAGATTAAGGCTTGGTTTAATTCCTTTTATTTTTGGAAAAGTAATTTCTACTCATTGAAAAACTACTGAAGATTTACTATTCTCCAAACCAAACATGGGATCATGTTGACCATGTCATAACCACATATTTTAGTCCATGGGAATGTGATTTAAAGTGGTGTCACAATTTAATAAGGTTTTACCCTTTTATTTTAATTAATTAAAGTGGATAGAAATGCCTATGTGGCATTCTTTTATTACTTGAACATTATTTCTGTAAGTAAACCTATATATTTTTATATATTCTGAAAGGTATGGTCAAATGTGATTTTTGAGAGTTAGAATCAACTCAAAAGCTATTATGGTTTAAATTTGAAAAATGTTTGAATGCAGAAAAGTTCTGCCTTGTTATTTTTACCAAAGATGATCTACAGATCTAAATGACTTGAATCCAACAGGCTTGGATTCAGCATTCCCAGACCTTTCTAACAAAATTGGTTTCATTCAATTTGGCGCATTGAATCGACATGGGTTGATTTTTAAAACTGGGTACAGAAGTGTGTTTGAAATAAAATGGAAAAGGTTTAATTGAAATAACTAGGCTGCGCGGGAAAGGTTAACGGGCCGGCCTGCTAAGCATAGCGCTTCCGCGGGCTGCTTAAGTGGATGTCCCCATGTGTCAGTGAGACAGGGGGTGCGAAGCGGTATGGGGCGATCTGGTGCGTTCGATCTGGTTCTAATCCAACGGCTGAGGGTCATTGTCGATGTTGGGCAATGCCGGCGGTGACGAAACCTAAGCGGCGGCCGGGGTCGTTGGGGGCTCACGGGGTTCAGCGGTCGGCAAGGCGGGCGAACGACGAGGTCGACGACGGCGAACCTCCTGGTACTGGCAGCTTCTCCTGGGGCGGCTCCAATCGGTGGCTCCCTTCTTCTCCAGCAGCGGCGGGCTCCGGTGAAATTCCGGCGCTGCGCTGCTCGCCTTGCTTCGGAACGGGGTGGAATGATCAGTGAGGAGAGGGGAGTGAAATGGTGTGCTCAGTTCGGCTGGGGGTGGCCTCTATTTATAGTCGCGACGACGAGACCGAACGGGATGGGCAGGCGACGGTGGCGACATGGCTACGGGCGGCTAGAGGCATGGCCGGCGGTGGCGATCGCTTGGTGGTCTCTTGGCGATGCTCTATAGCTTTAATGCGCGTGTAGGGGCGGTGCGGTTTGGTCTGGAACACACGATGCTCTGCGAGGCAGAGGCGGCGTCTTCGACGGCGAGCGGTGGCTGTGCGGCATGGGGCGGCGAACGGGGATGTCTGGCGGTCTCCTGGGTCGGTGGTGATCATGTATGCACGCGGCGAGGGCGGCGCGCGGTCTGTGGGCTTCGGTCGAGCGTGGCGCTCTGGCGCATGCTCGGCATGGTTGACAGAGGCACGGGCGCGACGTTCCTAGGTGTTGTGTTCGAAGTCTTCGAGGCAGGGCTGGTCGAGTGGGGGAGGTGAGGCATGGGTGATCTCCCAGACAAGGTTGGCACGGCTAGTTTCCTTCCTAGCTTGCTGTCTCCACTAGGGTGGCATGGTGAGCTTCGGCTGTTCACCATTGATGGCATTGTCTAGCATACATGGATGCTAAGGGTGTGCAATTGAGCTAGATGATCTACTAAAACCTAGTTACAACCAGAGAGGGAACAAGTTAGGCTTCAATCACTGCTCACAATAGTGTTTAGATTTTGTTTGATTTGTGTCTGCAACCTGTTTGATGAAATGGCCGTAAGAACTCAAGTTTTGAATTTTGAAAAGATTTTTGGTGGGTGTGCTAGGTTGGTGCTGGTGAGTCTGCAGATGCTTGGGTTTTGAAAGTTGAGCTTGTTTGAGTGGTTATTGAAAAAGTGGGATCTTCCCATGGTTCTACAAAAGCCTCATCAGTTGGAGGCCCTAAAATGGGAAGAGAATCAAATTCACTTTCTAATTCTTCTAGGTACTTGTCCTTCATAACTATTTCTTCATAATTGAGTCTTCATTTTCTTCTTGTACTTGATTACTAAAGAAGAGAGCTTCCATCTCATCAATATTTTTTCCTTTCTCTTCTCCTTGTATTTGTATATGTCTTTCTTTAAATTTGGAAAAGTGGAATTCTTTTTCCGCTTTCCCAAGCTTAAAAGACAAAATATCCTTTTTGAAATCAACTTTGGCACCTAAATCATTCAAAAAGTTTCTTCCAAATATAATTGGGCAAAGAGTGTTAGCTGGCATATCAACAACTACAAAATCAATAGGAAATTTTTTATTGCCAATTGTGATAGTTGCATCTTCAACTACTCCCATTGGAACTCTAAGAGATTTATTGGCTAACATGATTGTCATATCAGTATTCTCTATTGTAACCAGTACTATCTCTTCTTTAATTTCTAAATAAAAATCACAAGATATAACATTAACTGTGGTGCCAAGATCACATAAACCATAATGTGAGGTTTCTTTAAATATGCAGGGATGAATAGGCTTACCCACATCTTTTACCTTAATTTTACCTTTAACTAATACGAAAGTATCTTTATCAAGTTCAACTATGTTGTAATGTGCATACATAGCCATAATTGCTTCCTTGGTTACCTCTTAATCTTTGGTTTCATCCAAAGGTTCTTCCACTTCTGGCACACTTTCCTCTTCTTTCTTCTGTTGTACTGCTTTAACATGTTCATATTCTATATGTTTCTGCGCAGTGTTAGGGAAACTTATCTCATACATTGGTTCTAGGGAGGCCAGTGTTGCTTTAACTTCTCTTTTCTTCTCAGGTTCGGGTGGTGGATCATACTTGAACCAACCCTCTTTTGGAGCTTTGATATGTTCTATAAAAGCTTTAACAACATGCAACATAAGATCTGAATCCAAATAAAGTTCTTTAGATAATTCATTAGCATTTCCCTTTTTATTATAGTCATGAATACAATCATAATCTATTTCTATGCCTCCTTCGCTTCCTAGACCAAAAATCCAAGAAACTCTATGATCGCGAATTCTATTAAGTAAACCCCAATCTTTAGTTATGGTAAGATTCATAAAAGCTCCTCTCGCCCAAGAGTCGAGTTCCAATTTATTAGGTTCAATTAAACCGCCATAAAAGATATGCAATAAATATCATTCAAGCAAATCATGATGAGGACATTGATTAACTAAATCTTTAAATCTTATATAAGCTCTTACTAGTCCTTCATTAGGGCGGTTCCTCCAAGTCATTATAAGACGTCTGATTCCAAAAGATTTTGGTAAAGGATAATACTTGGCTAGAAACTCACATGCTAAATTATCCCATGTAGTAGTGGCTTCTGGTGATAAAGATCTATACCATAAGAGAGATGTGCTAGTCAAAGTCTGACTAAAGAGTTTTAGCCTTATCTCATTAGCAGTATACCCTGGTAATTGGACAGTG
This sequence comes from Avena longiglumis, assembly GCA_030063025.1. NCBI lineage: Eukaryota > Viridiplantae > Streptophyta > Magnoliopsida > Poales > Poaceae > Avena > Avena longiglumis. The sequence continues at coordinate 523,498,443 of CP125977.1, forward strand.
CCACATATATCTTTAAAGCATGCAATGTGCTAATATGGATCGAGATTTTCTTCATCTCCAGTAAATTGCTTCTTATGTAAAATACCAAGTAGTAGAGGATTTATTTCAAACCCCCTTATCTTCTCATTGGAGTTATCTCTTTTATTAATATCATAGGGCTTCCCAAAGTATCTTAGTGGGTTAGCACTAGTCAAATGCTCAAATTCCATCTTGTTGGTAGGACCGTGTAACTAAACACAAAGCTTAGCAAGACTAAAGTAAATAAGCAAAACTAAAGACCTATAGCGCTTAGTTCCCGGCAAAGGCGCCAGAAAATAGCTTGATGACGTCTAATAAATCTTAAATAAAATACTGAAATAGTAATGCTAAATAACATTCTAAGTAACAAAATAAGATGTGAATTTTATATAAAAATATATTTTTGGGTTTTTGTATAAGAGAACAATAAGTAAAGTAAAAAAATTAAATGTAAAAAGTAAGTATCGCGTATGTAAAAGAGATGTGAAACTGCAATGGGGAAAGTGTTCTCAGAGAGTAGCGGATATATGTCTAGCATTATAAAGGGTTTAAGATAAAGATTATTATCATGAACATTCTTAACTATGTATGTGTAGGAGGAACTTCGTAATTGGACGAATAGGCAGCAACCACTGCTCACATCATCCTCATAAGCACAGCAGACAAACAATCGACATTAATCGAATTACTGCACTATTAAGGGACTTTATCCTATAGGATGTATCCTATAGGATGTATCCTATGGCATGGATATTGTTCCGTGAGTTTCCTCAGTTCCTAAATTGATAATAAGGGATACTAACAACTTTATAGTCACCGTAAGTGCTAGCACACCTTCGTCTACCAATAAGTAGTTTCCTTCGTTAAGTCCCCATAAGAGGCAAATATTGAGAGGTCGATTTCTCCCAACATCAAGAGAAAGATAATCTAACACATGGTCATACCGATGAATATCATAATAATCTTTATCTTAGTTCAATCTCATGCTATTGTTTCTCCATCTCCCCAAGAACTAATAATCTACTCAGACATGGAGGCAGTCAACATCATGGCAAAGACAATGGAATCTGTCATAGATGAATAGTACTTGTATAAATCTATAATGAGTACAGAAATTACAACAAGATCTAGACAAGATGTAGATGGGAAGGATGAAGATGGTGGTGATGCAGCGGTTGATGATGAAGATCGATGTCTTAGCCTTCCGGATCTGCATAGGGAAGATGAATCCCGGTGGATGAGTTTCCCTCGGATCCCTTCCGGATGTGAGGTTTCTGCAATTTTTGATTGTTCTGTATGTCGTCTCCCCGATCCGATTGCACGAGGTAAAACTATTTGAGGAGGCGGTGGCGAAGGGGACTATACTGCGGGAACTATACAGAGTATTCCCGCCGTATAGTTGGTCGTTAAAACTTCTGGATGTTGCGATCGCCGTGAGTTTTCTTATGGTGTTATTGGTATTTCTCAAATTAGTGATTTACACTTTTTTGACTCCTTTTCGCTCCAATACAACTGGTCCAAGAATTATGTCTATCGTATCCATCATCTGTCCTGATCCTAATGAAAATAGACATAAAAGATGCACGCGAACACCGTAAAATACCAAGATCCTATAACTACAATGCAAAATAATAATATAAAACATGATGAAAATATGCACTCATCCAGGATCACCCCCTCCCCCCCCCATCACCGGACCATGACGGCGACTCCTTCCCCTTGTATCTCGGCTGGTCTTCCTTGAAAGGGGAGTACGTCGACGCGGTAGATGACCTGTATGGGATGGCGGGGCATATCGAGGAGGATATGGTGGTGGAGAAGTACGACGAGTCTCTCCTCAAGGACCAGCTATTCACCAAGAAGAAGGAGGCCGAACACGTAGATGCTTCTTAATTCAATGGTGTCCTTTTTAGGGATGAGTAGAGGGTTTGACACCCACTCAGTGTGGATGACCTCCTTAATAAATCTATCTAATTCAATCCGGGCTAATTCCTTAGCTATAGCTTTGCGCTTTTCATCACAAAATATTCAAAGGACTACATGATGGGTTTAGCGTCTTTAGACACATTAAGAGTGCGCTCGGCAAGTTACCTAGGTACTCATGTAATGTCACATGGCTACTATGTGAAGATGTATTTATTGGTTTGGAGGAACTCGACGAGCATGCTTTCCTATGCATCACTAAGGCCTACACCTATGTTCCTCGCCTTGGAGGGATCACCTTCGTCCAGTTGGGTTTTATTTGTTTCTTCTGATGCATTGAACTATGGATTCAGCATCAGGACCTGATTCATCGTGCTTAGCATCTTGGATGTGTGTATTCTTCAATGTGTAGCACAACTTTTACAAAGATAGCACTACCAACCTCGCACTCTCGTGCTTTCTTAGCATCACCACATATGTTGATGACACTCGAAGAACACAAAATCTTCATCATGTTGTAAATATAGTAGGACGTGCCATGAACTGCCAGTAAGCTACGGCCAAAAATGGCATGGTAGGCACTTTTAAAAGGTACCACTTCAAAGGAAAGTGACTTGGTGTGGAAATTGTCTGGCTCACTAAACGTTACATCTAGGGTGATTTCCCCTAAAGAGTTGGCTTTCTTCCCCGGGACTATGTCATGAAAAGTCACGTTGCCGTGATCAAGCCGTGTTTCCGATATCTTCATGCGGTGCAGAATTTCTACATAGAGTATATTTATGGTGATGCCGATGTCCATAAGGACCTTAGAGAATCTATGAGAGGATTGACAACCGTACAATAGCATACTTTTTATGTTTGTGAGGGCATTCCGGGTGATCTCTATGGTGTAGATGGTGATTATCATCTCGGACCAATCAAGGTACTGACGAACTCGGAGAACCATGGCCTTGAGCTCGTATAGAGCAGTTTTCTAGACTTTAGCGGGTTGGATTCCAAGGAAATAGACGTACATATCTTTGTTGGTTGGGTACGCCTTCTTGCCTTCCGACTTGGGAATGGGCTCAGAGTCTTTCATGTCGAAATTTTCCTTGGAGTCCTTCTCTTTGTCCTATTTCTTGTTTCTTTGCTTCTAGGATCCGTATCTAGCGGATTCAACTTTCTTTATGTTGTCATTACAACGACACTCTCTATTTGTGTGGAAAGAAGCCCCAAATCCATCCGGGTGATGCACATATGGCAGATTGGTGCTGGGGCTGTCCTCCTTGCAGTAGTGTGTCAAAGTCACGTATGGTGCAACAAAAGATTTAAGTCACGTATGGTGCAGCCTGAGTAGCTGATGTGGCAGCATTTGCGTTGATGCTGGAGTTGACATAGTCGCCCATGTTGAGGTTGCTGAAGAGGTTATCCTTGTCCAGGCCGTCATCCGACGAGATTGTGTTAAGGATAGTCGTCGCTAGAGAGCCCCTGAGACACCTGATCACACCTCACACATACAAGTCTTCGAGAAGCAGGGTTTCAGAGGCCCACTGTTCTGACCGGTGGTGCACGCCACAGAACGGGACGAGAAGACGGTGGCGACGGCGCATGGTTTGGGAAGCAGGCAATCGATCACATGCAGCGTTGTACCAACTAGGGAGTCGTCGTAGTTGGCAATAGGCCATGATCTAGAAAATCTGAGAACGGCGCATCTTTTAATTTCTTGTAATTAGTTAATATTTCAAGCAGCAAATTATAAACATCATGCATAAATATGAGTTCGGCTCAGTTCATTTCGGCAACCCATGGCGTCAGGTGTAGCAGAGACAGGCGGCATCTAAGGAGGAAACTTTTAACTCCACTAGTATAGCCATGTGGTGGCAATGCATAAATAAATAGATAAAAAGAATTTTCAGAATTTGAATTTAGTATGGGACAACAACCCAATGCAACACCAAATTCCAACAACTCTGAAAGCAATCACAAGATTTGCCGTGTAGTGTAAAACTGTTAATCTAGCTTCGTGGCATACTGACGCTTACACAGATTTTCCGTTGAAGAAAAAAATGGCAATCGTTTCAATAAGGGTCGGACAAGTCGTGGGAGCGGATGAGATACCGGAGGTATATATAATTACATGATGAGTTGGGCAAGAGAAAGAAAAAAGAATGAGATGTGTAGTTAAAAGAAAGCTTTTATCGTCGAGAGTGGCAATGCGTCGATGAGAGAGCACGCATTATATTATTACAACAACGGAAGGAAGCAGCGAGAGCTCCTCCGGTTCATATATGCATGCATGATCCCCTCGATGGTTGGCTAGCTGCTGCTCCGATCCTCAGTCGGAGCTGCTAGGCTCCGGCGCATCGGCCGAGGCGGCGGGCTCCTCAGCTGGCGAGTCGGCCGCCGGGGCCGGGGCCTCGTCGGTGGCGGCCTTCTTCTCCGTGACGACGTTGCGGGCCTGGGCGAGCGGCGCCACGGCGACGGCGACCAGGAGGAGGGCGACGATGAAGAGGGCGCGAGCCATTTTTTTTTTTTGGTGGTGGGAATGAAGATGTGTGTTTGCGTGCGTGCTTCGATCGATCGCGCCGTGCATGGTGTTTATATTGTTGGTACGCGCGCTGGCCGGCGGCTATTGTTGGACGCGCGCGTCGCCTGCGGTCCGCCGGTGGTCGATTGGGGGTTCAACGCTTTGTGGGACTAATTAAACTATTTTTGGCAAAGGGACGTACGACACATTTTTAATTATTTTACGGTTGCCATGCCATCACGCCCGTTTTTGCCTCACCAACCACCTCATCTTACTATAAGATCTTACTATAAGAGTCATCTTCCATCCACTTAGCCGTACTGTCATTGTATTTTTTGGACTTTTATTAGGGGTCCTTGAGGCGTGATCAGGAAAGAAAAGCACACAGGTTTACCCAGATTTAGATTTGATTATAGTGGTCGGATCCTACTCCTTCTATCAATCAACTGTAAAGCCGGAGGTTACTGAGACTTCTATCAATCAACTGTAAAGCCGGAGGTTACTGGTGTGTTTTCGTGTTGGTTTGCCTCCCGAGTTGTGGGATTGCTCGTTCTGAGTTTTGTCCTAAAGGCTACCCGTAAGCCTGCTTATATAGCCATCCGTCCTAGGGCTTGTATGGAGAAACCTATCCGTTACGGTACAGATTACAACATACTCCTCTCTGTTTAAGATATAAGATGTTTTAGGCTTTAATGAACCTGAACCCCTACCGGAGGGTAGTGGTAACTACTACATCTTGTACTTCAAGTCTTCTCATGTCATGCCCAAGTCATTTCTAGGCCTTCTCGTAGCCGAATGGGCCTCCGCCTATCTCGTTGACTGGGTCGCCCGTGGAACCATAGACTCCAACCACATGTGGGTCACCCTGGTCTGCGAGTATAATAAAGACTAGATGTGGGTATATACTGAAAAAGTATAACCCCGACAGTAGCCGCGTGGGCCGAATCTGCCATGCCACTTCCCCGACGCATAGCGGAAATATCTGGCATTCATAGCACTCCCGCATGAATCGTGACACTTTCGGCTATAAAGGGGAGGAAACATCATCGTTGTAGTCCTTCCCATCTCATGTGCCACACTTCTTATTCTTCCTCGCTCCCAAGCTATCGAGCACAAGGTCTTCTGCCCCACTTCCCATAGTGCCATCCATTTAAGGTCATCGCCGATGGATGGCTCGGCATTGTTAACCGCGGTGGCTTCAATGGCACCGGAGAAGAAAGAAGAGAAGAAGTACGAGAGAGGAATCTGGATCCCCTCCGTCCTCAACGAGGTTAAGCTCAAGGAGCACGAGGGAGAAGGCTACATCGTGACCGGTTCCTGACGGTGCACCATCAAAGACATGTTTCCGGCGCCGCGGGATGGAGAGCACATCCACTTCGGATCCCAAATCGACTAGGGTCTGAGCTTCCCGTCGTCGAAGTTCTTCATCGAGGTACTCACGCATCACGGAGTTCAACTCGACCATCTTCCTCCTAACAGCATATTAGAACTTACTGGGTATGCTGCTCTCTGCGATGGTTATCTCAGAATCAAACCGAGTATTCTTTTGTTCTTATACTACTATGGGACCCAGAAAAACCCTTTGTATAGCAGAGGTCCCTTGTATAACACTGGCACTCTTACCCTAGTCCTTTGGGAGAACTGATTTTATCCTAGGATTTAACCTAGCGAGTCTGTCAAGAAATGGGTCATCTCCTTTTCATGCCAAGGATATGTCGGCTCCAGCCAAGACAGAAGGTCTACCTACCTTCGCCGATGGTGCTGCAACCCCAAAATCAACATGGGACGGAGAGCCGGACGAGCTCCTAGATGACCTCATCCGTGCTGCAAGGCGTATTAGTATTCTTAATGAACATGAAGGGCCTCTACAACACCGTGAGCGTCTCATGTGTATGGTCATGGAGGCACATACGGATAACCTTCGGGTTTCTCCTGGTCGGATTCCCTGACTAGAGTATTACAATAGGTCGACGTTCCTAGTGAAGGAGCACGAGCACCAGAAAGTTCCGAAAGTCTACATGTCCATGTACACCGCCAGAACCTCAATACCCATGGTATGTTCCATCTTTAGTTTTAGTCATGTTATTCTCGTCTCGTCTTCCAACATATACACTGATTCTATTTCTCCGACTTGCAGTTGGAGGAACTCGTAGAAGAAGATCCGGCTCCCTTTGAAGGATACCCACCAGAACAAGTGGTGATTGTTGAGGATGAAGGATTCACCCCCTGAGGGCCCCTTCGTCCCCCGCGTCGCTTCCGCGAGCGACCGGGGGCACCCCGCACCGCCACCTCCTCCCCCGTCTCCCCTGCGCCCTCCCCCCTCGCCGCCACCGTCTATCGCCGGCGGCAAAGCCGCCCGGCGTTGGTGGTGGCGGAGCTTCCTCCTCCCCCTGCTCTTGGTGCCCTTCGCGGGTGGGTCTCGACGAGCAGCGGCGCGTGTTTCATGGTTGTGCAGCACGCCGCTGTGATGCGCGCGTCTGGCGGAGGGGCTTCGTCACGGGCGGTGATGTGGTGCTGGCACGAGGTCCTCGCAGGTAGGGTGGTTGGTCTTGCTGTCTGCGGTGGCCGCCCGCGCCCCCGCGTCGGCGCGGCGTTCCGGCGTGGTTCGGGCGGCAGCACAACGGCGGTCGCCGCCCTTGGCGGTGCAGGCGGCAGGGTCGGGATCTGCTAGGGTTGCTCTCCCAGATCTGGCCCGCTAGGCCCGATCTGGGCCAGGCAGGCCGGATCTGTAGCTCGCTGTCTCGCTGGATCGGATCTAGGTAGGACCGGTGGTTTGGGTGGCTGCACCTCGTCGCGTGCGCTGCAGCTAGGCGGCGAGCTTCCGGCCTGCTCGGCCCTAGGATGTTGAACCTGGGTGGCGGCGGCTGGCCTTCGTGCTGCAGCGTGGCGGCGAGGGCTTTACGGTCCCTCTTTGGGTTCGGCCAGGCCTTCGGCCTGGTGTGCCCTTGCTGCCGCGTCCGGTCGGCACCCATTCTTCTGCGGTGGAGGTTGCCCTCCAGTTGGCTGTCTGCGGCTTCGCCCAATGGCAAGGTTTGCTCGCCTCTAAGTCCGCCGGCTATCGCCTTTGGCGGTGGAGGCTGTTCCCTCCCACGGGGCGGCGGTACGGTCACGTCTTGCCTACAGTTCCTTGCTCTTGGTCCAGCTGGCCTCGCAATGTTTGCCTCGGGGAGACGACAATGGTGTCCTCAAGACCGTGGTGGTGCATGTTGGTGGGCGGCAAGCTTGGTGGAGCTCTTCGGGGTCGTGGGGTCGGGGGGGTCGGGAGGAATCCTTGTCGGCGGCCCGTCGTGGGATGTCTGCGGGTGCCTCCTCCCTTGTTCAGCTGACGAGGTTTAATCTCGTCAATGCCCATTGTTATGGACTTGGGTTTTGGAGAAGATGGGGATGCTGGAGATCGCGGAACGGTTAATAAACAAGCAACACGGGACACGAGGTTTACCCAGTTTCAGGCCCCCGGAGGGAAAACCCTACTTCTGCTTGTCTGCTCTTGATTACGGCGGGATCGGTGATTACAGGGGTGCGCAGATGCAATCTGGCGTGGAGGTGTTTATGCGGAAGTATAAGTCGAGAGATCTAGGTCGCGCCCTCCTAGCCTTTATATAGACTCAGGCAGGTCCCAGGCACAGACCTAGTCGGTTACATGTTTTAGGGTTTACCCCTTTAAATTTCATATCTACTCTAGTCTTTCTCTCCAAGGATCCGAAGGCATCACGGGCCTTGACCACCCGAAAGTCTTCATGGGCCGGCGTATATTTGCCGTGGGCCTTCCTTGGGCTGGACCAGGTATGCTGAGATCATGTGCCCGCGGGGTATAACCATGTCAGTAGCCCCCGAGTGATCAGTCGAATCGTAGATTCGGCTGAGGACTCTTCAATCCTTCGGGTGCAACTATGTATTTCAATAGTTCATGTGTAGGGATTGTTGATGCGTGTGCCTGACTCACCCGACGGATCAGGGTCAGTTAACTGTCTTAGGACGAAACAACACGATCTTCTTCAGATTCGAGTCCCTAAACTCGAACCTGGAACATATGCTGGCGTAATTCGACTCAGGCCGCAGAGGACTTACAGGAGTGAAATTTCAGTGAATTTAATTGATGTACCCAACGCGTCCGTCGGGATTTTTCATCGCGTATGTGGACACGGATTTATACTAGCAGAGCGCAGTCATGTGCGTTACCAGGCCATCAGATGTTATCTGTAGGTCTTATGTTTGCGTCGCAGAGACAACATCCAAAATTTTATCACCGCGGAGGTGTTTCGGGTGGCCAAGGAGAAAATGTAGCTCACTTAGTATTTAATTGGGTCAAAGTTGCCGAAAAAATGTTACATGTCGATCCGAAGGATCGCAGTCGAAAAGTTCATAGGGTGCGCGGTCAGCGCTCCCTATGGGAGTAGCCCCCGAGTGTCTGTTCGAGTCGTAGACTCGCGCGGGGACTTTAACTCAGCCGTTGTTTGGATTCAGGTCCGTAGGACACAAATTTTTTGGATGCTTGAATCCATCCTCCCTATGGGAGTAGCCTTTGAGTCCGTAGTGGAGTCGCGGACTTGACGTAGGACTCGAAGAATAGTTCAATGCTATAATGTGTTGTTCATTTTTCGGGTGCGCGGCCAGCGCTCCTGATAGGAGTAGCCCCCGAGTAATTAGTCGAATTGTAGTTTCGAGTGAGTACTCTTAACTTTTGAAGCCGAAAAATTTTGACTGTTGCCAGTATGGCTTTTGATGACGTCGGTGCTGACGATCGATGACCTCAAGCGTCTGCTGCGCCAGAGATGACTTTACTGAACAAATATGGGTCCCACTTTCTGACATTGAATTGATCGGTCACGCGCGGCGTGGAGATAATTACGGCGTCGCCTCGATTTCCGCGCGTAGTGGACGGCGTGTTAGCGACAGTTCATTGCGATGCTAAGACGTGTATGGCCAGATCCTGCCGTTGGCGCTAGGTCTTCCTGATGGACTGTTGTCGTGCATCGTTTTCGTCTTTATAATCATTGGGGAAAAACATTAGTTTGTTTTCACCGCAGCTATTCTCGTTTCACTACTTCCTTGTTCTTCTGAGAGTTCTTGCTGCGCCCTGGAATATCCTCGGACATTTCCTTCATCCATCCTACGTTCTCGCCGCCGGCGCCTCCGTACCGCAATGGGGAAGGCGAAGAAATCTTTTTCTGCGGTTGGTACCAGCGCTGCTGGGGGGAAGAAGAGTACCGCCACCACCCATGTCACTGACGGTGGATGGCGGCGATCGGAGACGCGGGAGAGTGATCTCCGCAAGCTTCGTGAGCGGGGATTGATCCCGCAGGATAGGGAGGCCGTCCATCTCCCAGGCAACGAGGTAATTCCCCCGTTGGGTTTCGGGTTATGTTTGTTGCCTTTGTCCTTCGTGGCTTCTCCTTCAAAGACATCAATGAGCGTCGATGGAGACGTAGTTTGACCGTGAAAGAAGGAAGGAGCCCTAGGCTAATAGATCAATCAACGACACTTTGTCCGGCAAACTAACACACAGAAACATGAGAGTTTTCATTTTTTAACTCTCCACGATAGCTTGATGGGATATTTTTTGGGGTTCCATTGAATACCTAGCTAGATGCACACATTAGACTTGATGGGCAGCCACGCGGTTATTAGTTAATTACCTGAATAGTACATGTCCAAATACTAATGTTTTACACTCCAAGTTCTAGCTAGAAGGATGATTCAACCCTGTTCTCGGTGAAGACACGGACGGATGCGTCGGCCAGCTTCGCGCGGAAGAGCAACCGTAAGAGGCATCCAACTCGAGCAGCGCGTCCACCGGCCACCGCCACAAGAAGAAGATCGGACTACTCAGGGTGATCCCATCGCCCTTCTCCTAGTCCAGCGTGGCATCCGCGCAGCCGCGCGTGGCTCACTCCTCGGGTGAGTCCATGCATCGTCGACAGTCTGTTCGAAATCCTCGCCGATCGACCTCCCATCGCTCGGGTACCCTCTGCCAAGCGCATCATCTCCGCCCGTCGGCGCCCGCCGCTTCCGTCTTTGCAGCGTTCGCCGCGATGTCAAAGATGGGGACACCGCTCTCCACCTCGCCGTGTTGCTCCGGCTCCCCTCCACAGCATCCTCTCCGTCGCGCCGCCACGGCTTTCGCCTTTGCGGACGATGTCAAAGATGGGGACACCGTCGCTCTCCACCTCGCGGTGTGGCTCCGGCCGCTCCCTCCCTCGCGCATCCTCTCGCCGTCGGCGCCGCATTCGACTGCCACGATGTCAAGGGTGGGGACTGCCTCCACCTCGCCGTGTGGCGGCTCCCTCCTCGCTGCTGGCGCGGACCCCGCGCTCCTTAAGCATGTCGTGTGGAAGGCCGCATCTTTTTTAGCAGCTCGGCTGTAGTATCCCAATGTCTAACCCTTGTAATGCTACTTTTCTACTTGCGTAATGGATCAAATGTTCATCATTCCACATTTCATGGATCATATGTTTGTGCAAATATTTTTTGCATTGAATCTACTTTTTGTTTGACCTTGCATTATTGTTTGAATCTACTTGTGAGTTTCCATTACTAAGGAACCATTATTTTCCAATGGTTTCATTCCATTTACAAAAACCTAACGTCCTACTCATGTATGAATACCCAAGTTGTATTAAGTGGGCATATCTCCTCCTTTGTCTTATTCCATCTTGTCCCTAATTGCTGCCCTAAACCCTCTGTTTAAACCCTCCTAAATTTTTCAGAAGAATTTGAATTCACAAACATGTTTGAGTTTGAAACAAACAAATAGTAAACACATAAAAAAGAAAAGGACACATATATAAAATAAAAGAAAACATAAATAGTAAGCACAACTTACACCCTGTAGCAGTGTGGACTACTATGGTTCGACAACGATCGCTTCACAGGGCAGACGTTTGGGGAGAAATCGGTCAGACTGGGTCGGGGAAGAGTGAAATTTTCCCTTGGATAACTGGGATCTCTGAAAGGCGCCTTCACGCTATCTCCCGTCTGCTCGAGCACCGCATAGACGCACTGGCCGACCCTACGCCCGCGCTGGCAGCGTCGTGGTCGAGATGAGGCCGGGTGCGGCGGAAGAAGGTCCGTTGGGGCAGAATTTCTAGCCAAGCTGAGGTGTGACACCGGAAATTGGTCGATGGCTGCCAAAACCCTAGCGAAGCTCCCTCCCGGCGAACATGATGAGAGAGAGAGTGTGTGTTCGAGAGTGGGTGCCGCTATCGTGGTTTGGTCGTTTGGGGTGCAATTACGTGATATGCACAAATGCACCGGAGGCCCACTTGTCAGTGACAAAACTACCACATGCCACATGTCAGCAAAACGGCAACGAGCCACAAGGCCACAACCAAATGAAGATGAGCCGAAAGTCACCATGCTTAAGCTATAGATAAATGATGGCTCCATTTATGGAGTGCTTGCAATGATGTAAATATTCGAAGGACCAGGCAATTCAGTCTTGATTCGTTTTAGATTTCAGAAATCAATATTGAATTTTATCCACCACATCTAATTTTTTTTTGCTTGAAGTCTACATGCATGGTATTAGGTCGAAACTTATGGTTTTTTAAGGTCTTGTGGTTACTTCCTCCGGTCCATATTAATTGACTCAAATTTGTTCAGATTTAAATAAATCTAGACACTATTTAGTATATAGATTTATTCAAATTTTAACAAATCAAAATCACATTAATATGGATCGGAGAGAGTAAGTTTTATTAAAAGTGGATCCAGGGAATACAAGAGTCCGCAACTTCTCGTTATATTTGGAACAGGCGTCCTGGGGGTTTTTGATTATGAAAAATATGCTGGTGACAATATAGTACCGATGATTAAACCTCATGTACACGTGTACTGCCGATCCTTTCCACGGTTTGCCAAGAAAAAATCCTTTCCACGGTTTGCCAAGAAAAAACCACGGATGATTAAATGGGAAAATATGTCACCCGTCCTTGCCTTTTGCAGGTGGTATCCTTCCATGTTTGTGTTGATTCTCCCAATATCGCAATTTATTTCTAATTGATCATTTTCCTTAATTTCTTTCGAACGGGCGTTTGCATGCGGGCTTGTGGAGATGATGACCCTTGGATGGTCGGGGAGGTGTGCCACCCACACGGGAGGTCGCGCGACCCGTAAGGGAAGCAGGAGCTCCAACTGGTGATCCGGTGGGGGCTACTGCCTCCGGTGGTGCGTTCTTGTAGAACTTTCGCGATCGCTGCGCGGCTGCCGTTGCGTCAATGAAGTTTAGGCGCGGTCCTGAACTTTGGAGTTCAGCGACTCTAATGCTGCTAGTGGTAGAGCGACAGCTCCTGCGCCGTTTCCTGCTCGAGGCGGAATTTCTCGCACTCGACTTGCTCCTTGCGCGCCGCCTCCTCCAGTCGCAGGCGGCTTGTGCACGACCCGTGGGTGGCGCGGGAGCTCGATCGCTGGCGATCCGGGTGGGGGGCGACTGCTGCCTCCCGGTGGCGCGTTCTTGCAGAACTCGGGATCGGATGCGCGAGCGGGGTCGTTGCTGTCAATGAAGTTCAGGGCGCGGCCCTGAACGTTGGAGTTTAGGCGACTCCTAATGCGGTGATGGTGGTAGAGCGAGATCTCACAATCGTTTCCTGCTCGAGGTGGAATTTCTCGCACTCGGCTTGCTCCTTGCGTGCCGCCTCCTCCAGTCGCAGGCGGGCTTCCTCGACCTCCGTCGCCATTGCGGTCGACGGGATCGGCGTGGAGAAGGGGTCTGGCGGGGCGTTCGTGCTGCCCGCCATATAGGACGCGACGAAGCGACTGGATATGGCGCGGAGGTCACCAGAGGATTCTGACCCGGTGGCGGAGTCAAAGATCTCGAGGATGGATGAATCCTCGAAATCCCCGGCGTTAGAGACTCACGTGATGGATCCCTCAGGCGACGCGGCGGTGATGGATCCGGCGACCGAGGCAGGGGACGCCGAGTCGGCGGCGTCATGGAGGGTCGCGTCAGTTCTGGTTGCGTTGCTGGTGGCCGAGTCGTACTTGGAGGCGAGGCGGTAAATGGTGTGGATATGGCCTTCCAAGAGCAGGTCTCGATGTGGCGGCGACCCGCCGATGATCGCCGTCTCCGCTGGGGCGACAGTGTCCGTGAAGCCGACGAACAAGTTGATGGTGCCGATTGGCATCACGCGCCAGCGTTAATCGTGGTATGACGCTGGGACATAGTTGTTGGGAAAGATCTAAAGGATCTCGGCCGCCGCGATCATGCGGCCGATGGCGTCGACGGTTGATTGGCGAATAGGGCCTCGCCAGAACTCAGCTGGACCGGCCATGCCTTGGTGGGCACCACTCTTGTGGAATGGCCATGGCGTACGCTACCGAGTAGTAGTAAGATTTGGGGCAAGAGCGGCTAGACATTTGCGGAGCGAGATGAGGGCTAAGACACATGGGTTTACCTGGTTCTCTCCCAGTGAGGTAAAGACCTACCGCTTGATTGTATTATTGCTTGAGTACAATGGTGACGAGCTCGGCCAGGAAGCGAGTCAATGGGGTGTATGATGGAACGTGACTACAGAGAGTACCCTAGGGAGGTTTATATAGGGTACCTCGCTAGGGTTTAGATATACAACCGAATCAGTTAAGGACTTTGGAGGATTTGACCTAATCCGACTAAGCCTATCTAGGGCGACGTTTGGGAAGCGAATCGGTCAGACTAGGTCGGGGAAGAGTAAAATTTTCCCCTTGGATAACTAGGATCTCTGGCGCCTCCATGGCGCCTTGAGCTATCCGCCCGTCCTTTGGCGCCTCTAGATGACCATGACCCATCGCCGCGCTGGCATCGTGGTCGAGATGACGTGGTCGGCCGGGAAGAAGGTGCGTTGGGTGGAATTTCTGGCCAAGCTGGCGGTGACGGCGAAATTGGTCGGCTGCCAAAACCCTAGCTAAGCGAGGAACATGATGAGAGAGAGTTCGAGTGGCGTGGGTGCAGCTATGCGTAGTTTGGTCGTTTGAGGGTGCAATTACTTGATATGCACAAATGCACCGGAGGCCCACTTTTCAGTGACGAAACTAGCATGGGCCACATGTGAGCAAAACGGCAGCGACCCACAAGGCCATAACCAGATAAATCGCGCGCCGCAAAGTGTCCTTAAATGAGCCGAAACTCACCATGCTTAAGCTATAGATAAATGATGGCTCCATTTGTGGAGTGCTTGCAACGATGTAAATATTCGAAGGACCAGGCAATTCAGTCTTGATTCGTTTTAGATTTTAGAAATCAATATTGAATTTTATCCACCACATCTAATATTTTTTTTTGTGAAGTCTACATGCGAAACTTATGGTTTTAAGGTCTTGTGGTTAAGTTTACTAAAAGTGGATCCAGGGAATACAAGAGTCCGCAACTTCGTACGTGTTATATTTGGTACAGGCGTCCTGGGGTTTGATTATGAAAAATATGTTGGTGACAATATACTACCGATGATTAAACTTCATGTACACGTGTACTGCAGATCCTTTCCACGGTTTGCCAAGCAAAAAAAGACGGATGATTAAATTGGAAAATATGCCAACCGTCCTTGCCTTTTGCAGGTGGTATCCTTCCATGTTTGTGTTGATTCTCCCAATATCGCAATTTATTTCCAATTGATCCCTTTCCTTAATTTGTTTCCGAATAATTCAGTCAATTTAGAGATGGAAACGCCACACGTACGATCGATGGAGGACAGATGCATATTATTATATAAACGTTGTTCCTGACCCACCCGGCGGCCCTGCAAAATCCTTCTCTCTTTTTGACCTAATAATAATTGATCTACTAATCGAAAGATAAAGCAGATGGTGTGTCTAGCGAGAACTTGCTCGTCGTGGCCGTGATCCTTGCGTGGGTTGCCACCGGGCTGGTGGTTCGCTTCGTCTGGAAGAACACCATGTCGGTGGCACGCCTCCGGGAGCGCAACCCAGTCGCACCACGGCGGCGTCGGCCAACTCGCCGGCAACGACTCTTGCGCATCTCGTTCGGCGCCGGAAGCAAGGACAGCTCTCGCCACCACGTCTCTTTCGCCATGACGGACGACGAGGAGTCTGGCCGCCGCGTCGTCGTCAGCAGGGGCGGCAGGACTACCTCATCGTCCGGTTAATTACTGAATCAGGCGATCATCCGGCCGGCGATGTAGTCTTTTTCGTGCACTGCAAAATTTAATAAAACCAGAATTTGCGACTGCGTTTCTGCTCTTATTTGTAATAATGAATAATCTTTAGGAAACCAATATGTGTGGCCTGGATCTATTAATTTGATCACAGTTGTTTATCAGCAGCTCCTTGCTCTTGTGATGTACTACTACTCTTTTATATGTATGGCAAAATTTATTAAAACTACTAATAGTACTAGTTTTTGCAACTGCGTCATTGATCTCTGTAATAATGAATCTTCGTGCGACCAATGTGTGCTGGCCTCGATCTATTAATTACATAGTTGTATGATCATATCTAGAGTAAAAAATCAGCTTCGTGACAAGGTGAGTAAAATACAAAGACGATCTTTGCACCGCCGGTCTAGTGAATAGTGATCTACTCTTTTCAGTACGACCCTGGAAAATTTATTAAAACTAGTTTTTGCAACTGTGATTTGTGTTCCTTGATTGTAATAATGAAGCTTTGGGAGACCAATCTGTGGCCTACTGTATAATTTTATATATAAAATGGGGCAAATGTTCAAACTTACATGCTTACACGATGCTATATGAAGCTTTGGAGACCAATCTGTGGTCGATTTGGGTAGGAGATCCGCCTGTCTGCCTACCGTATCCGAGGCGTGACCCATTTGTCTCGCGCCACAAAAGTTGGCCAGAATTTCATATGTTTGCAAATATTGTTAGATAATTAATTTTAGGATGCAAATAAACAATTAAATCGTCAATTAAAATATTGTCACGTAATCAAATTAAAATAATGCTTACATATAGATAGTTCAGTCTCATGGTTCGATGAAAAATAACTAAACCACAATTAAATTACACAAAACTAATAGAGAATTAAACATTGAGATTTCCGCACGGGCCCATATATGCTCAGCAAAATCCAGCTGAAGCCGCTTATGGGTCTATCGGATAAATTTTCATGCACTCGCATGAAATATTCCCAAGAAGCTAGACCTGGCTCGCTCAACCAACTAACCACAAAGTCGCCTTGGTCCAAGATGCGCCATCATGCTCGTCCTCGACGATCATGTTATGCATGATGACACAAGCAGTCATCACATCCCACATCCTCTCTATGCTCCATGTTTTAGAAGGTATCAACAATAGCCCACCTTAACTCAAGCACACCAAATGCTCACTCCACATCCTTCCTAGCAGCCTCTTGCTCTTTCACAAACCTCTTGCACTTCTCATCTCCAGATTGCGGATTGTCTTCACAAAGGTGTCCCGGGATGGAAGATACCATCGAAGATGGTAACCCATATCATATGGATTTCCATTGATCTGATAAGAAATCTGTGGGACATTACCTTCTGCCAGCCTAGCAAACACCAGAGACCGCTATAGCACATTGATGTTATTGTTTGATCCAGCCATTGACATGGATATACCCTACGGGTGAACGACATTAGTATACCTGGTTCAGCCCAAGGAAGGCCCACGCAAGGACATGAATATTTCGGGTGGCCCAGGACCATGACGGTTTCGATTTCTTGGAGGACAAGTCTAGATTAGATAGACTTTTAAAGGGTACCAACCCTAATTTGTTACCGACTCGACCTGTCCCGAGACCTGGTCTATCTATATAAAGGCCAGGAGGGTACGACGAGAAGGATCTCTCAACTCACCTCATACACACCTCACGCCAGATTGCATCTGCGCACCCCTGTAACCTTCGGTTCCGCCATAATCAAGAGTAGACAAGCAGACAAGCAGGAGTAGGATTTTTCCTCCGGGAGCCTGAACCTGGGTAAATCTCGTGTCCCTGTGTTGCTTGTCTGTTAATCGTTCTGCGACTTTCAGCTTCCCCATCTTCTCCAAAACCCAAGTCTATAACAATGGGAAATGAAGATGGAACTCGCCAATTGGCGACGCTCAGTGGCACGCTTGATCGTCGCGGTCGTGGCGGTTCCATTCGAGCGTTCGACTCATCGGCAAGAGTCACCTCCTCTTGGCGCCTTTGTCGATGATGGGCTCAAGATGCTGGGAGCTTCGCTTCGGTGGGACCGGCACCTCCGTCTCCTGTAGCGGTGCCACCACCATCCATCAGGCCCGCTTCATGGGTCCCACCTGTCGGCATGTTTCACGACGACGGTGACAGATGATTCGGATGATAGAAGCAGCTGCAACTCCGATCTGTGCGGTCCCCCTTGGGATGAAGGAACCTACGGTTTCGTATCTGAAAGTTGCGGCAGTAGCGACCCACTCCGCGAGCGCTACCTATGCGCCGTCATCAACAATGGAGCGGACCCACCATTGGGTTCGAGTGTCAATGCACCACCCAATCCCCCTACCAACCCGCAGGTTAGGAACGGAGGAAACGGGGGAAACCCGACTAATAGAGCAAACAAAGGCGGCAATAGCGGCTATGAATAGATCAACCTCAACGAGGAAAGATGGAGCCAAGCACGTGAAGCCGTGGCAGGCAACAAATTCCTACTTGTGGATGTCTCCTGAGATCTGCTGATGGCCTATCACCTCCTCCTAATCGATGAGCACAACCGACAGGTGAAGTTGATGGAGGATCTCGAAAAGTGTCGAAGGCAGTTGCGAATCCAGCTGCGAGCTGTGCTCTCCGCCGCTGACGGCTCCACTTCACGTGGCAACAACGCCAACAAGTACCGCTCCCGCATGGAGCGTATGGACCCCGCCGCATGACGCGAGGTCACCAGGGCCCTCAACACGTCCTTCATGACAATGGACTCGCACGGCAACGCCATGCCGAAAACACCGCAGGCCGTGATCATGGCGGCCACCACCTATCTCGTGGTCGCATGACACTAGTTCTGGTGACAGTCTTTGATTGAATCCGACTCAGGTCGCCTGACTATTGGAGACGATCCCTAGTATAGACCGTCTGAGGTTGAGGAGTTATTGCAAGTAGTCAGAAATACCGGTCGTCTTCAGCTCATACATGTTAGAGATTTTTTTTTTTTGCATCGTCTAAGGTCGCGTATCTTAAAGCCGCAAAGAAAAATCAGCTAAGATGGTGTGCTCTTAGAAACTATGCGTTTGAGCCGGAATAAGAAACCGTCTAAGACCTTTCTAAGTAACGCATTTGTACCCGCGAGATGACTTGGTACGGCTCGTGTCCAGATATACCTGTCGGTCATTCAGCGGATCAGGCACCTGAGAAGGACAGATCTCATATTGAGTGGTGATTGAGGACATTAAGACCTTGGCTCGCTCTCTATCGTCTGTGACGTTTTGTCGTGTCAATCGTTTGTGTAATGTTTGCGTAATATTTCAGCGCATCTTTTAGCTTGTAGGCTGAACATTTTGGTATTCTTTTTGACCCATATTACTGACTTTGATTTGTCTAGATTTAAATGTATCGGACATATTTTAGTGTTAGATACATCCGAATCTAGCTAA